>CM053748.1:44667556-44700428 GCA_028658305.1 Pachyuromys duprasi | reverse complement strand
AAGCTATCATTTTTATCTTTGTTTATTCTTTTACTTTTGTGGTGCTAAAGGTTGGAACCAGGGACCTTACACATGCTAAGCTGACACCCTCCGTCATAGCTGCATCCTCACCCCCAGAGAACTTTATTTTAAATGAAGGTTGTTCCTTTGCTTCGTAAAATCTTCTGTGATCACTTTTGTAAAAATGAAAGTTCTCTAAAGGACATAGCAGTTTATTTACTTCCTCAGCTATCCTCATGTTTGGCAAGATTTAAATGTAATACAGTTAATTGTGAATCAGTAATAGGACACTTTCTGAAAATAGTAACAATCATGAAGTGAGTTCACCACTGTGAAATTCATCATTATAAAATATACTCATGTGGATTCAGCAATTCTACTCTGCTGTCATACATATATGAAGTCTATCATTGAGTTTGATGCAGTCTGTGGCTTATGATTATAAATATTTAGATATCACATGGTATCTTTACTAAGCTTGTACTATGTAAAAGACATTAAATATTTACCTAGCATGATTACTAGGGTATAATTTAAGTTAATTATGTTTTTATCATTAACTTTACAGTGCATAGTAAACATTTTAAATATGAGAAATTTTTAAAAGTGAAAAAGGTTGAAAAGGGGAAAGAAGAACAAACAACAGAGAGGACAGATCAAACAGAATATGATGATCTCTTTAAGCCTGTACTTGTCAGTTTCAACTTTTAAATTATTTGACAAGGAAATAGCTTAGGATGTAGAAGATCTGTATTCTTTTATCAGTAGATTTGGCATTAATTAAAATCCAAGTGGCAAGGAAATAGTTTAGGCAAACCAAGTGAAGAACAAGGAGGACTTGAATCACCTTCTTCCAGCCTTAAAAGATAAGATAATCAAAACATATGTAGACAAGCAAGGAGCTTATTCCAGTATGATCCAGAGGTAGACATGCACATGGTCTGTTAATTTTTCACAGGTGGCAAGTTAATCCCACACAGGAAAGGTAACCTTTTTACAAATGGTATTAGAAAAACGTGTTCTTCATGCACCTCCCAAGTGGGCTTGAAACAACATTCCATACCACACGTGAAAATTAAATTCAAAATGGATCATGGATTTTAAAATGAATTTATAATCCATACAAAGGTAAATATAAGAGGGGTGATTCATTACAATTTTGAGAGGTAGATGTCTTAGATATGCCACCAAAATTATGGTGTTCTTCAAATGTGCTGTCATCAAAATAATTTTTCTAATTTTTGAAAGACATTTTCCTGGTAAGATGGCTCAGCAGATAAAAGTGTTTGCCACACAGGCCTGCCAACCTGATTTTTATCCACACCACACAATCCATGTGAAAATGGAAGGAGAGAACCAACTCCTGAGTTGTCCTTTGACCTCCATACTCAAGCCATGACATGCATGCACAGACACGCACATGGACACACACATAATAATAGTAAATTGTTCTTAAAGTAATTCTTGACACTGGAGGGGTAGCTCCCCTGACAAAAGCATATAAATAGAAGTAAAAATTCTTTTTTTAAGACCACTATTGAGTGAAAATACAAATCATACTTTGGGTTAAAATATTCAAAAGTCAACAAAGGAGTTGTTAGAATTCTATACTTTTTAATAGGAAATAAACATAATGTTAAAAACATGAGCAGAAGAATTATATGCATGCCTCACCAAAAAAGGTATCTAGATGGAAATGAACTTGTGAGAGATCCAAACTTTTTCCTTCAAAGATGCACATACAGTATTATTTGAGATGTCATGCACTTAGGATGGCCATTATTGAAGACTCGATAGGCTAGGCCCAAGTTAGGTATGTTGCAGTAAAGTAATATGTGTAATATTTATAATTTCTCTAAATTAAATTTATTTAGTTCTTGTAAGCAAGCACTATGAGTTCTTTAGAAATATTTGACTTTTTCTTAGAAAAGCGCTAAGAAGTAATGAGTATTATACTTATTTTTATAGGTTGCCCTTTTAACCTAAATTAACTGATAATAACAAGCAGAACTAGGAATATTGTATTTAAGTCTGGTGTTCTCCAAGACCCAGTTTAGTGCTCAATCTCATATTTAATTTTCAGTCATAATTATTTCATATTTAATTTTCAGTCATAATTATTTCATATTTAAGCCATGAAAGGATTGAAGTGCCATGGTTATATTATATGACTGTGCTAAAGTTCTTCAGAGTCTCATAAATTAATTGTAATAAAAAGATAACAACTTAGTGCTAAATTATTTTATTGTAGGATAAGATGGGGTGGTAAGAAAGAATATCTGTCTGTGATTTATTACTGTATAATTTCATACAACCTGTCTAAAAATCTTTGCCATAGAATATTCAACATACTGTTCTTTGTTTTGTTTTGGTTTGTTTTAATGAAGTTGAATTGCTCTGAATTAATGTGAATGTTTAAAAACACAATAAATTTACAGGTAGCTGTTTGGATTCTTTAACTTGCCAAAAGTATTTTTACTAATGCAAGTTAGATTTCAACAGTTCTAGCAAGATTGGGAGGTTAAGTTGGTTATTAATTTGTTAGAGAGTATGGTGACTACATGTAGACGACGCCATCGGTCAGTTCACTTCTAATTTGTAAGTATGGTTGATGGACTAAGCACTTAGACTGTTTCTTCCCCGTGATCAAACTCAGGACTTAGTGTACTGTAGATATGTACTGTGTCACTGAGCTCTACCCCAGTCCCTCTTTGATAGGGTCAGTGTTTAAAAAAGACCAACACCTCATCATCTAATAGAACTAATCAGAAAGCTCAAAATTATAAGAATAATAATTGTGCAGTGAAAGAGTACCTAGACTTTGAGTTTTTGGTTGTTGTTTTGGGTTTGGGTTTTTTTTGGTTGGTTGGTTTGGTTGTTTAGTGACATGGCCTCACTATGTACCCTTGGCTAACCTGGAACTCATTACAGGCTGGCCTCTAACAGAGATCCATGTGCCTCTGCCTCCCTGGTGCTAGGATTAAAGGTGATGCACATTCCTAGCACACTTGAACATTTTTTAAAGATTTATTTATTTATTTTACATATGAATGTTCTATCTGCATGTACATCTGCCTGCCAGGAGAGAGCATCAGATCCCAGTATAGATGGTTGTGAGCTACCATGTGTTTGCTGAGAATTGAACTCAGGACCTCTGGAAGAGCAAACAATGCTCTTATACAATGAGCCATCTTTCCAGCACCACATTTAAACATTATAATGAAAACATTATCTTTGGTTTTCCAGAGTATCAATACTTACCTTATAGGGTCACTTATTTGTGTGTTTGCGCATGTGTGCCTGTGTGCATGCTTTTATATGGGAAAGTCAGGGAACAGATTTCTGGAATTGATTTTGTACCTCTACCATACTGGTGCCAGGGACTGAACTCAGGTCATTGAATTTGACAGCAAGTGCCTTCACCCACTGAGCCATCACACCAGCTCCTCAAGGATTTTTTAAAATCTTTTCTTTGTGTGTGTGTGTGTGTTCTATTAGGATTTTGAATTATGGGATGATGTGGGATTAAACATTCCCAAACCTCCAGACTTGTTACAACTTTACCGAGATTTTGGAAATCATCAAGTGACTGGAAAAGATCTTGTGGATGTGGCCAGTGGAATAGATGAAGATGAATTAGAGGCTCTTACACCAGTTTTAGGCAATGTCCCTCCAACCCTTGACACCCCCCTGCCTGTAGAGGTGAGAAATACTAGTTAATTACTCATTTCTACAAAAAAATTTATGTAAATATATTACTGTGAGATCTTGAGTTTCTGCTTTTTTTTTCCTGCTTTGATTTTTAGAACTCCTTGCTAGTACAGAAATTAGAAGATAAAATTAGTTTATTAAATAATGAAAAATGGTCATTGATGGAACAAATCAGAAGGCTTGAAAGGTTAGTACTTAGTTGTTATTCGTAAAAGTCCTAAAGTTTGTATTTACATTGACAGGTTATATAGATATATGAAGCAGGGTTTCAATAGTAAGGCATAGTATTTTCACATAGCTGTTATTAAAGCCTTTAATTAGTTTCTGTATTTAAAAGAGCAAAATGTCTCCCCTCACCAGTAAACTAGATTTATGTAGTTATCTTATACCTAAGAGAAGTTAGATAATTTAAATTCACCCAAATCATGTCAGTTTCTGTAAAATAACTCCCATTGTGGTGTTCATGCTTCCCCATTCATTATTCCATTTTATTTGTATAATACTTAGTGGGTTTGATTCCAGTGTTTCAAATGGCGATTTCTCCATAGCAGGCTTTGGGGCCATTGTTTCTCCTCCTGGTGATAGTTTACAGCTACACTTTTAGGAATAGGAAGCTCCAGTGACTGCTATACAGAAGAGCTTGGGCTCAGCAGCTAATTGGCTTTTAAAATGTTCTGCTTGTATTCACCCTTTCTCTGGGTATGGATACTGTTGTCAAAGCTTTCAAAACTGAAATTGTTCTCTGGGACTTTTCTTTCTTCAGTGAGATGGCCATCCTCAAAACTGAACACTTTACCACCCCAGCAGTTGGTGATTCTGTTCAGCCTTCATTGGTTCAGTCTTTCCAGAAAGATTCTGAAGATAGTAAACAGACAGTTGTAAATAGTTCAGACCAGGAAAAAAACAAGGATGTTCATCTTGAAATACCAGATGAAGCCGATTCCTCTATTCCTAAAGAGAATTCCTCAGGTTCATTCCCCAGGAAGGAAAGCGAAGAACTTCCACCTTCTTCTGTACCAAGTAAAGCCACAGTCCATTTTGACCAGCCCAATAGGTAGGTTAGTATGCATGCTATGCTTTGAAATGTGTCTTTCACTATTTGTGCATTGTCAGGCTGGAAGAACCTCAGTTATATTGGAATGCCTTTTGTAGAGTTACAAATTATTACATTTGATGACTTAGCACATGTGTGGAATGCCTGTCTCAAAATGGGACAAATAATAATTAAATTATATCCAAGGGAAGAAAACCATAAATGGACAATTCTGGCTTTGTTGAGTGCATAAGGCCATAAATACCCTGGAGGTTACCAAGAACTCTTGGCATTTACTCCACGCCTCTTACCTGTCTTCTATTATCAGACTCAGATGTTAATGCTGTAACAAAACAAGACAAAAGTTTTGTTCCCAGGCCTTTTTCTATATCTGCTTTATTACTAATAATGTGTCATTAAGACTCTATTAATTCATTTGATTTTGTTGAATTATAGTGTTTAAACTCAGGAAAAGAAAAAATGGTAAACCATGGATCCCATCCTTTGTGATCAGATTATCTAGTAGAGAAAACAAAGCATAAATTTTAAATATTTTCAGTTGCCCCCTCTCTCATCTCCTCTTACCCTCCCTCCCTCTTCTTCCTGGGATTGAGTGTTGACGAGGGAGGGGGCCACAGCTGGGATACAAATTGAATAAATTGTAATAAATGATAATAATAAAAAAATGAAAAAAGAATATACTAAATGAAAAAATATTTTCATTCGTAACCAAAAAAATATTGTTATAGGACTATTTACTAATTCTTTTTCATGCATATGTGCTTAGTGTACACCAATCATTTAATCCTGTAGTGCACTTTGGCCACAATCTTCTTTGAAAACTACTCGATTTGTTTGTATAAGAAGCTTTCCACTCATGAAAAAACCTGTTATAGTTCTTATCTTTGTATATATGGAGCTTACAGAATTGGATTAAGGTTGTGGTCCTCCAGGTATATTTATTCTAATCTGGATGAGATAAAATCATGGAAATGGTGCTCAGTAGTAACAGCACATGAAAAGTCATTCCATATAAGAGCACCCGTATAGTTCTTTTATACTCTGAAGGTAGATGGTATTATATTCACTCAATAGATCCTGTGTGCCAGGCAATTCTAATTAAAATATAAAAGAGAACAGATCTTGCTTTGGGAACATATACTCAAAGCACCTAGCCTAGTTATTAAACAGAAAGTTTTCACTGAAATGTCAGCTAAGTTTTGAAGGCTGAGTGTTCACTAGGCAAAGAAACCAGAGAATGAGTGGGTAAAGAGTGTATTGGGAATTAAAATGGAAGAAAATTGGCAAGATAACTAAAAGCTGAAAGTGTTATTAAAACTGAAATGAAGAGAAAGGAATGGTTTCAATGAGGGAAGGGGAAAGACTGGTGTGTGGTTTCTGTTTTGAACGTGTGACTAGATTATGGCCCTTTCCATATAAAAAGTATAAGCAGTGCATAAAAGTATGAGCCTTGGCCCATCTCTCAAACTCTGTACTGATGGGAATTACTGAGTGCAACTTTGTGGTGCCTACTAAGTATGCTTTTGTGAGTTTTGGCATTGGCCTTGTCTTTGTAGATAGAACAACCCATCCATAGTCCACCGTATGAGTACTATTTCATAGAGATCAGTGTTTGAGAAACAAAACTAGGCTTGACCATTCTTATTAAACATAAAAGCAAAAAGCAAGTTAATATTTTCTATTGTCCCGCCAATGTTTTTCTTTTAAATTATATTAGGAATGTTCAGTGGAACATTAGAAATATTATCTGTAAGTATTCATCATGGTACCACTTAGTGTTTAATCCACTAGCACTTAAGGGCCATTCGTTTATGTATGGCTTCAGGCTATTTGGGATGAGCAGTGTTTTCAGTAGCATGATTGTATCGGTCAAGTCTAATGGCTGAGAAATCTGGGAAACAGAAATTCTGAGGTAGAATTGTAGAAGTGAGGTGAGTTTCCATATGCAGTTATATAGCTTACTTCCTCCTGAGTTAGCAGTCCTAATTCTAAGGTATTGTCTCCTTTTCCATTATTTTCTCTAAGGAAATTATCACCTGCTTTCCACCAAGCACTACTTTCTTTTTGTCGAATGTCAGCAGATAGTCGTTTAGGATCAGAGGTAAGTTCAAATACAGCTTTCATAAAATTTATCTACCTTTGGGGAAGGAAAGAGTTGTCTGTGTGTTTATAGGGTTTCATATAAAAATGTTTGTGCTATGGTTACACTGCAGTTGAAAACCTATTATTTAAAAGTAATTTTTAAAAGCACCAAGGAGGGCAGTTGATCATTGGTTCACTTGCAGTCTGGCACACTTCCTTATAATATCGGGTCAGCTTTCTTGAGGCTGATACATTTCATCATGCAAGCTGTTGCCCTGGCATGGTTGCAGAAACCGTATATCTGACAGAGGCTTAATATCCAGAATATATAAAGCACTTAAGAAGTTAAACACCAACAAGCCAAGTAATTCAATTAAACTGGGGTACAGAACTAAACAGAGATTTCTCAATAGAGAAATACCGAATGGCAGAGAAACAATTAAAGAAATGCTCAACGTTCTTAGTCATCAGGGAACTGCAAATCAAAACAACCCTGAGATTTCACCTTACAACCATCAGAATGGCTAAGATCAAAAACTCAAGTGACGATACATGCTGAAGAGGTTGTGGAGGAAGGAGAACCCTCCTCAATTGCTAGTGGGAATGTAAACTTGTACAACCAGTTTGGAAATCAATCTGGTGCTTTCTCAGAAATTTTGGAATAATGCTACCTCAAGATCTAGCTAGACCACCTCCAGGCATATATCCAAAATGTGCTCAAGTACACAACAAGGACATTTCCTCAACCATGTTCGTAGCAGCTCTATTCATAATAGCCAGAAGCTGGAAACAACCCATATGTCCCTCAGTTGAGGAATGGATACAGAAATTGTGGTGTATTTACACAATGGAATACTACTCAGCAATTAAAAACAAGGAAATCATGAAATTTGCAGGCAAGTGGTGAGAACGAGAAAAGATCATCTTGAGTGAGGTAACCCAGAAGAGAAAGACACACATGGTATGTAATCACTTATAAGTGGATATTAGCCGTATAATATAGGATAAACATACTAAAATCTATACTCCTAAAGAAGCTAAACAACAAGGAAGACCCTAGGGAAGATGCCCAATCCTCATTTAGAAGGACAAATGCAATAGACAGGGAACAGGACAGGAGCCCACCACAGACGGCCTCTGAAAGACTCTACCAATAGAGGTATCGAAGCAGAGGCTGAGACTCAGCCAAACTTTGGGCAGAGTGCAGGTAATCTTACGAAAGAAGGGGGAGATAAAAAGACCTGGAAGGGACAGGAGCTCCAAAAGGAGACCAACAGAGCCAATAAAACTGAGCCTTGGGGCTCCTGCAGAGACTGAAAACCCAACCAAGGACAATGCATCCAGAGGACCTAAAACTCCAGCTCAGATGTAGCCAATAGACTCAGACTCCAAGTGGATTCCCTAATAAGGGGAGCTTGGGGCTCTCTCTGATCACCTCCCTCTGGGGGCTGATGAAACCTGATGATAGGCTAGGTTCAAATAGAAGTTAGAGGAAGACCTCACCTATCAGTGGACTAGGAGAAGGGCATAGGGGGAGAAGGAGAGAGAGGATGGGATTGGGAGGAGAAGAGGAAAGGGGACACAGTTGGGATACCAATTGAATAAATTGTAATGATAATTTTAAAAAAAAGAAAATACACCAGCAACCATTGATGAGGCCCCATTTTTGATCTATCCCTGTTTCCTAGAGCTGAAACATAGTAGGCCTCCCATTTTTCACCCCTATTATTTTTCAATAATATTTTATTTTATCTTTTAAATATTTTATTCTGGCATGTAGAATGGCATATGTTTATGTACATTGTGACTTTTAGATACATTAGTGTATGAGGATCCATTGAATCAGGATGACTGGTATCTGTCATTCCAAATATTTTTTGTGTTGGACATATTCAAAATCATAAATCCTCTCCGTGAACTAATTTGTAATATTCAATTTGTTATTGATCACCATAGTTATCTTACTGTGCTGCATCTTTAGCTGCTAGTATAAACAACTTTTTGTGTTGTCCTTAGTAGCTAGGAGTGTAGCTTAGTAGAAGGCACTTGCTTAGCGTTTGTTAGCCCAGTATCATGGACATTAGTAGATGGTATCCCTCATACCCAACTATACCCCTGTTACCAGCATATTTACCCCTTGACTGCCCCACAGACATGACGTTTTCTGGGGCAGTGTTGTTACTAGTGTGAGTTATAATGCTGGAATTTGTGTTTACATCAAAAGCGACAAAATCCAAAGTATAAACTTTTACTTGCCTGGATGCACAGATGTGTCCACAATCACTTAACTGTTTGGTTTTCTAGGTGTCTAGGATTGCAGACAGTGAAAAAAGTGTTATGTTAATGCTGGGACGGTGCCTGCCACACATTGTTCCCAATGTGCTTTTGGCAAAACGAGAGGTAAGACACAGAAATGTTTTCCTCCCAGTGGTCCCATCATGTGGTCCATTTTTGTCACTTTGATTTAGTGTTTTATTTTGTGATATCTGTTACTTGCAATCATATTCTTACTTTTGTGCATGCGTCTCTGATCCTAGAGAATGGTTTTACACCTCTGTCAGGTGAGTTCAGTGAAGCTGCATGGAATTCATGGTTTCCAATTTTGCTTAAAGCATTATTATTAGCTTCTGCAGTGCTATTACTGTAGGTCCATTTATGTGCCATGAGTACTGTTATTTTCACATTACCAAACACTAATTGATTTTTTTCTGTTCTTTTGATGTCTTTGATACGTCTACAAAAGTTGACACTCGTTGAAAACTAACAAAGACTAATTAATAATGTAACTTTTTCCCCAAATGCATTTGTAACTGCCTGTTATAAATGTCACTTTCACTGTTTATTTGACAATAAATTATATTAGGATAGTAGTGATTATAATTATAATAACTCTTTTAAGGTTCCTTCTTAAGTTTTTCTTGTATATACATCCTTGAGAGGCACTTTAAATATCCTAGATAAAGTTGAAAGTAAAGTTTAGTACATGAGACCTAGATCATGAGCCAGGAACATAGTAAGAAGTTATCTTCATAGGTATAAATTATTATTATCACATAATTATATATTCTTAGCCAGTAAAAAATTAAAAAATATATTTTTGTCATTATTGTGCTAATGTTTACCTTTGATTTTACTCATATTTATGGGACCTACAGTATAATAGGTACATAATGCATTGGCAAAACCCATTTAAATAGACTTTAGTTATCTACTTAAGCAAAAGAAATTTGTACTGATCCTCAAGAAAGGATATGTAAAACTTTGAAAGATTTTATTCCTATAGGTGATTTTAATTTTTAAAATGCTTTGAAACAATTCTTGCTGATGGCTTTATTTTTATCTAATTTAAAGTGTTTATAAGAATAGTAATATGTCTAGAAGTTTTCTAGATCTTGAAGGATCAGTGCCCAAATTCAGATTGTTTTTGCAGTTCTGCCTGGCAGGATGGTCTTTGAGCTTTTCCTTTCTTGCTTGTAATATGTTTTGAATGTGTTATGAATCACTGTTTGCATCCCACTTACTTGTCCTTCCTCAGAACAGTCTTTAACTGTAACCAAACCTGATTCTCTTAAGACCAGTTTTACCTTTTTTGTAATCTTAAACCTTTTTTAATCTTAATCATAAAATACTTCTATAACTAAAATCTGGTTGTACTGCACGAAGGGACTTCTATCAATAATCAGATACAGTGTGCTTGTGTGTATACATGTATACTTATCTGACTGACTTTAAATTTTCTATGTTTAAAAACTTGAATATTCTTGTAGGTTCATGAAGAACTGGTCCTTTTCTCTAATTATTTTTAACTTGTTCTATTCAATTAAAGTTTTTTCTCTCAAAATTAAATTAGTAAATTGTGAAGTGTTTATTTGCTTGGTTTAAAACTAATTCCTGGGTATAAAAGGACAAAACTTTAGAGCATGTGCTTAACACCCATGTGGCTTTAGGTTGAATCCCTAATACCACCAGAGGGAAAAAAGAGGCAAAACTTGCCTTACTATATCCCTGACATTGAATTTATTTTTTATATTTTACCTGTTTAAGTCTATATTTTTAAAGAGTTCTTTTGATTAAAGGATTGGTATTTGGGGCTTATTTCCCAACTTTTGATTCCTTTTTTTTTTTCTCAGCATAAGCAGAGTTAAAAAAATTTAGTCAACTGATGATCATAATAATATTCTGATTCCATAACACATTAAAAACTGAGAATTTTAATAAGCAATATATTAACATACATTAACTTTTTTAAGTAGAAAAAGATAAGCAACACAACCCCTTTTTCCCATTCCACATAAAATTTTACTAATTCCTAATATTTTTCCAAGTCCTTTGATCATTTTTAATTGGACTGTCTTCATGTTTTAGCTGTATGAATAGAGCTCTTAGTATATTATGCATATGAAAGTCTTATCCCATGTGACTTACAATCATTTTTTAGTCTTACCACTTATATTAAAATTATTGAGCTAACACAGTTCAATAGAAAAACTTTTCCCTGTTGAAGACCTTTGCCACTTCTTTTGACAATCAACTGGCAATAGATTGAGTAAGTCTGAAAATCTCATACATCTATACATATATATGTATATATACATATATAATACCTATCATTAAGCCACTCCCGCACTGATTTTGATTACTCTCGTGTTTGAAAACTTTAAATAGTTGAGACATTTGAGCCTTCCAGTTCTACTTGTTCCAATATTAGTTGGTTATTTAGGGAGCCTCGCATTTACATAGATCTTAATGCTTAGCCTCCTTTTCTGCAAAAACAGGTCATGAAGATTTTGAAAGATATATTGAAACTTTCCATGACCTAGGGAACATTGCTATCCTGCCAACATTGTCTTCCCTGCTTCCCCGCATGGGTGTGTCATGGCTTTTTGGGGTATGGGGGATTGGGGTTTGGGGTTTTTGTTGTTGTTGTTGTTTTTGTTGTGTTTTGTTTTTTGTGGTTTTTTTTTTTTGAGGCCAGGTTTCTCTGTGTAGCCCTAGCTGTTCTGGAACTTAGTCTTCATACCACAGTGTCCTCAAACTCAGAGATCCACTTGCCTCTACCTCCCAAGTGCTGGGATTAAAGGCGTGCACCGCCACACCTGGTTTATGTCATAGCTTTCATTTCTTCATCAGTTCTTTAACTTGTTGATTTCATTTGTTCTCAGCATTTATTCTTTTGGTTGGTGTTAAGAATGAAAATGTTTTATTAATTTTCTTTTAGGTTATTCATTAATGGTATATAGAAATATGACAGTTGTTTATGTTCATTTATAATACCTTATAACTTTAAACAAATTTGATTTCATTGTTAATAGTTTTTATGACTCCTCTGGTGTTTTCTGTATGTAGAACCATAGAATCTACAGAGATAATTTTGGAGACTTCAGTACCTTTCGCTTATTCCTGTGTTTTAAATATTCTGTATAGGATTAGAAATAAATTTTGAATGGCAGTCTTTATTGGAAGCAGATACCCTTTGTCATGTGGCTGACTGATCTGGTGTAGGCAGAGATGCTCTCAGGCTTTTTTGCCTTTTATGCTAGTTCTGGAGTTTTACTTTATCTTGAGAGGGTAATAAATTTGGTCATGTTCTTTTTTTCTTATGTATTGATGTGATAACATGATTTTTCCTCTTTGTTCTATGTAGTGGTATATTGATTCTATGTTCGTTCTTGACTTGTTGGAATATAGCCCTTTTGTGGTTTATAATCCTTTTAATGTGTTATTGATTGGTCATTAGTATTTTGTTGAACATTTTTGTGCTTGTATTCATAAGAGATACTATCTAGAGTGTTC
Organism: Pachyuromys duprasi; assembly: GCA_028658305.1. Taxonomy (NCBI): domain Eukaryota; kingdom Metazoa; phylum Chordata; class Mammalia; order Rodentia; family Muridae; genus Pachyuromys; species Pachyuromys duprasi. The sequence continues at coordinate 44,687,788 of CM053748.1, read as the reverse complement.
TAGTGTTTTTACTATTGTTTTCTACTTTACATACCTGTCTAGGTAATATCTTCCTAGAATGTGCTGGGGACTACTTACTGATCATTCGCTTTGTTTTAGATCCTTTTTAGGTGCCTGTCCCCCTTCTAATCAAATGCACACTGTTTTTTTCAAAATTCAAAATTGGAACTAGAGAAATAGCTAAGCAGTTAAGAACACTTGCTGTTCTTTCCCTGAGCTTAGCTCCCAGAAGCCATATAAGGTGGCTTACAACCATCTGAAACTTCAGCTCCAGGGACTACACCTCCAGGCATCTGTGTATGAGAGTGTATGTGTGTGTATACTCAAGAGTGCACATGCATGCACTTGACATGGACATAATGCTCATACAGATAAGTTTTAATTTTTTTATCTTTAAAAAATATTCAATATTATTTTTTTAATATGGACACAGGCGCAATGTGTAAAGCCATATGACCTGATTTATGATGCTGAGAACCAACTTAAAATCCACATGTGTAGCCAGCAGTCAGTTGTGGTGCATGACTTTAATCACAGCACTTGGGACACAGAGGCGGGTTGATTTGTTCAAGGATAGCCAGGTTTACACACAAAAAAAACCCCTCTTTCAGGGCATGCATGGTATGGAATGGGGGGCAGATGCAATTGTACATGTGACTATAATCTCAGCACTCCTATGGGGTAGTAGGAAGTAGACACAGTGAGTGAGACCCCATATCATGGGTGATGACCAACCAGTTCCAGAGGTTGTCCTCTGGCTTACACATATACAGAGAGAGAGGAGAAAGAGAGAAAGGGGGAAAGAGAAGAGAAAGGAAGGGAGAAAGGGAAGGATGGGTAGGTCAGAGAGACAGATATTAAGGGGCTTGGTGGACAAGAAAGCAGAAGGATCAGAGTTTGGATTCCCCAGTACCCATATAAATATTGCCTTGGCTGGCAGCTCAACTATATGTAATTCAAGCCTTCGAAGGCAAAGACATGTGACACAGCAGGATCTCTAAAGCAAGCTGGCTAGCAAAAGTGGCCATATTGTCAAACTCTAAGTTTAGAGAGATCCTACCTCAAAAAATAAGGTAGAAGAGCAATTGAGGAAGAGTCCATATATCAGCGTTGAGACACACACATACCCCACATTGAGGACACATTTAGTGAAAAGTGGAGGGAGTGCTGACAGAGTGGGTCTATAACTTGTCCCACACAGGGGTGAGTCACCTTTTACCTTTAACTTATCATAGCTATAGTTACCATGGATATTTTCTTAAACATGGTGGTTATGATTTTACTTTTGTGTAAAAAATCGAATTCTTAAATATCTGCAAATGACATTTTATAGATTACTGTTACTTTTTTATATATTTAAATTAAAATTCACATTTTTCTAACAGTATTACCTTATCTGCTTAGAGAAATTTGGCTATCATATTTTAGATACAGCAATCAGATTTACAATGAAAGTTTTAAAAAGCTAGAGTTCTTGAATTAGAAGGATGATGCCAAAAGGAGAACATTGATCCGGTTTGTGAATGAGTGTATAATAAGTAAAATGGTAAACAGTAATCTGTGAGGTGTGGATGTGTTAATGCTTCAGAGACTGAGAGGTGAATTCACAGTAAATGTGAATAAATGGCACAAAAGACATGTGCTTTTGGAATTTTTTATTTCAAGAGTACTATAAGAAGGTGGGAATAAATAAATGACAGAATTGGGATTATTTATGTCTGACCCCACTTAGCAGGTAAAATTCTAGTGGCAATCTGTGCCACTTATGTTAACAGGCTCTCAATGTTTTTATTATTATTTCTATCAGCACTGTGTCTGTGGCTTACCTTCCTCACTGAGTTGTACATGTTACAACCATTAGTGTGTCATAGTGTATATTAAGGTGTACCCAATTACCTTGGTATGGAGCATCAACCAAAAAATACTGGCAGTGATTTCCCATATGTTGCAAATTTTGCTAGCAAGAAATTAAATCAGATGGCAATAAAAATTATTAACAGCTATCTATTTTAACAAACAAAATATAGATTTTTCTTCAAATTTTCAGTATCTTTATTTTTAGAATAAAGGAACCCAAACTTCAATGCTTTGCTTCTCATGTTGCAATGTGGATTGTTTGGTAATGGCTACTATGATGAGAAGCTGCCTTTTTTTGTTTGTTTTGTTTTTTGTTTTTGGTTTTTTTAGCCAGAGTTTTCTCTGTGTGACCTTGGCTGTCCTGGACTCACTTTGTAGACCAGGCTGGCCTTGAACTCACAGAGATCCACCTGCCTCTACCTCCCCCAGTGCTGGGATTACAGGTACGTGTCATTGTGACCAGCAATAAGAAGCATTTTGAGGCAGCCTTTAATTTCATAAAGTCAGTGTATCCACAGTGGATACATGCACACACACACACACAAACACACACACACACACATATATATATATATATATATATATATATATAACATTTGTCATATCTGCACTAATTCAAATTCTTAACCTGTTTCGCTTGCGGAAGGTGAAATGTTTGCCTTTGGTACAGAACCAGTGTTCTCAGCTGGCATATCCTTAGCCATTACAGTTAAAAGATTTTCTATATAATAAATGAAGAACTTCTGTTTTGTTAAGAATGCTAAGTATCATACAAAGGAAACCAGAAAGGAGTGTTATAAACTGTAAAGAAGAAATAGCATGATGTTCTTTACCACATTTTTTAATTTTTTAAAGACCAAAGATTATACTACTTGTTTTAAATTCTATCTGTGCAAGTATGTCAAGTGTCTTGTCTTCATGCCATAACTTTAAATTTATAAGTTTTAAAATGAATACAGATTATAGATAAGACTATAGATTAAGAAAAGAATATAAAAATAGCATAGGAAGTACAAATGTAGAAACAGAAAGGAAGAGTTCAGTAAAGCTGCTGGAGAGCAAACGATTGGAGCTGATGGAAGTACAGGTCAAACTTGGGAATCTTTTTGTTTTAGAAGTCGTTTGTTCTCTGTGCTTCTGGGAGAATTTCTAACATAGAGTTATACTTTTAGTAGGGAACCTTGACGTTGAACCTTGTAACACCTCTCATTGGTTGCATTGACTCATCAGCCTGAACAGAATCAGCTATGACTGAAACATTTCTTGGTATTAATGGTCTTCTCCCCTGTGTTACTGAACTTCCAGGTCAGATTAAATATTTTATGAGTGTTCTCCAACAAAATCCAGCAACTATCATAACTAATCCAGCAAGTATCATATTGGCATCCAGTAAAGTCTTCAGGACTCATATATATTCTGTTTTCCATTCTCCATGTAAAGTTATGTCCACTAATTTTTATTTCTGTCACTTTTCAGTTGCTGTATATCTAAGATCCACATAGGCTTCTAAATAAGATGATTGAAGTAACAGAATAAGTACTTTCAACTTTTTACTTCTTACATTTGTTTGGAGTTCCTCTTATCTACATTTTATAACCTCAATTATAAAATTTGTTATCAGCAAATGAAGATTTAATATGAAACATAAAAATCCTTGAAAAATAATATAAAATAATATTTAGTTGTCTTTAAGATCCAATCCCATCTCTACAAATTGTGTCATCTACTCAAAACTTGCTTCTCTTACAGGGTAAATTTAGCATTGTCTTCTGCTACAGAAGATCTTTGGATGTAATCTCTTGCCAGAGCAGCCATATTCTGAATTAAAATTCTTTTAGAACTTCCCCCTTTAAGCTAAAAATTGTGCATAATTTTAACTTCTACAATAGAAACAATTATCAATACCACAAACTTAACAGTCTGAATGACCTTAAGAAGATCCACTCAGCCATTGGTCTGATGGTCCTCCATAATTGCAGTCCTAACCATCTGTCCTTCAGCATAAGTGTATTTCAGCATCAAGGTTTTCCAGTCTGCCAGTCTGATGATCTATATGTTCCTATTCAGCTGGTTTGTTAAGCAGTCTCCATGCAAGGAGATCTGGTTTTTACAGCTTCCTTGAGTCTGTGTACAGCTTCCTTGAATCGTGCCTTTCATTTGGAAGCTTATCTTATTTAGATCAGATCTGTATCAATTTTTATACAACGCATAGTATTTCATCACCTGTGGAAATATAGGCAAAACTTCTTTCCCAATGTAACACATTCCTTGAGTTCCATTCTGATGCTAAAAGTATACAGGTTGATCTAATTCAGTAGTTTTTTTTTTTTCCACAATCCAGTGTGATTGTTTATTCGTTTGTTTGTTTTCTGAGACAGGTTTTCTCTGTGTTGTCTTTGCTGTCCTGGACTCACTTTGTAGACCAGGCTGGCCATAAACAAGCAGAGATATTCCTGCCTCTGCCTCCCTGAGTGCTGGGATTAAAGGCATGTGCCACCACACCCAGTTTACAATCTAGTGTGTTTTAGGTAATCTTATTCTACCCTTTCTGTTTAAAATTAGATCTTTCCTCTTTAAGGAAAGTTTTTGTTTTTATTTATTTTGATTTTTGCTTGCCTGTGTGTGTTTTTATTTGGATTTGATTGTTGTTTAGGGGAGAGGTTGTGGGTCAGGGCCTTATACATACAAGCTAATTACCTTATCACTGAGATGAATGGGCCAGTCCCAGGAAAAAGTTTTATTTATTTATTTTGGTTGTTGTTTTTAACTTTTGAAGCTTTAAAAACACTGCAAGAAATTTAAAATACTTTCAGAATTAAAGGTAAATCAGTTTGTCAGTGGTGAGATGTTATTAAAACAGAGTTTTAAAACAGGGTTTTGGGTAGTACTGGATAGGAAAACAAGGTCAGTTGAATCTTAAGTAACTTATTACACTGTGATTTACCCTTTTGTATAACCAATATATACATATTTATAATGATACTCTTTTTTGAGGTTTAATGTTTGTTTTAAGGGTATTCTGGAAGAAAAAAGTAGAATATACTGCAATATATCTTTATTTTAAATTTCTCCACCCTCCTGTTTCTTTAGGAATTGATCCCCCTCATATTGTGTACAGCATGCCTACATCCTGAGCCTAAAGAAAGAGACCAGCTCCTCCATATACTCTTCAACTTGATCAAAAGGCCAGATGATGAACAAAGGTGGGTGTACTGCTTCACGGATAAATAAGGGAACACCATATTTGGTGATTTAATCTACAGGCCTTTTTTTTTCTCCTTGCTGGTATATTTTCAGTGTGCTGGAGCTTTTCTGTTCACTGTCATGTAGATGACTTAAAATTGTGTTATTATTAAGTTTGCTTGCTTTCTTTTCAACTCATTTTTTTAAAAGGAACCTGCAATTTGCTCAGACAAATAAACAGATAATAGGGAAATCACCATGAGAAACTAAGCCAAGGAGGGGGGGGACTGTGAAAATTATGTCCAAATCCTATTGAGAGGCCCTGCTACTGTAATTACTGATAACTAAGTCTTTGCAAAGTGAATTTGTACTTTGTTCTTTTTGTGTGTTTATTTTCACTTTACATCTGATTGTATATCCCTCCCTCCTCTCCACAAAATTCTATCCTCCCTGCCTCTTCCCCCTATCCTCTCTCCCCTTCTGCTCAGAAAAGGGAAGCAACCACCACCAAACCACTGCATCAGGACTGAGTGAATCCTCTTCCAATTAGGCCAGGCAGAGTAACCCCACCAGAGGGAAGTGATCAAAAAGCAGGCAACAGAGTCCATGTCAGAGACAGCCCTTGCTCTCTTTATTAGGGAACCCACACGAGGACTATGCTGCCCATCAGCTGGCTACATATGTATAGGGGGCCTAGGTACAGTCCATGCACAGTCTTTGGTTTGTCTCTGCAAGTACCTCTTGGCCCTGGCTCTTTTGGTCTTCTTATGGAGTTTCTGTCCCTTCCAGGTCCTTTTATCCTTTTCCCCACTTTTCCACAAGACTCTTAGCACTCCACTTAATGTTTGGCTGTGAGTCTCAGCATCTGTTTGGATTGGCTGCTGGGTGGAGCCTCTCAGAGGACAGGTGTGCTACACTCCCATCTGCAAGCATAGCAGAATATCATTAATAGTGTCAGGGGTTGGCTCTCTCCCATGGTGTGGGTCTCTGGTTGGGGGAGGCCTTGGTTGGACATTCCCTCAATCTCTGATCAACTTTATCCTTGTACATATTATAGACAGGGTATATTTTGGGTCAAAGTTTTTGTGTGGGGGGTAGTGTCCCCCTTCCTCTACTAGAAGTCCAGTCTGACTAGAAGGTGTTCTCTTTAGTCTCCATGACCTCCGCTATTAGGAGTCTTAGCTAGAGTAATGCCCATACCCTCCCAGGAGCCTACCCTGTTGTATATCTCCTCCAGCTTGTCCCAACAATGCCCCTGCCCTCCGTTTCTCTATTCTCTCCAAGCCCTCTGGCCTCCTGCCCATTCTCTTCTCACATCTGATCCCCACTCTCATTTTCCTCAATACTCCCTCTCCTACCCTATTCCCTCTCTTCATCCAGTTCTGCTATCCTAATTCCCCTTCTGAGTGAGATTCAAGCATCCTCCCTTGGGCCCTCCTCATTACTTAGCTTCTTTGGATCTGTGTACTATATGGCTAATATTCATTTATAAGGGGGTACATACCCTGTGTGTCTTTCTGGGTCTGGGTTACCTCACTTGGGATGATCTTTTCTACTTCCGTAATTGCCTTCAAATTTCATAATGTTTCTATTTTTAATAGCCGAGTTAATAGTCCAGTGTGTAAAGGTCACAGTTACTTTATCCATTTTTCCAGTTGAGGGGTATTGGGTTGTTTCCAATTTCTGACTATTATGAATAAAGCTACTATGAACATAATTGAGCAAATGTCCTTGTTGTATGCCAGAGCATCTTTGGGGTAGGTGCCCATGAGTAGTATAGCAAGGTTTTGAGGTATGGCTATTCCCAGTTGTCTGAGAAGGCACCAGATTGATTTCCACAGTATTTGGATAAGTAAGTGTATTCCCACCAGCAGTAGAGGAGGGTTCCCCTTTCTCCACATTCTTGCCAGCATGTGCTGTCACTTGAGTTTTTGATCTTAGCCATTCTGAGAGGTGTAAGATGGCATCTTGGAGTAGTTTTGATTTGAAGTTCCCTGATGGCTAAGGTTGTTGAATATTTCTTTAAGTGCTTCTCCACCATTTGAGATTCTTCTGTTGAGAATTCTCTGTTTATCTCTGTACCCCATAGTTTTAAAAATAATTTATTTAACGTAATTCTTTGTGCGTTGGCATGAAGGTTTCAGAATACATGGGACTATGTTATAAACAGTTGTGAGCTGCCATGTGGTTGCTGGGAATGGAACCTGGGTTCTTTGACAGTACAGCTAGTGTTCTTAACTACCGAGCCATCTGTCCAGCCCTCTCTGTACCCCATATTTTAATTGGATTATTTTATTTGTTGGTGTTTAGTTTCTTGAGTTCATTATATATTTTGTGTTTTCGTCCTCTGTCAGATGTAGGGTTGGTGAAGTATTTTCCCAATTTTTAGGCTACCATCTTATTCTGTTGATAGTTTACTTTTATTTACAGAAACTTTTCAATTTCATGAGCTCCCATTTGTGAATTAATATTCTTAGAGCCTAGGTTGGTGTTTTGTTCAAGAAGTTGTTTCCTGTGCCAATGAGTTCAAGGCTCTTCCCCACTTTCTCTTCTAATAGATTTAGTGTATCTGGTTTTATGTTGAGGTCTTTGATCTGCTTGGACTTGAGTTTTGTACACAGTGATAAATATGGATCTATTTGCATACTTACACATGCTCACATCCAGTTAGACCAGTACCATTTGTTGAAGATGCTTTCTATTTTCCATTCTATTTTGGCTTTTTTTTTTTGCCAAAAATCAAGTGTCCGTAGGTGTGTGGGTTTATTTTGGGGTCTTCAGTTTGATTTCACTGATCCACCAGTCTGTTTCTATGCCAGTACCATGCAGTTTGTATTACTGTTGCTCTGTAATACAGCTTGATATCAGGGATGGCTGTTACCTCTAGAAGTTCTTTTATAATGTACAATATTGTTTTCCTTATCCTGGATTTTTTGTTTTTCATTATGAAGTTGAAAATTTATAGACCTTTCACTGTCTGTAAAGAATCATGTTGGACTATTGTTGGGAATTGCACTGAATCTGTAGATTGTTTTTGGTAAAATGGCTGTTAATTTTACTGATCCATGAGCATGGGAGATCTTTTCATCATCTGAAATCTTCTTCAGTTTCTTTCTTCAGAGACTTGAAGTTCTTGCCATACAAGTCTTTCACTTGCTTGGTTAGAGTTATACCAAGATATTTTATATTTGTGGTTATTGTGAAGGCTGTTGTTTCCCTAATTTTTTTCTCAGCCCATGTATTATTTTTATAAAGCAGGGCTACTAGTTTTTTATTGTTGTTTTGTTTTTGTTTGATTGTTTTTTAGTTGATTCTATATCCAAACACTTTGCTGACGGTGTTTATCAGTTGTAGGAGTTCTCAAGTAGAATTTTGAGGATTTCTTATGTATACTATCATATCATCTGCTAATAGTGATAGTTTGACTTCTTCCTTTCCAATTTGTATCCTCTTGATCTCCTTTAGTTGTCTTATTGCGCTCAGTAGGACTTTTAAGTACTATGTTGACTATGTATTGAAAGAGTGAACAGCTTTATCTTGTTCCTGACTTTAGTGGAATTACTTAAGTTACTCTCCACTTAATTTGATGTTGGCTATTGGCTTGCTGTACATGGGTTTAAATACGGCCTTTGAATCTCTGACCTCTCTAAGACGTTTATCATAAAGGGGTGTTGGATTTTGTCAAAGGCTTTTTCAGCATCTAATGAGATTATCATGTGTTGTTGGTTTTTTTTTTTTCTTTCAGTTTGTTTATATGGTGAATTGCGTTGATGTATCTTTATTATGTTGAGTCATCCATCCCTGCTTCCCTGGGATGAAGCCTACTTGATCATGTTTTTGATGTGTTCTTGGATTTGGTTAAATACTTGGCTTTGAATATTTTTGCATCCATGTTCATGGGAGAGATTAGTCTGAAATTTTCTTTCTTGGTTGAATCTTTGTGTAGTTTACAGTCAAGGTGACTGTAGCTTTGTAGAATTAGTTTGACAATGTTCCTTTAGTTTCTATTCTGTGAAATGGCTTGAAGAGTATTGGTAGATAGAATTCTACACTAAAACTGCATGGCTTTGGCCTATTTTTGGTTGGGAGACTTTTGATGACTATTCCTATTTCCTTAGGGAGTATAGGTCTATTTAAATTGTTTACCTAATCTTGATTTAAATTTGGTAAGTGGTACTTATCTTGGAATATTATCTATTTCATTTAGATTGTTCAATTTTGGAGTATAGACTTTTGAAGTAAGATCTAATGATTCTTTGGATTTCCTCAGTGTCTATTATGTTCTCCTTTTCATTCTGATTTTCTTTAATTTGGATATTATCACTGTCTCTTAGTTAATTTGGGGGTTTGTCTATCTTGTTGATTTTTCTCAAAGAACCAGCTTTTAGTTTCGTTGATTCTTTGTATTGTTCTCTTTGTTTCTAAGTTATTGATTTCAGCCCTGACTTTAATTATTTCCTGCTACTACTCCCCTTGGTTGCTTGCTTCTTTTTGTTCTGGAGTGTTCAGATATGTTGTTATGTAGCTAGTGATCTCTCCAATTTCTTTCTGAAGGCACCTATGCTATGAACTTTCCTCTTAGCACTGCTTTCAATGTGTCCCATCTGCTTGGCTATTTTGTGCCTTTCTGTGTGTTGAATTCTAGAAAGTCTTTTATTTCTTTCTTTATTTCTTCCCTGACCTGGTGGTCATTGAGTAGAGTTGTTCAGTTTTATCTTGTTGTATATGTTGAGGCTTACTTTATCACAAAGTATATGGTCAGTTTGGGAGAATGTTCCGTAAGATGCTGAGAAGATATACTCTTGTGTTTGGGTGAAATGTTCTGTAGATATCTGCTAAGTCCATTTGATTTACAACGTCAGTTAGTTTCATTATTTCTTTGTGTACTTAACCTGTCCATTGGTGAGAGTGGGATGTCGAAGTCTCCCATTGTTAATGTGTGGGGTTCAGTGTGTGATTTAAGCCTTAATAATGTTTCTTTTGTGTGTGTGTGTTCTTTTTTTTAAATTTATTTATTTTTATATCAATCACAGGTTAGGTACTTTGCATCCCAGGCATAGCCCCCTCCTTCATTCCCTCCCATCCTTCCCCTCCCTCCCTCATCTCCTCCCTGCCCCCTCCAAGTCCACCGATGGGGGAGGATCTCCTCCCCTTCCATCCAACCCCAGCTCATCCTGTCTCCTCAGGGCTGGCTGCAATGTCCTCCCCTGGGATCTAGCCAGTCTGTCACTCCCCAGCATGCATGGGGGAGAGTCAAAAAGTCAGCCATCAAGTTCATGACTGAAACATTTTCTGTTTCCCTTACTAGGGTCTTCAGTTCGACACCGAACTATCATGGGCGGGGGTTGTAGGCCATATCCATATATGGTCCTTGGTTGGAGAAACTGTCTCATATAAGACCCCTGTGCCCTGCTCTGTTTGGTCTTTGTGGAGCTCTTGTTCTCTCCAAGTCTTACTAACTTCCCCTATTTTTATTATTACTTCCCACCCTCTGCCAAAGGCTTGATTGTGAGTCTTAATATCTGCTTTGATACATTGCTATATTGATTCTTTCAGAGGTCCTCTTTGGTATGCTCCTGTCCTGTTGCTTGTTTTCTCCTCCATTCAATGTCCATCCTATTTGTTCATCTAAACGAGCACCTGGGTCCTCCTTCTTGTATATCTTCACTAGGTGTGTAAATTTCAGCATGACCTTCCTATCCTATAGGTCTATATAAGTGAGAATAATGTTTCTTTTACAAATGTGGGTGCCCTTGTATTTGGGGCATAGGTATTCAGAACTGAGACGTCATCTTGGTGGATTTTTCCTTTGATGAGTGTAAAGTGCCCTTCCCCATCTCTTTTGATTAATTTTGGTTGAAAGTCTATTTTATTAGATATTAGACTCTTGCTTGTTTCTTGGTCTGTTTGCTTAGAAAACCTTTCTCCAGCCCTTTACACTGAGATAATGTCTATCTTTGTTGCTGAGGTGTGTTTCTGGTATGCAGTAGAATGATGGGTCCTGTTTTACATCCACTCTGTTAGCTTTGTGTCTTTTTATTGGGGAATTGACTCCATTGATGTTGAGAAATATTAATGACCAGTGATTGTTGCTTCATGTAATTTTGATATTGGTGGTAGTAGTTTGAGTATGTATCCTTTCCTTTTGTTTTTGCTGGTGTGAAATTATTTATTTCCTGTGTTTTCTTGGGTGTAGTTACCTTTGTTGTATTAGAGTTTTCCTTCTAGTATCCTCTGTAGGGCTGGGTTAATGGAAAGATATTGTTTAAATTTGTTTGTTTTTTTTTCATGAAATAGCTTGTTTTCTCCATTTATGGTAATTTAATGTTTTGCTGAACACAGTAGTCTAGGCTGGCATCTGTGGTATCTAAGATATCTGCCCAGGCCCTTTTGGCTTTTAATTTTTTTGTTGAGAAGTCTAATGTAATCCTAATAGGTCTGCCGTTATATCTTACTTGACCCTTATTTCTTGCATCTTTTAATATTCTATCTTTGTTCTGTTCATTTAGTGTTTTGATTATTATGTGGCAGGAGGGTTTTCTTTTTTGATCCAATTTATTTGGTGTTCTGTAGGGTTCTTGTACTTTTATAGACATCTCTTTAGGTTAGGAAATTTTCTTCTATGGTTATGTTTAAATTCTGCCTTACATACCTAGACTAAAAATTCAAAGAAAGTATTTCATTACTAATTTACCAAAACAAGGAAAGGCATTTTTTTAAAAGAAGAAAATAAGATATGCGTTTTCCTGTGTAGTATCACCAAACTGTCCTTAGAAAACTTTAAAAATGAATAGTATTTCTACCATGATGTAATTTCCCTCATTCCTACTTGGCTAGTGCATGTACAGGCAGCTGGTGTCACCTAACTCTGGCTGTGTCCTGAGGACACATCTCTCCACTTGCTCTTGGGTACAGTCTACTAAGAATGAAAGATACATAGTGTAAATTTCAAGCTATATTCGACTCATAACTTTGGAGCTCCTTCTACTTTAACTTCCCAACTTTATGCCTCACAACTCACCTGTTTATGATTTTACACAAGCAAATCATCAGAAAAAGCCCTAAAATTAGATAAATACTTAACGAAGCACAACTGTGTTTTACAAAACACAAGCAAAATCTCTTATTATTAAGGCAAACATGTTTTTTCTCATCAGGCACATTATTTTATATAATGGTTCTTAGTTTCTCTGCTGGCAGGCTCCTTTCTTTAGGCTACCTTGCAGCTTTATTTAGTGCTTGAACATTTTACGTGTGTGTGTTGAGAGAGGGTTCCTCTATGTGTAGCCCTGGCTGTCCTGGACTCACTCTGTCGCTCAGGGTGGCCACTAACTCCACCTGCTTCTGCCTTTGGAGATGAAAGGCATATGCTACCACACCCAGCTGAGCATTTTACATCTTAAGGTAGACAATACACTTGCTTCATCAAAAATAGTCCCTTAAGCTCTTGCATGCAGGATGCTGTGAGATGGCGATTCCACTCTGTGCTTTTTTTTTTTTTTTTTTGCTGCCATTGTGAGCTTTATGAATTCTTCAGGAAGGATCTCTTCTAGGTAGCTCTGTCCCATCTGCTGCTGTAGTTTTGACCTGATTGCTGTTGAAAGAACATATCTGACTCCCTCAGAAACTGGTGTGATCCTGAGGAACCACATGGTGCTGTACAAACATATTTGTAATGGACAATAAAGTTTTGAAAGTACTGTAGCCAATGAACTTGTTCCTGTTCTCCTGCAGGGACTCTGACAATTAACAAAATGGCTTTCTCTCTTTCTCTATTTCTTGTAATGGTTTTTTTCAAGACAGGGAATCTCTGTGTGGCATTGGCTGTTGTTGACTCACTTTGTAGACCAGACTGGCCTTAAACTCACAGAGATCCACCTACTTCTGCCTTCCAAGTGCTGAGATTAAAGGCATGTGCTACCACCACCCAGCTTCTATGGTTTCTTTCTAAGAAAATTGAGTAACTGCAATTAACAGACATTTATGGAACACATACGTATATGTATGTAGTTGGTACAAAAATAATCAGTTCTTAGAAGTCTCTCTTGAAGAAGCAGGTAACAGAATATCTTTGTTATATTTCCTTTTATTTGCTTTAACTTTCCTGGCTTCCTAAGGTGTGTTGGGGGAGGAATACAGAAAAATCAAAAAAGAAAAACTGCAAAATAGAAACAGGTGATGTAAGTGAAAGGGAATTAGTATTAGTAAAATTCACAAAGATGAGGCTCTGAATTTGGTCCTCAGCACTGTGAATGAAAAATTAAAGCAATATATATGTTATATTCATATTTGTAAATCTGGATTGTGTAATGAGTAGAAAGTTGCTATAATACATAATAAAGACATTAACTTGACAAATTGAGAAACAGCAGTAAGGATGCTTAGAATTGACTTTCTTGTTTGTTTTGATTTTTTTTTTTTTTTCAAAACAGGGTTCTCTGGGTAGCGTTGGCTGTCCTGGACTTACTTTGTAGACCAGGCTGGCCTCAAACTCACAAACATCCACCTGCCTCTGCCTCCCTGGGTGTGTGCCCAGCCTCTTGTTTGTTTTTTAATTTGGCTTGGTTTATTTTTTTTTTTAAGATAGGGTCTCACCATGTAGCATTTGCTAGCCTGAAACTATTAGAGACCACACTGCCTCCACTCACAGAGATCTGAGTACCTTGCCTCCTAAGTACTAAAAGGGGTGCTACCACTCCTGTTTAACTCCTTTTACTCGTTGTCATAGTTCTGTTTTGTAATATACATACAAATTTTTTTCCTATTATTTCTCAGGCAAATGATCCTGACAGGTTGTGTGGCATTTGCACGTCATGTTGGACCAACACGGGTGGAGGCTGAACTTTTACCACAGTGTTGGGAACAGGTAAGTTAACCGTATGGCTTTCTTAGTCTTTTGTTCTTATTCTTGAAGGTTTATATTTTCTTTTTAAAATGTTGTGAGAAAATCCATGGAATGTAAATTATGGGCTACTGTCAGTAGCCCAGGACACGGTTTACTTACACAAATAAATACTCTGGGATGCTTTGTTTTATTCATTCATTCAGCAGATACTTAGAAAACACTAATTCTGGTGCCAGGTACTACTATAGTAACTTGGAAAACAGTATGAAGAAAAAGAAAAGCAGCTTAATGAGGAGATGAGCAAAGACATGATGTGCTGTCTTGTGTTGGTATATGTGAAGAAAAACAAAGTAGAAGGAGGTTGAACATAGTAAACATATTGTCTTCCTCTGAGGAAGTGCCTTTGATCCAAGAGTCTGGGTGAAGTAAGGAGCAGCAGGTACAAAGTCCCTGCAATGTTGGTTTGATGAGCTAGAGGAAGAGATAAAATCTGTGTGTGTGTGCGTGTATTAGTAGTATATGTCTATAATTTTAGTACCAGTGAGGCTCACCATCAAAAGATGATATGAGTTCTAGGCCAACCTGAGCTATAATAGTGAATTCAAAACAAGCCTGGACTACTCAAAAGCACACACACACAAAAAAAAGTGTTAATTCCAGTGCTACCTGGAGTCTATCACTGGATGGTTTCGGTGTGTTCAGAGAGTGTTACATGCATCTCTACATCCAATTTGAAGCTTAAAGCTTTTTTATTACCCCAACACAAATATACTGCCAGGTTTGCAGTGGCTACCGTGGGTCTTTTAAATATCTATATGAATTTTAAGATCTGCTTCTCATTTCTGTAAATAAGCCAGCTGGGATGTTTGTTTGTAATAGGGTTTCTATGTATAGCCTTGGTTGTTCTAGAACTCACCCTGTAGACCAGGCTAGCCTTGAACACAGAGATCTGCCTGCCTCTGCCTCCCAAGTTCTGGGATTAAAGGCATGTGCCAACACTGCCTGGCTTTTAAAGTAATTTAATGATTCTATAGAGTGATCTGGAGAGGCTTTCTATCCTAATCATATAAGTTTCTATTCTGAGTTTAAGGTACCTTTCTATTAGAGTCTTAAGCTATCCTACAACACTGGCTTATAGCTTTTAGAATGTAAATTTTATGTTTCATTCCCAAGTACTTTAGTTGTAAAGCGAAAGAGAATCTTTTTTCCTTTGTCAATTGCAGAAATACAATTGATTTTGTGTGTATACTTAAATGAGACACAGTATACTAGACTGAAAAGGAATGAGATGAAACTTCAAGTACAGCACACTATGAAATTCAGTCTTACTCTGAGCAGAGCAATTGTAAGTGGATTAAATTTAGCTCCAAAATATTAGTTCCACACATCTCTGCCATATCTCTCTTGTAACCTTTGTAATCAGGGGTCAGCTACCTATCTTTAGTTTGTTGCCCAGTAGATTTCTATATAATTTCTTTTCCTAATTTTAGACATCTAAAACATTATTAAAATATGTTACCTTTTGAAATGGGAAAATGAGAACAGATATACTTTTCTACTCAAAGATTTATATTCTATGAAAACATATGGGAACAAAACCCAGTATGTGTCTTTTTTTTTTTTTTTTTTTTTTGTAGTTCAGTGTAGTCAGCATATGGCAAAACTCTACTGTTTTGCATATACAAACAGGAAAGTCTTCTTAAAACAAAAACAGTTCTCATCTAGCTGGTTAAGTCATAATTAACCTGTTTGCTAGCCCTGTTAGCAGAAAGTAGACTGGTATCTATCTCTAGCCATGTCTCTTATGTCCAGAAGCAAGATTTTTCCAACTAAGACTTGTGCTTCTGTCACTGGGAACGAATCTTGCTTCCTCTAGCATCCTAAGAAAAGCCTAGTCCTAGGCAAACACATAATTTCTAGACACCTTGCCAATTCTTCATCTTTGATTTTCCCTTTTTTCTTTAACAGATATCCTTGTGCCTTGATGTTTAGACTGTCCTTGATTCCTTTATTCCTGATCCAGGTATTCCCAGAAGTGGGAAAGGAAGACAGTGTATTGTATTCTTAGCAGGATGTATGGTGAACAGTAATTGTCTTTTTGAAGAAGAGGGGGCGTGTTGCTTACACTTGACTGATGTGCTTGTTTTTTACTCCAGATTAATCACAAATATCCAGAAAGACGTCTGCTTGTGGCAGAGTCCTGTGGAGCATTGGCACCTTACCTTCCTGTAAGAATTGTTTCTTTGTTTTGGTTTTTTGTTTTTTCTATTCAGTAGTAAAGGGTATCTTGTCATATATTCTAACCCAAATTCTCTTAGCCATGTTATTTTAATAAAATAAAAAGATGGGCAAAAAAAAAAGGCTCACGCTAATATAATTTTTTTAAATAAGTACTTTCTAATTGGTTGTGCATGCATATTTATATATGTAGCTATCCTGGTGATTCTGCCGGTATGTTCTGAGAACCCTAGGAAGTTCCTTGTGGTTCTTTCAAAGAGGTCCATAGGTAGATCTTACTTTCCTAATAAGATCTTTTTTTTCCTCTCATACATTTACACATGCACCGTCGGTACAGAAGTAGTGGTCGGCAGGAGTTCAGAGAGGTGGGGCTCAAATGTCCCAATAAGGATAGTATTCTTCACAGCTCCACCTTCCCAAAACAAGCTAGTTTCATTAAAAAAAAAAAAAAATTTGCTTAATCAGTAAAACTGTTAATTTTACCAAATTTTAAGCCATGAATCTTTGTAATATGCTATGACACAAGCGAAAGTGATAATAGAACACACTTTGACGGCACACTGAGGTTTGGCAGGGTTTTCAGGAAAATCACTTAGGTGCTTATTTGAGTGCTAAGGGTAGTAGCTGGTGTTTCCTGGGATATCAGTTTTTCTCAGCAGAACCATAAACTGTCCAGCTATGTTTATTTGAACTTGGGTATGTGGCAGATATATTCATTTTCGTGAAGTTGCACTTGAAGTAAAACAAATAGACAAGTCTCTTTCCAGTGGTAAAAACTGATCTTAAGTGGTTTCTAGAATTGTGGAAAATTTTTATCTACCACTATAAGCTTTTAAATGCATAAAGGCTTTTTAATAATATAAATTAGTAGATTTTTTAATGATAAAATGTGCCACTTTTGAAGAAATCTACATAACTTTATGTTCTAGGTTTTCTTTCCCAAATGAACAAGGTGTATGTTAACAGAAACATTCAGTCTGAGATGGAGCAATGAAATTTTTAAGTATCAGTTATTAGTTATGGGGTTTGGTTTGGTTTGGTTTTTGTGAGAATCATTCTCATTCTAGCCCTTGACAATCTGAAACATGCTATATAGAAGGGGACCTTGAACTTCTGATCCTTCTGCATCTACCACCCATGTTCTGAAATTACAGGTCTACATCATACAACCAGCTCACAGTTTTAAATGTTTGTGGGCACTGTGGTACACACCTGTAATCGTAGCACTCAGGGAGGCATAGGCAGGCAGATCTCTGTGAATTCAAGGCCAGCCTGGTCTACAAAGGGAGTCTGGGATATCAAGGCTACACAGAGATAACCTATCTCAAAAAAACCAAATAAATAAATAAATGTTTGTGTTGTTCACTTGAGAAGACTTAAGAAAAAGTCAAAACAAATGCTAGATCTTTGTTTTTATTTTGTATCTTAAAGGTACCAAAACAAGTTTAAGCTTGATTAATCTTATAACTTAAACAAGTTTCAGTAACTACAAAGAGGGGTGTGAACTTGGATATTAATAGCTTAATTATGTGTGAAGGCAGTGATAGGGGCTATATATATGAATGCAAGTAACCAAGGAGGCAATATGCTACATCTGTGGTTATAGTTAACAGGTGATTGTGAGCTGCCTGACATGGGTGCTGGGAACAGAATAATAACATTCCAGTGTTCTTAACTTCTGAGCTGTCTTTTTAGCTTCTGATAACTTTATTTTAATCTCAGCCTTTAATTAAGCTGATTCTTTAACATAACTGGAGAGAGTGGTGTGGGATGTTGGAGGTTTAGCTCAGTGGTTGAGCCATGCCTGGCACTCATGCAGCTCTGAATTCCCAGCCGTCACACCAGATGCCTCACAACCACCTGTACTCCAGTGCCAGGGTCTCCAACACTCTCTTCTGGCTACTATGGGCACTGACCTAGTGTGCACAACCACCCCCACCCCACCCACCCACAGACACACATACAGTATTTATGAATAAAAATAAATTGAATTAAAAGTAAGCTAAGGTACAACATTATTAAATATTACCATATTAAATAGCAGCATAAATAAATCATTAAATAACATATTGGTTGTTTTCAGAAAGAAATCCGTAGCTCCTTGGTTCTTTCAATGCTGCAACAGATGTTAATGGAAGATAAGGCAGATTTGGTAAGAGAAGCTGTGATCAAAAGCCTAGGTATCATTATGGGCTACATTGATGATCCTGACAAATATCAACAGGTATGTTTTTGGTTTTTTTAGCAGGAACTTCTTTTACCTTGTTATAAATTCCAAATAATGTACTGATTCAAACACTTGGCAGTCTGCAGGCGAGATGGTGTGTAGATGCAGTCAGCGGGAATGACAGCCACTTTCAGTGTAGCAGATGTCAGGAAGCTGGAAATAAGTGTGCATGTTTTCCAACCCATCTCTACCTACTCGTGGATACATTAACACTTAAGAAAAAGGGAGGGGTCAGGTGGCTCTCTCCCTGAAACATTTTCGGAATTTCTTGAAATACATATTTGTTGTATTTTATTAGGGTGTTTGTTTGTTTGTTTTGGAAAGTTATTCTTTTAACAATAGCCACTTGCCTGTTTGTTTTTCAGGGCTTTGAATTGTTGCTTTCGGCCCTGGGTGATCCCTCAGAAAGAGTCGTTAGTGCAACACACCAAGTATTTTTACCAGCTTATGCTGCATGGACGACTGAACTTGGAAATTTACAGTCTCATCTTATACCTACACTACTGAGCAAGATTGAAAAGCTTCTCAGGGTGAGTTCTTTCCTTTTTTTATATAGTTCCTAACAGCTTAAAGGCCCTATTCTAGACCATCTTAGAAAAATACTGGGAGCAAAGGCAAATAGTCTAACACATCACTAAAGAGAGATTTGAGGAGCTAGAAGCGAAGGGGACACAGTGAGCACTTGTTAGTTGAATTAGCACATTCCTGGCACTAGTACAAACATTATTCACAAAACCAATTCTCCCCGGATCCTCGGAGGACATGGCTGTTTTACGTAAAACATTAGCTCCAGTTTCAGGTTGCAGAGATGACTAAATGCGCAGTCTCTGTTGCCTTCTGTAAGTATGCTTTTTCCAACATATGCTCTTAAAGAGAACTTCATTTTACTCAGAGTTGAGGAAAAGTGGAGAAATAATAGACACTTTAGAATTTGCGTTCTAAATGGTCCTTGAGAGGCTATCAGAGAAGCTAATATTTCATGGAAACCTGTATATAATGCTAAGATCAATACAACTATTCAGTAGACAACCTCATATGTATATGTATATTTGTTTAAATCTAAAAACTGGCTGTTCATTCTAAATTCCACAGTGGACACTTTATGACAAAGAAGCTTGTTCAGTAAATCTAGAGGGGTTTTTTTGTTTTGTTTTGTTGTTGTTTTAATTTTTCAAGACAGGGTTTCTCTGTGTAGAACTGGCTTTGCTGGGCTCACCTTGTAGACCAGGCTGGCTTCAAACTCACAGAGATCCGCCTACCTCTGCCTCCCCAAGTGCTAGGACTGAAAGCATGCACATTTAAGTGTTTGCATTCTTTCTATCTGGTAATTAACCAGGCCTTGCTTTTTGTGTATTTTGTTATAGTTAAATGTTTATTTGCCATAGAAAGGGAGTCATACATCCAACTTACAGTGTGGTTTCAAGAGCCTAAGATTACCTCCCACTGTTTATGTTTTAGGAAGGAGAGCATGGGCTGGACGAGCACAAGCTCCACATGTATCTTTCTGCCTTGCAGTCCTTGATACCGTCTCTGTTTGCGTTAGTGCTGCAGAATGCACCTTTCTCCAGCAAAGCCAAGCTGCATGGTGAAGCGCCACAGATCGAAGGTATTGGACTTAGGTCTTGTAGGAAGGCACAGAATATTGCCAGTTCAGCTTCCCAAAGAGTTGTTTTGATCCTAATCATTATATGTCAGCACAGTTACTAAAATGTACTGTATGTATAATGTATAGAATTTTTTTTTATTGTTATCAATCACAGGTTAGGTACTTTGCATCCCATGCGCAGCCCCCCCACTCCCTCCCACCCTCCCCAACCCTCCCTCATCTCCTTCCCACCCACTCCAAGTCCACCAACGGGGGAGGACCTCCTCCCCTTCCATC
>CM053748.1:44597708-44667056 GCA_028658305.1 Pachyuromys duprasi | reverse complement strand
GCTTGTTTTCTCCTCCACTCAATGTCCATCCCATTTGTTCATCCAAACCAGCATTGATAATATCCACCTGGGTCCTCCTTCCTGTATATCCTCCCTCGGAGTATAGATTTCAGCATGACCTGCCTATCCTATAGGTCTCTGGAAAGATGGCTTAGTGGTTAAGAGCACCGCTACTCTTCCAGAGGTCCTGAGTTCAATTCCCAGCAACTACATGGTGACACACAGCCATCTATAACGGGATCTGATGTCCTTTTCTACACAGATGTACATGCAGACCAAAAACCCATACACATAAATATATAAATAATGTATAGAATCTTATATTCAGAGATTATTAAGGCCTCAGATAAACATTATAGTTTCATCTTTTATGAGTATAAGTCATGTAGATTATTTTGTAGTATTTATGCTTCTGTTAACCACTGGGTAGATGGGTTGCTTGCTTGGCTTTGCTTGTTTGTTGGTTATATAGGGTAAAATAAAAATAATTATAACTTTTAATAGTAAATATAATTTCCTGCTGTGTTCATGGCAAGAAGAAACAGGCATGTGGCAAGACTTTCTTTTTTTCGCCCTCTTTAGAAAGAAAATAACTTCAGAAACTCATAAAGTCAGGCTGGGAATATAGTTGACAGAATGCTTGCCTAATACATGAGCAGGGGTACTAGGTTCAATCCCCAGGACTGGGGTTGGGGTGAAAAAAAAACATCCAGTCACTCTCTCAGTAGCCAGTAAATGACCTTTGCTGTGTAGCAAGTGATTGACAGCCACATTGCACCTAAGGAGAAAACCTCAGGAAAGGCTGTACACAGGCTTTTCCTGTATACTTTTTTAGCATTTTCAGGTTTGTGAAGTTATATGTGCTTCTTACTGGCTTCTGATAAAAAATTCTTGTTTTGAGGATAATTTTTTTTAAAAAATCAAAATTCATAAGATAAAGATTTAGAAGATGAGACTCCTTAAGAATTCATGGCTAGGAGTTGGGGAGTCCTCGTAATCATGGCTCAATGGTTAAGAGGACTGGCTGTTCTTCCAGAGGTCCTGAGTTCAAATCCCAGCAACCACTTGGTGGCTCACAACCATCTATAATGTGATCTAATGCTCTCTTCTGGTGATGCAGGCATACATGCAGGTAGAGCACTCAAATACATAAAATAAACAAAACTTAAAAAAGAAATATAAAAAGTTTATATTTTAAAAAAAGAGGAAGAAGAAGTCGCAGCTAGCCTAGGGTGGTAGCGCCCACCTTTAGTCTCAGGGCTTAAGAGGCAGGTGGGAGCTCTGCAAGTTTAAGGCCGGCCTGGTCTGCATAGTGAGTTCCGTGCCAGCCAGAGCTACACAGTGAAACCTGGTCATGAAAAAAAAATTTACCAGGCATGGTAGTACAAGTGCCTTTAAATCCTAGCACTCAGCAGGCTGAGGCAGGCAGATCTTTGAGTTCGAGGCCAGCCTGGTCTACAGAGTGAGTTCCAATACAGGCAGGGCTATACACAGAACCTCTGTCTTGAAAAACCAAAAAATAAAAAAGATGGATGGATGGATGGATGGATGGATGGATGGATGGATGGATGGATGGATGGATGGATGGATGGATGGATGGATGGATGGATGGATAGATAGATAGATAGATAGATAGATAGATAGATAGATAGATAGATAGATAGATAGATAGATAGATAGATAATTCTGCCGCCCACTGAAGTACTTCTTGTCCTTCTAATTCCTTCCTCCTCATCCTAGTTGGTTGTTAGTTTACTGAAGTCTTAACAAAGTACCTCAGGCTAAGTATCCTAAACAACAGAAATCTGTTATCTTGTAGCTCTGCAGGACAGAAGGTATTGGAAGAGTAAGGACATTCTGAGACCTGTCTTAGACATTAGCGACCCCGCCCACTGTATGAGCTCACTCTGTCTAAATACACCTATAGCAATCTTATTTCCAATCACAAGACTTTGGAGAAGTGTACAGAGACTAGCTCAGCCTATAAATGTGCTATATCATTCTTCGTGTATTAACAACTATTCCTTGAATGCCAGCTGTTGCCATCCACTTATTGTTTTGCCATTCTGAACATACTCCTTATTTATGTGACTGTTGTTTCTTGTGATTGTCTTCATTATGCCAAATAAGCTTTTGTTTTTAGTTACTGTTGCTGTACCTATTTGGCTGTTTCTCGTTGTTAATTTAAACAGACTGAATTTTTTTAATAGAACATTTAATGTTGAAAATTAAGTACTAAAGAAATTTGTTCAGCTGAGATTTTAATGTTTTTACATCATTTTTTTCTCCTATGAAACTTATTTTTCCTGCTTTTAACTTCAGTCCCTAAAGAATATCTTTTACTAAATTATTTCATTGGCATAAACAGAATCATAGAATTATATGTGGTTTTTTTTTTTTAACTCAATCCATGGTTTTTATTGGAGTCTTTGAACCAATTTCAATTTAACCTACAGTAATGTAATTTTCACTAATAAACGTTCACTAAAGCATTCCTTTATTAAATGTGGGGGGGGGCCTCAAAATCTCCTTCATGTTTGATATTTAGAGTTTATAACAAGTTAATTAAGTATCAGAATGAAGGCCTTATTTTACTTTGGACAAAATAGCTAAGTGCTCAAACTAGTTTTTACTGTGTGATTTACTTTGCTTCTGTCTGTTACAGTGACCAGGTTCCCCCGGCCTATGTCACCTCTGCAAGATGTGTCTACTGTGATTGGAAGTCGTGAGCAATTGGCAGTGCTGCTACAGCTTTATGATTATCAACTGGAACATGAAGGCACAACAGGCTGGGAGAGTTTGCTATGGGTTGTCAATCAATTGTAAGTTATCACCTCTGTGTCCTTTTTATATTAAACTAGCTTAATGGAAATTAGCTCATATTTAGGCCTAAGACAGAGAGAAAGTTTATAAAATAGATTTAATTTAACAAACATAAATCGGCATCTTCAGTAGCAAAGGTTGAAAGGCAATACTTACTCTCACTGATTATATAATGTTCTGTGAAGAATGCATCTTAATTATGTCAGAACTGATCTGCTGCCTTAAATGATAGAAGTAAGGGACTTTGAACTATATCCTAATTTATTAGTTTTGAGTTTAGAATGGATCCTGTGTAAACCAAGGTTTTGTGATGTATCAAATCCATGATTTTGAATCCCATGAACTTCACGTGCAGGAGACTCTGTATTTTATAGCAGGAAGTTAAAACTGATATTTGAAGAGGTGGTCTAGTAGAGTACATTCTTGATGCCATTTCAAAGGGTCTAAAACCTGTCCTTTGCTTACAGAGAACATAGGGAAGGTTTTCAGATCTGTACTGTTACAGGAAGTATAACGGAGAAAGTCGTTTACATATGGCCCTGCTGCTTTTCTCTCCTTTCACATTCAGGTTGCCACAGCTTATAGAAATAGTGGGCAAAATTAATGTAACCTCAACTGCCTGTGTCCATGAATTCTCCAGATTTTTCTGGCGTCTTTGCCGGACATTTGGCAAAATTTTTACAAACACTAAGGTAAATACTTGCATTTCCTCTTTTTTTATATTTAAGAGACAGAGTTGTAATATGATAATGCTTTAACAAAATAAATAACACAAGTCTCCCTTTATCTTTTAGCATCTTTAATGTCTTAGAATACTGATAAGTGAATTTCAGTAATATATTTAGCCTGAGCTTAAGGTATTCTGCGATTTTGTTAAT
Source organism: Pachyuromys duprasi (assembly GCA_028658305.1). Taxonomy (NCBI): domain Eukaryota; kingdom Metazoa; phylum Chordata; class Mammalia; order Rodentia; family Muridae; genus Pachyuromys; species Pachyuromys duprasi. The sequence goes on along the minus strand of CM053748.1, from coordinate 44,663,355 downwards.
ACGATCTGCCACAGTAGATCTATTAAAGACTTACCATAGGCATATCAGCTGGAGAAAACTAACCAACCTTTGAGTAAAGATCAAGTTTTTGCCATATATCACAGATTTTGGAAGTGATTGTCCATGTGGCACCTGATTAAACCTGAGGTGATTAGCCACAGAAGCCTGTCAAAGTTGTCCCAAGGGTACCACTTCTTAGAAACAGCATGGACACTCAAATGTGTATCTCAGTCATTACCACACTGTGGTTTGTCACAGTGGCCTACACTGCTTATTGTTTCAGGGGTTAAAATTTGAGGACACTTGAATCCAATTTCTTCTTCAATTTTATTAATCCAGTTGTGTTCATATTTATTGCAAGGCTAGCTGCTCAGAGAAGGAATTTTAAAGGGTGTTTGCGATGACTAGATTTTCATCAAGAACTCAAATAGAAAACAATAAGTTTCTTTTCCATACCATTAAGTCTATTTTATTTTAGTATTTAAAGCAGAAAATTATTCTGTAATAAACACAACAAAATTCAGAGTTTTCTCATGTGTTAGCTATTCAGCTCTGTGACCTTTAATAAGCTAAATAACCTATTATTAGTGTTTTGTGAAATGAAGACATTCAGTCTTAGCTATGACTCTGTAGATCAATCTTTTCCCAGTGTTCCTCCTCTTAATCTACATTAAAGTGTAAATTAATATGACTCAGATGCTGACAGGAAAACAAACACTGAATCTTGACATTAACATGGAGAGAGCAAAATGTTCTTACCTCTTCATCAGTCTGTTTCTAATGTCAGCAAAAATTGTTCAACAGTTCCTAAATGAACAGCTGTGTGTCTTTGCAAAAACAAATGGGAGCATTGAACACTGCAGAATAATCAGTGGTTTGAACTCTGTGATAATTTAAAAAAAAACTGAAATAAGCATTTGTTGTAGCTTAAGATGAAGTAAAATTCCTTATTTGAAGTTAAATTTTGAAGTTTATTTGAAGTTTATTTTGAAGGAATTGATAATGGATTGTGATAGATTTCACATTTGGAATATACTAGCCATGAAAATCCTAAATGAGTGGAATTTTCCTTCATTCCTTTCAAATATAGTCTGATGCTCTTTTCCAGTAATTATAATCATATATGGCGATATAATATTTAATCATATGATAGTATGCGAATGAGCTTTGTGGTCACTAAATTTAGTTATTTGGAGGCAGTTATTGTTAAGTACTTAAAACCATCTTGAAATTATTTTAAGAAACCAAAGGCTATTCTGTGAAAATACTTTTTGACCTTAATTGAGTTTTATCCTTAAAGGTCCTGCTTTCAGTTTCTTTTTTCGTCTTTTATCTTGAATCTGTTAATTAAACATGATGTATTTCTGACCATTTCAGTAACCTACAAAGCAAAATAAGTAGCTATATCAGTAATAAGTGTATATTTTGTCACTGATCAATCCATGGGTCTTCTGTTACTTAGGTAAAACCCCAATTCCAGGAGATTTTAAGACTATCTGAAGAAAACATTGGTAAGTATGTCCATTTATTACTTTAAAAAAACAATTGAACCTTTTTATTGAGGAAAAATACTATATTCAGTATCTTAAAATTATATGTAAACTGGGAAGAGTAATTGAAAAAGAAAGTGTGTCATGAAGCTCATGCTATTTCCACTGAGCCATATCAGTTATTTTCCTCATTTTGTTTTTAAATAATCTTAATTGTGACCAAACTAACCTGTTGTTATAAAGAAAGAAAATACCAACCGTTTGATTTTACCAATGAAAACTCAGGAGCCAGATGCTGAGGTGAAAGCTTGCTAACTCAGAGAGGCAGAGAAAGCACCCTGCTGACCTTCTTACACAACCAAAGTCCCAGAAAGAAAAGGCTAAAAGCCAAAAAGTTAAAGAGCTTGCTAGCTCAGCCAACAACCCTGGAGGAGAAAGCCAAAAGCCCCAGACCCCAGAGCCAAAGACATAAAGAGTTAACGAGCTCCTCCTTCTTTATGCTGTCTTAAATATCCTCCTCTCAATGCCCCTCCTTTCTGTTAATCCCTGTCAGCTGATTTCTTGCTCTGTCTTTTAACCTAGGGTTAACTTTATTAAATCCTGTGTACAGAAAACTCTTGGATTAAAGCTCTGCTCTAGGGCAGAGCCACAACATGAGCACTTGTTTACAATAAACAGTTGTTGGATTAAAGGTGTTTGTTAGGGCTAAGGCACACCAAACAATTACATGTTTTACAGTTCACAATCTCAGGGTTCACAATGGGATCAAATGTCCTGCAAATCTCATCTAAGGCCAAGTTTCTCAAACTAGGTGCTTAATCCTTAGAGTGTGCTATGGTATGCACAGAATATTTCTACTTACAAAAGAAGCAGCACTAAAATAACAGTGGAAAACAATGAAGGGGGTTTTTTTGTTTTCTTTTTTTAATTTATTATTTATACAGTGTTCTGCCTGCATATGTGCCTGCACACCAGAAGAGGGCACCAGATCTCACTATAGATCATTATGAGCCACCAGGTGGTTGCTGGGAATTGAACTCAAGACCTTTGAAAGTACAGCCAGTGCTCATAACCTCTGTGCCATCTCTCCAGCCCCCAACAGGGTTTTATTTTGTTTTGTTTTTTTTATTAAACAGAAAATTTAAAGAAACTATAGATCTTTGTGATCAGACCTTGCATTAATTGTTTTCACCCATCTGTCTTAGATAGTGCAGTTACAGTGTCATTCTCTACCACCTTCACCAGCCTAAGAAAATGATTATGTATACATCTTGTATCCCTGTGTACTTTTCTCATTCTGAGACTAAATTATAAAAGATATTAAATGGATATAGAGTAACTAACACTTCACTGATCTTGTATGCATAGATAAATCTTTACTTAAGCTCTTACCTTAATGTGTTTTAGTGGTCTAGAAAATTATATTTCTAGTGTCCTTAGCAGTAATCAGAGAATGAATAAATAAATTGACTTTAAGTTTGAAAATGCCAGTAACATTTGTTACAGGTTTCTTCCTAATCTTTTGTTTTGTTTTGGAAAGAAGCAGTGTTTAAGACATTCTTCCCAAATGTTACTGTTTTAGTTAGGGTTTCTATTGCTGCAACCAAACACCATGACCAGAAGCAAGATGGAAAGAAAAGGGTTTATTCTATATTGATGTTTATTATTAAAGGAAGTCAGGACAGGAACTCAAACAGGACAGGATCCTAGAGGCAGGAGTTGATGCAGAGACCATGGAGGGGTGCTGCTTACTGGCTTGCTTCACATGTTTTGCTCAGCCCTCTTTCTTGTAGAACCAGGACCAGCAGCCAAGGGATGGCACCACCCATTGATCACTAGTTGAGAAAATGACCTACAGATGGAGCTCCTATAGGCATTTCTTCCACTGAGGCTCTTTCCTCTCTAATGACTCTAGCTTGTGTCAAGTTGTCACACAAAACCAGCCAGTGCAGTTAGTTTCAGTAGTATTTTTTTTAAGTTGATATTTGCAATACTTTATTGTTGATGCTTGAGATCATTATTAATTCTGCTGATGAATTAATGAAGAAAAACTAAGTTATTGAGAACTGGCAGCTTTTAAAATCAAGTTAGCTGTGAATATTTAATTGTTAAGAAAGGAAATTATTATTCACCTCCTTACAGTAAATATTGCTAAACATCACTTATTGTAGCCTCAGATTTAGTTCTCTACTATCATTGTCATGTACAGCCAGTATCAGTATTCCTCTCAAGAAAAAGTGACTTTTACCAGCAAAATAAACTAAATGCTAGCTAATGTGAAAGCAGTTTTCTTGTAACTATAAAAATAGAGGTACAGTAACAAAAAAAAAATTTAAGAGCATAGAAACAAACCACTTCAAACAGTGTGTAATGATCAGTAAATAAACTCTTGGTGCTATAAATAGTTTATTTTATTGTCATCTCTGGAATTTTTCTTTGTAAGTCCTACTACCTGTTTTATCTTAATATTTGTAGACAGAGACTCTTAGAGCATAGTCGTAGGTCACACAGTCATGGTTGGATTCTTGCCTTTCTTCCCATTTTATGTGCCTATGTGCCTCTTCCTCCATGAACATTATCAGGGTGCTATCTGACCAAAACCTACAGTGGATGCAGTAGGGGCCTTTGTAACTAGAATCCCTGAGCTAAAGCAGATTAACTAATGTATATCTGGGTGGTATATTTGAGTGAGTGTCTTTACGTTTTTACAAAACACAACTTAAAAGCAGACAGGATTACCAAGACCTAGCTATGTGGGTACCTGAGAGACTCTTAAGTGTTTTTGTTTTTGTTTTATTCTGGAATAAAGATCCCAATTTGATTATTAAATTCCTTTCTCGTCTATCAGAAGCGTGTGTACTAATGCCACACAGAATGTGTCTTCACCAAAATGCTTCCCAAAGAATCTTGTAAATAGTTGCACTTTTAAATGGAATTGTGATTTTCACTTTTGTCTTTACATTTAAAGTATACTAGAACTTTTAAAAATATTTTAATAATTTTAGATTCCTCAGCAGGAAATGGGGTCCTCACTAAAGCTACAGTCCCCATTTATGCAACCGGAGTCCTCACATGTTACATTCAGGTAAGAGAAAGAAAAGTTTTCCACTCCAGTAAAAGGATGTATCCTTAGATACATGATGTTTACTTGCTGGAGTAGACCGAAAACCTCCAAAGTGGAAATGTTACCCAAAAGAAAACAAGAACAGTTTTACTCATTTTTCAATAAATGTTTATAATGAGGAGCATATTTAAATAAGTCTCCAAATAAAGTATCAATTTAACAAATTAATTTAACATTAGATTACATTTACCTAGCTGAATTTCTTCGTGTTTCATGATGGTTTCCATAAATAAATAAATAATAGTATTGTATTAGATAAACCAAATTATATTGTTTTTACCAAAGCTCCCTTGTAATATCTTAGTTTTCTTAATTACTGCTATATATTAAACTACCCCCAAGACATAGTACCTCCTTATAGCAAACGATTTTGTTTATGATTCTATAAATCAGCACATGGCCCATCTGACTTCTGCTGGTCTTGCTGTGGTCATTCATGCTGCATAAGCTGTTCTATGAGTGGAGCTTTGGCCAGGGTGGCTGAGCTCCACCATCCATGTGACAGGAGCTCTGTCCATCTCCCATTACCTGACCTGGTAATTCAAAACACCAATGAATATGAAACCAGAATGTGCTAGACTAAGAGTCTCAGAATTGGCACAACATTACTCCTACAGCAGTGTAAATAAGTCACAAGCCCAGCCCAGATTCAGAAAAAGGAAACTGATGTAGGGTTGATGTCAGAAGGAGTGGGTCATTGCTTACTGCTGGGGCAACAGACTGCCACATTCTACTCACTGTTACTTTAAGTAAATATTATGATCCACATTGAGACACATTAGCAAATGGAGCATTAGAAGGGAGAAGCATGTTTCTTCTGACGATTTCTTAAGTTTTCACTCATGGATACCTAGCTTCTTTGACCTTGAATTCTAACAGCATCAATTGATATTTATTACACATTTCTTCAAAGCATATTCAAGTCACAGCATTAAAATTCACTACTGTACCATAAATGCCAGCCATCTAAGTTCCCATTCTGTTAAAAGTAGCACAGTATTCCTTAACGCTTTTTTAAATGAATTTTTAGGATGTTATAATAAAGATAATTCAATAAATTTCTGTGTAGGATATTTCCAGTCATACAGCATGGATAATCTCTAGTATTCCTGAAGTTAGAGATGAATTATGTTAAGTCCAAACATCACTGTAAACAATAGTATGATACTATTCTTCAATTTGGAAGTTGTGTCAGTATATTATCAATCTGATATCAATGTTTTCTCTGTCTTTAACTTCACAGTTTTGGTAGAATTTTGATTTTAACCATTTTAAAGCATGATAAGTTACCAGCTGCAGGGTATGATATATAGTAAGGCCTCAAAACAGACTTATGGTATTATGAATAAGGACCTATCTCTGGAGTGACTGAAATACAAATATATTTTGATTTCTAAAACAGTCATTTAATAGATTGAGGTAGTAATCAGAGATTTCCCAGGTTCATTTGAAAAAGCACACACTAGCAGTTAATGATTCTTCTTACTAAGTACTATTGTGATAGGATAAGCCACAGCCTACAGTAAGTTATGTTAGGACACAAAGACTGTCTGAGGGTTAGGGATGTAGCCCAGTGCGAGAGCACTTGCCTACCATGTACTAGATACTTGATCTCCAGCATATACACATAATTTTTGATCTACGTATATAAAGCAATATTATTTGATTTATTTTTTAAATGGAAAATAATTACAGTTAATTTCAAAAGAATCTATCCTCATTTGGAATTTTATTTTTAGTTGTTATTTCACTGTATTCTTTTAGATTTGCAATTTGTTTCCCAAAGTTATATTTACTCTGTTTGACTGTACCTAGGTATCCTAGTTAGTGTCTGTTAGTTACTTTCTTTTGTTTTGATAAAGGCCATGGCCAAAGGCAGTTTGAGGAGGGAAGAGTTTATTTGACTTACATGCCCCAGTCATGGTCCATCTTTGAAGGAAACCACGGCAGGAACTGAAGCAAAGATCATGGAGGAATACTGCTTGCTCTCTTGCTCTCCATGGCCTGTTTAGCCTTATGCAACCCAAGATTACCTGTTCAGGAATGTCACTGCACACCCTGTGCTGGACCCTTCTCATGAGTCATTAATCAAGAAATGCCCCCACAGGTTTACCTATCAGCAATTTCATGGGATAGTTTTATTAATCAAGTTTCCCTCTTCCTAAATGACTCTAGCTTGGGTCAAGTTGACCAAAATACAAGCAAACTAAAAAAACACAGTGGTTAACTAAAATGAAAAGGATGAAATTCTATTCTCACCTTGATTTGTTATAGTCCACTGTTCCTTCTGGACCTTTAGGTGTGTCCAGAAGCTCTTTGTCCTTGCCTTATTTCCTTTTTAACAGTTTGACCTTAACTTATGTATTTCTTTCCTGGGAGAATATCAGACTCCCTTCTCATATGCATTCAGCTTAGTTAAACATGCAAATTTTTTAACTGCCAACAGGTTTGTTTACATCTTAATAAAAATTATGAAAGTAATTAATGATTAATTGAATAAGGCTTGAAAATGTTAATAATTTCTTTTTAATCACAAACTAGAACTGTTTCCAGAACACTGATCTATTTCAGCAACTGTTGTTTTCACCACTGGATATTTCAAACATAATTCTTCAAAAACAATGTTTTATTATTAGAAAGGTAACTGGTTTGATGGTCAGTATTTTACTGTGTATAGGCACCATTCGTGGAAACTTAAATTGGTAATAAAAACTTTAACAAAATATTGTACTTTAAGTCAGAACCAACCAATGAAACTTTATGGTAGTAAAAATAGTTTACAGAGCAGAGTCATCTAATACTAAGGATACTATCCTCAGTGTTTAGAGCTGGTAAACTTCATTTATAGCTAGTGTTACTGAGGAACTGAATTTTCTATGCTGCCTATTTTTTTATTTAAATTTAAGTATAAATAATCATGTGGCTACTGGCTAACATATTGGACAGCAAGCTTGAAATCAAATAATGATATAGTCTTTGACCTCATGCCATCTGTGATCATGGATATGTTTAATAAATAATATCGTCAACTAAAATCTTTTTCTCTGTAGGAAGAAGACCGAAAGCTGCTCATTGGCTTCTTAGAAGATGTAATGACACTGCTTTCACTGTCTCATGCTCCTCTTGACAGCCTGAAGGCTTCTTTTGTGGAACTTGGGTAAAAAAAAATAAAAATAAAATATATATATATATAATAGGTTTTTCTTTAAAAGGCATATCAAAGAAAAAAACTTAAGACTCGGGAAACTGAGACCCGAATAAGAAAGGGAAGCTCCTGACTGCTAGCAGTGGCAAGTCCCGCTCTAAAAGTAGATGAAAGGAGCACCCATCCATTTAGAAGCAAGGCAGTGGTTTCCAGAAAGGGGAGGAGAAGGACTAGCACATGCTTCAACACAGAGAGGAGAAAATGGTGTAAGGTACATTTTTTATAGGTTTTAGATCAATTTATAAGATGAATGATATTATAAGCCTAATCGTACAACAGTTGTTTGAAGAGTTAGGGTTTTACATTTTTATTTGGTTTGGGTTTTGCTTATTTGAGTATTAAATATTTTGTAGTCAATGTGCTATGATTTTTTTTTAACAAGAAAATGGTACAAACTAATATTTGTTTAAACTGGTAGAAAAATATGATCAAGTGCAGTTTGGGAGGTAGGGTTATTTTGGATGCTTAGTTGGTTTGGTTTGGTTTGGTTTTTCAAGACAAGCTTTCTCTGTGTAGCCCTGACTGTCCTAGACTCAGTTTATAGATCAGGCTGACCTCTGCCTCTCAAGTGCTAGAGTGAAAGGTATGTGCCACCACGCCCAGCTTCAAATGCAGATTTTTGAAAATGGTGTCCCAGAAGTGAAAAAGGAGCCTCTATTGAAAGCTAGTATTGTGGATCTTATTCAGTTCCCTTTGGTGTGCTGAGTCTTTAATCACAAGTTATGCTTACTGAAATACTTATTTCTCAGTCACTCTTTTTTGTGTGGTACTAGAAATTAAATATGAATCCTATACGTGCCACACAAATGCTCTCCCACTGAGCCTGTTTGTAATTTTTTTTTTAATTTCAATTTGTGGAGACAGACCTTGAGTTCATTCTATAGCTTAGGCTACACTGAACCCTCCTCATCAGCTGAGATACAGGCCAGCGCCATTAAGAAGTGCACTTACTAGTAATACTGTCTTCACTAAGGACAGGCTTTACACTACAGCCACATGATAGGACAGGCTTTTTGCTTACCCAGTTTTTCTAGACCTTGGCTACATTGTACAGACTGGCCTGGAGTTTGCAATCCTTTGACTTTTACTTCCTAAGTTCTATATATAGGGAAGTGCCACCATTCCTATTTCTATTTGTAATTTTAGCTTATGCTATTAAATGATTTAGACTTTCTGTCACAACTATGATGCTTAGAGAAGTGTAATTCTGCATATGCCTTACACTTATATAAAGTGACTTTTTATAGAACTTAGCTATGAAGTAATAAGTTATGTTCCATTCATATGTTCTACCAGTGTTTTATCATGTATAGTAAATGTATATATACACATAGGTAGTGATTTTTGATGCAGCAGTTAGGCATGTGGCTTAGATTTTATTCTTGTCATTTTTCCCCATAGTGCAAATCCAGCCTACCATGAGCTATTGCTGACTGTGTTGTGGTATGGTGTTGTTCATACTTCTGCACTTGTCAGGTGTACTGCTGCTAGGATGTTTGAGGTATGTTACATTCTCTTCTCTTGCTTCTGTTTGTGATTTCCTTTGGAAAGAAAATGTTCTCTTTCAAGCTTTAAATATCATGTATATGTGTGTGCATATATCCTTAGTTATTTGGCATTGAATGCTATCTAGTTGTGTACTGTGTGATGGGGCAGAACTTTAGCTTTGGCAAATTGAAGAATGTTTTTTAGCCTTCCTGGTTCTTTAAATATTGTTCTTAGTTTCATTTCTCTTTTAAACCTTGTTTGAATTCCATCCTATTAAATCTTTCTGGTTGTCCTTTCCTATTTACTAAGATAAATAACTTCTCTAGCTAAAACAACATAGGATATTGTTTAAGTTGTAGTACTCTTTAGTATTAAATTACAGTTATTTGCAACTATAGTATTCCTGCACATAACATCTGGAATAGGATCCCTAGTCATTAACTACCCATATTGCTTATGATATGGAAATTGTTCTATAATGAATCTAGATTGTATTAACTTGCTATCTTCCCAAATAATATGAGCCTGTCAGTATACCCATCAGGTAGATGTCTGTCATAGACATCTTTTTCTAAACCTGGAGTCCTTAATTAGTTTAGTGTTGGTGCTGTTGAGTTTTACTACAGCCAGGCAGCCTGGGTTCAGTTTCCATCTCTTCTACCAACTTCAATAATGAGTTGAACTTGTCTGTATATTAGTTTCCTCATCTGCAAAATGAAGATAATGATTAAAAGTATCCTAATCAAATGATTTTTGTTACTATTCAGTGAGTTAGTACCATGAAGCTCTTAAAATGGTATCAAATATATGAGCTGGAATAAATGTTGCCATGTCACTGTTTTTCTCATTTGTGCTGTTACTTAACAAAATAATAAAACTGTAAGAAATATATATTTATCTAAACTAAAATTGTCTCTTTATGCCTGTAATTCTGTTTAATTTTTATTTTTTTAATTTATTTTTTTTTACTAATTACAATTTATTCACTTTGTATCCCAGCTGTAGCCCTCTCCCTCAGCCCTTCCAGCCCTCTTCTCCCACGCCCCTCTCCCTTTAATTTTATTTTTAGAGGATCTTTTGTAATGTTCGTCCTCTTCCCCAGATCCTTCTAGATCTGTCTCACCCCGCACATGTCCAACTTCATGTTCTTTTTGTCTCTTCAAAAATAGTAAAAATAGCCAACAAAACCTGAAAATCAAAAACAAACAAGCTTAAAAGATACAGAGAAAAAATCAGCAAGACAAGAAAAATGCCCCAAAAAAATGGAACAAAGCAAAAGAGCTCCAAAAACAACAAAGAGTCTGTTTTGTTGACCAGCTGCTCCTGAGGCCTGCCCTGGAGTGTGGCTGATATATAGCTAGTGATACTCCATTGTAGGAAACTGATTTTTTCCCTCTTCCAGCCACGTATCAATTGCAAATGGCTTGTTGTTTAGGGCGTAGAACTTAAAATATTTTTGAGACGAGTTAATTCAAAATTTCCTAAATTTAAGAATTTCTCTACAATTTAAGATACATTGCAATTGGAAGGTTAGACTCTATGATATACTTAAAATATTTGCTTTCTATAATTTTCAATAATTATCTAAATTAGATTAGTCGATCTGAATAAAATTCTTTTGGCCAGGAAAATGAAAGTTTTGTCCTATTTAATTTTTAAGATAATCTATAACCAAGAGTTATTTGTTGAAGTCAAAGTCAGCATAATCTTTATTTTTTCAATCTGTACAAATAAATGTGATTACTTGGTGTGCTGAAAAGAGGTCATTATCATGAAAATGGCTTTCTTCATTCCTCTCTCAAAAGCAAAAGGTGTCCTTTCAAAAGCCTTCAGTAATACACTTTTCATGCAGTTTTACTCTAAGACCTAAAAACTTACTTCTTTCTCTTAACCACTAGATCCTAAAATGTATGTATAGTCATTGTGTGAATGGAGATACTTTAAATAAAAAGCATAGCCTGCCTCTTTTCCTGTTTGGTTTTGTTTGTGTGTCTGTCTTGTTTTATTTAATGTGACTTTGCTTTCTTTGCTGCTGTCGATCCTTGTATAAATACTGTACCTGTGTCCGTATCCTTTCAGTTGAAAAGATAGATTAGCATTTGAACTGTATTTTACTGTTATTTGTGGCATAATTTTACTAAGCTCTTATCAGTAAAATTATACCTTATTTAATTAAACTGAGTTATCAGTAGTAGAAATTTAAGTTCTTTCTTTGTCAGTGATCTTTATTTGAGGGAAATAATTTGCCAAAAATCATGTTTGATCCATGAGATTTCTTTTATATTGATATCTTGTAATTTAGAATTATGCCTGTGTCTTTTAAAATGAGTAAGTTAAAAATAAAAAACAAAGGCATTTAAGATAACTTCTTTCTTCTATAAAAGTGTTATTAGAGGCTATGGTGAGGGTATGGCTCAGTTATTAGAGTGCTTGCCTTGCATGCCCAGGGTTCTGTGTTTTTTCCTGGGAACATCTAAGATTAGGTGTGGTGGCATAGAACTCAAGCGAGTCAAAAGTTTGTGGACATCCTCTGATGCCTGGGAGTTCAAGGCCAGCTGGGGCTACCTGAGAGCTCACCTCAAAAGTAATGTAATAGGATAAAATAATAGAAGTAAAAAACGATATACCAGGAACTTAATTTGAAATTGTTTCTGAAATATAACACAAACACAGCTTCATTTTTAGATAGCAGGACACAGAAACACAATGAGATTATATGGTTCCAGTATTAAACAAGAGACCACCATTTGAACTAGAAAATGAATGTGATTCTTTTCTAGGGAGTGACTCAGTGACTTTTATGTTAGTGACCTTCTAGAGTGACAAATTACAGAAAAGAATATCACATGACTATTAATCGTGAGATAATTGAACTAACTATACTATTAGACCTTAATTCAAAGAAGGGACTGATATCCGTTAAGGCAGATAAGAGTCAGTCCATTGTCTGGTTCTACTTTTGTCTCTAAATCCTTGAACAAATGTACTTCATTTCTCCAAGTCTCAGTTTCTTTGATATTTATATTTGCCTCACCAGACATAAAGATCAAAGGGTACAGTATGTAAAATTGCTAGTAACTGATAACTCTTATATTTATTGACTAATTTTGTAGCTTTTTTAGATCATCTTAAGTATCCTACAGCAGTGAGAGATTAACTTGTCCTCTAAATCACTCCCTTTGATGCGACAGACTCAAGATAGCATCAAGATAAACCTTGATGATTCAAACTTAAGCCATCAAGTATTGGGCTATATAATGTTTATTATTATTTGCCCTATGATTATCATGGCAGTATTATCTAACCCACTATCATAACTAACAAGACACAGACAGCTGTTAATAAGTTGTTTCAGAATGCTAAAATCAATTCTCGAACGAATAGATTGACAAATGGTAACATTATTGCAGAATTAAATATCTTCACATAATGTCAACTAAGCTTTTTTTATTTTATAAGCGGAGTGCCAGCGCATGCACAGTGGTGATTTTGGTATAGAACGTCCATGGGAGCTCTGATCCTCTGTGAGAACTACTACTAATGAACAGATTGGCTAGGATTTTTACTAATGTGTGCCTACATTCTGAATCTGGGGTTGTGTCTTCAGTCGAATCTTCATAGAAACAGTGTACACGCCACTACCCTCCTTTTTTCCACAATTAGCATTGGTTACTAACCAAAGAACTTTAATGGCTGAGAGACAGATTGGCTCTCTTCATCATATTTACTTTAGCATTTATGTACTGTTTTAGAAAATTATAAGAGATCTGTTCAAAGGTAAACTAACAAATTTTAAGTAAATGACTTCGTTTTATAAAAATTCCAAATCATATATTGTTGAGGAGTCATTTTAACTAAACTCATCTCTTGTATGCATACCCTTTGTCGTGTGCAGTAGTTCTTGCTTGCAAATTAATAGTACACTCATTCTCTGCATTAAGTGAGAAACTCAGCATTTTCAGATGAGCAAACTAGTTTCAAGAGATCCTGTAATTTATCTAATGCTTCATGGCTAATAGTGGAGGAGAGCTGGAATTTGAACCCAGGTCTAACACTCCAGATTATGCTAAAGTGTATGTCTGTAACTTAGATGATGAGGCTATGTGACGACAGGTTGGGAGTTTTACTATGTGGACTTTAACAGCCTCACTGTAGAACAGTCAGAAGCAATTTAATGATGGCTACGAGCCGTTAAATTTTCCTTTTAAAAAGATCTATTTGTGCTTTGTTGATCATAGTAAAATCATACCCAATTGACTTTTAAGAATTTTAACTAGTTATATTATTAATATATGTCTCCATTTTAGATTTTTTTTTAATAATAGCTGGGTTTAGTGGCGCATTCCTTTAATCCCAGCAAGAGGGAAATGGAAGGAAGGGGATCTATGTGATTTTGAGGCCAGTCTTGTCTACATAGTGAGTTCTAGGACAACCAGAGCTACATAGTGAGACCCTGTCTCAAAAAAAAAAAAAAAAGAAGTAAATTTCCCCTTACAGTGCATTTTAATTGAAGATGGAAATTGAATGTAGCCTTTGACCTAATGAACAAACTGCCATCCAATTGGTGACAAGCCTCTTTGATGGACTGCTAGGCAATTTAAGCTTTCTTTTCTCCTAAAGCTTCTCTGCCTTGGTAAGCACTCTAGTAGCAGTGTTTGCTTAGCTTCTAATTTTGGTTTTGCTTTTGTGTTTTCTCTCTTTCTCTTGATTGTTCCTTTCTTCTTCCCATGGCACACTGTTTGCTTTCCATGCACCACCTGTGAATACCCCCTGCGCTGACCAATCAGCTGTTGGTGAAGGGGGTGAATGAGACTCTGGTAGCTCAGAGGGTTGTTCCTGCTCTCATTACTCTCTCCAGTGACCCTGAAATGTAAGTGTTGTCCCTGCCTTCCATGTCCAGCATTCCTTTCCAAATGTGCCTGTTGAGAAATAGCCATCATGCTGTTAATAGTCACTAAAGAATCACTTGAAAATAGTAACATTGGGCTATATGCTTACTTGATTTTAAACGTTATCATGTTGCTAGTAGTATATTGTTGGGGTTGTTTTTGAAGTCAACCTCACAATAAGCCTAATTTGGAGGCCATATAGTAGAGAAAAAAAGTATTAGCATTAATAATCAATGAATACTTTCAAAGCCAAAACATGCTGATGGACTATTTCTTTCAAGCCAAGAAAGGATGCTCTGCTAATCTCACTAACAGGTTACCAGTGAGTGTAGTGGCATGAACCAAAGGCTTAACATTTTAATGTTTCATGTGGATGACTAAAGCAAGAAAGGCCAGTGAGTCTGCCTACCCATCCTCAGTCACAGCTAACCCAGTTCTCATTCCAGTTTACCAAACCATTTTTTATTGCATGTTGACTGGTTTACAGCTGACTCTTCGAGGCATGAGTGAAGCATTAGTTGACAAGCGGGTTGCTCCGGCCCTTGTTACCTTGTCCGGTGATCCTGAATTGTGAGTTCACAGACTGCGACCCTGAGTTATCCTGCCTGTCTTATTGAGCATTCTTCTTGGTCTGCTCTTTAAAAGTTTAACTGTCATTGCTAGAGACTAATGTGGGATTTCTATCATGTGCTTATTTTGATACATATGTTAATGATGATCATATTGTCTTTCAGTCAAGTCTCAGTCTATTTCCTTTTTGATTTCTAACAGCTCTGTCAGAATTGCTACAATACCGGCATTTGGCACTATTATGGAAACAGTTATTCAGAGAGAGGTAGGAAATAGATGTTTATTACCTTTGTGTCGATGGTGATGACAAATTTCTGATGACATACCTGAAAGTAGAGGCAGGGAGCATCAGAACCTTTACAGCATTTCTTAGTTAATTATTGACCAGGTGATAATTAAAAGCACCATAGCCTAAACTAGTTGTTTATTCTCAGAAACTGCTTCATTTCTGTATTAAGTCTTCTCAAAAAATTTTCTATAGCATACAGTCTTTTTATTTATTTATTTTCCTTTTAGGCACGATATCAGTGAGTAGCCTTGGCTGGTCTGGTATTACGCTATGTAGACCAGATTGGCCTTAAACTCACAGATATCCAAAGTGCTGGAATTAAAGGTGTACACCACCATTCCCAAAATATATTTTTGATTGCTGGTTTGAGGACTATTTTGTCATAAAACACTAGGAAAACAAAGCTATCTTCCTTTTACAAATGAAGTAGAAAGGGCACCTTTATCCTGATAACTGTCGTGGATGGTATGTTATAAAATTTTCTAATAGGGTATATAGACCTTGTGGCTTGTACCACTGTAAGTCCTAACTTGCCTGCTTCAAGTGTTTAGCAAGGTTCCTCCATAAAGATTATCTTGATTCTGAAACTATAGCCTCGTTTCAAGGTTTTTATGATCTGTGCCCAACTGCAACATTGAATATAATACACTTTCAAGGTGCTAGAGAGGTGACTCAGTGGTTGAGAGCACTTGCTACTCTAGCAAAGAAACTGGGTTTGGGTCCCACAGCTTCCATAACTGCAGTTTCAAGGAATAAGATGCCCTCTTCTGGCATCACCAGGCACATGGTACATAAATGTATGTGTAAAACACTCATACACATAAAATAAAAACCTTTAACACTTATCAAGATGAGTATCAGAGATTTTTATTTCTTTTTTTTGTCATATTGAGCGTATGTATTTTTAACTTTTTAATTTACTTATTTTTTTTATTAATTACAGTTTGTATTACTTTGTATCCCAGCTGTAGCCCCATCCCTCGTCCCCTCCCAATCTCACCCGCCCTCCCTCATCTCCCAAGCCCCTCCCCAAATAAAAAATATCTTGTGGATTGAAAATAAATTATTTTATGGACATATTACTCACCAAAATATGGAATTTCATTGTCACAAAGATTCTTATAATAAAAATTAAATTTTTAGTTATAGAAAATATTTTCCTGGGTTTTTTGCTCTCTACATATTTTACTGACAAAGCAACAGAAAAATAGAACATATCTTTCTGCAGTGCTTGCAATCTTGGCAGAATTTCAACATGGTCTTAAATCCTAAAATAAAACGTCTTTTAGGGAAATGTGAGTAAAATATAAGTCATTTATGACTCACTGCTTTCAGGAGGTGAATAATTGGGTACTACATTGTGATTTGAGAATTATAAGTTAGACACAAAATTAGAAACTTAACTTTTCCTTACATAGTTTTTCTTTTAATTTGTTTTTAAATTTTTGTCAGGCATGTTTGTATTGTTATCCTAAACTAAAAATTAGTACACAAACAGAAAGTGAGATCTTTTCTGAGTAAGGAAACTTCACTATCAAGGCTTTGCAGCATGAATCCAGAAAGGTTACCCTAAGAGCACCACTCGATTTTGAATATTGTATATCTTATTTTAAGTTGTTAGAAAGAGTGAAGATGCAGTTGGCCTCTTTCCTGGAAGACCCTCAGTACCAAGACCAGCATTCTTTACATACAGAGATAATCAGAACATTTGGCAGAGTCGGGCCTAATGCAGAACCCAGGTTCCGAGATGAATGTAAGTCCCCTTTCTACCTGTTTCTGCACTGTTGTGTCACAGTCAGGAGCTTGTCAGGGTGTCAAAGCCTTGCTGCTCCTTGTTTCTCATAGTCTGAAAACTCCCCTGGAATGGATTCCTGTTGTGTCCCAAACACCAACTATAAGACACTAAGAGTTGCTCTCCACCTGTAGTTGCCTAAGAGGCTTTCTTAATCAAAAGTTGAAGGATGTTTCTGTACCTCTAGCCACATTCTGAATTATCCGACTTGCCATGTCATCATCCTGATACACTACTTTGTTTTAATCTAAATAATGATCTGCTAACTCATTTTCTCTAGTTTCTGCATTATCTTCTTTACTGTGGTCCTCAACCTTTATAACAGTTTCTTGGGTGGTATCAAATCATTACTCCGAAAGCATATTTGTCATCACTATGATGCTTTATGGTCTTATTAGTTTTAGCAATTTGATGTGATTTCTAGAGGATCATAGGGTTGGACACTTAAGTCAGTTTGGTTTCTACTATAAAATTGCATTTTCTAATAGTCTGTTTATTATATAGCCAGGCTGATATTATTTTTTCTTACCTGTTTTAAGATCAGAATGATTAGCAGAAGTTATTAAATTATTTGGACTGCCATATCCAAAAGGTTTGTTGAGGGCATGGGCACTTACCAATACAATCATAAGAGTCTGCTCCTTGGGTGAGTATACTCATAATTACTATACTCATATACCATCAGAAAAAAGTGGCTCTTTCAGTTACAAGTGTGGTCTGTTTCAGTGTTACAGCACCACACTCATATGTGATCCTAGGCAGAGCTCTGAAGGTAGATTGACATTATTGACAACAGTAGTTTCTTTGTTGGAGAGAAAATAATTCATGACTTCTGGATTAAGGAATATGCTAAGTATAATGGGCCTTTGACTTATGTCATGTTGAGTCGATGATGCAAATACATGTCTTCTGGGAGAACTGTCTCCTAAGTACTCAGGCCATAAGCACAATTTTCATGCTAATCACTAAGTAATGAAACTTCCCCCTTGGGGTGGGGGGTAGGGGTAGAAACTAAAGCCATTCCTGCAAAAAGCTGGGTTTTTTATTTTAATTTTTATTAATTACACTTTATTCACTTGTATCCTCCCCCTCCCCCCCCCCGTAAGCCCTTCCCTCCTCCCCTTCCAGTCCCACCTTCCCCCTTCTCCACCCATGCCCCTCCTCAAGTTCACTGATAGGGGAGGTCTTCCTCTCCTTCCTTCTGATCATAGTCTATCAGGTCTCATCAGGAGTGGCTGCATTGTCTTCCTCTGTGGCCCGGCAAGGCTGCTCCCCCCTCGGGGAGGTGATCAAAGAGCAGGCCAATCAGTTCATGTCAGACAGTCCCTGTTCCCATTACTATGGATCCCACTTGGACACTGAACTGCCATGGGCTACATCTGTGCATGGTTACCTCCATGCATGGTACTTGATTGGAGTATTGGTCTCAGAAAAGACCCCTGTGCCCAGATTTTTTTTGTTTTGTTGCTCTCCTTGTGGATCTCCTTTCCTCTCCATGTGTTACTATTTCCCACTTCTTTATTAAGATTCCCTGTAGTCTGCCCAAAGGTCGGCCATAACTCTCAGCATCTGTTTTGATATTCTGCCGGGCAGAGTCTTTCAGAGGCCCTCTGTGGCAGGTTCTTCTCCTGTTTCCTGTTTTCTCCCTTCTGACGTCCATCCTCTTTGCCTTTCTGGCTGGGGATTAAGCATTTTAGCCGGCATCCTCCGTCTTGATTAGTTTCTTTAGGTGTACAGATTTTTAGTAGGTTTATCCTCTATTATATGTCTAATATCCACTTCTGAGTGAGTATATACCCTGTGTGCCTTTCTGCTTCTGGGATACCTCACTCAGGATGAACTTTTCCAGTTACCACCATTTACCCGCAAATTTCATGAATTCCTTGCTTTTTATTGCTGAGTAATATTCTGTTGTGTAAATGTACCATAATTTTGTATCCATTCCTCAATTGAGGGGCATTTGGGTTCTTTCTGGGTTCTGGCTATTACAAATAAAGCTGCTACAAACATGGTTGAACAAATGTCTTTAATGTGGACCTGAGCATCTTTTGGATATGGATATATGCCTAGGAGTGGTATAGCTGGATCTTGAGGAAGCACTATTCCTAATTGTCTGAGAAAGCGCCAAATTGATTTCCAGAGTGGTTTTACAAGTTTTCATTCCCACCAGCAGTGGAGGAGGGTTCCCCTTTCTCCACAACCTCTCCAGCATGTGCTGTCACTTGAATTTTTGACCTTAGCTCTTCTGATGGGTGTAAGGTGAAATCTCAGGGCTTGACAGGATTATTATAGTAAAAATGGCCATTTTACCAAAAGCAATCTACAGATTCAATGCAATTCCCATCAAATTACCAACACAATTCTTTACAGACCTTGAAAAAAAATTCTCAACTTCATATGGAATAACAAGAAATCCAGAATTGCTAAAACAATCCTCTATAGTAAAAGATCTTCTGGAGATATCTCCATCCCTGATCTCAAGCTGTACTATAAAGCAACAATACTAAAAACTGCATGGTACTGGCATAGAAATCGACTGGAGGATCAATGGAATCAAATAGAAGACCCTGAGATAAACCCACACACTGATAGACACCTGATTTTTGACAAAGATGCCCAAACCATTCAGTGGGAAAAAAAGACAGCATCTTCAACAAATAGTGCTGGTCTAACTGGATGTCTATATGTAGAAAATGCAAATAGATCCATACTTATCACCCTGCACAAAACTAAAGTCCAAGTAGATCAGAGACTTCATTATAAAACCAGACACACTAAACCGCTTAGAAGAAACAGTAGGGAAGCACCTTAAACTCGTTGGCACAAGAGACAACTTCCTGAACAGAACACCAACAGCACAGGCTCTAAGAGCAACAATCAATAAATGGGACCTCATGAAAGTGAAAAGTTTCTGTAAAGCAAAGGACACTGTCATCAGAGCAAAACAACTGCCTACAGATTAGGAAAGGATCTTCACCAACCCTATATCTGACAGAGGACTAATATCCAGTATATATAAAGAACTCAAGAAGTTAAACAGCAACAAATCAAGAAATCCAATTAAAAAATGGGGACAGAGCTAAACAGAATTCACAATAGAGAAATATTGAATGGCCGAAAAACACTTTAAGAAATGCTCAACGTCCTTAGTCATTAGAGAAATGCAAATCAAAACGACCCTGAAATTTCACCTTACACCCATCAGAATGGCTAAGATCAAAAGCTTAAGTGACAACACATGCTGGAGAGGTTGTGGAGAAAGGGGAACCCTCCTCCACTGCTGGAGGGAATGTAAACTTGTACAACCCACTCGCTTTCTCAAACAATTAGGAATAGTTCCACAAGATCCAGCTATTCCACTCCTAGGCATATATCCAGAAGATGCTCAAGTACACAATAAGGACATTTGTTCAACCATGTTTGTAGCAGCTTTATTTGTAATAGCCAGAACCTCGAAACAACCCAGATGCCCCTCAACTGAGGAATGGATACAGAAATTATGGTACATTTATACAACAGAATATTACTCAGCAATAAAAAGCAAGGAAATCGTGAAATTTGCAGGTAAATGGTGAGAACTGGAAAAAACTGGTTTTTAATGGGAGTTGATGCTTAGTTTTTAAGCAATCTTGGACATCTGGGATGATTGCTGGGACTTGCTTGCTTATTGTTCCCTAAGCCATTGCTTTTATTTAGTAGCAATGGTGATGTTTTCATAAGGAAACTTATGTGTAGGAGCACAGCATAGTGCATATAAGCCATGTGTCGTAGTTCATTTATCAGTGTTCCAAACGGGAGATTGGGAGGTGAGGTGAGAGAACCTGTATGTAAACAGTCCTCAGAGCTAGACGGGAGCTCTAGTGTTATAGTCTCCTAAATCACAAATCACTTATTTGAAAAAGCATACATTCTTACGTTATAAGAAAAAGCATAATTATACATTGTAAAGTAAGAGGGTTATACATATGTAATCAGGATAAAGCATAACAATTTCTTTTTTTTCTTTTTCAGTTGTTATACCACATTTACATAAATTAGCCTTGGTGAACAACTTACAAATTGTGGATTCGAAAAGACTGGACATTGCTACCCATCTTTTTGAAGCCTACAGTGCACTGTCCTGTTGTTGTATCCTTGCTGTGTTGAGCTGTATTTGCTGATATAATCCACCATACAGTAAACTCAGCTATAAAAATTGAGTAGACTTTTTGGAAGTTTTGGTTCAACTTGCCACATCTGTTTTACTATGGCTATCTCATAACTTTTAAAGGTAATTTTTAATCCTCTGTTTGTATTTTATAATTTTAAAACCCTGATAAGTTACCTACCCTTAGCTTTAATACATAGTGAATAAGAAATTCAGAGCAGGGACTGGAGAGAAGGCTTAGATGTTAAGAGCACTGGCTGTTCTTCCAAAAATTCTGATTTCAATTCCCAGTAACCACATGGTGGCTCATAACCATCTATAATGAGATCTGGTGCCCTCTTCTGCTGTGTAGGCATACAGGCAGAGTACTATATAAATAATAAATAAATCCTTAGAAACACACACAAAGAAATGCAGGACAGAATGAATCTAAGCTTTCATGTTCTAGTATTAGATTTCGCAATGAATGTTTAACTTATCCAGTGGAATACTATGAATTTCTCTTAGAGAAATGTCACTCTCTGGAGAGGTCTAGGACCCAAGTAGTAGTCATCTTTAGTAACAGAACTGGGAGAAAAGCAGAGATCCTTGAGGCCCATATCAACCACTAGATTATAAATGATTAAACCAAGATGTAAAGACTGTAGTGGCAACTTCTGCTTTCCATAGCTAAAACAAAACTGAACTGGAACAAAGATCTTTAACTGTCATGTTGAATGTTCTCTGTATACTATGTTTAGTAAAATAAAACTAGGAAG
Organism: Pachyuromys duprasi; assembly: GCA_028658305.1. NCBI lineage: Eukaryota > Metazoa > Chordata > Mammalia > Rodentia > Muridae > Pachyuromys > Pachyuromys duprasi. The sequence continues at coordinate 44,641,603 of CM053748.1, read as the reverse complement.
GAAGTGAAGATAGGCCAAGTGAACTCTAGCCCCTGGCTCTCAATAAAAGACAGGAGAGTTTGGAGAAAAGGAACTAACTTAGAGATTGGGAAGGGTGGAAGGCTGAATTCTCAATAGAACCAGGAAAGCACATGCTAGACAGATAAAGAATTCTCATCATGGCAGAGAGAGATTATGCTTCCTAGTGATTTGTAGAGAAAAGCAGGTGCCAGGAAGAATTTCAGAACAGTGTGGTTCTGTGTTGCATGGCAGCTCACGGTCCTCAGCAAAGGGAACAGTAATTTCAGATGAGATAAATGTGTTCTAGAGTGCCACAGGCACTCAGTAGTGGTGGATTTTTTTTAAACTGGAATATAACCATGGAGGGTTGCTTTTGTTCAAAATAATTATTAACTTAATATTTATTAACTTATAATTATTAACTTAATAATAAGTAAGTTGGAAAAGCTGTTTCTTGGGTAATTGTTTGTCCCTATGGAAGTATTAAAACTCAAAAAGTAGGGTGCACTATGTCATTTATTTTGAGGATTGATAACAAATGATCAATATATGTAGATGGTATTAGCCATGCTTTTTAAAACCTAGTTATACAGTACGCATGAATCTAATATTTTAGCTTGAAAACTTAAGTGTCCATGTCCTTTATAAGTGTTGTTCTACTAAAAGCAGAAGTTGCTGTCACTCCTGATTCATCTTGCTGGATTTTCAACTTAGAGAAGATAGAGGAAGCAGATGAGGAAGTACTCTTCTGAGTTGGCAAGAAGGAATCTTCTTATGAAGAAGTGACAGGACCCTGACAAGAGAGCTATGATAGCCTGAGAATTAGTAGCTTAACTATGAAAGTTTTGTTAGAAGTTAAGCAAAAACTTATGTGTAATATAACTAGCTAATAGAGCTTATAAAGGAAAGTGCCTCAAGGAAACTTTATTACAGACCTTTCTAAAACTTAAGAATGTGTCTTATGAAATTCCAAATGTACTCTTGGTAGTCAGGGGTATTTGACCATTTACCACTAATGTAGGGCTGGTTTTAATATCAGACAGGACTGAATGATACACATATTTCCAGTCCTTGGAACAGTGTTTGATATTATGAGAAAAAGATAGGCCAAACAGTGAGTAGAAAGAATAACTAATGTCCCTATTTTCTCCAAGGTTGCCCTGATTCCTCCAGGTCCATGTTTCATTATATCCCCCTCTACTAATCCAAAGGTCACCCACAGTTACATCTTAAGGTACTTTCCCAGTATCTGGAAAACAAGTCTATATAATAATTAGGCAGCAGCCCTCTGTATCATGTATATAATTAAATTTTGTGTGTGTGTGTGTGTGTGTGTGTGTGTGTGTGTGTGTGTGACACAGAACACTACCATGTGGAGGTCAGGTCAGAGGACAACTTTCCAGAATTGTTTCTCTCCCACTTTCGTGCCCTGTCAGAGATGAAACTCAGATCACCTCACGCTGTATGCTTTTACTTACTGAGCCATTTCACAGCTCCCATGTATATTTTTAATACCTATTGAATGTATAAGTTATGCGTTCATTTTAGGGGCTTTGTTTATGAGCATTGTAGCCATTTTCAAGGAAGTGGTATATTATATTTCTTTTTTCTTAAAGAAGTTTATTGTAACTTTTTTTTAAGTAGGTCAGTTTCATAAAGGAACTCATTTTCTTTTTTCACTTGAATATGGTGTAGTATTACACAGAGCTGGGGGAAGAATATGCCTGAATTAATCAAAAATAATCCAATGAATTATTTTCTTGAGAAATGCACCTGCTTTCCTTTTCTTTTGAAACTCAAAACACCTGTTTTCCTTTTCTTTTTAAAACTCAAGATGGCCAGGACCTAAACTGAATGCATAGCAAAAGCCCTGTTGTCTGATTCATTCTGGAACAACAGAAAGTCATTTTAGTAGGTGTCAAAACAACAAAAAGTCCATGTGACTGGAGAGATTGCTAGTTTAGACCACTGGCTGCTCTTGAAGACGGTCTGTGTTCAAGTCCCAGCACCCACACAGTGGCTCACAAACATTTGTGACTCGAGTTCTAGGGCGTCTGATTTCCCTTTCTGGCTTCTGCAGATACCAGGCACACAAGTGGCACACAGATACATGCAGGCAAAAAAAAAAAAAAAAAAAAATTCCATACACAAAGAAAGAGACTAGCAAAAATGTGTATGCTGTGTCAAGTTATTTTAACCTAATGTATAGAAGCATGATGTCATTGGCTGTGCTGTCGCTTACATGAGGATCTTCTGGTTTTAGGTGAGCATCTTCCTCAGATAAGCCACATCCATAATGCATGGTAGGTCTTTAAAGAGGATCCAAAAACATTTCTGTTAATGAATAAAGATCTTTTTTTCTAAACTTTTCTATACTCCCAGTCTTTTGCAATTGTATTACACATAACAATTAAATAGTAATGTCATAAGCAACTTACCTTTGTCAGTATTTTACCTAGCTTTTAACTTAGCAAGCATGAAAATATTTTGGTATGTGCAAGTGCATGTCCTCATGTGAAAGCCAGAGGTCAACTCAGGTATTGTTCCTGAGGAACTGTCCAGCCTATTTTTTGAAGACAGTCCCTCTCACAGGTTTCCTCCTGGCTCTGCCTCCCTGGTGCTAGGATTGCAGGCACACCATTGCACCACATTTTAGGTGCATGCATGTGCAGAAGCACTTTACCAAGTGAGCCTTTTCCTACCCCACTGGAAATGTTTTCTTACCTTTCATATTTAGAACTTACTTAATTTAATTTTAAATTACATAATTGAGTGTTCATAGTCATTTTAGTTATATAGTATTCAATTAAGTTATAGAATGTTAGAGTAACAAATAACTTCAATATAAATAGATGTTTAAGAATATACCTAGATAAGTGTTGGTATCAACTCTCCCCACAAATGTGACCTCTCTGAAGGAAGCCTGACTCCTGTATGTTCGCTGTGCCTAGGTACTATCTAAAAACCTTCTTTCTACATGATCTCTTCTCAGTTAGCTCAGTTTGGTTTTTTTTCTTTTTCTTTAACTACCTTTCCTCAGTCATTTCAGAGGATTTAATGGTAAATCACTTTTTACCTGGCCTCAGATGTTTACGAACTGACATGGAACATCTGTCTCCAGAACATGAGGTAAGTGCCTGTGACCAGGTTCATGGGATTTAGCATCTCTGTATATACACTGTTTTCTCCCTAGGTGAGGCTAGATCATGACAGTCATACTTAACACTATTTAAGTGTAGCTCACCGTTATTTTGTGAGTGTACTTACTAGTTATAATAATTCAGCAGGTTCTTCATCATCTTTGAGCGTCTATAACTCTCTAATAGTAGGGATACAAAGAGAGTTTAACATGGAAATGTCTGTGGAATATTTATTTCAGTTCTGTTCACCCCTTTTCTGACTATCACTTATTTCTAACTGTCTTCCAGCCCTATTTCTCCCCAGCATCCTGTGCCTACTCCTGACTTGCACACTGTTGGCACATAGGTCTACTTGCATGTTAGAGCCTTGGCCCAGCATCTTCACAGGTTCCCTAACAGCTCATCCTTTTCAGGTGTTTAGAGTGTGTTAGATGGTGCTTTATAGTATTTGATAATGTTAATTATACTTCACTAAAGTGACTTTTCTAATCAGGTTATTTTAAGTTCCATGATAAAAGAATGTGAACAAAAAGTAGAGAACAAGACTGTCCAAGAGCCTCAAGGGTAAGATGTTTATTCTTTTTTAAGGCTTTTTATTAACCTCATTTTCTCTGTCTCATGCTGTATATGAGTATAATGTTTTACTTTGTGTAATTTTTATAACCACTTATTTGGAAGACGAGAATTATTCAAGCCAGGTGTGGTGGCACCCGCTTTTAATCCCAACACTCAGAAGGCAGAAACAAGCAGATCTCTGTGAGTTCAAGGCCAGCCTGGTATGCATAATGAGTTTCAGGACAGCCAGTGTTACATAGTAAGACCCTGTCGAAAAACCACAAACAAATAAATAAAATTATTCAAGTCAGCTTTTTTCTCAAGGATTGAACCAAATTGTGAGAACCAAAAATGTGAAATGGTGACTTTTAAGATTCAGATCTATTGCCCGTGCTTTGTATTTTCCTTCTCAATATTCTAATGCAACCTTGGGATAGGTAGGGACGTGTGTGTGTGTGTGTGTGTGTGTGTGTGTGTGTGTGTGTGTGTGTGTAGTGAGAGGCACAGATAAGCAATGACACACATGTGAAGATCCAAGGACAACTTGCAGGAGTTACAGAAGTCAGTACTTTTTCTACCATTTGGGTCCTGAGGATTAAGCTTGACTTGTCGGGCTTGATGGCAGGTGTCTTTCTTGCTGAGTCATCTCTCCAGTCCCCACCCTAGGAATCTTTAAGTTTAAAGGCTTCCAGAGATGTTTCTGGAATTGTGCAACTAGATTGAGCCTTACCAATCAAATAGCACCTATAAATTTGTGACAGGAGTGGGGATGTTCTAGCCAAGTAAAATAATTCAGAGATTCAATGAATTTTTGATTCAATGTAGAATGGAATGCAGGTGTTTAAGAATAATATTGAACATACTTAAGGTTTTAAGTAACTAATCATAAATAAAATTCAAATGCATTTTCTTTAAGGCTGACTACTAGAAATGTTTCATCCAGTCAGTCTTGAGTATTCACACATACAAATAGGCACACATACACAGTGCTCATGTTCCTCCCTGAAGCCTTGTACACATACAAGTCTCTTACCTGTGTAAAGTATTGGGAAGTTTTCTTAACCTCCTTGATGAAAAGAGAGCTTTCCCACACATTCACATTCCACTGCTTTATCCATGGCTCTGTCTTTTCTGGGATTACCAGTGTGCACCACCAAGTCTATGTAAAACATTAATTCTAAATTACACAAGTTGAGCGCTTGCAGCTTGCCACACATTGCCTTTGATTTGTTTACACATGGTTCCTCAGGACACTTTACAGTAGAAACTGCAAGCTGTGTGCTATAGACAAGGAAACTGACTCTAAAGTAAGATCTAAAGCATCTTGATCAAAAAAACCACAAGGCAGTAAGCTGGGTTTCCTGTCTATTGCAGGACATTTGTTGGGGCACTGAAAAAAATGTGACTGCTCAGGGTGCTCTTCCTGTTAAGCAGTGTGATAAATAAGCAATTGTCAGTAGTCATTCAGATTGTATTGACTCCCTGCACACTAAACTGCTAAAAAATAAAAAGAAATGAATTTGATATCTGCTAATTGAAACTAATATAAATAGTTGCTCAGAACACACACCCCAAAAAAGAAATAGGATTGTTATCACCACAGTGCAAACCTCACTGTGATTCAGTTTACTCATTTGGGAAATAGCTAATATCTATGTTCCAGAATTGCTTCAAGAATTCAATGTACGGTTTTCTTTGTCAAAAATCAAGTATCCATTGGTGTGTGGGTTTATTTCTGCATCTTCTATTTGATTCCATTGCTCCACCAGTTTCTATGCCAGTTTCTATGTTTCTATGCCAGTACCATGCAGTTTTTATTACTATTACTCTAGTACAGTTTGAGATCAGGGATGGAGATACCTCCAGACAATTTGTTGTTGTACAGAATTGTTTTAGCAATTCTTGGTTTTTTGTTTTTTTATATGAAATTGAGAATTGTTCTTTCAAGTTCTGTAAAGAATTGTGTTGGTATTTTGATGGGAAGTGCATTGAATCTGTAGATTGCTTTTGACAGGATGGCCATTTTCACTATGTTAATCCTACCGATCCATGAGCTCGGGAGATCTTTTCATCATCTTCAGTTTCTTTCTTCAGAGACTTGAAGTTTTTTCAAACTGGTCTTTCACTTGCTTGGTTAGAGTCACCCCAAGGTACTTTATGCTATTAGTGGCTATGTAGCCCATGGCAGCTCGGTGTCCAAGTGGGTTCCCTAGTAATGGGAATAGGGGCTGTATTTGACATGAACTCAGTGATCTGCTCTTTGATCACCTCCCCTTTAGGGGGAACAGCCTTACCCAGGCCACAGGAGGACATTGCAACCAGTCCTGAAGAGACCTGATAAACTAAGATCAGGACCTTCCTTATCAGTGGACTTGGGGAGGAGCATGGGAGGAGATGAGGAGGAGAGGGTGGGATTGGGAGGGGATAAGGGAAGGGAATGCAGCTGGGATACGAAGTGAATAAACTGTAATTAATAAAAAGATAAATAAATTTTTTAAATGTTTAAAAAATTTAATGTAGTGATAGTCACTAAAAATGCTTTCCATGCTATCATGATAGCAACCTGAGTTCAATCTGCAGAACCCTGGGTTTGGAGGTTTGGGGTTTTATTTGTTTGTTTGGTTGGTTTGATTTTTGTTTTGTTTTAGACATGGTAGTATTTTCTTATAATTCTAGCTCCAAGGAGGCAGAGACAGGAGGATACCTTAGGCTTTATGTCCAGCCAGCCTTAGCAAATTAGTAAGGCCTAGGCCAGTGAGAGATCTGTCTGGGGGGGAAAAAAGCATAGTTTCTGAGGAAGAAAATGTACAGGCAAAAGAATAACCATTACACTACTGACATTTGTAGAAATGTGCCTCACACTATAGTAAGCAGTTTGCACTTGTGTAATCCCAACAGTTTTCTAAAGCATGGCCGCATTATGATGGGCAACTTCCTCAAGTTCTCACAGGGAGAAAGAAAGCACAGTCTATATTCGATCCTCATCACAAATCTTCCTTTTCTTTGTGTGATGATGTCACTAACAAATTAAGAACTGGAGAGCTCCCAAGATGGCTCAGAAGTTTAAGGCATCTGCCACTATGCCCAATGACCCACATGGTGGAAGGAGAGAACCACAAGTTGTCCTTTGACCTCCACACGTGTTGTGTCTTAAATTTTAGTTGTTTTACATTCATTTTAAAATTTCTTTTCTAGCTCAATGTCAATTGCTGCAAGTTTAGTGAGTGAAGACACAAAGACCAAGTTTTTGAACAAAATGGGCCAATTGACAACATCAGGTGCCATGCTGGCCAATGTGTTTCAGCGAAAGAAGTAGAAGCGGGAAGGAAGCCTGGTGAACACTAAGATGGCCCTCAAGCAGACTGGTTCCTTGTACTTGAAGCGCTTACCTTTTTATTTCCTGAGTTTATGTTCTTGTGTTATAATTTTACCCTAACCTCCAAAGATATTTGCACTGCTTTCCATTATTGCTGTGTATCTGTTGGTTTGGGAATTATAACTGTGGTAATAGAAACTTGATTTAATGATCTGTACCAAGTCCCTATTCTATGTTCTTATTTTTGAGAATAACTTTTATATATAATATATATATATATGTATATGTATAGTGAAGAGGGGTTTTTTGGTTTTTTTTTTTTTAATTTTTATTTTTGGATGGGATATTCACAGATATCTGTATTATACTCTAAGCTATTACAATGGTACTTAAAATAATGTAAATTTGAAGTCATTGTTATAAAGTAATAAAAGTGGAGATTACTTAAGTATTTAAATTATGAAAGATAATGCAGACTTTTTATTATTTCTTAACTGACTAGAAAGAGCCACCAGCATTACTCTGTGCCTTTTGGACTTCAGTTTGTATGTTCTGTAGGAAATATATGCATTCTATTCACACAGTAATTGAGGCTGCTGCGGTGAATTTGAATGGCAGACCCTACAGTAAGTAGATAATGATGAGACACTACATTTCACATTTCTCTTGAAAATCCTTTAAGTGCTGTTTAGCCTCCCAAACTTAGACACATATGATGGAATTACCTGAGGAAAATCAGCACTTGAGAATGGTAAAGAGTAGCCAGGATGAATTTCACAACATTTGTACTAGATTTAAATGTTCAAAAATAAATGTACTGAGAAAAGCTAATAATTGTTTGTCCCCAAGTTGAAATACACAAGAAAATATAATTTAATTCTGAAATTGAACACCTACCATCTATAACACATTTTAGGATGTTTTCTGATTATTTAAATTTTTCAGTTTACCTTTTCATCCTGTCTGAGAAGTCCTAAAAAGTTTAGGACATTTGGGGGTTCCTTTTTTCCTTCTAAACTGAAAGTGCTGTTGGTTAAGTTTTTGGTTAGCCACCACCTGGTCCCTTAAGCTCAGCAGCTGTTGCCCATTGCTGTGTTTTTATAGTCTTACGTTGATAGATACTCCCAGTGGGACTGGACAGTGTCTGCACAGTGACAGAAGAGAACTACATATAGGGAAGAGGTGACTGCTTAAAGGGGTTAATGTGAGGCCTTACACAGTGATGCATTTTAGGTGATTCTTGTTTGTTGTATAAATTGGCTTTAATTCACTTGGATTTCATTCACTTCCTTTCCCACACAGTCAAAGTTCATAAAAATAATTTTTATTAGGCAAAGTCATCTATTTCTTTTACCTATAGTGAAATTATTGAGTAGTTTTTCTGAACTGTTGGATTCTAGGCATTCCTGAGAAATTGAAAGTGGCTACCTTTCATGTCAAAATGTTGATCTGTTATAAATAAAATGTTTTGCATACTTGTTTTGATTATGTAGTTTGTCTTCATTTTGAAACATTGTATCCATACAAAAATAAGAAAGCATTTATTCATGAAAATACACTACTATTTTAGAAATCTAATCTCTGTAAATTCCCTATTCTAGTTTACTTTTACTAAAAAGGATTGTGGTGTTATAAAACTAATGCTTTTCAGACATAATTCTAAAGAAAATGCTTATACTGTGCTTCAAGTATGGAATACAACTCTGTTGGTTACCAGATGAATAGATACAGAGCCCTCAGGTGTCTAGAGATTGTTCCAAGAATCAGTACAGATGACAAAAATCCGCAGATGCTTGTATACCTATATGGCATAGTGTATATAGCCTAATATTATCTGTGCATATCTTTAAGTCATATTTACATTGTTTGGGGGAAAGATTTTTTTTATATTTTATTAGTTATTTGAAAATTTCATACAATGTGTTTTGATCATATGTATCCCCAAAGTCCTCTTAGATCCATGCTTCTTTCCCTATCCTCCAACTTTGTGGGAGGTTTTGTTTGCTTGGTGGTGGTAGAGGTATATTTTTGTTGGCTTGTTTGTTTGGGTGGTTTCGTTTGGTTTTAATAAATCCATCAAGTCCAGTTTGTGCTGCCATACAATCTTGTGCAGCCTTCCACTGGAGTGTGCTCGACTTACCAGGGACTATACTTTTAAAGGTAATTATTATTTAAGCGTTACTACAAGTACAGAAAATGTAGCTGCTTGCTTGGTATAGACAGCTTTTATGAAAAAAAATCACTCTGTAGTTATAAAATTCATTAATTGAAAGAATAGATTAATATTTCTATTAATTTTTATTAATGGATCCATATATTTAAATGATAAGGTTTTTTTAGAGGGAAAGAGCTGGCAAGCCGTGAAGTATATCTCAAATAAGATTCTTTTAACTGTTTTATCTATCATTAAGACTTAACATGATTGGGGGGGAGTAAAGTATGAACTCTTTACAGATGATATTTTATTGATTGTAATTTCTTTCAAAACACAGGAAACAGTTGAATAGTAGGAGTACCTATCTCTATAGAAGTTCTTGACCTAAGTAAGATATTCAGTTGCGTCTATCACATATTTGTTGCAGTAATAACAAGTCTAACATAGTCTCTGCATGCCTAATCTAAAGAGAGTTAGTGAACAGACTGACAGAGCCCACCCACTCTCACTGAGCCTGTGATGGTCAAGGAAGAACAGGTGGACAGGAGGGCTTAGGAAGAATTGTTATTAGAATGGTTGCTTTCTTTGGCTTCTTTAAGTTGACATTTTGCCTGAAACTAGCAAAACTAGGCTTTAGCTGTTGGTGTGGTGCTATATGTATTCAGATGCTAAATTCTAAGCCCCAAGATTTGGTTGCAGTCCAGATAAGTGCATTCTCATGTACACTGAACAATACTGTGTAAACTTTGTTCCCTAATTATCTTTGATTGGTTAATAAAGGCTGGACAGCCTGTAACTGGGTAGAAGAGAGGTAAATGGGGCTTCAGTTCCCAGGCTTGGGGTCTCGGGTAGGAACCATGAAGAAAAAAATAAAAAGGAAGAAGATGGGGGAGGGGGTGGCCCAATGGAACACATCCAGTCCAGATAGGACAAATATTGGGGAGTATGTCTGGGAAGTAACAAACTAGCTTAGAAAATCATATATCTGCCCAGTTATTGTGCTAAAGGTTTAAATAAATCAATAGGTCTCTGTCTCAATTATTTGGGAGCTAGCAGGTTAGAAACGTCTTCTAGAATTAATAAATCTTCAACAATATTTAGCTATATGAAACAAGAAAAGAGTAGAACCCTAAGTTTGAGGGCCATAAAGTGACATAAAGAGCTGGGAGGACATGAAGACCCGCATGGGTGGAGTTGGGGTACCTAGAAGGACTGGTAGGAATGGCTGAATGAATGGTGGGTAAGAACAGTAGTGAAGAACCAAGGAGCTTGAGTTCAGCTGTAACTCTTGTTAAACCTATGATGTCTGAGAGTTGTTGGTAAAAGCAGAAGGGGATAATGAGACGAGGGAAAGCAGCACTGTGGCATCACACAAGCAAACAGTGTTGCAAGAAAGGGCTCAGCTGTGTCCATAAGAACTGGAGCTTGGGGAGAGTCACTGATTATCAGTAGTTTACAGGAACTGCTACGAATAGAAGTGTGGTATGCATGTACAAAGAGAGTCATTAACATTACTAACAGTCTTTCAAGAAATCTTGGCTTAAACAGGAGCCAAAGTATTGGGACTGTGGGCCCCCAAGGCTGATGAGAATGCAGCAGCAGCCATGGTCAGTAACTATGAAGATGAGACCCTTGAAAAAGCAGTGAGATCCATCACACAAATGGAGGCACTGAACTATTGTGATAGTGGAGAATGCTAAGAGGGCAGACACTTGCAGGTGAGTGGTGGGAAGATTAGGGGGTTTCCACATAATCCCTTCTATTTTGTCAGTGAAGTGTGAAGCAAACATTAGCTTGTCTGGCCTATAAGAAATACTGGGAGTTTGAGAAGTAATTGTAGAATTGTAGGCCTGCCAACTAGTTTTCTGGGCCCACTTGAAAATAAAAATTGAGAATTTTAAATAGAAGCTACTTTGCACAATTGTTTGACACACACACACACACACACACCTCCTTGGCAAGATCAATTGTTCCCAAGAGATTCAGAATTAAGGCATAACCAGAGCTGATTGTCCATGTGCAGAATAAAACATCAAAAGTACTGTAGAAGCCAGGCATGGTGGCACACCTGTAATCCCAGCACTTCGGGAGGCAGAGGCAGGCAAACCTCTGAATTTGAGGATAGCCTGGTCTACAAAGTGAGTCCAGGACAGCTAAGGGTACACAGAGAATGTCTTGAACACCCCCCCCCCCAAAAAAAAACGACAAAAAGTGCTGTAGAGAAATGTGTAAAGGGATGGCCATAGAATCCAAACTGGATAAAAACAGAATGAGATACGGAAGTGAATGAATGTAGGAGGGGGAGACATTTGAGCTCTTAATAAAAAGTGTTGTAATGAGAATATTCCAGTGAGTGAACTGGAAACAGAAATAGAAAGTAAATAACATAGTCACTCTGCCTCCAAGTTCTAAAGCATAGGCTTGTGAAAACAATTCAAACAAAGTAAGACCTTCCCTAGGTCTATAACCATCCCTAGGTTTGCTATATTTCATTTAGAATGGAATGTAGGAGAGAACCTTCTAAAAGGAGGTTATGCGTAAAGGTAAGTTCTCTGAAGACAGGATGGCTTTCCATGGGCCAGGCAAGTGGCAGGGAAAGACCAGAAATGGACTTATTGTTAATGGTGTTCAGTGGCCTCAGACATGAGCTCAGGTTAACGCGTACACACATATGGAGAAGAGGTAAACAAGGTTGTGGTGAGCCTACCCCTAATCGTCCTGGAGATCTAAAATCCTTGTTTGTTTCTATCTGGGTTTTTTCTTTGTAAATGACTAAGCTGTCTACCCTGAAAATTCAGGTCTTCTCTTTCCTATTTGTGTTCTGAAAGTAATGTTGCAGCACCAATAGGCTGGTTTGAGGGGTTTTGTTGTTTGGTTTGTGTTTCTTGAATGTTGTTGCTAGGAGTTCTGTCCAGTTCTAAGCTTTATAGGAAATCAATACATGGAACTGGAGACTTAGAGGCTAATAACCCTTCCCAGGGGACCCAGGTTCAATCCCCAGCACCCTCATGGAGGTTCACAAATATCTATAACTGCAATTCCAGAGGGTCTGACACCCTCCTCTAGCCTTAGCAGACTTTTCATACACATAGTGCATGAATTAAACAAATAAATAATAAGGACTTGACTGCTGCTAGGTATGGTGGAGGAGAAAGTTTATTACAGATATATGGGAGAGCATAACCAGACGCAGACACATATGGGAGTCTGGAGTGGACATGAGCAGGCTGAGCTGGGCCATTTGGGGTTAAGGCTATGGAAGAAGAGGAAAGAAAGAGGAACCAGGTGCAGCAGCCAAGAGGGCAAAGGTACAAAAAGGGTGGATAATCAAAATGATTGGATTATATAGAGAATTGCAGCCCAGCCCCTTGGCCTGAAGGGCTCAGAATAGGGGACAGGGTACACCATCCCTACCCTGTAACAGGTAGGGACTGAGGGATGCTGAGAGAACCTGGAGGCCAAGTTGGCTTTGATATGTTAAGTAGGCACCACAGCTGCCAATCCTGGCTTTGAAGCTTAACTGTGTGTGTAGACAAGCTTGCAAGCAAAACAATACCCGCACATACAAAATTTTTTTTTAAAAATCTCTTTTAAAAGGAGGAAAAGTAGCAGTCTCTCACATAACCTGTTTTTCATAATTTTACTTCTCTCAATGTTGTATTTTCTGAAATATTTCTGAAGGTTATCTTTTGCCTTTTTATCCTTTTAGCAATTACATTTGTTCCAGAAGCTCTTTCGTGTTCTCTGATCTTTTTTCCTAATGTTCTTGTTTTAGGATTACAAAAAAATTCATTACTCTCCTTGAGGATTTTAATAGAATTGTTTTTAATTTTCTCCTTTAGTACTTGTTTTCTTCAGTATTATTTTCTATTTGTTTGCCATCTTCTATTTCAAACTATTTCTTTATAAAGCAAAATAAGCTAATTGGGATTTTCTGTATTTGTTGTTGGGAGAAAATTCTTCACAGATCTCAAGTTTTTGGAGCTCATACAGGCAGAGACAACTACCTTGTTTCTAGTCTACTTCATGGATGCTTCTAAAACAGGTACAGTCTTAGAAGATTTAGTATTGTTCTCAAGAAGGAAGAGAGGATTCATTTTCTGCCCAGTATAACAAAGTCTCCTCTGGGAAAAGGCCAGGCAGGCTCTACCTTAGTTACAGACCTGACTTCCCTACGCTCAAGTGCCTACTGTGAAGGCACATGCCCTGCTTTGCCTTACCCCCTGAGAACTGTAACTCAGGGAACTGGCTACCACTACTGTAATAACTAACACACCGTATCATCTCCATGACATCCAGAAAACCCTCCAACTTGGCAGCATTCAAATAAAATAATCCCTGAGATCCTCAGCAGTCTCTGGTAGTGACATGGCTTATCGCCCAGCAAGTTCCACTGACACTGAAGCCTAAGTGAAATTTCTCATGAAATGCAAACTTCGAGTCATTTCAATGTACCTGTGAACCCCAAAGGTTCCCAAGTGGATTAATGTGATATACTCCTTAGTCCACTTACTGTCTACTCAGAAACAAAACCATATCATTCATGCCTCCATCCGAGTTCAGTCAGTAAGGAATTACTGTTTATACCAAAAACGACGAACAAAATACTAGGAAAGGCAAAGAACTTAAACCAATTTAGACAAGAGCCCAATATCAGAATTACTACACAGAAGAGTGGTTTTCAATCTTCCTAATGCTGTGGCCCTTTAATATACTTCATCATGTTGTGATAATCCCAAACCATAAAACTGTTTTTATCGCTACTTCATAACTGTCATTTTTGCTACTGTTACAAATTGTAATGTAATCGTGATGTAAATATCTGTGCTTTTAGCAACCCACTAAGGGTCAAGACCTACAGGCTGAGAAAGAAACACTGACATCAGATCCATATAGCAAATTACATAGTATTAGTGCGCACAAGCAGGAAGGCCAAAGAAACATATGAAGGCTGAAGTACAACTTAAAAGACACTGTGAAGCAAAAGAGTAGAAATGAGGATTGTAGAGAAAAGAGAGCAAGCTATTTCACAAGTGCAACGAACAAGTCCGATACAAGAAAGTTCCTGTATATTAAACCTGCTGAAATCCTAATACAAAGTCAGCAAGAAGTCTAGCAGTGACTTAGCACACAGCAAAGGAAGGATTTCTTTAAAAAGGTGCCTTTAAAATTTCCTATTCAGCAAAAACTTTTAAAGTGAAGGCAAGGGCTGGTACACTGCTCAATGGTAAACTACTTGCACAGCATGTGCAAGGACCAAGGTTTGATCTCCACATTGAGAAAAAAATGAAGGGAATTAAGAAAAATGTAAACCAAAACAAACTATAAAATCTTCTAAATAAAACCAGTGTCACTAGAGAAGTGAAATGCCTGTGAAGTAACTTAAGCAAAAGGAAGATGAACCTAAAGGGGATGAACTCGACAGTTACACGAATTAAAATATCCATGCCCCCAGAAAATTACACATGAAGTCAGGGTGAAATGTGACAGGAGTCATTACATTAAAGATTATGGGCTATCCCAGAAGTGATAAGGTCAGTGGCCAGGACTAGGGAGGCAGGTGGAGCTCTGTGAGTTCAAGGCCAACCTGCTCTACATAGCGAGTTCCAGGCCAACGAGGGCCACATAGTGAGAGCCTGTCTCAAACCAAAACTTAAGAACACTACTATGCATTAGACCTAATGAAGTAACAGTTCTAATGCAATGTCTGCAGCAGGTAACCAGGAAAAAGAACATGGAGCTTATAGAGAGGGAAAGTCGAATATTAGATGATAAAATGGTCAACTTGACTTGCACATGACAACTTCAAAATACTTTAAAGCAAAAAATGACTGAAATAGGACGACATATCACTCTATTTTAGAGCTTTATGATTTTAACCCACTTCTCTCAGAAACTGGTGGGAAACAGTTTAATGGTCAATAACAACCTAAAACTTGAAGAAAGCAGTTTACCATCTTAGAAAGGACTCTGTCCCCAACAACATAAAAACAATGCTGTCCAATGTGAATGGAACATTCACCAAAGATGATTATTGCTGGGCCACAAAGTAAACTCTCCTAAAGTTTCAAAGACGTGAAATCCCACAGAATTTTTTCTCTGACCACAAAGGAATTATTTAAATAAGAAATAAAAGGTTGAGGAAGAAAGAACAGTGACCAGGCAGGGTAATACCAGCACTGGGGAAGCAGAGGCAGGCAGGTCTGAGTTCGAAGCCAGCCTGATCTACAGAGTGAGTTCCAGAACAGCCAAGGCTGCACAGAGAAACCCTTCTCAAAACCCAAAGGGGCAGGGAGATGGGAAAAAAAAAACAATGGGAACCAAAAAATACTTTTATTAAATAATAAAAAAATCAAATACATCAAAGCTTAGAAGTTAGAGATAACACCATAGTACAATAAAATATACATGTAGTTTTAAATGCATAGGTTAGGAAGTATGAATGGCTCAAAATCACCTGTTAGTTTAAGATATTCAAGAAAGAGATACAGTTAACAGACCAGAAAACCAAAGCATACAGTAGAAATTAACAAAGCTGGAAATTTGTTATTTATCAGAACTAACAAAAGTTATTAAGCCCCAGCAAGGCATTAGAAAAGGGAAAACATAAATTTTGAATAGTAGAAATGAAGTGTTTCTATAAATCTTAAAATACATGAACTATTATGAGTGACCTCATAGTGATAAATTTGAAGGTTTTAGGAGGAATAGACATGTTTCAGTGTTTTGGAAAACTCTTACTGAAACCAGCACAAGGAGAAATAGAAAAATCTAAGTATTATCTATTTAAAACTGGACTCTTATTTTAAAACCATAAAAACAAACAAACCCACCACCACCGTCCAGAAGGATTTATTGGTGCATACCACTAGTGTCAGGGTCTGTGAATCACCAGAAGAAAGACCCCAAACTCAGATGGTATGCAAAAACAAAGAACGTTTATTCTGCAGAGACTTCCAGCATGCTGGGGTCACCAACTTGACAAAATGACAGAGACCATACAGAGAGCTCGAAGGCTCCTTTTAAAGCCAGAAAAGGGAATTTTTTTTTTTCTAATATTTTTTTTATTAATTACAGTTTATTCACTTTGTATCCCAGCTTTTGCCTACTCCCTCAGCCCCTCCCAATCCTTCTTCTTCTCCTTCTTTTCTTCTTTTCACATAACTACTTAACAAACCATGACCAACAGCAGCCACCAACCAACCAACAACCCAATTGAATAACTACCAACATGCTTGCCAGGCAGGAATGCCTCCACTTTGGGCGCACTGAGAGGGACCAGAATCTTTAAATTACCCAGCTAACCTGAGCAAGGGGCTCTCGGCTCCACTTCAGAGGTGGGGGTGTGAGCCCAAGCTGCAGCTTGTAATAAAAAGATCCTCGTGTTTTGCAATGGACTCGACTCCTGGTAGTGGTCTTTTGGGGGCTCTCGATTTGGGCATAACAAAGGCACTTGTCACCAGGCCTGATGACCTCAGTTTGATCCCCATGACCAAGGTAAAGGTAGGAGAGAGCCAATCATTGAAGGCTGTCCTCTGACTTCTGCATGAATGCTGTCATATGTGTGGGAACACACAAAAACACACAGAAGAGAGAGCATGACAGAGATAGAGAAATAGAGAGGGGGCAGGAGGGAGAGAGAATAAATGTAAAAAACAAAATTGTCATACATAGGGCTCAGAAGATAGCTTAGTATGGTAAGACCACCTGTAGCTCAAATATGAGGATCTGTGTTCAAATACTCAGTACCTGGGGGAAGCAGGACTTGGTCACCTTCCTGTAACCCAGCTCTGTGAGGTGAGGGGCAGGAGGGGCAGGGGCTGGGGCTTGCTGCTATCCTAGCTCCAGGCTCCATGAGAGACCCTGTCTTAAGGAAATAAAGTGGAGAGTAGTAGACAGGCCACCCAGAACCTTTCTCTGGCCTCCATGCGCATATATGGGCATGTGTGTGCATATATGCATATACCAAACACATACTGAATACTCATTTACAAGGGCATGCACATGTGCGTGCACACACACACACACACACACACACACACCAGTCTAAGGAGGAACTTACTGAGGCCTTCTAAGCCTGACCAGTCTGATGTACTTGGCCATCTGTTAAGAATCTCCAATCAACTAGAATACAGGATAAATCATAAGCAGAGTTGAGGGAGAAAAGGACATACCAATTATATCCAGCTTCAAGTGAAAAATATTAAAGGAATCCAAAAAGTGTGAAAAGATGATGAGTTTTACTCGCACAACTTAGAAACCCATTTATTTTAAACACTACATCTGTCCCTCCCACCTCCCACAAGTTCCTATGGTGCTGAAATATCACCATGGGAAGACATTGTATTTTGATTTTATTGAGTGGACACTAATAAATTGATCACTATGTTTTAAGAGTGTTTTAAAAAGCAAAATTTTACAGTGTAGGTAGTAAAAACATCTCAAATGTATTTTCTTTAGTTTTGTGCCCACGGGTTTTTAAGTTATTTTCAATGTTACCATGTACAAAAGCATTTCACAAACCAATCATTGCTATTGTCCCCAACATTTACAAACAATTCATTTAAAGAGTAGTTCTTGTTTCCTAGAGATTCATTGAAGAACTGTTCAAATGTGATTTAATAGCTGCAAGCCACCCATAAACCCAAAAATGATACGTGTGAGTTCTTACTTTACCTTTCTGGTTTTGAAAACTAGAGGCAATGCACAATGGGGCTTTCCGGGGTGCTCAGCACCTCGTCCTTAAACCCATCATCGTAAGCCTGCAAGTTGTCACCGGCAGCCTCTGCTGTTTCCTTTGTCTTATCAGCACCAGAAAGAAAAGCCATGGCTGCACAGTACGCTTTTAAAATCGGAGACACTTAACTTTGACACAGAGAAATGTTTAGGTACATGAATCATATAACCCAAACTTAATTATGTGTGTACTTATAAACTTATGTCTTACAGTGTTCACTTATGTGGATGGGTGGGAGGAGGGCTGTGTTTGTCGTTCCAGGTGCCCATGGAGAGCAGAGGAGGGGCTTGGATCCCCTGGAGCTGGAATTACGAATGGTCATGACACAGGTCCTGGGAACCAGATCCTGCATCCTCTGAGAGACCAGTAAGTGCTCTTAAGCCACGAGTCATCTCTCCAGTCCCTAAGCGTGGTCTTTAAAATCAGCAATAGCACTCAAGGTAGTTTTGTAACTGGTAAGCCGCTGCCTTTGCTATAATTTTGTGTCTTATTCAAAGTATTTAGGAAAGTTTTGGAAATAATTAGGTCCATGTTTCTCATAACAACGCTATGTACAAGAAAGATGTGCCATGTGTTCTGGCTCACACCTGTAGTCCCAGAACTCAAGGCAGAGGCAGGAAGGTCCCTGTGAGTTTGCAGCCAGCCTGGTTGACACTTCACGTTCCATCTCAGCCAAAGCTACATAGTGAGACCCCACCTCAAATAGGAAAAGGGAAAGATGAGATTCTCATACTGATTTTAATGGGTCTTATTAACAAATGGTATTCTACATTAATACATATAAAATAGTTGAGGAACACTTTTGTAAAGATCAAAATAAATTAAAATTTAAAAGCAATCTTATTCTTAAAGCCATTTTAAAGATGCAATGTGTTAATGTGGGCTTCCTACTCTTCAAAAATGCTTCCAAAACCAGCACACTCACCTCTGGGGCTTTCCAAGCAGAAGTTTTAAGTCCCTTAATCTTATTTGAAAAATAGAAGAGGGCAACGCTGGAAATGTGCCAGGAGCAGGCATTGGTATTTCTAAAGTGCCACAATGAAAAGTACCTTCTCTCACAAGTCAGTTCCTTTCTGCAGAACCAGCCTCATCCAGTTCTCTGAGCTACTGCTCTCTCCAGAAAGCCTGTCTCTGCATCCAAGATAGCACAAGTTAGACAACTCAATAGTATTTCTCCCATACTTGTGGCCGCCCCTGTACTCTCTTAGTATTTTAACACCTACTAACCACGTCTATACAACAGTCAATAAAAAATGCAAGAGGAGCCGTGTGTGGTAGGTCCTGTTCTCACCCCCAGCATTTGGCTGCCAATGGTAGGAGTGTGTTCTCACTACAGCTAAGACCCTATCTAAAGAGGAAAAAGAGCCAGACATGGTGGCACATACCTAATCTTTCCTTTCCTTTTCTTTGGAGTAAAAGACAAGAGAAGGAGAGATCACTGGAGGAGCCTGGGAGAGAGTACTTTCCCTGTCTTCTCAGGGGGCTACAATTTTGATGTGTGACAACATCCAGAGGACCAACTCTGGAAGAACACCAAAGCCCCAGCTCCAAAGAGAGAGTCATCAGTTCCTGTCAGAAGGGGAGCCTAGCCCCCAGCGCACCTCAGAAATGGGCTGATAGTGGGAAAGAAAGGAGCAGAGTGGGAGCACACAAAGGGTTGGGGATTAACTTTTTTTTTGTAATTTTCTATTTAAAAACATTTTATTTAAAAAATGTGCTTTTTCCTTTCTATCTGGGTGATATATCTGAGTAGAGGCTGGCCTCAACCATTGTGGGAAGAGGGGAGACAGCAGCAGGAGTCTCCCTGCGTTACCCCATCTCTGACCTCACATCTAAAGAGAGAAATGTATACTCAAGGCAAATGATGACTCAGCCCTTCAGCTCTCAGCTCTTTCTGTCCTCAGCCCTAATAACTTGGAAACTCCAAAGTCTTAGTGATAAAATATAGTTCCTTGAACTCTTGGTGTCAGGGCAGGGGAAGAACAGGTGTAAATCCTTCGCCCCTTTTCTTGAATTTAGACAGATGGTAACTTAGGTGTGTGAACGGGAGACAGGAGCTCAGGAGGTGATGGTGCACACACCTTTATCCCAGCACTCCAGAGGCAGAGGCCAGCAAATCCCTATAAGTCTGAGGCCAGCCTGGTCTACAAATCGAGTTCAGGGCTAGCCAGTACTACATCATGAGACCCTGTCTAGCTATGCAGATTGCAAGGGCTGGAGAGATGGCCCAGCAGTTCAGAGGGTTTACTGGTTTTACAGAGGAGCCTGGTTAGGTTTCTAGTAGCCATATCAGGCAGCTCATGCTCGTCTGTAATTCCAGGTCCAGGGGATCCATTGCCATCTTGGATCCCATGGCATGGGGAGCCAAGTGTAACACATGGGCACTTGCACGCATGGGTTATACATAAAGCTCAGGAAGTACATACACACTCATAAATAAGAGTTTAAAAAAAGCTTTTAAAACATGTAAGAGAACTTTCCCCTCGGTTCTCTGTTCAGTTGGTTCCTGGCTTAAAATAGCTAAACTTCACTTTCTCAGCATTGCCAGCGCACAAGAATAATAGTATCCATTACAATCATGCTGAGAATGTTGGCTTCTGATCCTCTTCCTGACTCAGGATGTATGATGTACTCTCTCTCTCACGGTGTTAGGCAGTGGCTGGACCATAACTTCCACTCATCTGGGAGCAAGATGAGCATGAGCCAGCACTCTGTAGTGTGTTCTGTTCCTGGGCTATGACATCTGGCCAGTTGCCTGGATTATTTTCAACCTGCGAGTTCATCTTCATGTAACCACGCCATCAATCTAGGGGAATCTGCACTTTGCAAGCATTAAAAATAAAGTCATGACTTTCTCTTTTCCCCACCTTGCAACCCACCTGATATTAAAAGTACACTTCCTAGTGAGGCAGTTCTTCCAGTTATTTCCTGGACTGTAGACAAGTTCTGAGCCTTTCTGTGCCCCGAATCAGCTGCAGAGGTCTTTTCAAGTCTCTTAGAACCTCCCTTCACTGCTGTAAACAAAATCACATTTGTGGTAGCAGTTTACAAACATATGAAACTGAGCTGTAAGTGGCTTCTCTCACATACTATGTGGCATCTCTCAAAAAAAACATGTAAGTTTTTTTAATATTACAAATTATGATAGAGCATAGCATTGCCAAACATTTCTCTACTGAAACTCACATTTTTCTTTGTGTAGTTTTATCAGAATGTTATAGCAAATAGTTTTGTGTCCTCCCTCTGTGTGTTAAATTAATATGTTAATTTTTTAGACATGGTATTACTTTGCCAAATGGTTTTTAATTTTTAAGCAACACACACAGAAATTAATTTCCAGAAAACATAAAAACAATAGTGAACCAATCAGGCTATACATCAGGGAATTTAAAAGTCAAGCACATATTTTGAAGAGATAGAAGGCTTCCTGGAACTTCCTGGCCAGCCAGTCTAGCAGAATTGGTGAGGTCCAGGTTTAGTGAAAGACCCTGTCTCAAGATGGACAAGTAAGGAAGACATGTGACATAGACCTTAGGCACACACACACACACACTTAACAAACGTACGTAGAAAGCAGGCTAATGATGAGGGACAAATGGGATCCTTAAAAGTAACCCAAAGGATTGTTCTCTGGGAAAGGCTTTTATAACTTGAGAAATGTTCCCCCCCTTTTCCCCTTCTGTTTTAAAATTATATCAAATCATTCTACTGTAGTATTATTTAACACAATTTGTATTGCTTTGCATAAAGTATGGTTTTCAAAATTGTTTTAAAGTAACCCGAAGGAAGGCAAGAATTAAAATGAAATAAAGATGGAACAAACAGAAAAAAATTAGCAAGGTAGCAGACTTCAATTCAGCATATATGATGATCACTAAATGTACATGGAGTAAATGCTCCAATAGGAAGGCAGAAATGGTCAGAAGTGTATGCTGTCAATTTAAACAGGCTTACATGGGAAATAATCAGCTATACTATCTAAAAACCATTCGTAAGAAAGGTGACATGGCTACATATAAATATAAAGTAGACCAGAATGTAGTAATGATAAAATGTCAATTTACCAAGAGGACATAATTCTAAGTCACTGTGTCACCAATGAGTTTCAAGGGCGTGGAAACCGACAGAATTGAAAGGAATAATAGACTAATTCAGTCTTCCTAGTTAGAAAAGCCTAAAGTTTTCTCAGAAGTAGACAGAAAGTCATTAAGAGGACAGGCAGAAAGCAGGCAGAGATGGTTCTGGCACTCAAAATATTGAAAACAGTGATTCCATTGACGGGAGAAAAGGTTCTTCCTCTCAGTTACTACCCAGAGGCGGGGTTGAACAGAGTCGCCAACACTGACCTGGAATTTGGAAGAAGACAAGCCTGGAAGCCACAGACACCACAGGATCATCCCAGACTTTAAACCAGTTCTGTATTAGAGGAGGTGACTTGGGGGGTGAAGAGATTGGTTAGGCGTGGTGACACTGCCTGGACAGCTTGCTGAGCGTGGCAGAGGGGGTCGAGCGCAGAGACAGGTGCGGCTGTAGGAGGCAGCCAGAATAAGGGGAAGAATTAGGGCTGTGCAAAGGAGGTTTCGGGGAGCTGTGGACACTACACGGTGTAAACACTTTAGTGTCAAGGAAACCCCAACAGGGTTCGTCCACCTTCTGCAGGCAGTCAGGGTCCATCAGGGCAGCCTTGGCGGGGCACCCGGAGAGCTCGGTGCCCGGAGACCCCGGGGCGGGGCCCGGCGCAGGTCTGGAGCCCTCCTGGGATACCGCAGCCGCCCGCGCCCGGGTGACCCGGCAGCCCTCGCTCCGGCACCCCCTGGCGGACGCGGGCGGCGGCACGCGGGCCGGGGCCGGGCGGAGCCCGGCGCGCGGGGCGGGCCGAGGCGGGCGGAGGGCGGCGGCGTCCGCGGGGGCCACAGAGGCCGCGCGCCCAGCCCGCCCGCACCGCGCCATGGCCCCGCGCGCCCGGCGGCGCCGCCAGCCGTCCGCGCCGCTGCTGGCGCTCTGCGCGCTGCTCGTCCCGCTGCAGGTAAGGACCCGTACGGCTGGGGTCGAGTTCCCTGGGCGCCGCAGCCGAAACTCGGGGGGTCGGGGCTCAGACCTCAGCGGCAGCGTGAAGGAAAGGGGGCTGGAAGGATCCTGGGGGCTCGGGAGAGGTTTGCGGACCCTCGGCCCCGGGACACGGGATCTGCGGAGCGCGGAGCTCTGGTGGCACCTGGCGCACCTAGTAGGCTCCTTCCGCCCGCAGCTAACGCGGGTCTCCCGGACACTCAGCGAGATCGTGTCTACAGACCGTGTTGGTGGCCCCTTCCCCCAATCCGCTACCCCGAGCGTGTGCTTTCAATCCGCGCGAGTGCGTGGGAGCGCAGTCCCTGACCTGGCCTTCACACCTTCTGCTAACTTAGTGTTCCCTCCATCTCCCCATGCGAAGGTGGGGAGCTGTAGGAGAGGTGTACCGGTTGTGCTAAGAAAGGTAGAGTTTGGAGGTTCCTTCAGCGAACCTGAGAAGTTTTCCTTTTCGCCTGTTTCTCCTCCCTCCTCGCCACAGACAACTCGTGCAGCGGCAGGAATTGCTTGTGCTTAGAAACCTTTGACCATGTTAGGATGAAATATGTCTTTGCAATGGCAGAAACTAGGGTAGTGATGAGCCGCGAGCTGTTAATGATGCCAGTAACAAGCCTCGCAGTCCCTGTTTCCACCTGGGCTGGGCCTGGGCCCAGCGGAGGTGGAGATAAGGTGTAACTGGAATGCACAGTACTCGGGGGCTAGGACCTTTCTGGGGGTCGTCAGGCACCAGAAGCAGCTTAGAGGAGGAGGCAAATGTCAGGGTGGGGAATCTCTTCTCTGCAGTCAGGTTTTCTCACAGGAAACGCTGCCAGATCCCTAAAACCCCTCAGGGTCCATCCTCTGCCGCTACACTAAGGAGCTGCTAGCTCTTGATAAGGACGGAGCTTGGTTTCCGGTTGCTGGGCTGCTGGCAACCGAGGGGTCCTACTGGGGCTCCCAGAAGTGATTTCTTTACCACCATCGTTCCGTGTGGCAGCCAAATGTCCCCTTCTGTCCCGGTGGACCGAGCTGTTGAGTGCAGCAAAGCCTGAACACGCAACGCTTCACGCGAAACGTCTTGTGTGCCTGGGGGTTCTGTCAGCAAGGTTCCCTGGCTCAGCAGTTTTAGATTCCCACTCTCCTGTTAAGATGGTCTTCAGCTTCTGTGAATGTCACTGCCCTGGGAGACCTAGCTGTGTTGAGGGTGAGGAGAGAAAGCAAGCCAGCTCAGCGGACGGTCAGGACAGAAATGGCGCCAGTGTGTTAGAGGCTGGAGCAGAACAGCATTCTAGTAAAGCCTCATCTGCTCCGTGCCCAGCAGAATGGGTCTCTACGAGTGGCTGAGGGGAGGGAAGATGCAAGGACCTAACGAAATTGATCATTTTAAGCACTTCAAATGTTGTTTAAGGAAGTGCTCAACAGGTGGGACATGGAGCTACCGTTTTTAAAGGGAAAAACAAAAAATACTGGATCTCCAGTGAATAGCTAGCGGCTCTGAAAAAGCTGCCTGACCATACAGCAAAAAGGAAAAGAAAAGAGAGAGAGCGAAGTACACACATTTTATTGCAGTAACAAAATAGCATAGCATTTGAAACCAGCTGGTACCTCTCCTATTCTGTGTGTATGTTTGTGTGCATGTATGTGCTGCCTGTGTTCTCCGTGTGCTGGGGATGGACCCCAGAGCCTGGTACGTGAAAAGCCGGCGTTTAGCTGAGCCACATCTCCAGCCTCCTCATAGGCTTTTCTCGTCTCAGGGTGGCAAGTGTGCGTGCTATGGGGGGCTTGTTAGGCTGTCTCATTTAGAGAGCAGTAACCCAAAACAGCTGCTGCAATGTTCAACACAGTCACAGGATTTTAAATCGTGTTTGTGGTCAGCAGATGGTTAAATGGTGTGCAGGATTCACTGGCACAATGGACTGACCATATGTAGCACGGGTTGGTCTCTCAGATTGTCCTGCCTCTGACTTCTGTTTCCCTTCTGCTTTTCTTTTTAGCCATTTTAATTATACACGTATATATATTTTTTAATTTGTGACAGGAAAAACTTTATATGTGAGGGCTGAGCTAGGGGTCACACTGACCCATTCATAGGGGTCTCACACCAGATATCCTGAGTATTAGGTATTAAGATTGAAAACAGTGGCAAATCACAGTTATGAGGTAGCAACAAAAATAATTTTATGCTTGGAGTCACCATAACATGAGGAGCTGTAATAAAACGTTGCAGCCTTAGGCGGGTTGAGACCACTGGGTCAGAGGACAACCCACTTCAAAGTCACCTCTGTCCTTCCACCTTGTGGTTCTGAGGACGAGCAAGCTTAGCGGCAGGTTGTTTGCCTGATGAGCCAGTTCACCACCCAAGAGAATATTTTATTATTTCCCAGTAAGCCTGCTGGGAATACATGCTACTAAAATGCAATTCACCGTTCAGATGGCAGGACTTCAGTGAAGATTCACAGTGAGCATTAATTACAGCAGGCTTCTGAGTTGACTGTTTCCACTCAGGTGACTGGCCCCAGGTGCTCTTGGGTGCCTTGTCTGTGTCCAGCCTTCCCAGTGGAAGTCCATGCTCTCTTATATCTGTCTGCTTGTATTTGCAACTCAGATTGTTTTCAAAGCTAATGAAAATATGTCCTTAAATTCTTAAGTTTTATGTTGGTAGTTTGGCTTTTTCTTCTACTTGCACAGCTGTCACTCAGACAGCTATGCGTGCTTACACCAGGTTACCTAAGGCCTCAGGGCTGATTCCATCAATGGCCGTTTACAGAGTGTTACAAGCTGTTACAAGTGTTTACAAGCTGTTAAGAAACAGGACAGACGCATAATTAGATCTGCCCAGGTTGTAGTCTAAGGGCAAAGACAACAGGAGAAGCTGTAATGGTAATAAAGAAGTGTGCGATAAGAAAAGCTCAGAGGAGGAGGGGCGGAGGGGAAGTAGGAAGAGGAGGAGGAGGGAGAAGGTGTGCTTTGTGAGGAAGAGTTTTCTCTAGTGAAGTCTTTGAAGGATGGGGAAATCAAGCTTCAGAGAAGAAATGATCCAAGAGGTGGGTCAGGAAGAAAGCTTTCTAGGTCAAGGGGATGGTCTGTGTGGTTTAGACATAAAGGGATCTTGCCAATGAGAAACCACCAGTGTTTATGACCTTACAGATTAGCCCAAGGCTCTGAATTCAGGAAACGCACCAAACAGACGAGGTATTAAACCTTTATAGTTTTGAGATAACTCAGACATGGCCCTAATTGAGGTGGCGAGGTAGACTACACACAAGCAAGCTCTGGAAAAGCCTTTGGGGACCCTTCCAAGGAAATCCCCTAGGGTGTGGCCACGTTTGTGCCCTGCCATACCTTCTTATTTTAGCCCGGAAACCTGGGTATGGATTAGCTGTTTGAGAACACGGACACACAGTTAGGAACTTTCAAATCGTGGGTGGATAGGAGTATAAGATGT
This sequence comes from Pachyuromys duprasi, assembly GCA_028658305.1. Lineage (NCBI taxonomy): Eukaryota > Metazoa > Chordata > Mammalia > Rodentia > Muridae > Pachyuromys > Pachyuromys duprasi. Next base: position 44,615,212 of record CM053748.1, on the reverse strand, counting down.
CTCTCCTGTTACTTCCTTTTGGCCTTCTAGACTGTGATAGGAACATTCTCTGCTTCCATCGGAGACTACAAGCTTGCCTTTTCATTATCTACCCAGCCGTTGTTCCTACACCAGGAAAACGATAACAATAAAGTTGTGTCTCTGAAGGTTGATAAATCACTGTTTTATGAGGCCCTGGAAAGGGGAGTTCCAAACTCAGATCACTCGTGGAGAGTGCTGTTTTGAGAAGGTGTAGAGTGAACTTTATTTGCTGTGGAAGTATCAGAAAAAAAGTCCCGTGTTGAATTTTCTTATTTTTGGAATGCCTAGGGGGAAAGTGAGCAACGTTTCCTCCTTAAGTGTTTGATGGATTCTAGGGATGTCTGTGCTTTTCCCCTGTGACTGCTCTGATAGTTCTCGCTGTCCACCTGTCCATATGTCCATCACACCTGGCATCTCCTAACCTCCCAAGAGCTCTTGGCTTCTCTCCTGCTTCCTGCAGCTTTCTCTTCTTCACTCCCAGGGACATGCCTAGCTTCACCACTGTATATCTCTGACTGTGAAATAGGCTTCTGACTGGGCAGATTTTCCTCCTGCAATCTTATCCTTGTCCAGGTTTGCTGTAGGCATATCTCTGGGTACTTGAGTATCCACGGCTAGAAAGACAGTTTAAGCTCAGCTCATATTGTCTGCCCACAAACACTGAGGCCAGAGGAACCAGGAAGGAGCTGTGGGCTTCTGCCAACAGGCTTGGTCCCTCCAAAGTTGGTCAGGTGCTTTGAAGTTGGAAGTCCTGTGGGTGTTTTCTGTCCTGATTTTGAGAGATGAGCGAGCTGTTTCCTGCCAGTGCTCCTTTCCATGTCCTAGGCCCCCCTCCCCACCTCACACTCCCAAGGCCCCCGTCTGCCTTCGTCACCACAGAGCTGGCTGGCATTGCCCTTCTCACAGCAGTATGTTCCCGTTCTCTCTGACAAGCAGCCCGAAGAACCCACAGTCAGCATGTGGAAACACATTCTTTTCAGCCGCGTGATGACAACCTTGTATCTGCTTTCGTTCTGTTGGCTGCCATCAACCTTCTGCCTTTGATGACCAGAGGGGCTGCTCCGGGCAGCACAGGGCATAGGGCACAGTGAGGAGAAAATAGGTTAAATGCATGTGTTTATTAGAGCAAGGTCAACACTTCTACTCCTCTGACATTGTAACAGGCTAAAAGAAACAGACCGAGGGACAGAGTCCCCATGGGAAACCAGAATTCTAGTCATTTGAAGAGGGAGCATTTTCAGTGTGGAGTGTCCCAACCCGAAGTGTCCAGGGAAGAGAGGTGGCAGTTAAGCCTGTCTTCTAGGGTGGCCAGGAACTGCGGGAGGCACATTGGAGTGTTTTCTGGAGCTAGAGAGGGCAGCGTTCCTGGATTCGAGGGTGTAGGGCCGGGAGAGAAGGCATGAATTGGCACACGGGGCTTTAAGTTCGAGCAGAGTTGTTTAGATATGATCTTGCTACACGTGATCCGGAGAGAGAACTGACCAGATCTGGGTTTCAAGGGGAAGGAGTAGCCAGGGCTGGTGTGGGCCAGCAAAGAGGCCTCTGCCTTCATTCAAGGAAGAGCTACAAAAGGCTCAAATCAGGTCAGGGCAATAGTGTGAGCAGAATTGAGTGCAGGGGGCAGTTTCAGAGCTGCTGGCCACGCCTGTGGAACGAGTGGCAGCAGCTGCTCTCAGGCATTAAAACAGCAAAAAAGCCGGAGCGAGTAGTTTGCCGCTTGCATTGTATTTTGCAATCTGTAAGTTCAAACCAAAGCTTTTCCAGGTTCATGTGAAAAGAGACTTTTCCTTAAAAAAAAAAAAAAGTGACTGATGGACTGATGTTTAAAGTGTTGACTAGTATTCCCCAACTGGAGGTGAACATTCTAAAGGCCCAAGAACCATCCTGGGGCATGTGTGTGCTCTGGAACCGACAGAGCCATTTCCTGCCCTAGAGGTGTTTGGGGATGAGACAACCAGGATGAAAGCCCCACTCCGAACCCACTGACAAGACGGAGATAAGCAGCATGATCTCCCCGAACCAGAGCAGCAGAGCAGGTGTGACCTGACCTGAGGTCCCCCACACCAGCCCAGGGGAGAGCACAGCCTCCTAAACACCCTTGGGCAAGGATGTTTACATTGGACCAGAACTTCTCGCTTGTGTGATCATTTTCCTGGCAGACCGCTGTTGCTTTCCTCTCTGCCTAGCCCCTCCTAAGTTCCACCAAGAAAACAATTCCAAAGCCAACAGGTGACAGGGAAGTCCATGGTCAGCTTCAGGAAGAACTGACTTCAAAAACTACCCTTTCGGCCCACTGGAGAAATGAAGCATATTACATTTCCTGCTCAGAGAGCCGGGAGAACAGGGGTCACTTCCCTGCACTGGCGGAAATCTGGAGACTTTCCATTAAAAAGGAGGAAGAACAACTCTAGCTTTGGGTGAATGCGCCGCCTAAGCTGGGCAAACAGGGAGATGGGGTGTGGCACTGCCTACAGTCTGCAAGCAGGCAGGCTCGGCTAAGCCAGGGCTTCTGCCCGGCCTCCCAAGTGGGAAGCAGATCAGTTCCCTATAGTTTCAATAACTACATTTCTTATTTTACTTCATTCAGTTTTTCTTTTTGTGTGACTGTGATGTATATGTTGCACGTGCGCACACATATGTGCACATGCAGGCTAGGGGAGGACGCTGAAGGTCCTATTCTATCAGCCTCCACCTTATTCTTTTGAAGCAGAGTTTCTCACTTAGCCTGGAGTGGGGTTGGCAGCCAGCTTACACAGTTCTGGAGGTGCAAATGTGGAAGGCCCTGCCGACCCAGAGAGCCCAGGTCCCATAGCAAGCACAGACCCAGTGAGCATCTCCCCAGCCTCTCCTCCTCCCTGTGCAGTGAGCCCCCAACTTGAAAGTGTCTGGCTTATAACACAGCAGTTGCGAAACCTATGTCCAGGCCCCTTCACTCCTTTTCTGTCAGATCCAGTTAGACAGGCAAGGTCACGGCCACAGCCCCCATGTTCTTCTTTTAAAGGTCGGGTGGAGTTATTCACATTTGCCCTCAACAACTCCAGGGAATTTCCATAAAACACCCCCTAGCTCCAACATGTCTCCCAGTCTCCCAAATTTGTTCTTTAATGGGTCCATGTCTTCTTTATTTTAATATTTTTATTGTTAAAGATTGTTCACCCACAACTTCCCTACCCCTAAGTTTGCCATGCTTGAACCCCTTGGTAAGTTTTTTCCCCTTTCAAGGCAGTTGACACTCATTTAATACTTAGCTCCCTAGGGTCTTGCAGTCAAAACTTAGCAGTTTCTGACCTCCCAGAGCTCAGGACCTCCCTCCCCATCTCTCCTACCCTACCCCATCTAACTTTCCTCTTCATGTTCCCCCCTGTCTGAGATTGAGCACAGAGAAGGATGGCTTTGAAGGGAAGATTTGGGAGTTTGGTGTTTGATACCCTAATTTGGTTTCTGTTGCAGTGATAGAAAAGTTTGACCAAAAGCATCTTGGGCAAGAAAGGGTTTATTTGGCTTACCTGTCCCAGTCACAGACAATCATTGAGGGAAGAAGCTAAGGCAGGAACCACAGAGAAATGCTCTTTCCTGGCTTAGCAGCCATGGCTTGCCCAGACTGCTTTCATATGCATCCCAAGACCCCCTTCCCTGGGGTGGTGCCCATAGCGAGCTGGGCCCTCCCACATTCATCATTAATCAGGAAAATGTCCCCACAGACATGCTCACAGGCCAATCTGATGGAGACAAGTCCTCACTGAGCTATCCTCTTCCAGGGTAACCCTAGCTCCTGTCAAGCTGACAAAAACTAAGCAGCACGTTGACCCAATACTCAGGATTCTGAGGGGGAGAGGGAAGAAGGGGTAGAAGGGACAGAGGTAGGGCCGGTAAAGCATACCTGAGAAAAATCTTATCTAGGCGAGTGTCTGACTGCCCAGCCAGAGAGAGAGAGAGAATGGACTTGGTTGGATCTGGACCATGGAGCAAGAACTGTGGGTCTGAGATCTAGCAGGCTGCACACACCAGGATTCTCCAGCTGTGGGAACCTCAGACTGGAGTTAGAAGCTTGAGGTCGCACCCACCTGAGGCTCATCACCTTCTTCCAGCCATTCTGATTAAGGTAGGGAGCTGCTGCGTTAGACCATGGCTTTCATGAAAAGGTTTATGCTCAGTGGTACATTAATAATAGGCTGTGACTACTAAACTAATTGAAAGCACTTGCCAAATGTTGACCCCGCCTGTGTGCCCCTCATGTGCTAGCTTTATCTGTCATACCCACTCCACTTTCCAGGAAGATAAGGAAACTGAGATATACCCAGGTTAAGAAACAAGCCTGTAATCATAAAACTGGTAAGGGGCAAAGGTGGAACTCCTTTCAGCCATGTGTTCTGGTGACCAGGAGTTTAACTCCACCTTATTAAGACAGAGGGTGCAGAGAGAAGCCTCCTGGAGTCAGTATGGGACAGAAGCAAGCTCTCTGAGGACCTAAGTTCTAATCCCCTGTACCCATAGACGGAGCAAGGTTTGGTGGCATGTGCTGCAATCCAGATATTGAGAAGGCAGACATAGGAGGGTCCCAGGTGCTGGCTAGCCAGCCAATTTAGCCAACCAGTGAGCTCCAGGACCAGTGAGGGACAGTCTCAAAAACTTAGGGCGAGAACTGTGGAGATGACTCTGTGGTTAAAAGTGCTTCCTGAGCAATCATGAGTGATAGGCTTTCTCTGCCGATGCAATAAGCCAACCCAAGTCAAATTAAAGGTATATAAAGGCAGGTTTATTGGGACCTGCTCTTGGGCAGGTTCACTAACCTCACAGGAGGATGTCAGGGAAGGTGCTGTGCAGACAGGGAGACAGACAGAAAAGTGGGGTATGGGGGCAGACAGAGAAAGCACAATGGTAGAGAGGAGAAATGCAGAGAGAGAGAGAGAATACAAATGTCTGGATTATATAGTAAGGAGCCTCTGGGGGAGTTCAGAGTAGAGGGTGGGGTATGCCAACTATGCCTTAGTCAGGTAGGGACTGAGGGATGCTGGGAGAACCTAGAGGCTAGGTCCACTTTGGTATGTTAAATGGGCACCTCAGCCGATTATCTTGAGTCTGAAACCCAACATCCCAGCTTTTTGTGGATAATAAATGAATAAATAAGGGGTGATGTAATTGTATAGGACTACTTCCTGCTGATATTGGGGTATGGCTATTGGGGATCCAAAAGCTGGAATGTTGGCCAGGTCAGGGAAAAACAGACTGCTGTCCATGCTCTGAAGGACCATCAGGGGCTAGGGACATGAAGGCCCAGTTGAAGCAATTTGTGAGGCTGGAGAACCAGTGGATAGCTGTTTAGAAGCTTTCCTGAAGGCAGGTTTTGAGGAAACACCTGGACTTGACAGGATGCTGAAATATATGTGTATATACACATACATACATACATATATATGTGTGTATATGTATATCCCATATGTATATGGGATAGAGATAAAGTTAAGCAGTTTAGGGAGAATTTTTTTTTTCTGGGTGTACATTTGAAACTTTTAGGCCTATAGTCTTGGCAGTTGGGGAGGGGAGAGTCCCAAAACCAGGAAGAAAGGGAGAGATCCCACCCTCAGGAATAGGCCGGTAGGAAAACAGACTATTGATTTGCTGTGCTTATCTGGAGTCCACTTGACTTGCGTGAAGTGAATTTGAGTGGATTCCCTGAACCTTACAAGGATCTGAGTTTCCAAAAATAGATGAATTTTAGATATGTCAGCATTACCACTGTTTGTAACCTGTACTGAAATCCACGTTGTAGCAAGAGCAGTAGACTCACACCTTTGAGTCATAGTAAAAGCTACAGTAAAATGATTTTGGTTAAAAGCATTAGCACTCTGCCCTCTGTCCGGAAGATTGGGAAAATCTATGTATATAGATTTTTTTTCTTAGCACAATGAGAAGCACTTTTAAGTCTATATGAAAGAAAATTTAAAATCTTGAGCTTGTGACTATGATAGTGACTCTGTAGTGGAGTGTTTTACCAGAGTTAGACCAATAAATCAGAGCTCCGTTGATTAATGTTAAAGCTCTGAACTTGGAAGTCTTAATACAGCAGCAGCACAGTGAGGGGAAGAAATCTGAAGCACTTTTTATTCCTTTACATACCTTAAATCACTTTCTTATCACCATTTAAAATTTTAGGTCCTCCAGCCTTCATAACTTTCATTTGCTAACCTTGAAAGACCTTTTTACATCCCCGAGCACTTTCTTAGATCCTCATAGCTTAAGCTTTCTTGTCCTCAGACCTTACGATGAGGAACGGAGTTCAGGACCCAGAACCCACATACCAAGCCAGACATCTCATGCACACCTCTGACCCCAGCCCCCAATGTGTGTACTGGACTTCGGAGGACTGCTGGGACTTGCTGCCATCCAGTCTGGCTGCGAAAACGTGAGCCCCGAGTTCAGGGAAAGGCCTACCTCAAAGCAATAGTGGAGAGTGATAAGAGAGGTCACCTGACACCATCTTCTGGCCTCTGTGCATGCACACAGGTATGTGTACACACATGCACACTCTCACACACATACACAAATGAGTCTTTAATCAAAACTGAATAAAGATGGAAAGTCATCAAGGGAGACATCCGGTATCGAGCCCTGGCTTCCATATGTACCTCCACTTATACACACACACTTCCCGGGATGGCTGGACAGAAACGAGCTTGTTTATCTTCTGGGATTTTCATTTGTGGGGGATTTGTGTTCATTGAAAGGTTTCTAGAAGTGTTGATGAGCACAAGCGAAAATCCCCCTTTTTAAGGCTAAAAGAAATAAGATGTGCTCGAAGCACCTTCAGCCCAGGCCTTGTGTGCCAGTTGATCCCTGACTCAGAAGAAAAAGAAGTGTGACTCACTGAGTCCGCCCTGCAACTTCCTCAGGCACGGGCACCCCTGACTCCTCTCTGCCCCGCCCCCCCGCCTAACACCAGGAGCAAACGGTGGTAAACCATGATGACCCTGCCTTACTGACACCCCAGCTCAGGCCACAACCCCTCCACACTCAGACTACGACACCTGTGACAACCCTGTGTATCAGCTCTGCTGCTCACACCCCCAGAAACACACACACACACACACACACACACACACACACACTGGGTGAATGTCTGGACTTATGAAATTTTGGAGGAAGTTAAGTCACACTTTCTTATAATTACAGTGAATCTGAGTACACCTCCCGGGATCATTACTCTTCATTGACAACTTGCCCGCATTTAGAATTTCTAGGCCTGTAACCAGGCACCTGGATTAGAGGGAGTAACAAAGCAAGATGTAGGGGCACGTTCTGTGATTGGAGTCCCTGGCTCTGCCTCCCACTCCGTGAGATGGACTGACTGTTGTGCTCCACCACGCTCCTGCAGCCTCAAAGGACCTCAGAAGTGTGAAGGAAAAATGAATCTTTTTTCCCTTGAGTTGCCCTGTCAGGTGTTTTGTTCAGAACAATGATTTCAAGGTAACTAATACATCTCCTTTGACCCTGGGCTCTACTTTGATGTCTGTGTGCGATGTATGTGGTTTCCCATCACTAACATTTTGTTTTAGCTTCTTGAAAGGCATTCCACAGGTAGTGGGGGGGGGGCAGTCAGGAAGGGATGGCAGAGGGAGACAGAGAATAGTAGAGAATAATCTGGGTCATGCTCTATTCTCAGTTCTCTGGGTGGTGGGTGATGCCCATGAGGAGTGAGGAGGATATGGTCCAAGTTTACAGTTTACCAGGGTAAACAAATGAAAAGCAGTCGTAGAATATAAAAGGAAGTAGATCAGAAGAAACGCCATTGGGTAAGACCACCAAGCCCTGGCATTTAACCAGCTAGGTGCAGGGACAGCCGAATTAAACAAAATGATCAAGATGACAAATTTTACATCTCAGTTTAGAAGCTGGTATGAACCTGGAAGTTTAAGAAAGGCCATACAGTTGCTGGGAGGAATTAAGAGTGAGAGGCCAGACTGTGTTCCAAATCAAGAATCCTGGGCTAGGCTGCTAAGAGAGAATTCAAGGAGTGACTAGAGGCAGGGCTGAGCAGGAATGCAAGGCTGGGAGTCTGGAAAGGTTGGCCTTCAGCTTGGTCTCTGAAGTCACCCTGGCTTTGCCATTGAGACAGATCATCAGTTTAGAAATGCTGTCTTGGTTTTCCTCCAAACCTACTGGAGCTTCACGATTTTTATGTGACCATCAACACAACTGGAGGAGATCTGAATTTCACCCTGAGGCAGGAGCAGGGGCAGTGGCAGATAAGTTGGGTAGTCTCTTCCTTGGCACCTGTGAGTGCCCATGACCATAGCAACTTGGTGCATCCCTAGAATGGAAGCAAACCCTAGAAGCATCCTGGGCCAGTGAACTCTTAGATACCAAGCATAGAAGTCATTGATGCATTTTAATGCACAGGAAAAAAAGTTTTCATCTCAAATAAAATATTAAAGAAAGCTCTCAAAGAATGGCAAAGGAAAGAAAAGGTAAGCTCTCACACTGAGAGGATAAGAAAGTATTCGTGGAGCTGTGGAGATCAAGTTGAGTGAAACACAAGTTCCTTGAACCTAACTTTTCAAGTATCCCACAGCTGAGAACTTTTCACTCTTTCTCTCTCTGGAAGACAGAGAAACTTGTATTGAAAGTTTTGTATTGAAATGCAAGGATTTCTTCATTTTTCCCTTGGCTATTTTATTTTCAAGGAGCAGAGATAATAAAAGCACTATAAAAAGTGTAAGAAAGAAGGTTGAGAAGAATCAACAACCTTTGATAAGGTCCTGTCACTTTTATCTTTAAGGAAGCACATCTGGAGTCACAGTGAGCCAGGACAAAGATGCTGATGGATCCAATAAAAAAAAAAAAAAAAACAGCTTTCAAAGTAATGTCAGCAATATGGTGACTGTGTGTCTTAGTTCTTTTTATAGTACGGTGATAAAACACCACACCCAAGACAATTCACAAAGAAAAGCATGCAATTGGGGGATTGTTTACAGCTTTAGACGTTGAGTCCACAACCAGCATGGTGGGGTGCATGCAGCAGGCAGACAGGCATGGTGCTGGGAGATTACATGCTGAGACAACTAAGAGAGAAAGATCATTGAGAGAAAGAGCCAAATGGAATAGTGGGCTTTTGAAATCCCAAAGCCCACCCCCACCGACACACCCTCTCCAATAAGTCCGCACCTCCTAATCCTCCCCAAACAGTTCCACCAACTGGGGACTAAGGCATTCAAACACGTAGGCCTATGGAAGCTGTTCCCATTCAAGCCGCCACACTGCTTTACGACCTTTGGTACTCTTTGTAAAGCTCTATTTTTAAAATTCAAATATGACCTTTATCAGATTTTTTTTCTGTACACAATATATATTTCACAAAAACATTTTGGCAAATAGATGAGATAGGAGATTTCGTGTTATGCACGTTTTTCATGACTAGTAGCAATATTTTAAAATTCGGTGGCAAATTGTCTTAGTCTATTTTGTGTTCCTCCAAGGAAATGATTGAGGCTGGGAACCTCGTACAGAAAAAGATTCACTTGGCTCATGGTTTCTGGTAGCTAGAAAGTCTAGCTAGCATGACAAGTGCCCCCTGTCTGAATCCCAGCAATGTGGATGGCATCCCATAGCCAGGAAGTGCGCATAAACAGTGAGTATCAAGTGAGTTCAGAGGTGGCCCTATAGCAGGAGAGCAAGCAAGAGACCCAGAAGAGGTCAGGCTTTGCTTTTGTAATAACTGTTTCTTTTGAGAACTAATCTGCTCCCATAAGACCCAAACCACTTAGGGAACCAATGTTGACATCTTCATAAAGGCTGCCATGACTCACCCTCTTCCCACAAGGGAGTTGTACTGGAGAATTAAACTTCAAATGAGTTTTGGTAGGAACCAATCACCTTCAGATCAGAACATGAATGCTGTGTTTCCTGCCTGGTAAAAAAAAACAAAAACAAAAAAAAAACCTGACATGGCATGCCTATGATATGCAGGGTGATGGCAACAGCCGGTGTGATCTAAGGGCAATAACACACGTTCCTGATACAGAGTCACTGAAGAGAGGCCAGTAGAGGCATCTGAGGAGGGTGCAGCCTCAGTTACAATGGAGACCCGGGATAGGGGAGAGGCCAAGACCATGGGTGTCAGCCAAGGACAGTAGAAGGAGTAGAGTTGAACTGAGCCTGAGTCAAGCTGTGAATGCAGGAGCTGGAAGAGCTGGGGAACTGAGGCATCTGCCTGTTGGAGCACAGAAAATCATGAGTGAATTCCAGATGGTGAAATTTGGATTTGCATTGTAGTTTTGCTTAGATCTGATTGCTCTTATGACTTGGTTTTTTTCCATTTTGGGATACGAAAGTATGCAATTAATTTTTATTTTGAGGAGTCCACAACTGAGAGACTTTAAATTCTTTAAGAGACTTTAGAGCTTTTAAGATGTTGAATTTTTTTTTTAAAGACTGTGGGGCTTGTAAAGTTGTACTGTATTTTATATTATGATATCAACGTGAAGTCTTGGGGCCACTAGAGAAAAGGGTATGGTTTAACAAAGATGAGTTTGCGTGTCAAGCTGACAAAGGGTGGATTGTACTGGGTAGTTTTATTGTCAAATTTATGCAACGTGGTGTCACCTGGGAAGGAGAGCCTGTGGCCGTGCCTGTGAGAGATTGTCTTTGACAACCACTACAATGTGCGTGGCACCATCTCTCAGGAGATGACGCTGGGCTGCATGAAAAAGTGAGCCATGCATAAACTTGGTAGTGAACCAGAGAACAAGCCAGGAGGCAGCGTTCGTCTATGGTGTCTGCCTCCATGGTTCTGCTTTGAGTTCCTACTTTGACTTCTCTTGACAGTGGACTGTGACTTTAGGAGCGGAATTAACCCCTCCCCTTGCACCCCACGCTGATTTTGTTCGTGGTGTTTATCACAACGAGGGAAAGCCAACTAGAACAACACACATACGGCTCTTATAAAACAGTCGCAGAAAGTAACAGAACAAGTCATGGACGATATGGGGAAACTGGAACCCTTTGGTGTTATGTAAAGTGGAGCAGTCCCCGTGGGAACTCTTCAGAAAGCCAAACCTAGAATTACCATGTGTTTTCTGGCTACGCTCCCCAAACGATTTGAAACACACTGAACCGTGCTTGCGGCCATGGTTCTTGAAAGCATTGCTGACTGTAGCCAAAAGTAGAAAAAGCCCAAGTTTATGTCAACAGATGGGTGAGCAAGCAGAATGTGGTGCATCCATACGGAAGAAGATTGTTTAGTCATATAAATGAATCTACATGCATGCTACAACGTAGACAAGCCTTGACAAATAGGCTGAGTGATACCAGCCAGACACCAGAGAACAAACACGGTGTGTGTCCACTTATATGGAGAACAGCCAGATGTTCTGAAACAGGTGGAAGAGGAATGAGGAAGTATTACTATATGGTTATAGTGTCTGGGAAGATGAAAATGTTCTGGGAAAAGGCAAACTATTGTTGCACACTCTTGGGATTAAAATTAGTGACAATGAGTGTGCACTTCAAGTGGCTGAAATGGCCATTAAAAAAATTTATTTCACCATATAACCCTTTTGTTTAAAAAAAACTTTATTTGCATTTGCTTTATGCTGACTTTATTCCTATGAAGTAAGTTTTTTGGGTTTGTTTTTGTTTTTGTTTTTTGTCTTTTTTTTCAGTTTCTCTGGGATATCTTTTTGTCCTGTGCAACTTCCTGTAGTGGCTGCGGAACATTTGCTTCTTTTCAGTGAGAATCATCTTAGTGTGGCAGAGGAGCTCAAGCATGGGTTAATCTGGCCACTTGGCACATCTTAGCTGCTTTGTACACTCAGTGACTGCAGAATCTACACCTAAACCTTTTCAGCATAATGCTCTGCATTCTTAAGCATGTGCAGCAAAAATTCAGGACTCTTTTTGGGCCACCGACCTTGTATCCAACTCCACTGTTTGGCCCCGGGCTCACCTGTCGACTACCATTTTATCACCCTAAAGGCACACATTCTTTTTTAAAAAGTCACATCTTGCAGATACTTGGTGGCTTTCAGGTATCTATGCCCTTGCTGGTTTGGGCAGTTTCGTGAATGTTCTTACAGCGAATATGAAGATTTGAGCCTCTCTGTTTGCATAACTTTGTAGGGACTTTTAGGTCAAGAGAGTAGTGAACCTCATCACAGGGCAGCTTATGCCGCTCCGTAATACACACTGTAAATTACCCACATGCTGTTTAGAATGCCACAGGAAGCATATGAGTCAACTCCTGCAGGTCATAATGGGACACAACCCATTGGGATATTTGCTCTAGCCTGCTGAGCTCAGGATCCTAGTTCTTCACTTGTCCAGAAGGACTGCCACCTTCTTCCTGCCCGCTGTGTCTCAGCAGCCTTTATAAAGTGATTCATGGAGTTGCTCAAAGAAAAGGACTCTCCTTCTCTCCCATATTGCCTTTGTTGCTCTTCCCTGGAAGGCTAAGAATCCCGTGCATTCTCCCTCCAGGACAAGAACTTGCTAGGCCCAGCTACCCTGCATCTGTCTTCATGGGCCACATCTTGCTCTGCCTTCCCTTCCACTTCTTCCCCCCAACCCAGTCCTTCCTCCTTCCCTTCCCAGGTGTGGGTCCTTCTGCGAGCCCCTCCCCATCAGTATCCATCGCCCTCCTCCTCCCTCTAGCACATCATACCCAGGGAAGGTTTGGACTCCAATCAGAGGTGCCTAGACTGTTCTTTCCCTCCTTCCCCTTGCATTCTCGATGGGAACTGAACTTGGGTACTCAGTGGAGCTTAGGGAATCTTTCCAGTGCCTGGCTGTTGTTGGGACTCTAACCCAGCTTTCTTTCCTCCCTTGTGCCTGTGTCTACCTGGCACTAAACGCTTTGAGGTGGCATAGAAAGGCCTGCCACTCAGTCATGAGTCTAGCCACCACTGGGAGCTCAGCACAGCTGTGATGTGTGATGGTCACCGATTTTAAAAGACAGGGTGATTTCACGTTAAACCCAGACTAGACCAAACTTGGGCATTAAAAACAAATTAAATTGAAAAAACAAACAAAGCAATGACTACAAAATGGCCTGTTTCTATTACTTGTAGAGACAATATGTAAACAACTACCCAACCCCTCTGCAGGAATAGTGTGCCTATGGGGAAAATCTGTTCATCCTTGTCATTGTCAATGCCACTAGTAGGACCTGCCCAGCTGGGATGAAAAGCCTTCAAGCTGAAGTCTTGAAGGTCAGTCCTGGACACATATTCATCAAAAACATTTTGGAATTCTTAAATAATTTAGGATGAGGGTAATTACGGAGTTTTTGGGGGGTCATGATTCTCTTCACAATCGTCTGGAACAAACTAAACATATCTTTTCATACTGTCCTTAAGACAAATATGTGAATCACACTTGGGAAGGAGATTTTCATTCAAGAGTTGTGAGTGAAAAACGTATTTGTCTGAAATGGATTATACTTTAAAGATCCAGGGAGTGGCTGAATTCTCTGTATTTTGGGGGGGTCTGTAGAACTGTGGTTGGAAACCAGAACTCCGCTGTGCTGACCTGCCGCCCTCCTCCAACGGCGTCACGCCCCCAGCCCTCGGACTCTCATTCTCGATCCACTTCTTTTGTGGTTTTTCTCTTGTACCAGGCTGGCACAAACCGGGGCTCCAAGTTCTCAAAAGGTTCTGTGACTTGGTCTCCGGGGGAGGGGAGGAGTGCACACATGCAGAGGGATAGACTGGGGTGCACCAGAGATATCCAAATGCTTCCCTGTTCTCACTGTGCCTTAGGTTCATGGCGTAGATCCTGTGGTCGCCTCTTCCATGCCCTTCAGAAATAGGAAATGCAATCTCTGTTTGTGCAAGAGAAAAGTGAGTCTTCTATTTTCTGTAAGACCGAAAAAGTGGTTTATTTAAAGCGAGAATGTCTAGACAGGCATCTGGTCATAACTTGATCAATGTCCTATTTAACAAGAATCAAGGGCAGATAGAATCTAGCAGCAGCTTATCAGCAGATGTACTGGGTAGACTCCTGCCCACACCCAAGTCTTCTCACACAACAGACTGAACCCCAGACACAAAACTACAGAAGTGACGAGGGCCATTTGTGAGGAGGCTCTCCACAGCCCAGCCCCGTGAAGCAGCACCTCCTGATTTGTAATCACGCTTCCTAAGGCCGGGATCTTTACCCTGATTATGCTTCTGAACCCCACTGTGCTAAGGCCCTTGTCTACTGGAACTATGTTAAAATAAAGGAAGCAAATGTATGCAGGGACACTTCAAGCTTTCAGGATTTTTCTTTCCTAGCTCTGGTGATACGCCTTTCCCTTTGTCCTCCCAGGGAGTGAGTGGGTGGAGGAAATTTATACCTACTAATTTTGCTCAGGTGTGCAAGGAAACACCCTTCTCTGGCAATCAGGCCCAGTATGATTGTCGTTAAGCAATCCTGTTCCCACCATCTCCTGGAAAGGGCAGGGCCTGGACTGTTGCCACTGGCTTGCATGGAGTCGCTGTCATGGATTGTTGCACCTGACTCTCAGGGCAGAATTATGAGCAGGGCTGTAGGCATTCAGAATTTCTTAAGTTTGGGCCTTTTGATCTTCAATTTATGTAAATGTAACACTGGGCATTGTTTTCTGTCCAGACCAATTTGGAAGCCCATTGTAAGAGCCACCAAGCGTGCCCTTGATGACACTCTGATCAGGTGGTCCTCTGTCACTACACTCCTGTTGCAATACGATTTCTCCAGCCACCGTCTCTGCATTTCATCTGGTCAGATTTGACATCCATTAGCATTTAGGGTTTTTTTTTCTAGAAAAAAAGATCCTATTTGACTTTTGGGATATAAAGACCCCCAGTGCCATTGCCATTTCCTTTTAAAAGCATTTAACCAGGACACGTGATGGTGGGATGCCATCCCTCCACCCAGGCATTCAGCTTCTGAGGGAAAAGAGCACCAGGGCTGGGTGCCGTCCATTGATGAGCACCTGCTGGTCTTCTAGAGGCTCCAGCCCCGGCATCGCAAAGAACGTAACTGCTCAAGCAAACACCACCACAACAAACCCAGAAGCTACATGACTCCCTGCACTCTGCCCAAAGATTGCCCAAAGAGTCTCAGCATCAGCTTCAATCCCCTGCTGGGTGGAGCCTCTCAAAGGACATCTATGGTAGGCTCCACTCCTGTCCTCTCTCTTCCTCCACTTTCAGTGTTAATCCTGTTCGCTCTTCTGAATGGTCCTCCTTGTTGTGTAGCTTCTTTAGGTCTGTGGATTGTGGTGTGGCTTTCCTATATTATATGGCTAATATCTGATAATAAGTGAGTATATACCACGAGCGTTCTTCTGGTTCTGGGATACCTCACTCAGGATGATCTTTTCTAGATCCATCCATTTGCCTGCAAATTTCATGATTTCCTTGTTTTTAATAGCTGAGTAGTATTCCATTGTGTAAATGTACCACAATTTCTGTATCCATTCTTCAGTTGAGGGACATCCAGTCTTATGAAAGAAGTGGGGGATATAAAGACCCAGAGGGGACAGGAGCTCTATAAGGAGACCAACAAAGCCAAAAACTCTGGGCCTATGGCGGCCTGCAGAGACTGATACAACAACCAAGGAGCATGCATAGAGAGGACCTAGACCCCTGCTCAGATGTAGCCCATGGCAGCTCAGTCTCCATGTGGGTTCCCTAGTAATGGGAGCAGGGACATCTCTGACATGAATCCAGTTGCTTGCTCTTTAATCTCTTCCTCCTGGCAGGCATTCTTGCCAGAACACAGAGGAAGAGGAGCCAGGCAGTCCTGATGGGAACTGACAGGCTGGGGTCAGATGGGAGGAGAGGAGGACTCCCCTTTTTCAGTGGACTAGTTAGCCTTTTGTCCTGGGTTTGAGACCTAACAGTCTACATAGTAAGTTCCAGAGTAGTCAGGGCTAAAGGGAGACTATATTTCAAACAAAGAAACAACAAAGAACAGGTAGAAATGAAGGCATTTGTCTGTATGTTGCTCAGATCTTTAATGCTGACTCTGGGTTGCTTTGTTTACTTCCAGGGAGAGTGGTTCAGAGAGAAGTATGTTCCCAGAGTGAACCATTCATAGTAAGAAAGTCTCTAGTTGTCTGGGTATAGTCACTAGAGATTTGTTTGTGTTCTGTTCTGTGTTGGGTCAGTTTCAATAGTGCCTAGACAGGATTTTTAAAGCTTTTATTTATTACTTTTGTGTGTACTTAGGCATGGAGGTCAGAGGATAATTTTGTGACAGTTCTCTTCTCTTCTTCCACTTTGGGTTGGTTCTAGCATGGAAGCTCACCAGCCTGTGGAAAGATTTTTCCAAAGTCAGAAGGACTATGAAGCAAAGCATTACCTCCTCACTCAATAGTTTCTCTTTAAAACAAAACAAAACAAAAAGCCCCATATGGTTTCGTTCTACCATACCTTGATGTCATCCTTTCTAAAATCATGACCAAATTCTCAAATACAGTCACAGATGGATGACATTTTATAAAATACAATCTATGGAAACTCCCCCTCCCTCTGAGCTGGGTGAGGTTCTTTCCCCGATGACTTGAGAGAGAGGGTGGAGCCTCCTTCTGCAATGCTCTGTGCCAGTGTGACTTTTCACTGGAGCAAGAAAGCAGCTTTAACACCTGTAATGACTTTCCCTACAGTGGGATTGCTTAACAGCCTGAAAAATAGACATTTAAGACAGTGCTCCTACAGGGCTCTGCACTCAGGTTCTCCTGGCTCTGTGACAAACACGGTTCTTCAGCTATGGCTTTATTGCAGAGGACCATAAATCTACAGTGATTTATAAAAAGTGTGTGAGTGTGTGTGTGTCTGTATGTGTGTGTGTGTGTGTGTGTATGTGTGCAGATCTGAGGACAACTTACAGGAGTTGGCTCTTTCCACCACCTGGGAATCAAACTTGGGTCTTCAGGCTTGGCAACAAGCCCCCCTGTCCACTAACCCCCCCTTGTGGCCCCCAGAAACTTGCTTATAATTTTCATCTCTTCCCACGCTTGCGCAGACTGTGGACGTATTTCTTCTAGAAGATTCTGTCAGTCATTAAGCCAAACATCCGCCTGTCTGCTGTGAACCAAATGCACACAAACCAAGAAATGACACATGGGAGTGAGACAGGACAGCACACCATCTCACCATGGCAGCTCCTATGCAGACATGTCCGATAGAGTCACGCCCTAATACTCCTTGAGAAGTCAGGGGAAGTGTTCTTTTTTTTTTATTTTTATTTTTTATTTTTATCTCAATCACAGGTTAGGTACTTTGAATCCCAGGCGTAGCCCCCTCCCCCATTCCCTCCTACCCTCCCACTCCCTCCCTCATCTCCCTCTTCCCCTCCCCCTCCAAGTCCACCAACAGGGGAGGACCTCCTTCCCTTCCATCCAACCCCAGCTTATCCTGTCTCCTCAGGGCTGGCTGCAATGTCCTCCCCTGGGATCTAGCCAGTCTGTCACTCCCAGGCTTGTATGGGGGAGGGTCAAAGAGTCAGCCATCAAGATCATGACT
>CM053748.1:44531067-44597208 GCA_028658305.1 Pachyuromys duprasi | reverse complement strand
AGAATCAGTCACATCTCAGATGTGAAAACAAGTCCTCCACATATTTACTTGGGTGATGCTCAGTAGACTGGGCGTGGAGTCCAGACCCAGGCAAAGCCATCATCAATGCTTCTGAGCAGTTTGCTTCAGCTCTTCTGTCAAATTCCCCTAAAAAGTACCTTTCTGTGAGTGTCACCCAGGCACAGTGTGTGCTTATCTGACACATAGCAGTGCTGCTTTCTTAATGGGTCAGACACAATTGATAACATTTGTTGTGTGAATGGCAGCCCGCCCACTCATCTGTCTTTGTCATCAGTGCGCACGAGTGCTCACATCCTTCGGCTCAGACAAATCCTGTCAGATGAAGTCTGCCTCAGCCACATTTAGCTTTGCCATTTGTCTCTGTGTGTCCCTCTGAAGAGCCACAGCTCCCTGCAGGGAAATGGAATCCTGTAAGAGAAAAAAGAGCAAGAGGGCCCAAGGGAGAAATGTGTGTTTTCTCTGCTGTTCTTGCTAAGCTATCAGGGCTTGCTGTGATGTCCCAAGACCATCACCAGGTGACTGGTATAGGGACACCAGTTCATATAACCTTCTGTTTAGAAGAGCGATGCGCAGGTCCAAGAAGCAAGCCCACACAGGGCCTTCCCCTCCCCAGTCTTTCCAGGCACGGTGTCCTTGATCCCACTTGTTAGGTCACACTGAAGTCAGAGAGAACCTTCCCTACACTCTATTCAGCTAGCCTTCGGGCTCTTAAGTTGATGTCTCTTTATAAAACACCCTTAAAAAAAGTGACACCCCTTCCCTAGCCACCTTCACTCTTGGAGAGGGGTGGGGCCTCATAAGCCCTTCCCCATTCCCTGATGAACCTCTGTCAGGCCCAGTCTTGTGCAGGTCTTGTGTGGGTGACCATGGCTACCCTGAGTCTATGAATGGGATGGCCATTATGTCCAGAAGACATCTTTTGAAGATACCTCCTCATTCTCTGGCTCCTTCACGTTGCTCTCCTTCCTGGAAGGGGCGACACAGATGTCACATTTAGAGATGAGCACTCCACTATTCCTTAGTCTTGGCCCTGCAGCCAGTTATGTGTATCTTCACTAGCTGGTGCCTGATACAGGAGGAAGCTTCTCTGATGAAGGCTGAGAGCAGTGCTAACCTATGGGTATAAATGTGAATGCTTAGAAGGTACCTGCCCATCTAACAAAACAAAATTCACAGGTACCGCCCATTCCCATTCCCCTCAAGCTTATGATCTTTCTAGTTACCAACTCTCAACCAAATTTACCATACCAGGTATGAGTATCCCCTGTATCCAGCAGGCCTCAAATCCAACTGGACGCTTGTTGCTTACCTTCATAGCAGTTCTGCCGCCATTACACCAACGGATACTTTTCCTCTGCTAACACTGAGTTCCATCTGCACTAATGGTTTCCCATTGCCCCATCCTCTTCATGCCTTCTCAGACCACCCTGTGTCTATTTGAACTCATCGCTTTGTTTACAAAGTTGTCCCTGCCCCCCTCTCTCTACTCCTCCCCCTTTGCCAGTTTCTATGTTCTCATCTAGCTAACGTCCATGTCCGACAGTGCTGAGCTCACTCACCAGTATCTGAGAACTTCCTTGACCTTCTTTTCCTAAGGTCAGGCTCAACTACCTCACAAGCACCTGACCAAGTATATATTTACCATTTAACTCTAAACTCCGTGGGGAGAGTCTATAATTTCTTACCTGGAGCAGGTGGGAAGCTTGATATGTGGAGGGCATGCCACGTGGAGATCTGGCTATTCAGTTTTCCTGTATTCCTTCTAGTATGACTGCTTGACACTGTGTCAATTTTTGCCTTCCTCTCACACTGAGAAAGTTGAAGGAGACAGCTCTGAGACTGGTGATTAGAGGGGAAATGACCATTTTGTATTGTAATTAGAATCATACTATTTTGGCTCTTTGTAATTAGAATCATACTATTTTGGCTCATGTATCAGTTATATTCATTTTTCTATGGCCACACTGGCTGACAGAAACAACCGAAAGGAAGAAAGATTCATTTTAGCTCATGATATCAGAGGGATCACTCCATCATGGCAGGGAGGGCAATTCATGGAGACAGAAGCATGAGACAGGATGTTAACATCACAGCAGATCAGGAAGCAGAAGGTGAAGCAGACCAGGAAGCAGAAGCACAGGCCTGCTCTGGTCACCGACTTCTGAGGCCCAGACTCCTCAAGGTTCTACAAACTCCGAATAGTGCCACAATTTGGAGGATAAGGTCAAACTATGAGCATGCAGGGAACATTTCAGTTTCAAGTCAGAAAACCTGAAAAGGAGACAAATGTTCTGAGTGTGCAAACAGCTTGGTTGGATTCCATCAGGCAACAGGCTGTCGGGCTTATCCCTCAGAGTGCCTACAAGCCTTTGCTGTTTCTGCCTTTCACAGTCTTTGGCATTCTGGAAGGTAAGCAGTGTAAAATAGCCTCTCGCTGTCATAGGGAGCTTGTAACAGCGAATGCCCTGGTTTAATCACCTGACTGGCTCATTACATTCCTGTCTGAGTTCATGGTGCAGATCCCCACTGACACAGGGGGAAGTGGGACCAACTTCTACAATGTCTTTCATGGAAAAGTTTTTAACCTCTTTATACACACAAAAAAAATTCCTTTAATTTACCCTATTACTCTGTCACTGAAGTGGTTTTTAAAATGTCCAAACAGGTCAAGCTCTGTGCTGAAAGGTTGGTTTTATACATCCTTCGAGGATATGGGCTAGCCTAGGAGAGTGAGAAATTTGAAGGTGGTAGCATGAGCAGCTGATGGTATTTTCATATGCTTTGTAGAAGTACAACTTGACAATTTATTTTCCTCTAAGCTGACTTGTTTGTGTTTGTGTGTTTGTGAGTTCGTATGGAGGCTGTGGGGAATTAGTCTCTCCTTTCACCATATGTTGCTAGCCTTGGCAGCAAAGCCCTAGCCACTGAGCCCTCCCTCCAGCCCAGCCATTCACTGTCTGTGCTGTCCAGAAATTATGTGTGTTCAAGGTCTTCCTGATGCCCCCTTTCCTTTTCAGGTGACTCTCCAGGTCACTCTTCCGTGCACCCGGGAAAGGCATTATGAGCACCTTGGGCGGTGCTGCAGCAGATGCGAGCCAGGTACTCTTGCACCCCGGGGCCTTCTAGCGTTCCTTTTTTCTGTCCTAAGAAAAGAAGAAATCCAAAGATCTTTCACGATAGTGGTAGGTAATGACGTCTGCCACTCAGAAGACAGAATGCTTTCCCTCAATAGATATCACCTATGAGTCAAAGCGGTTGAGAAACTAGTCTTCCATTTGTCCTGAGAAGGCGAGGTTTCCTAAAATCACATCTCAGTAAAACAGGAAGTGCAACTGATACTTGAATCTGTGTGCACGTAATTCTTATTTTGGAATAAAACAAAACAAAACAAGAGTTGCTTAACCCTCGACAGACCTTCTCCCATATACCAGCCAAAGAGCGCAAAGTGGGCTGAGCGCCACCTTCCCCAAGGGTAGCCCACCGTTTGTATGCCCCTGTGGACCCTGCCAGGTCCTCACACTCTTGTTTTTGGAGAGGGCAGAGAAGCCGGGCTACTTTGTAACTAAGGTCTTTTGGATGTTTTGACTACAAATAGCTCTTGAATGCACAAGACACAGATCCCATACTTTCACCAAGTGCAAGTACATGCTAAGGTGTGGGTCTTGGTCACAGTAAACTGGCCATTAGCATAGTGCATAGAGAACAGGGAGCCAGTTATCCATGGTGAAGGCAGACAAGAGTTTGCAAAGGGGAGGCCAACGGCCAATCCTCTAGCATAGCCCTCTTCTTCTCTTTGTTCCTGCCAACCTCTCAAGTTCTGCAGGGACCAGCCCAATTCTAGAGCTCTGCTTCTCAGTCAGCAGAGTTTGGAGATGCAAAAGATGACTGGTGGGTTGTTTATTTTGACAAACTGAGAGACTAGTGCAGTAACAGCAAACCCAGGATGGAACAGCAGTAAGGATAGCAAACCTGGGACCGGATATTCAGCCCTCAGAGGTCTGAGGAGCCTCAGGTACTGTACTCACTGCCTGGGAGGGAGTACACTCCCTCATGTCATGTATTACCCTGTCTTAGAAGGCTTTCTGGCTGAACATTCCTGTAAACCAGACCCATAGGTTGGTGTTTATTTCCTTATTTGTTGCTGGGGATTTAATCCAGATTCTCACACGTGCTCAGTATCTTCTCTTGTTTAGTTTTGATTGGCATATTTATCGCCACTGTTTTGGTTTTGATTGGTACATTGTCTTCTCAATTTAAGGAAAATACCTGTCTTCTAAATGCACTCCTACCTCTGACAGTGTGTGTCTGCCCTGTGGCCAAGATGAATACTTGGATACCTGGAATGAAGAAGATAAATGCTTGCTGCATAAAGTCTGTGACGCAGGTGGGCCTGTCACACTGACGCGAGTCACTGGGGGAGGGGAGATGGAGATGCATGCTCCGTCTTCTGTTCCTTAAATCTTCTCCACAGACGCATGTTAAGTGTGCGTTCTTCCTTTCAATGGCATAGGAAAAGGTTCCACTCACGTTTTTAGGTCCCCAGTGCCTCGGGTTGATATTTTTCATCTTTTTGTTCCATAATTTGTTCACACAGTACTTTAATTGTGAACACGTCTTAGCATTGACAAAATGTCCCACAGCGTTCAGCATGTCTGTGTCACTTAATCCCCCCTAGCCTTGTACTTGTCGTATTTTAAAGATACAAAAATTGAGGCCCGAGTGACTTCTCCAGGATTAGCAAGTGAGAAGAAGGGCTCGGTTTGATCTTCCCCTGAGCAACGTATATTTTATTGTTAGTTTGCTGCTTCGCCGGGCTATCATAATTTGGGGGAGAGGAACTGGATAATAAAGAAGTTTTGAGACAGGATCTCACTCTGTAGTTCAGGTTGGCCTGGAGCTTACTACGTAGCCCAGGCTGGTCTCCAACTTGCAGCAGTACCCCTGCCTCAGCTTGACAGGGCTGAAATTACAGGGATGCACCTCCATACTCAGTTCCATCTAAAAAAAGCATAGCTTATTTTTAGGAGCAAGGATCAGAATACATATCACGGATCTCTTGAGAGGTTCTCTTCTCTCTCTTTTCCTTGTTCTGCTCTGAGTACTAAAGCATCCACCATGTTCCTCTAGCAGCACTTCTGGTGTGGCCCTAATGGTGGGTTGTGAGCCCGGGCTGACATTTATCATATTCTTTTCCTGGTGTTTCTTGTACATTGCACATTAAAACTAGAAGGCTGGTATGATTCTGGGGCCCAGCAAACCCCTTCATCCATAGCACAGTTCATCTGAATAACAATGGGGATCTTGTTTTTATAATGTTAGCCATGAGGCTATGCATGAGTTGGCTCTTTTCCCCTGTGCTGGGGATCAACCCCAAGCCTGCACCTGCCAGGCAGATTCCACCACTAAGCTACATCCTTTGGATTTATTTTAAAAACAGAGTCTTCCTGTGGAGCCTGGCCTCCATCTTCCCATCTCTGCTCTGCCTCACAAGTGCTGGGATTGCAGGTGTGTGCTGCCAAGCCCAGCTACGTCTGTTTTCATTAGGAAACCCAGAAACCAGTGTTTGATTCTGCCTCCTTTCTTTGTTTATTAGCCAGGTGCTTCATAGAAATTCTCCCTGTCAATTCCTTGCCTCCCCAAAGCGTAGCACATGCAGAAAATACACACTAAGTGCTGTCACTTTCAAAATCCTGGCTGGCTCGTTCAACTTCCTTCCAAGCATTTTCATGAACTCACGAATGTACTTGGGTCTGAGGTTTGTCAACTAGTTTTACTGATGGTCAGATTATTGAACTACTCTGAGCCCAGGTCTTCTAATACTACCACATGCATCTTTATGGACTCCCACACTTTTCCTGTCCTGAACTGTCATCAGATCTTACATACACACACCCCGATCAAAAAACATCCCAGATCCCCCTTGATGTCGGTGTTGAGAATTGAACTTGGGTCCTCTGTAAGAGCAGCCACATGCTCTTAACCTCTGAGCCATCTCTCTGTCCCCTTGTGGGATGTTTTGTGTAGTTCTGTGCTAAGGGAGACCCATTGTTACTGATTTAATCTTTACAGACTATGCCCCTGTTGGATACAACTAGGAAATAGGCATTTCTCAACACTGCCATTCTTCAACTGTGTCTGAGCTGGCTGGTGGACTCGAGGCTGGAGAAAGTGCTGTGGGCACCAGCATCTGATGCAGCCCATTTTATTTCCTTTGATGACCTTGACTCACTGCTGTCCCTCGGAAAGAAGGATTCATTCTGTCTACTGCCAGAACTAAAGCTGAACACCAGACACATTAGATTGTTCTTAAGATGCTGCCACCTGACACCCTCACACTTGTGTAGGATCCTGGTAGCATTTCACAGGGAAGTGATGTGTGTTCCCGTATGTTTGTATGTGCTATGTGCATTTTCCTGCACAGTTCTCCTTTGTGCTGCAGGGTTTGGGTGCAAGGGCAAGTGGGGCTCATGCTTGGGTCTAAAAAGCAGAGTAATAAGGATGTTCCTTCTTAGTTGTCTGTAACCTGAGACAATGAGGGAAGAAACAGGTTTTGATTTTCCCTGTCTCCCTACCCCTTGGAAGTTAAGGTACAAAGACAACATCGATAATCCAGATGAGATGGGACCTTTCAACATTTCCAGAGTGGGTTTTTTTCTTCTGTTTTTTTGTTTTTTTTCTTTTTAAAGATTCCTTTTATTTTTACTTATGTATATGTATGTAGGGGATGGCATGTGCACATATATGCAGGTGCCCAAGGAGGCCAGAAAAAAGTGTCAGAGGCATGGAGCTGGAATTAAAGGCAGGAGTGAGCCGTAGGACATGGGTCCTGGGAATGGAATGCAGATTTGCTTTGCAAGAGCAGAATGGGCTCTTACACAGTAAGCCATTTCTACAGCTACTTGGGAGATTTTAAATAACATTATGACTTTGTGGCATATGTGTTTCCTTATTAACTGTAGCCATGTTCTGTGAAGTCACCACAACCATTAAGTTAATGTGTCCTGAACAACTCACTGCTCCTAAGAGAATTCAGGCCTAGATTCCTACAAGTCCCTGGCTGGAGGCCTTCATCACATGCTGCCGTTTATTAGATATGTTTTATTGACTCAGCATACAAGTCCAGCTTACACAAACCTTATGCCACACGTGTTTTCTGGGTAGGGCCCATCACTGCCTTCTTGTATGTAGAACACAAGACACTGCACACGAGGCCATGTGAGACGGGACGTCGCCAAATAAAAGCACGAAGGAGAAAAGCGGCATTGGATAGACAGCAGTGAGGATTCTCCTTCAGGCTGTGGACAGGGCTGATTGGTGGGGGGCCTGGCTGGCCTGCCTGAGGCTGTAGCTTCAGTCCCCAGCTCTACACGGGAGGGTGGGGAAGCAGAGGAGGGAGGGAGAAAACCACCGTGGATGAAAGCTGAGACCTGCTGAGAGTGTAGGGTGACTCCAAACTGTGCATGGTTCAACCTGCGTCCAGGAATGACCTCGAAAACAGTGTGCGTGTTAATAGAAATTGTCATGAACAAAGGAGCTCACGTGACTCTGAGGAGCAGGAATGATTCGTGTGTCTTGGCACCCAGCTTACTCTGTAGTTAAATTCCCATATGCCCCTATTCCAGAAAACTGAGAGACGGTGGAGATTGGAGGAAGAAGGCAAGCACTTTCCATCTGTTGTGAAGAGACCCTGGCCTGAGGGACAGACAGACGGCTGCCAAAGTCTGTACTGATGCTCACTTCTGTGCTTTGTCCACTTGGCTGAGCACCCCAGAGCCTTCAGGACCACAGGAGAAATTCACAGAAACACACTTAGGTTTAGCTAAACTTGTGTGACATCTGAATTTACAATAAGCAAATCAAAAATTAAAAAAAAAAATTAAGCAGTGCACACTGCTGTGCGTTTCCCCAAATAAGTAAGCCTACTAACACAAAACTGTTTAGACAGCCCACACAACTCCTGGTTATTAGGAAGGAGAGTCCGTTGGATAATTTCCTGCCAATAAGGAAGTATGGGAAGGAACTCAGGGGTTCCTCAAACCCAGTGAGTCACCATTGGCAGCCAGACGCAGCTGGCTGGAGGGCTGTTTGGAGCTGGGTGGGGGGCGGAGCACCCGGTGGACAGTGCGTTCGTGTCCCCTGCCTTCGCTGGTCTCTGATCCATCTCTTGTCTCCTGCAGGCAAGGCCCTGGTGGCCGTGGACCCTGGCAACCACACAGCCCCGCGTCGCTGTGCGTGCACCGCTGGCTACCACTGGAACCCAGACTGCGAGTGTTGCCGCCGCAACACCGAGTGCGCGCCGGGCTTCGGAGCCCAGCATCCCTGTACGGGTGCTTTGTGTGTGTGTGTGTGTGTGTGTGTGTGTGTGTGTGTGTGTGTGTGTGTGTGTGTGTGTGTGTGTGTGTCGCCCAGCATCCCTCTCTATGCGGTTACATGGTTGCTGGTGCGCGCTCTCCCATCCAGCCCTGCCTAGAGGGCTTCCCGTGATTTGTCGTGACCCTGAGAAGGGTGCTCCCAGATGCCCCGCTGGAGCCTCAGTGGGCTACAAATGAAGAATCATCGGTTTAGCCCAGCTTGAAACCTCACCCTTCCTTCCCATTTGTGTCAGTGGGTCTCAGAATGTGAACCCCAAGGCTCCCCCACTTAGCGGCAAACAGTGTAGTGCAGGGATGCAGCAAGGCATTAGAAAGCGCGCAGCCTCTTAGATGATGTGCGCCTCTGGACACGCTGTAAATCGCCGTCTACAGATATTTCAAATTCAAAGAGTCCCTAAAGGCTCAGCTGCTGTGGTATTGCAACCGCAATGACACTTGGAAAGCAGGCATCGGAGGGCTGGGGAGAGAGCAGAGAACCAAGAACCTACATTGCAAGCTAATCCCAGCTCCAGAAAGAGGGGATCCCTGGAGCAGGCTGGCCAGGTAGCCTAGGCAAAGTTCCAGGCCAGTGAGAGACTTTGCCTACAACCACAACAGCAACAAAAGTGGAAGCGCAGAAAGACAGACTGTCTCCGAGGCTGTCTTCTGACCTCACTATGCACGCCAGTCACTGGACTGGTAAAAGCCATTCTCTCTTCACTGCTGCTTAACCCGTACACTTGCTTCTGTTGGCATTCATCCCCCTTCTTCTTTTTCTTAATCCGAAAGGCTTTTCCTAATCACCTCTTCACAGCCCTTCACATAAAAATAAGCACTAATTTGAAATCTGATTTTTTTAAAACTTAAGTTGACTTGGATTCACAGGGTAAAAGTTAGTTCTGTTTTTTTCTAGATTGAGCTGTCATCATGCTTATTACTACATAACTGGTCACAAATATGTATTTTTTTTTAACTTTTAGAGGTATGAAAGTTTACAGCTTTTGGACTTTGAGCTTTGGATCGCCGCATGTTTGTATGGGCTGACTGTCTCGCCAGGGTTACACATTAGCACAGAGAGCCCAGTCTTCATTCTGCTGTCTGAGTTGTTTATGGGGCTGTTCATGAGGAAGTTCAGCTAGCACCTTCTGAGTGCTCCATCCTTGCTCACACAGTAACATTTCCAATGCTCTGTCTTCTGAGAACCCCACTGTGTCCTTCGGCTTTGTTGAAAACAGAGAGCCAGAAATCCTTTCAAGTTACGAAAGTGCTTCTGGGAGCCCTTTCTCTCCCAGCTTCTAGGAAGTATTACAAAGCAGGTGTTCTGACTGCAACAAATGGTTGCTTATGCTTGCCAGTCTTTCACTTAAAGACACGATTTTAAAGGCAGCATACTTGGACAGGGCTGGGAAAATTAAAATATTAATCATTTGAATGCACATGGAAGAATGTACCTACTTAGTGCAGCAGGCCTCCGAGTCAGAGCACTGACTCACCGGCACATGCCCTCTCTTGGAAAAGCCGGCTGGAGCTTTTAATTCACAAAGACAGACCTCCCTCCACAGCAACTCCCTCCAAATTCTGCTTCTGGAAAAGACAAGGTCTTTGGCCTTGCCTGGGATTTACTA
Source organism: Pachyuromys duprasi (assembly GCA_028658305.1). Lineage (NCBI taxonomy): Eukaryota > Metazoa > Chordata > Mammalia > Rodentia > Muridae > Pachyuromys > Pachyuromys duprasi. The sequence goes on along the minus strand of CM053748.1, from coordinate 44,587,211 downwards.
CCTTTGTGAACTAGGTGCCTTTTTGATTTCTGGAGGGGGTTCTTGAATTGAATGATGAAGAAAGGAATAGAAAGGAGGACAGTTCTTCTAGGTGTGGTGGAGAAGAAGGCCTATTGTAGGTGGGAGAGGAGAGCATAGCCAGAGGCAGGGACATCTGGGAGAGTCCACAGTGAACATGACCCTGAGCTGATCCATGTGTGGAGAGAGGAGAGCCAGGAGACAAAGAGGCCAGTAGGGCAGAGGGTGAAAAGGACCAGTGTAGCCAAAATGGCTGGATTATATAGGGAGGAGCAGCTAGGGGAAGGGCAGCCCAGCCCCTAGGCTGGAGAGTTCATTGTAGGGGGCAGGGTTCGCTAGCCAGGAGAATCTGCTGGCAGCCAGCATCAGCTTTGATGTGTTAACAGGCATCTCAGCCTTTAGGCAGGGTTTGAGACCTCACAGTTCTCTCTGCCTTGGAAAAGATACATTTCTGACAGCAGTTGGGTCTGAAGTGGGTGAATTCACCCCTGAGGCTAGGGGTGTAAAGAGTTGGTAGAATGCTCACCTCACATGCCCTAAAACCCTGGATTTGATCCCTAGTACCACATAGTATGGTGGTACTTGTAATCCTAGGGATCCAGCAGTAAAGATAGGAGGATCAGAAGTTCAAAGTCATCCTTATGAGCTTGAGGCCAGCCTGGGCTACAAGAGTCCTCACCACCCTGCCGCCCCAACAAAAACCACTCACGCCTTAACTTGCAGTATGAATTCAAAACGACTGTACTGATCCCAAATACTTTTTTTTTCACCACACTTTTGCTCTGGGTCAGGAGGGAAAGAACTTCTGGCTCAGTTTAGTTCAGCCAAGATTTGGGTCCATACTGGGGTTTGGAGCAGAGAGAAGGAAACTTCATGTATTAGCGTAAGAAGCCTAGTTGTAAAGGGAGAAGGGAAATGAGGCCTTCAGGACACTTCCAGCGGGTCAGCATTACTGAAGAATCACACAAAAGTCAAGTGTATGGGTGGTCATGTTCCCAAACCTTTCTCGGAATCTTCTAGATTGCATTAATCTGTTATTTTTCATTTTCAACTTGTGTGTGTGCCCGCACAAGTGTGTGTGTATGAGTACATGCATGTGAATGTCCATGCCAGAAGAGGCCAGAGGCCTTGCAGAGCCCTGGAGCTGGGTCTTATAGGCAGTTGCAAGCTAACTGTTGTGGGTGCCGGGAACCAAAGTCTAGCTTCAATTAATGTTAGTAAACAGTCCTGGCATTGTTAAAATTATTTGAAAGCCGGTCACATTGCCAGATCACTGTGACAATGTATCTTATTTATTAAGCCAAATTATGGAAAATCAGACATATACTTCCTACCAGGCATGTACTGAGAATTTTAACGTCTTGTTTTAGGTTTTTATTTGTGAAAATAAATCACAGAAGTGTTACTGATTTCAGAAGCCATTTGTTGGCTTGGCACCAGCCTGTGCCCTGATGTTGGTTTCACGCTGTAGTCAGTATTGTTTTTCTGTGCCTCTACCAGAGCGTTATGTGCCAGTTGCTGTAAAAGTAGGAGACATGGAAGGCATGAGGCGTTGCTGATTTTGCCTAGGAGGAATGTGAGAGTGAATCAAGCTGACCGGTCAGGGTTAGCCTCTGCTCTGAGCACCACACTCTCTCTCCTCCAGGCCCAGTCCATTTGTCTCACATATTGCCTATAATTACTTTTGTGCTATGAGCACAGTAGAGGCCATGGGCCTAAAAGGCATGAAATAGTCATGTCCTGCTCTTGGAATAAAACCTTAATACCAGTGACACCAATCCCTGGTATAGGAGGAAGAGACTTACAAGGTCATTTTTGTTTTTGTATACTTGTTTTGAGGGGTAAAAAGTGTATTTACTCCTACACCCCTCCGCCTGGTGAATTGAAGCTCATCATTTCACTGTGGCAAGTGCACCATCACTTATTTAATATGTTAACTGTTGGCAAGCAGTTCAGTTGTCCTGGGTTTTGAAATAGTTCCTTTTGTAGTGAATAGTATCATATAGCCCATGTCCAAGATGCTTGGGACTAGAAATGTTTCAAATACTCCCCCACTCCCCGGTTTTACAGTAACAAGGAACCTTGGATTTGGAAGAACATGGTTGATGGCACTACATATACCTGCAGATGAAAGTCTGATGCAGTCGTGAGGGCTGGGAATAGCCAGACAGCAAAACTCAGCTACCTAAGACTGAAGAGGAAATACCTTGAAGTCTCAGACTGTGCTTCTGAGTGGGGGTGGGGGGAAAGATCAAGCAAAGCTGGCCTTAGCTGGATGTTAGACATGAGTCTCAGTGGCCTGGCATGCAAAAAGCCAGTTCCCGAAGAGAATTCTGTAAGCACTTTCTGCACCTGAGCCTGGAGGAGCCGAAGGCGGGAGATACAGGTGGCCAGGCAGACACAGGAAGATGGAGTAGTGCTCCAGGGATGCTGTCCTGGCCATGTGTCTCCGTGCTTCTCACCTGTTGGTTTTTGTTTCCGACAGTGCAGCTCAACAAGGACACAGTGTGCAGGCCCTGCGCCCTGGGCTTCTTCTCAGATGTCTCTTCATCCACAGACAAATGCAGGCCCTGGACCAAGTAGGTGACCGCACGGAAGCCCTGAGAGCTGTTGGCCTTCAGCCAGCCAGCCTGGTGGCTCTGGGTGGAGGGCAGGCAGAGGGCCTTAGGAAAAGCTGGTCCATGCCATAGTAGGGAATGAGCCCAGCAAGCCCGCTGTCGAAGCCGGAATGCCAGGGCTTTGTGCCACTCCTTAGGTTCAAAAATATGTGATGCTCGTTTCCGGCTTCTTTTTTCTTTACTGCCACCATATTTAGTTAGAAATTATGATTTCTTTGTCTGTGGGGTGAGGGTGGTCTGCTGTGGGTAGAATGTAAGGACTTTAGATGTGCTAGGCATACCCTCTTTGGCTGAGCGATGCCCCCAGCCTGAGTTAAACCATTTGTTGTCATTCACCACCCGTACACCCCATCATCAATGTTTCAGTCATCTGGAAATATGCTAACTACATTCAGGAAAACGCAGGGAATAAATAACCTCACTATAGCAAAACTAAAAGTAGCCAAGCAGCTCTTTGATCACTCGCCCCTGATGATGCAGCCTTGCCAGGCCATGAAGGAAGAGGATCCAGGCAGTCCTGGTGAAACTTAACAAGCATGGGCAGATGTCAATAGTGGAGAACTCCCCCTTTTCAGTGGACTAGGGGAAGGGCATGAAGGGAAGAGGGAGGGAGGGAGGATGGGACTGGGGAAGTTGAGGGAGGGGCTACAATCAGGACATAATGAATAAATTGTGAAGAAAAAAATAAAAAATAAAAAGAAATGTTAGAGCACAGCCATTGCCTGCTTCTTCCTCACAGCTGCACTCTCCTTGGAAGGATAGAGGCACACCAAGGGACGAAAACATCAGATGTGGTCTGCAGCTCTTCTCTGACGTCAAGGAAACCACCCAAGGGTATGATGAGCAGAGCCGGAGGGGGGGGGGTATGTGGTCCCAGGATGGTCTCCCCAGAATGATGAGCCATATCTGCAGAGATTCATTTGTACTTTTCATACTTTTCAGCTCATTCTGCCTACCGTCATCTTTGTATTATTTTCATTTTCGTCAGTATTTTATTTTGTTGTTTAAAGAATTTATTCTTCTTTGACTTATATGTATGGATATGCTGGCTACATTTATGCTTGTGCGCTACCTGTGTGAGTTGCTCAAGGAGGCGGGAAGAAGGCATAGGATCCTCTAGCACTGGAGGAGACACTTGTGAGCTGCCGTGTGGGTGCTGGGAATTGAACCTCGGTCCTCCGGAAGAGCAGCAGGGTCTTAGCTGCTGAGCCAACCCTTCAGCTCCTCCTCCATCATTTTAATGAGTGTTCAAATTTCTTCTCTTTCTTTCTTCTTCTCCTTCTCCTCCTTCCTCCTCTTCCTCTGTCTTCTTTCTGCTGTAGGTTTGACCCAGTGCCTTCCACATGCTGGGCTTTTCTCTTTTGACACCGAGTTAGGGGTAAGCCATAAACATAAATGTCAACACCAATGCCCATGCATGCTAGAGGATGACAGTCACAGTGAGGAGATTTGGATCAAGCCAAACACAGCAACTTCTTACATTCTGGCTGTGATCGTACTGTTTTTAACAGTATGAACATAAAAGAAAAAAGTTTGTTTATTTATTTTATGTATTTGGGTGTTTTGTCTCTATTTTATGCCACTGCATAACATGCATGCTTGATGCCTTGAGCACTGTGGGAACTCTCTGCAGATAGGGGGAGCTCCCCACTTCTGTTTACCTAGACACCCCTGTCCTTGATTCTTGGATCATTTACCAGGACTTTATCTTTTTAATTTGGTAAACGAATAATCATTAATACCATGTTTTCCTCCGACACAGAAGCCCAGGTTTACCTGCCCAGCCTCATCATTCTGCTCCTCTTCATCTCCGTGGTATTAGTTGCTGCCGTCGTCTTTGGCGTTTACTACAGGAAGGGAGGGAAAGCGCTGACAGGTACTGTGTCTGAAGAGTGGCATTGAAGAACGTGGGTACTTTCCAAGGATGCATCTTAGGACACGAGTAGTTTGTCCCTGACTGTCATGAAATCTACTTTTTAATTTTTTTACTCCATGGGGCTGGAATGATAGCGCGGTGGTTAAGAGCATTGGCTGCTTTCCCAGAGGACTCTAGTTCAGTTCCCGGCACCCATCTGGTGTCTCCTAACTGTCTTAACTCCAGTTCCAGGGAACCTGACTTGCTCACACAGACACATGCAGAAAAAAACACTGAATGCACATCAAATAAGTAAATACAAATTGTACTTGTGTGGGTTCGTGACGTGTGTGTGGGCATAGTTACCACATCCCACAAAGGAGAAAGCTGGTTTTCTCCTTCCATCTTAAGGGAGTTATAGGGATCACACCCAGGGTGAGCAAGTGAAGTATATTTGCACCCTAAGAGAAACATTTTTTTTGTTTCTGATTATTTGTTTTCTGTTAGCCACAATAATAGCCAAAACTGAAGGGCAACATTGTATCTGTTTGTTTATAAGTGAACAATATCCCGCCTTTCTGCAACTACTCACCTGTAACTGCTGGGAGCCCACATTGTCTCTCTGCACAGCAAAGGCTGTAGTTAATTATTTAATTAATCCTATAATAAAACTCCTTTGAATGTACCCATCTAAAACACAGGCAAATGCTCAGATAAGCGGCTGGATGGGGGAAGTTTTGATTGTGATACTATTTTGAAATGTGAATCTAAAATTATGACAATAGATGACTTTATATTTTTGGAATTTACAGGCTTATTTTTGAGGTAGAGAAACCAGTGTTGCTTCATTTCTTAGGGATATCTACAAAAGGTTTGATCATGTTTTTAAACAGCACATCATATTTGACTTTTCTATGACATTGCTAAAATAAAAAGGGCATTAGGTTTTTCTTCATATAATCATAATCATTTAATTTTTTTATTTGTTGTGTGTTCACGATGGGCACATGTGTCGTGACACACATGGGGAAGTCAAAGGACAATTTTGAGGAGTTGGTTCTCTCTTTTCACCTTTAAGTGGGGGGGGGCAAGGGAGGGTGAGGTGGCAAACTCAGGTTCAGGAAGTAAGCACGCCTTGCTGAGCCACACGCCTGCAGTCTTGGCTCTCAGAGGGCTGGCACAGGAAGAGTTTAAGGCCTACCTGGGGACACAGGGACAGCCTGTCTTTAAAACCAAAAGTCCAAGGTCTGAGGCGATGCCCAGCGGTAACGTGCTCGCCTAGCATAAAGAAAGCCCTGGATATGAGCCTCAGCACTGGGTGGGGGTGGGGGAGAAGAAAGGGAAAGAGAACAGAAAAGAGAGTATGTGCAGCAGGGTTGGGTGGGGGGGAGGGGAGGAAGGGGAAAGGAAAAGAAAGTGAAGGGGTGAGGAAAGAAGGGCTGAGGTCCATGGAAGCCAAGCGTTTATAATCCGGAGGTTCGGACCATGAGTCTGCGGAGGAAGCCTGAGGAAAGTGTTGAGTCCACACTTTGTCCAATGTGAGATGGCAGGAACCATTCCCAGAGCGTCCTGGGAAGTGGTGCCTCGTCCCTTCACACCTGTAAATCCCAACATTTGAGCTGGGAGGGTTAAAGGGCATCCCTTGAGCAATCTGGCCAGCTAGAATATCTGTACTTGTGAACTAGGGTGTAAGTGAGACATCTTGTTGCAATGTATAAAGTGGAGAATTAATTCATGAAGACACCTAGTGTCAAACACACACAGGAACAGGCACACACATGTGAACATGGATCTGCATATGCAGACAGCATACATACATGCAAACGTACATACATACATGCTTGCACACCTCATAGATACATACAAGCAAAACCAAACCATAAGAATACACAGCTCCTGACTTCAGTCTCAATAGTGAAGAAAGCATTGGCTTTTCATAAGGGATAAAACTTTACCTTCGAACAATACTGCCCGGGATGCATCGTCTTTGTCCTCCTATCATGGTGACCTTGCTTCCTCAGGTGCACAGTAAAACTGGGAAGGGATTGGGAATGTCTGTAGCCTAACAGCATTGTGACAGACCCAGGTGTGTCCTTGGTACTCGGTGGATAACTACTGGGTAATAGTTTGGTTTATCTTGCTATGATAGACACCATGACGAAAGTAACTTAGAAGGGAAAGGTGTTTGTTGACTTTCTGTTTGTCTTTCCATCTTATGGTTTACGGTTCCAAAGTCAGGGCAGGAGCTCAAGGCAGGAACCTGGAGGCAAAAGCTGAAGCAGAGGCCATGGAGGAGTGCTGCTTACTGGCTTCTTACCACTCACTCAGCTGCCTTTCTTTTAAAAATCTTTTTAACATTTATTTTATGTGTATGGGTATTTGGTCTACGTGTACCACATCTGTGCCTGCTACCTGCAGAAGCCAGAAGAAGGCATTGGATGTTCCAGATGGTTGTGAGCCCACATGTAGGTGCTGGGAATTGAACCCAGATCATCTGGAAGAGCAGCCAGTGCTCTTAACTCTGGCCCCATCTCTCCAGCGCCTCAGCTGCGTTTTTTATACAGCCCTGGACCTCCTGCCCAGGCATAGCACTGCTCACAGTAGGCCAGGCCCTCTGTCTCACATCAATCCACAATCAAGAAAATGTCCCACAGACAGTCCACGGGCCAATCTGATAGCAGCGATTCCTCTGCTTGAGGGTCCCTCTCCCCAGGTCTCTAGCTGTGTCAGGTTCACAACACTAAGTTGGACAATGTTTTTCTCTCTACAGACCAGCACATTCTGTCTTTGTCAAGAAGTAAGATGCCTTCAAAGACTTTAAATCAGTTAATTTATTAGTTGATTGGTTTATTCCTACCCCTGTGCGGGGGTTCAAACCCAGGTCTTTGCTTTTGTTAAGCAGGCTATGCCACCGAGCCATAGACTAATTCTTGTTTTACACACACACACACACACATACACACACACACACACACACCAGCCCTGGCTGCACTATAATCAAATACTTACACTCAGGAATGCTAATACCTTGCAGTGGGCCTGTTCATAGAGAACAATGTACAATGAGAGAAAGTCAAATGCACAGAGGCAGAGAACAAGTGATGAGCAGGGGCAGGAGGAAGGGCATGGGGGGATGTAGGTCAGATACTATAGAAGTAGATGTGTAGGATAAGTGCGTTCAGAGACGAATACTGCGCTGTATGAGGAGTTTTGCTAACTAAGTCGACTTCTTGCCACACAACACTCACGGGTTGACACAGTGGATAACCTAACCCATTTTATTATGGGAGCCACTTTGCCAGCCACACTTTTCCTGTAATGTCATGCTGTACAAGTTAAATACATAAAATAAATTTTACATTAAAAATAAGTAGAAAATTGTAACATAAAGCTCTCGTCTTTGCTTTTCCCCCCTCCCCCCAGCTGATTTGTGGAACTGGATCAATGACGCTTGCAGTAGCCTAAGCGGAAATAAGGTAAACGTGTTCAACGCCTCCTTTCAGTACTGTCGCGGGCTCTGGCGTGGCGCACACTGCTTACAGGCAGTTCAGCCTCCAGTCTAAGAGCGGATCCCCGCTGAGCAAGTCAGCGCCTAACCTCCTCATTATGCCCCATTCCCACCCCTCCTCTGAGCCCCAGGCTGGAAACTGAGTGCTTTCTACTCATGCCTAGGCCAGCATGCCACCCCTGAGCCATACAATGGTCTTTACTCCAATTCTGTTGTCTCTGTGTACCTGTTTTCAGAACTGACCTTGATCACCTAGTACAGACTCCTAGGAGGAACCATTTATGACTTTTCTGTACCCTGTAGTTACTTGATGAATCTTCTACTTTGATGTAGTTTCAAAATTTACTGAAGACTATTGAGACTATTGCAATGAAAGTCCTCATGCATGATGCCCAAATTCACCAGCAGCTTACACTTTGTCTCACTGATTTACTCTTCAGTTTTTCTGTATGTGAATGAAGTGAGTCTGGTATCCCGATAGAGTGAATGGAGATAGTGTATTCCTCAGTTTTTAAATATCTAGGTGTACATTACGAACAAACAGTCTTTGTCTAACAGTAAATTTACCAAAGGGAAAAAGCAAAACAAACAAATAGAAAGCAGCTGTGGCGGGAGAAATGACTCAGTGCTTAAGAGTATACACTGCTTCCAGAGGGCCTAAACTCAGTCCTTGGCACGTGAGTCAGGCAGCTCGCAGCCACAGGTGGTTACAACCTGTAACTGCATCTCAAGGGGATCCTATGCCCTCTCCTGGCTTCCTCGGGTAATAACCATAAACACATACACACACATACTCACACATCCTAAAAATAAGGATAATTTTTTTTTACAAAAGAAGAAAGCAATTTATGCTCCTGTTCTGCTCACTTTCTCCTTTAAAATAAGCAGATACACAAATAAACACAGACATTCACTTAGCAGCGGCACTGTTACATAGTTCAGTTGAAAGAGCGCTTGCCACGCAGACACAAAACACTGAGTTCAACCCCAGCATTGATTAAGCCGGGCGTGGTGGGGCGTGCTGCTTGCCTGTAATCCACACACCTGGGATGTAGAGGCAGAAGGACAAGTTCTGTCATTCTTTACTTCATAATAAGGCAGCCTCAGTTACGTAAGACCCTGTCTCAAAACTCTAAGGCAAAACATCAAAACCTTAACAGTGACTTAACTATTTTCCAACCCACATTTGATGTTAAGATGCTAATTATTCTAGTTTGTCTTTCGTATCTGTTCTCAAATATAAAATTTATCAACTGCAGACGTTCGACTGGTTTCTATAATCCAGCTCCAGTACGACAGAGTCTGCTGTCATCTTTCCCTGCTCAAATCTTCCCTTCCCAGCATTACTCCTTTCATTCTGAAAAGGCTGGCTCGTTTGCTGAATTATAGGATGCACAGAACTGATCGATGCCACAGGCAGAGCTACGGCCTGCAATTCAGTACTTGGTTGCATGTTGTTGTTGCTGTTATAGACATGTCGTGTTCAGCTCTTACTTGGGTTAGCTTGTATAGGTGTGCAGATGCTATTGTGGTAAAGATCCAGTCATTGCTGGATCTGTGTCCCTTTCTAGACTTCTCCTGCGTTCTCTAATTTTAAGCAGCATAAATAAAGCTCTAGAATATGGGGCACCTGTGCTTGCCAGGGGGAAACAGTTTGTAGCAACACTTTCCAGCAGTGCTTAGGCAAACACGTTGTGCTGACTCTGCATATTAAGGCCTTTGCCCTCTGAACTCACATCCCCAGGGGTCCTCGGGAGACCGATGCACTGGTCCCCACTCAGCAACGTCCAGTCAGCAGGAAGTGTGTGAAGGTATCTTACTAATGACGCTGGAGGAGAAGACGGTTCCGGAAGACATGTGCTATCCAGAAGACGGTGCTGCTGGAGTCTGTGGGCCCGGGTGTGCAGCAGGGCAGACCTGTGTGGAAGGCGGAGGTGACAGGGTGTTCACGCTGGTCAGCGAGGTTGAGACGCAGGGGGACCTCTCAAGGAAGATTCCCACAGAGGACGAGTACACAGACAGGCCCTCGCAGCCTCCTGCTGCTTCACTCTTCCTGATCCAGCCTGGAAGCAAATCCATACCCCCTTTCCAGGAGCCCCTGGAAGTAGGGGAGAATGACAGTTTAAGCCAGTGTTTCACAGGCACCGAGAGCACCGTGGATTCTGAAGGCTGTTACTTCACTGAGCCTCCATGCAGGACTGATTGTATGCCTGTGTCCCCCGAAAAATACTTGACAAAAGAAACACAGGGTGACAGTTGCCTACCCTGGGTGGCCAGCTCCAATTCAACAGATGGCTACACGGGCAGTGGGAACACTCCAGGGGAGGACCATGAACCCCCTTCGGGGTCCCTGAAATGTGGACCGCTACCCCAGTGTGCCTACAGCATGGGCCTTCCCAGTGAAGCAGCGGCCAGCATGGCAGAGGCAGGAGAGCAGCCTCAGGACAGGGCTGACAGGCTTCCAAGCTCCGACAGGGGAGCCTTGGGGTCTGGGAGTTCCCCCAGTGACCAGCCACCTGCATCTGGTGAGTAACTTCCCTAGGCCCCTGCCTTTGAGCAGAAAGGCCTGTCTTGGGTAAAGGGTTGAGAAGCATGTTTCACATGAGAAACACACAGCCCAAGTCCTTTCTTTGCCAAGAGTCTATACACAGGGTCTCTTGTAGCCCAGGCTGGCTCCAAACTCACTATGTGTAGTTAGGATGACTTTGAACTCTTCCTCCTTCTAACTCCATCTTTCCTTTACTGGGCTTATGGGTGTAGGACATCATACCTGGCTCACTGGGGCTTCATGCATGTCAAACATTCTAGCAACTGAGCATATTTCTAGCCTTTTGCTAAGCATCTCTACAAGGCTGTGCATTGCACTGTGGACTATACTGGCTGCTATGGCAGCATCCTCCACTGGCGAGGCTGCCCCTGCTCTCAGGCATGCCTGAGCACCCTGCCTTCAGGCTTCTCCTGGTTGTGTTTGTGGTTGGTCCTTCAACTACAAAACCAAACCCCGAGAAGCCAAGTCAATAGTCATTTTAGGAGTGGCCGTATCCTGGAGTTCCTTAACATTAGGTGGGTGGGACCGTAAAAGAAACTTGTGTTTCTAAATCTCAGGACAAACTGTTTAATTGATCTTTAATTATTTATTTGCGTAGCAAGTTAATGATGCAGTAAAAGTGTCCTCTGTTACTTTATGAGAAAAGCCTTTTATAACCACCACATTTAATATATTTATAAAACCCAGATGATAATTTACAACTTAGCATCATTATAGAGATTTATTGCTGCAACATTGCTTGAACACAAACAACCCACCAATGATAATATTATGACTTTATTTTTGGCCTGAGGGTAGAACACCATCTGTTTAAAAAAATGTAGTTACAGAGGACTTCAAAACTGATAGTGAGAGTGTCTTTGGACTTTGGGTATTATTAGCCTGGTCAGGGGTAGGGAGTTCATTGAGAATCTTTTAGAAGCCCTAAACATTCTCCAGAAGAAAACAAACAACAACAAGAAATAATAGATGGATATGTAACAATTCAAAGGCTCCTCAGAATCCCCCAGCTCACAAAAGGAAGGAAGGAAGGAAGGAAGGAAGGAAGGAAGGAAGGAAGGAAGGAAGGAGGGAAGGAAGGCAGGAAGAAAGAAAGGAAGGCAGGAAGGCAGGCAGGCAGGCAGGAAGGAAGGAAGGAAGGAAGAAAGGAAAGGAAGAAGGAAGGAAGGAGGGAAGGAAGGAACGAAGGAAGGAAGTCTCTTGTGGAGCAGCCCTTGCAAAAGGTGGCTTTCTTTCCTGGCTCTTGGTTGGAACTGCAAGTGGTGCCAGCAGCTACATTTTACAACTCAGAGGTGGCAGATTGAAGCCTAAAGCACAAAGGCAGTTTTTGGCATAAGGTGATATTGACTCCTGGCTTGACTGGTAGAACAGTGTGCTTTCTTATCTCCCAGGCACGGTGGTCCGTTGTAAACACACAAACATTCTAGGTGCTCAGAGGATGGATCTTATTTTTCCCTTCAAGACCCTAGAACTTAAAACAAATGATCAAACAAAAGCATGCATGAGAGAAAGCAGGGAAGGGTGAGGCAGAAATCACGAAACCAAAAGACATGCTTTGCTCTCTTATCAGAGCAAAAATAGCAGCCGGGTGTATGTGTCATTAGCTCTACTCCTTGAACGCTGAACAGCTAGGCAGAGAAGAAAGGAGTAGATTGTGTGTCGTCAGCAGACAGTGTTAATTTGCAAGAAACTGGCACTGTGTTTCCATGTCTGATGCTTAACCATGCAGAACATCAGAAGAGGGCCAGCCAGCTCAGCACCCGATAGCAGGCCAAATTAATTCTCGCCTGAGGAGAGGCAGCAGCCAGATTGAGTTTTAAGGGCATCCCATTCTCTCCATGATTACTTCTGTATGAACAGTTCTTATGGTAAAAATAATGTATTCTTAGCTTTTCAAACAATGTCATCATAACTCAGACTCTAAACTGAGTGTGAAAGAGGGGGATGCTTGGGGAAAGAGAGGGACCCCATCCATCCTCCTGCAAGGCAATGTGCTCTTGGGGCTAAAGGAGGTGGCCTCTCTGTCTGGGATTTTAGATTTTATGCCAGGGCATTATTTTGTTTACTTAAACTTAGAGCCAAATCAAGCGGTTTCTGGGGAAATGAAGTAACTGGGGACCTCTGGAGGGAAGAATATCATGCCACCTCCTATTTCTTTTTTCTTTTTTTAACCACATTGTAGCTAGTGTGGGCGTTCATGTGCGCATGTGCGTACACATGCCCCATGGCTCCTGTGTAGAAGCCAGCTTTTGGCAATACGTTCTCAACTTCCACTATGTGAGTCTGGGGGATCAGTCTCTGGCTGAGCCATAACTCCAGCGTATGCTACTGGCTTTTTATAGAGAACATGAATAGCTGATCAAACAGCTCCACAAGTAGAGACAATTTGAAAAAATACCCTACTTTTTAAAATAGGTTGTTAAGTCTATTCTAGTGCTGTTCCAACTCTTAATGAAGAGTAAGAATTGCCACGAGAGACCTATGAAGGGGAAAGCATGCTTTGGGTTGTGTTAAACAATGAGCCTCAATGTTTAAGTGATGCTGAATTCTGAGCTCATGATTACTATCTTGATTACAAGCCCTCTACCTTAACTGCTATTACATTGCTGGGAAGAGACAGCAAGACCAAGGCAATTGATAATTTAATTGGAGGCTTGCTTACAATTTTAGAGTTTTATGATCATGGTGGGTATCGTGGTGGCAGGCAGACAGGCAGGGCACAGGAGCAGTAGCTGAGAGCTCACATCCTGGTCTACATGCAGGAGGCAGAGAGAGAGAGAGAGAGACTGGACCTGGCATGGGCTTTTGTTACCGCAAAGCCTACTCCTAATAACATACCTCCTCAAACAAGGCCACACCTCCTCCAGCAAGGCTTCATCTCCTAATTTTTCCCAAACAGACCACCAAATGGGAACCAACATTCAAATAGATGAGCTTATTGGGACCGTTATTATTCAAACCACAACATTCTACACCCTGGCCCCCATAGACTTGCAGCCATAACATAATAAAAAGTGCATTCAGTCCAGCTTCAAAGTCCCCATAGTTTATCACAGTCTCAACTTGTTTAAAAGTCCAAGGTCTCTTCTGAGACTCAAGAAGATTTCTCCACTGTAACCCCCTGTAAAAGCAAAAGCGAGTCACATACTTCTGACACAGAGTGTCACAGAATATGCAGCACCATTCCAAAAAGGGAGGAAAATAATCAATGTGAGGAGATACTGATCCAAAGCAAGACTGAAGGCCAGCAGGGCAAACTCCAGATCCTGTAGCTGCATGTCTGATGGCAAAGAGCTCAATGGTGGTTCTCCCATTCCTCTTAGTTTTGTAGGCTGCAAAACTTCTCTCGTTGGGCTGGCTCAACACCCTGGGTGTGTCTTTCCTTGGCAGATGTCCCAGGGGTCTGGCATGTCCAACATCTTGGGTTCTCCAGCATAAGCAGGCCTCACAGTTTCACACAGTGACCTTTTGGACCCCACGCGGGGACTCCCTTACCACGCGTAAGGATCCACAAGCCCTTCATGCCTGCGCTCTTAAATCCAGAACTATGTGGCTGCCTGCTGGAAGCTAGTCCTTCTATTGGCATTGACTTTCCTTTGTTGTACTCTCTAGGAACAGATAACTCCTTAGGCTTGTTTTTTCACAAATTTCGGGATTAGTTGAGTTGGGTCTTGCCCTGAGGGCACCTCTCCATTTATTCCACTTAGCATCAGGCCTTTTCTTTTCAATTTCTCATCTCCTTGAGTACAAGACTTGGTCTCAACATTTCCTGGCGCTCTTTTTCTCCTCAAACTGTATGTTTTGTATTCCTTTTTTGCCTTGCTTGCTCTTTTTCATTATAGATCTGCATAAGAGTGATCATTAATAACCACATGACATGGTCAATACTAGGCTTTCTTGCAAGCTCCCCAGCTAAGACATTAGTCCAAAAGTCTTCCTTTTGCCTCCAGAAGATGTTTAGGCCAAGTGCATAGAGCAGCCACATTCCTTACCACAGTATTATAAGAACAGTGTGTAGCCCAGCCACTGATATTGCTATCCCCTGAAACCTCCTGAGGTAGATCTCCACAGTCCACATTGCTCTTCCAAGTTCCTGCTAGGATGCCTATTAGACCCCACTCACAGCATCCAATCACTTTTCTAGTACAAAGTCCCAATGTCTTTCCAGTCCTCCAAGTAGCATAGTCAGGCCTGTTGCAGTAACACCCCAGTCCTTGGTACCAGCCTCACTCTTAGTCACTGTTCTGTTGCTGTGAAGAGACACCATGACCAAAGGAAGCATTTAGTTGGGGCTTGCATGTAGTTTCAGAGGGTTAGCCCATGATCATCATAGTGAGAAGCATGGTGGCAAGCTGGCACAAACCAAAAGTTAAGAGTCTTTGTGTGCAGGAGGCAGAAAGACAGCAAGAAAGAGACTGGGCCTGACATGGGCTTTAGAAACCCAGTGGCACTCCTCCCCTAACAAAGCCACACCTCCTAGCCCTTCCTAAATCGTTCACTAACTGAGAGCCAAGCATTCAAACCTATGAGCCCATGGGGCATTCTCATCCAGACCACCACACCCTCTTACCAGGAATTAGGAGAATTTTCACTGTCCTACTAGAGAGTTGTTATCCTAGAGGAATGAAATAACAGCTTCTGTGTTTAATGTGTCTTCTGCTGGCCAGTAGCTTGCCTTCAGCTTCAGAAATCATTCATTCGGTTCAGCCGTTTCAAAGCTGGAGAGAATTACTTATAATGGACACCAGCACTCCTTGATGGATTCCACCTCCATGTGCTTTCCAACCAAACCTCTATGGAATGTCTGGAGCTTTGGAATAAGAATGGGTTGATGCTAAAGAATGTAAAAAGAACCTATAATTTCAGAAGTCCTTCTACAGCCAGGCCATGCCTAATTTGTGGCCTGTTGTTTGTCACTTACTCTTGGGTTTTTCTTACTAAGCCTAGATACTATCATGGCCTTGATCAGCAGGCAATACATTAGTTTCAAAATACATGACAGAAACAACTCAAAGGAAGAAAGGTTTATATTGGCTTCAGTCTAGCATGTTGAGGGAAGGTGTGATAGGGCACAGCAGTTCCTATCATGTGACCTGGAAGCAGAAGAGAAGAGATGCCAAAGCTTGTGGGTTTTCTCCTTTCCCCCTTTCTATTCCAGTTCCCCTCCACCTCCAAGCCTGTGAGTTGGTGCTACCCACATTCATGATCTTTCACTCTCAGTTAGTCCACTCTGGAGATGCTTCCACCAACATATCCAGAGATGTAACCCAGTCTCCTCGGTAAATCAAAATGTAGTCAAGGTGACAATGAAGGCTAACCAGCCCTGGCAGCCACAAAGACTAGTAATTTTCATGAGCTTCTCATCCCTCCTCTTTTGGGTATCTCTGAAGATGACTTGGTCTCCATACATTCCATGAACATCTATTTATGGGCTCATTCATTTAAACAGAATAAACACATGAGCAGAAATTAGCGTTTCTATGGTCACCAATGTAGTCTCAGCCACCATGAGTAGGTCTGCCCTTGTAAGCTAGGGGAGAAGAAGGGAGTTGAAGAATTGGCTCTGACTGCTGTGGGCATGTCTACCTTGACCAAGTGGAAGAGAGAGATACAAAGGGGAAAATACAGCTGTTTTAGCCAAATGGTACAGATTCTCCCTAACAACCCTGGGAGCCAGGGCAGGAAGACACCTGCCTGAACCTGTCTCACCTCCATCCCCATCCCTGAGCCTACCCACGAAGGAAAGACATTTCCATCCTGAAAGGTTGGCAGGAAGGTTTGTTCAAAGTTTATTCCTTTTAACCCCCTCCACCAGCAAGGACAGCCCTGTTTGTCACTTACCTCGCTGTCAGAACACATGGATTCCCTTTTGATCTAAGTATCTTAAGGTGGATAATAAGTAGTTACTGGACCCCAAAGCTTCAAATTAAAATTGGCATTTTATAATTTGCTTGTCAGTTTGGCATTCATTAGTAGTAGGAGTCAACACATTATTTCAAAATGTATGAAAAAAAATTGTCTAGGGAGATGGCTCAGTGGTTAAAGCACAAGCAGGAGGACCAGAGTTTCAGATTCCCAGAACCCACATACATGACAGGTTCACGTGGAAGCCTGCTTGTAATTCCAGTCCCAGACGGCAGAGGCCAAGGATCCCAAGGCAAGCAAGCTTAGCCATAGAAGCCATAGAGGCCATAGAAGCCATAGAAGCTCTGGGTGACTGGGTGTCTACCTCACTGCACAAGGTGGAAGGACGAGATTCTCAGCCACTCTTCTCAGAGACCAGCGGCAACCTTGGTCCTCCACATGCATGTGTATGCACACACCCATACCCACACACATGTTTCCACCCAGAAACATACCTATACACACAAATACTACTGAAAGTAGAAGACAATATAAAAAATTTGTTCATATCACACATTGTCTTAGTGCCACCCTTCTTTCTGAGCTGATAGGCTTCCTTTGGGAGGGGCTTGCTCCATAAGACTGTCTAAATAATTCTTAGCATGATTCACAATGGAACTCTTTTATACACTACTTCCTTCCCTTGTATCACATGTTTAATTTTTTTCCCCAAATGCCTGAAACAGACCTTGCATTGCCATAAAAAGAAAAGATGCATGAGAAGCATATGGCTGAAATGTAAAATGTTTGAGTGTATTTGTGTATATTTTTTCTCCATGACAATTTGATAGTCTTATCTGGCATGCTTCTTGTGATTTAATATTCATATTGTATGCATCTTAAATAACATAATATGCTTTTGAGAAGAAAAGAGTGCATTCCCTTACTTAAGAATGTAAATTGTACCAGGAAGTGCCTTCTTAGAACCAAGCGTGTTCCTTCTGCCTGACAAAAACATTTTCTATATGTGGAAATACAGAAAGAGCCTTCTATTTAAAGCATAAATTTACCAAAATGTAAACATCTTTCTGATTATAATGAGGCAGGTTATTTGTTCATTATTTCCATTGTCTTAGATGCTGTTTTTAACACTGTCATGTTATGTGAACTTTTATCTTGCTAAGTCACATTAAATATTAGTGTTAAGCCGACTAATCCATTTTAAATGTAATAAAAATCCCCATATTATTCTGGCTTTGCAGTCCTAATTTTGAGTAGCCTTCTACCATTCTACCAGTTCCATCTCTTTCAGTGAGATTGCACTGTCTAAAGCTTACAGTCCCATCAGTGACATAAATCCATCACTAGGGCGAAGGAGACAGCTCAGTTGCTGAGTAAACATGAGGCCCTGAGTTTGGATCCGAAGTACCCACTTAAGAAGCCGCACATGTCAGTGTGCACCTGCTGGGACATGGAGACCTAGATCCTAGGAGCTCATTGTTCAGCCAAACAGTGAGCCCCAGGTTCAGTGACAGAGACTATTCCATAAAATGAAGTGGAGTGTAAAGACACCTGACTTCGGCCTCATATTATCCGTGCACACATAGAGTGCACACACAGAGAGATTTTCATTACCATGCACTAGGTTCTTTGTGTGTAATATCTTAATTACTCACAGAAACCCGATGGAGTAAGTTCCTCTCTCAGCATCATGAAACTAATAAGCCATGTAACAGTAATTTAACTATCTGATGGTGAAGCCAAAGCCTTAAAGCCCGTTCCACTTCCTCCATGGTCAGGGCCAGTGCTGTGGCGTTATTTAATTACTCTGCCTTAGAAAGGGCCTGCCACTCCCTAGAATAAGAAGAAACACAAGCCTGGGGCGATTGCCTACACTGGGTTAGTGAGGGGCAGTGGCCAGGCCAAGCAAAGTTCCGAAATCTCCCCAGGTAGGAGTAGGATGTGCATTCCTCTCCTGCCGGCTGTCTCTGTTTCCCCTGGCATCGACTCTTTCTCCCACACGCTTCCTGCCATCTTCTGTTATAAATACAATCAACTTTGACTGAATGTGAGAAGGAAAACCTGAAGGAGAAAACCAAGCAGGAAGGATGGGCCTTACTGTGCTTGCATACCTGGAGGTTTTTCGAGTCTTCCCACCATTGAAAAAGCACGGGTTTAGGGGTTGGAGAGGTGGTTCAGTTGGTAAGGCACGTGTTGCACTAGCATGAGGACCCAAGTTCAGATCCCAGCACACACGTAAGAGCTAGTGCATCAGCACATGTCTGTAACCCCAGCAACGGCCAGCAAGAGAAAACCTGGAGCTCAGGTTTTTGGTCAGCCAGCCTAACCAAACTGATAGCTCATCTCAAAAATAATGTGGAAAGTAGGGGAATCTCACACCCAGCATCAACCTCCAGCCTCCTTAAACACGCACACACTTGCACAGCCGTGCACATACACCTGCACACGACTACAGTGTAAACATGTACATATAGCGCATATGTACATGCACACACACGTACCACCCCACCCTGCTCCCACAAGTGAATGGCCATGCTTTCTGGAACCCACATATGTTCCCAGGGCTGTGAGTGGGAGCTGACCTCATCCTACTTCAGGACCCAGCACTTATATTAGGTTTTTCTTGCTCTTGTTGTTTTTGTTTGTTTGTTTAGTTGGTGTGTTGGTTGGTTGGTTAGTTGTTTGTTTTCCTTTTGATTTTCAAGACAGGGTTTCTCTGTGTAGCCTTAACTGTCCTGGACTTGCTTTGTAGACCAGGTTGGCTTCAAACCACAGAGATCTGGCTGCCTCTGTCTCCCTGAATGCTGAGATTACTGGTGTGTGACACCGTGCCTGGCTCAAGAAATAATAAGTTTGATAGGTAAGAGGATTATTGCTATAAAAACTGCTAGAAGATTAGGTACTATTCAGAGAATGAGTTGCTAAAAATACCTTGCCATTGAATTTGAAGTGGTTGATGGGGCTGGGCAAGAATGAGGGAGCGAACTCGAGGTGTTTGTGCTCTTACCTTCAGAAACAACCTTTCATTCCCATTCCGCTTTAAAGAAACTAGACCAAAAATTATATCAAAACACTGAAGATATAACTGACACGCGTTAGTCTTCGAGAGTTTTCCAGCAAGTGTGTATGTAGGAACATAGCCTAGGGGCTGTGTTTTAAGAGCCTTGGGGCTGGAGACATAGTTCAGATGGCAGAGGAATTTCCTGGCATACACAAAGCCCCAGGTCGAATGCCCAGTGCTGCATAAACAGAAACAGTGCTGCATGCCTACAACCCCAGCACACAGGCGGCGGAGGCAGGAGCTTGGGGCTAGCCTAGAGAAAGACAGCGACTAAGAAGAAAGGGGGTTATCAGTGGACAATGTCTACACTTCACTGCCTTATTAAGTATCTAGTTCATTGACAGAGAAAACTAGATTTGCTAACACTTCAGCAATGTTGAAATATGGTCATCTAAGAAGATGTTAGCTCCTAAAACAGCGGTACTGAATCAGAGCATGTGTGGGGACAAAGCCAGAGCTGCCCCCTCACTGCGTAGCCATCCAGACCACTGACCACTGCAGAGCCTACTGAAGAACAAAAGTGCAATAGGGGCCCCAAGGTGATGGTGACAGCAGAACCTCTGAGCATGTAGTCCTGGGCAGGGGTGCAGGGGTGCAGGTGACACATCCATGAGGGCCACTCTCCTGCCCCTTGCATACTGGCAAATCCAGGATGCTTTTTAAGCTTATTCCCTCCCAGTTGACACTTTCCCACAAAGGTTAGCCTGGTGAACTGATCAAAGACTGTTTTGTTACAAGTCATTTCTTTACATTTTTAGTATGTGTGTGTGGTGGGGTCACACATGCCACAGTGCAAGTGTGGAAGTCAGAGGACAATTTTCTGGTATTCTCCTTCTGTCGTGGGATTTGAGAATTGAACTTAGGCTTTTTTGAAGAGTGCTTTTACCCATACAGTCATTGTGCTGGTCTATAAACCATACCTTTGATTTAAAAAAAATACCCAACACATAAAATTAATAATCTCATTCTCTTTCTAGGTAACTTTACTTACTGTCAGCAATTTAAAAGGTCTTTGTTTGGTCCGTCAGCCTGACCCAAGTCTTCCAGAAATAACAGACACTAATGTATGAATCAAAGGATTGTGTATTGTCTGTGTCCTGTGAGCTAAAGGCACTGAGTTCTGCACTGGAAATGCAAATGGAAAACAAGAATGTGCGTTAGGATTTTTAGTGCAAGGCTATCGGGGTAAATCTGTTAAGGCGAAACGGCTTAGAGTGAAAGGTCAAGATGCAAGACTTTACACAAAACTTTCATGTGTAAGATGACACAGAAAAGCTCGGGGGTTTTTCAGGGCCAGCTTAACTGCACCACGACACTAGCAGATAAATCTAAGTATGATGAGGAGAAAAAAAAGAGATGGAATTAACCTAGAATGGTAAATCAATCCTGCACTAGCTAGAGACACCCTCCACGTTTTAACATATTGAAGAACAAAAGCAGTAGATGATGTCACAATAAGATAGTGTACCGAGGAAAACCATACCCCTGAGCAACTCAATCACCGATTTTATTAAGTATGTACAGCACGTGTTTAGTTAGAATATAGCATTTATGACATGCTTGCGTTACTCCAGTTTCTTGGTTTGATTTTCCTCTAATCAGTTGATCCGGGTGAGAGCTAACAATGGGTGGGAGAGAAAGACCCGCACAGTCTGTTGAGTGCACACAACAGGTTAGAAGCCCCTGGGCACACTTCTGAGGGGGCAAGGAGGTAGAAAGTCGAGCTAGGCTCCCTGATGTGGGATAAATTCCTGATGTTACCTACATACTCCACACAGTGGCCTGTAGGGGAACAGCAGGAATCACAGACCTTTGCCCATAGGCTTTGTTGCTCGCATTTAAAATCTTTATCTTCCCATGGGCTTTTCACTGGGCCTCCACACTGACTTCTCCCTCCGGGGCACCCCACTAACAGGCCAAAGGCTCCCTCACAGGAATTTTGAATGCCTACAGCACAGTAATCATTGTCTTAAAAAGTCCTTCCAAATCTGAGGAAACTTCAATCAGGGAGTATAGCGCAAGCTTCATCTTCTTTGTATAATTTTCTGTTGAGCTGGGTCAGGACAGAGGAGAGATAAGTGAATGGTGAGCATTGGAGGGACCACTTTGATGTCCCTGGCCCCGGAAACAGACCAAAGATTCTGTTTGTGATGCTGTGTTGGGGGTTTGAGCAGTTATTTTTCAACTGAGAAAGCTGTGGAGCATGGGTCTTTTAAACGAAAGAATAAAAAAAGGAAAGGGGGCAAGTTCCCTCGAGTCAGTTAAACTTCCTGCTTGCCAGTGTTATTAACCAAAGACTGATTGCTTCTATTTATCCACCAAGGAATGAAGAGCTAGTTTTGGGGTGTTTTTGTTTTTTTGAAGGGGAGTAAAGTTGAAATTTATTAATGCCTGCTAACCTCTGAGTGTTCTTAGCTCCATAATCACCCCTCTGGGCCGAGAAGTCAGGGACCTTTTGGAAGGAAGGCTATGCCTCCGCTGCTCCAGCTCAGCCCAGTGAGCTGAGGTCTGCTCAGCCATCACAGCTGGACCCCATCCTACGAGGGTCCTCCCCTCCCCGTTCTTTCCTTCCATCTTCCTCTCTCCCCTTCCATCTTCTCCTCGCTTTCCCCCTACTCTAACTATCCCCCTACCCCCCAAG
Source organism: Pachyuromys duprasi (assembly GCA_028658305.1). Taxonomy (NCBI): domain Eukaryota; kingdom Metazoa; phylum Chordata; class Mammalia; order Rodentia; family Muridae; genus Pachyuromys; species Pachyuromys duprasi. The sequence goes on along the minus strand of CM053748.1, from coordinate 44,565,097 downwards.
CTTTCTTCCTCCTCTTCCCTCCTGCTTCGATCCAGCTTAATGCTGCCTAGAACCCAGAGTGCAGGTGGGCCCTCCTTTCAGGGTGTGTGCTATTCCTGTGAGGTAAGGAAAGACGAAACACATGAACGTGCCTGGGGCTTGCCTCCTTTTCCGTCTCTACTCCTTTTCCTTTGCCCTCTCTCCTCTGAGGCCTCAGCGCACCCGCTAAGATGACTTAACCTTTCCAAAGGGAACATCTGTTGTGGCTCGACCGCCAGCCCTGAGGTCCCTCATGCAATTTCTCTATGCTCTGTCCCCTGCAGGGAACGTGACGGGGAACAGTAACTCCACATTCATCTCCAGCGGGCAGGTGATGAACTTCAAGGGCGACATCATCGTGGTGTACGTCAGCCAGACCTCGCAGGAGGGCCCGGGGCCTGCCGAGGCAGAGCCGGAGCCGGTAGGCCACCCCGTGCAGGAGGAGACGCTGGCGCGCAGGGACTCCTTCGCGGGCACGGGGCCGCGCTTCGCCGACCCGTGCGCCCCCGCGGCGGCTCAGCAGGAGCAGGGCTCCCCGGGACCGAAGGACGGGACGTCTCGGCCTGTGCAGGAGCAGGGCGGGGCTCAGGCCTCACCGCGTTCCCAGGGGTCCGGACATGGTGCAGAATGACCCGGTCTTCTCTGCCTGCCCTGGGCGCGCTGCACCAGTGGTTTTCCAAAAACAGGTGTTGTGGCTAGCCACTGCTCACCTCCTCGCAGGCCCAGGCTGCTGGCGAGGTGGAGGGGCCCACCTCTCACTTCCTCCTGTGCCCCTCTTCTCTGCCGCCTACCTCCCGGTAACATTCAGTTTGGCCTTTTTTTGCAAGGTTGGTGTCCTGCATTATTGAGGTCTGTACCACCCCACCCCCATATTTATATTTCACTTGCTTTTTTTTTTTTTTTGTAGTGTTTCCTGGTACATTCTCCTCATTCTTTCTTTCCTGACTACTTAAGGGTTTTCCTGACAATTCTGAAGGTGCGGTCTCCTTTACATTATTTTGTACTCCCACCTACAGTGATTTAGTGATGGCTTTCGTCAGTGTCCTCTAAGTCCTTTCAGGAAAAGGCCAGAAGTGTAATGCTGGGGAGTGAAGTGCAAGAAATGAGTAGTGGGACTTTTATTTTCTGAAAATATTCTGCGTCAGTTTTGTTTTGTTTTTTTTTCTCAAAAAAGTGGGAAAGGAGCATACTACCACCACCATCAAGGTTCTTAGTGTGTATAGATCTTGACAACTACATTCAGGGCGTGGTCTTGTCCCTACCTGTTTTGGGGGGGTTTGTTGTTGTGGTTGTTTTTTTGTTTTTGTTTTGTTTTTTGGTAGCTAATATTATTTTTTATTATCATTTACTACAATTTATTCAATTTGTATCCCGGCTGTGTCCGGCTCCCTCATCTCCTCCCAATCCCACCCTCCCTCTCTCTTCTCCCCCATGTCCCTCCCCTAGTCCACGGATAGGTGAGGACCTCCTTCCCTTCTGTTTGACCTTAGTCTATGAGGTCTCATCAAGACTGGTTGCATTGTCTTCCTCTGTGGCCTGGCAAGACTGCATCAGAGAGCCAGCCACTGAGTTCATGCCAGAGAAAGCCCCTGTTCCTCTTACTAGGGACCCCACTTGGAGACTGAATCTATGGGCTACATCTGAGCAGGGGGTTGAGGCTCAGTAATCCAATAAAAAATGCGCTAAACAGAGAATTCTCAATAGAGGAATGTCGAATGGCAGAGAAACACTTAAAGAAACGTTCAGTGTCTTTAGTTATCAGGGAGATGCAAATCAAAACAACCCTGAGATTTCACCTTACACCCATCAGAATGGCTAAGATCAAAAACTCAAGTGACAACACATGCTGGAGAGGTTGTGGAGAAAGGGGAACCCTCCTCCATTGCTGGTGAGAATGTAAACTTGTACAACCACTTTGGAAATCAATTTGGTTTTGGTTTTGGTTTTTCCACAGTGGCAGGTACTTGGCCACTAAATCTCAAAAAATCCTAGCTTTTGTTGTTTGGCATTCTTAGTTTTAAATGATTAGCTGTCTAGAAAAGATGGAGAAAGTGAATAGGACATAAAGCCAAAGAAAAAAAGAAGGTGCCAGGGAAATTCAAGAAAGAATGAATAAAGTTGACATGTTAATTTGCATTTTCTCTTTCTACATAAGAATGTTGAAAATGTGTCTAGGCAGTAAGTCCTCTTTTCTTCCAAAGTATTTGTGCATGAGTAATTTAATTTTATGGAAATAAAAGCATTCCTCTGTGTGTGTATGTATGTGTGTGTGCATGTGTGTATATGTGTGTATGTGTGTTGTGTGTGTGGTGCTCCCACATTTAAATTACAAACCAGTAGCTCTAAAGAGATGGTTCAAAGTTAAGAAGACTGAGAGATTGAATTCAATACCCTACATCCCACTGGGCAGCTCACAATTACTTTTAACTCCAGCTCGAGAGAAGCCTATGGCCTCTTTTGGCCTCTATGGGCAACTACACGCACACACACGCACAATTACAAATTAATCTCCATGAGGTGAATATAAGAAAATTAATTATCCTACAGGTGATTTTCTTTTGGCATGGGTCCTTTGGCAATAAAGCAGTTTAAAATTTAAAGAGACCAGCTGGGCAGGTTTATCATGAGCACCGGTTCTCAGACACTGGAGAAAAAGCTAAAACACCTAAGTGAATTGCAAGCAGTTTTGTAGTCCGAAAGGTTCTACACATGTTTGTAATGGCCGTTATGCAGCCACAAACACTCAGCTGAACATAGGCCCATCTGGCACAGGTTTCTTCCTCCTAATTGCACTTCTCCTTCGGTCATGGGGGTTGACTGTGATTTTTAATGCAAGCATACGGAATGGCTCTGTAATTTATGGGGCTCTTTGATTAACATAAATAACTGCCAGAAACAACCACAGTGCCAGAATGATGGGATGATAGAAATTCTGTTAATATCCATCCAAAGAGAGATGTTACTAAATTCAACAAAGCCATTGTACCTTTGGTATGGAATTGTTTAAGTAAACCCCACAAAGTAGGGTGCGGAGCTAAAAATCCACATCTACCATGACTGTCAACATCTCTCTGTGTGTACTTCACCCTTCTGTGCTTCCAGTTTTTCCCCATACAAAGCCAGTAATGATAATTTGACATGATTTTCCTACCCAGAGATGTCAAATGGTGCTTCAGTGAATGGTAAAGCACTTTCAACTCCAAAAATTAAAAGTGCCAAGGGCATTAAGAATCTACTTTTGGGAGGTGTGCTAATGATATATTGGGTCAACGCCAATAAGATGGTAGGAAATGAGCAACAAAATAGATACGTGCACGTGTGTAGTCAAGGTGTTTGTGGCAAATATAAACAATGTAATAAAGAGAACAATAAAAAATTATTCCAATGACATGGTAAAGAGATAATTAAACCTTTATTTGCTCATAAAAGATTTTTATGTCTTGTTCAAACAAAGCTTATTACAAAAATTGTGATTCAGCCAGGCATGATGACACATTCCTTTAATTACAACACTGGGGGGTGGGGCAGAAGCAGTAAGATCTCTGAGTTCAAGGCCAACCTGCTCTGCACCTCAGATTACAGGACAGCCAGGACTATGAACACCCTGCCTCAAAACAAAACAAAATTGTGATCCACATTATTTCTAATCCGTATGGTGTACTGTGGTGTCAATCGTTGGTTTTGCTGTGTCTTACTGGCAGTGTATCTTCTGTTGCTGCCGTCAGGTAAGGTAATTATTTAAATAACTATGTGGCAGGGGCTGGAGAGGAGGCTTAGCAGTTAAGAACACACACTGCTTACAGAGGACCAGGATTCAGTTCCCAGCACCTCTGTTGCTTTACAGCCACCTGTAACTCCAGCTCCTGGGAGAGCCAATGACTATGGCTCCTGAGGGGACCTGCACCCACATATGCACAGGTACATACATAATTGAAAGTAAAGTAATAAGCCTTTAAAAAGAAAAAAATTTAAAGTCTTGCTACCAAGCAAGAGAGTTAAAAGAGAACTGAAGTGTAGTGTTTACTTCCTGCATGTGATCCAGATAGTGAAAGAATTTCTTTCTACCTGTGTGTACAGACCGGTTCGAATGTGATGTGTGGAACCTTCAGGTGGCAGGGAAAGGAATCTTGCTATGTAATGAAATACTCTGAATCCATTGGCTTAAAATAACTACCCATTTAGCTCATGATTTGATGGTTGGCTCAACTAAGGTGAGCCTCAGGCCTGTGTTCCGATGAGCTGGTTCGCTCGTCGGCAGTGAGGAGATCTTCAGCTCTCTGAACGGCTCTGACCTGGGCTATTCTGCCCATTCCTGCCATGTGCTGTACTTTCAGCATTCAGGCATCACCTTATGATGCAGAGTCTTTGGGAGAGCAATACCCATCCCCCAACAGTTCTTGGCTCCAGGTCTGACCTGCAGATGAATTCTGCCACATCCACTGACTACAAGAAGTCACAAGGCCAGGCCCAGGTTCAAAAGAAGTGAATCCTGCCCTCACTCCTGCTATGGAGAAGTTTCTGAGTGACATGAGGGTGTATACGAGGAGGAAGGAAGGGAAGAATAGGAAAGAACAAAGAGCCCCCTTTGCTCTCTACCATGGGAGCATTGGTTAGAATAAAATGGCGAAGAAAAGAGTGTTTGGGGCCATTTGAGAAAAATGCATGTTTCTAATCCCTGATAAGCCAGGAGTTCCCGGTGACAGGATCCCTTTGGTGTCCAGTCCTGTGGACTGATTCCTGCAAGGGTATATGTAAGTGTGTGGGTGCATACAATTAGTGTGGCACCCAGAAGCCGTTCCTTAGGATTCTGTCCACCTTGCTTCTTGAGACCAGGTCTTTCACTGACCTAGACTGGATGTTTTAGCTAGGCTGGCCAGTGAACCAGGAAGCCCAAGAGATCCACTACAGCACGGAGATGATAAACCCTTGCTACCTTATCTGGCCTTTTCACATGTGTTCTATGGATAGAAGTCAGGTTCTCAGGCTTGAATGGCAGGGGCTTTACACACTGAGCTGTTTCCCCAGTTCTAGACGAGCTCTTTGTGACATACTTGGCTAAAGGGATGGACATGAGCAGAGCTGTCTAGTGCAGAACTATGATGTTGAATTGCTTGCTCTTTGGTGGTCTGATAGCATGTGACTTCCTATCCCATTGTCCACTGACTGTGAGGAGCTGTGGAGAGCACTGAACATGATCTACCTATATAATTTATTTGCACCTGAGGATAAAGCACTGCTTTTCTATAGGATGCTTTTAACATTTGGGCCCTGAGTGGCTAGAGGGAGCAAGGACCTAGGGAGAAAGGAGTGCTTATTTTACGTGCCAAAGGAGGCTCCTGGCAAGGGGTTGTCTGTTGACTTCCTGAGCTCTAGAGCAGTGCTGATGAATAGGCTACCTCTCAATGCCAGAGTCCTACCAGAAAAGAGGTGGTACTTGATACTGGATGATGGGAGTGTCCAGGAGAAGGCCAGCAAGAGTCTAGCTGCCATCAATGGGGCTGATCCCAGAAATCACTGGAATCCCTGAAAACATATGGCAGCCACACCAAAAATTGAAGAAGAAAGATATCAGAAGATGGAAAGATCTCCCATGCTTATGAATCAGTAGGATTAACAAGATAAAAATATCAATCTTACCAAAAGCAATCTACAGATTTAATGCAATTCCCATCAAAATATCAACACAATAATTTGTAGATCTTGAAAGAAAAATTCTCAACTTCATATGGAAAAACAAAAAACCCAGAATAGCTAAAACCATCCTGTACAATAAAAGAACTTCTGGAGGTATCTCCATCCCTGATCTTAAGCTGCACTATAGAGCAACAATAATAAAAATGACATGGTACTTGCATAGAAACAGATTGGTGGATCAATGGAATCGAATTGAAGATCCAGAAATAAACACACATACCTACGGACACCTGATTTTTGAACAAGATGCCAAAACCATACAATGGAAAAAAGACAGCATCTTCAACAAATGGTGCTGGTCTAACTGGATGAATGCAAATAGAAAAATGCAAATAGATCCATACTTATCACCCTGAAAAAAAAGTAAAGTTCAAGTGGCTCAAAGACCACAACATAAAACGAGACACACTAAATCTGTTAGAAGAAAAAGTGGGGAAGAGCCTTGAATGCATTGGCACAGAGACAACTTTCTGAACAGAATACTAACAGCACAGGCTTTAAGATCAACGATCCCTACCAAAATTTTAACACAATTCTTTACAGACGTTGAAGGAACAATATTCAACTTCATATGGAAAAACAAAACCCAGGATAGATAAAACAAAACCTTTACAATAAAACAACTTCCAGAAGTATCACCACTCCTGATTTCAAGCTATTGTGCAGAGCAGTAGTGACAAAAACCTTGGTGTTTGCATAAAAGAAGACAGATTGATCAATGGAATCAAATCAAATACCCAGATGCAAACCCACACACCTATGGACACTTGATCTGTGATAAAGAAGCTAGAATTGTACATCGAGTAAAAGAAAGCATCTTCAACAAATGGTGCAGGAATAACTGGATGTCAGCATGTAGAAGGATGCAAATAGATCTCTATTTATCACCTTGCACCAAACTCAAGTCCAAGTGGATCAAAGACCTTAACATAAGACCACACACACTGAACCTGATAGAAAAGAAAGTGGGGAATAGTCTTGAATGTATTGGCACATGAGAAAGTTTTCTGAACAGAACACTGATAGTGCAGGAACTAAGATCAACAGTTAATAAATGGGACCGCATGAAACTGAAAAGCTTCTGTAAGGCAAAGGACACCGTCAATAGGACAAAATAGCAGCCTACAGAATGGGAAAAGATTTTCATCAACTCCATATCTGACAGAGGTCTAATACCTAAAATATATAGAGAACTCAAGAAACTAGACATTAACAAACCAAATAATCCAGTTTGAAAATGGGGTACAGATCTAAACAGAGAAATCTCTAATGGGCAAAAAACACTTAAAGAACTGTTCAACATCTTTAACCATCAGTGAAATGCAAATCAAAATGACTCTGAGATTATACCTTAACACCTATCAAAATGGTTAATATCAAAACCACAAGTGAAATTTCATGCTGGCAAGGATGTGGAAGAAGGGAACACTCACTCCTTCATTGCTGATGGGAGTGCAAACTTGTACAGCCACTTTGGAAAACAATATGATAGCTTCTCAGGAAATTTGGAACCAAACGACACCACTCCTGGGCATATACACAAAGGGTGCTCCATCCTCTCACAAGGTGGCTGGCTCAACTATGTTCATGGAAGCTCTATTCGTAACAGCCAGAAACTGGAAACAACCTAGATGTGCCTCAACTGAAGAATGGTTAAAGAAAATGTGGCACACTTACACAGTGGGGCATTACTCAGCTATTTAAAAAGTAACAGCTGTTTTAAAAATGACACCATAAACTTTGCAGGCAAATGGATGCAACTAGAAAAAAAAATCATTCTGGGTGAGATAACCCAGATCCAGAACCATAAACATGGTATGTATTCACTTACCAGTGTTCATTAGCTGTTAAGTAAAGGATGTTTACATGTTTATGTTACAGCTCACCAACAAAGAGAGATTGTTTAATAAGGGGGTTCAAGGGCTGGGATGAACCTGTGACTCTCCTGTGAAGGGAAAATAGGCTAGATATTGTGGGTGGACTGGGGTGGGAGGTGAAGGAACAGGAGGGATCAGCTGGGAGGAAGCAGGAGGAACAGAATACCAGAGGAGACAACTGGAATTAGGGGGCATTTCAGGGGTGAAGTAGAAACCTAGTCAATGGAAACTCCCAGGAATCCACAAGAGTGACCCTAACTAAGACTCCTAGTAAGGAGGGGATAGTGAGCCTGAACCAGCCATCTCCTGTAACCAGGCAAGTCTTCCAGTGGAGGGATTGGGACTCCAACCTCGCCTCAGAACTTTAAGCTACAATTTGTCTTCCCTACAAGATGTACTGTGGTAATGGAGGAACAGAAATTGGGGGAGTAGCCAATCAAAGACTGGTCCAGCTTGAGACCCATGCCATGAGAGGGAGCCCACTTTTGACACTGCCTGGATGGCCAGAAATCAGCGGCTGGCCAGACACGTAGGGCAGAACCTAACATGACCTGCAAAAAAAAAGTCAGTAAAATTATTCCTAATAATAATCCGCTATACTCATGGACAGGAGCCTGGCATAAGTATATTAGAGAGGCTTCATCTAGAAACTGATGAGAGCAGATACAGAGACCCATAGCCAAGCATTAGGTAGAGTGGGAAATCCTACAGAAGAGAGAGACTGGAAAGATTGTAGGAGGGCTCAAGGACACCATAAGAAAACCCATGGAATCAACTAACCAGGACACATAGGACCTCATAGAGACTGAAATGAGAGTCAGGAAGCCTGTATGGACCGGACCTAGGCCCTCTGCATGTATGTTGTGGTCGTGTAGCTCGGTCTTCTTTTGCAACTCCTAACAGAGGGAGAGGGGATCGCCTCTAACTCTTTTGCCTGCTTTTGAGGAAGGGACCCCCTTCCTCTCACTGGGTTGCCTCATTCAACAGGGAGGTGCCTCATCTTATTGAAACTTTATATGCCATGTTTGATTGATGTCCCTGGGATATTTATAAACTAGTGAAGTAGACCAGAGATGGGCAGGTGACAGGAAAAGAAGGATCAGGACATTCTACACACAGCCACAGCCACCACTCCCAGGAGAATGTGTTCTTGAAAATACACAATGTGAAACTGACCATACCCCTCTCCCATCAGACTCCACTGCCCCCCATTGCCTTTGGAACTCAGACCAAACCATGTGGCATGCACATGACCCTTCACCCGCGGTCACATCTCACCCCACTGCCCTCACCTTCCACTGAATTGGTCTTCTCTCCTGCCTCCAGGAGAAATGTTGTTTTCTCTGATGGTAGCCTTGTTTACCTGAGTTCAAACAGTTCTCAGGGCATCGTTTCCTCCCGCAGGCCAGGGCAGGCCCCATTGGAAGCACAGTGATTCAGGAAGTTCCCCCCTCACAAAAAGCATTCCAGATTATAGCGGCCATTTTATTCTGGAAATGAGTAGGTGTTGTGTGGCCGCACCCCATGGCCAGCACAGCACATTCAGCTGCCACCAGACTCAGCAGCCTCACAGCACTCGGTGTATGTCAATGTTCAATCAATACAGGATGGATGACTGAATGCCAATGATATTCCGAAAACTCTCTACAGTTTGGATAAGAAGTGTTCCCAAGGCCTATGTGTTCAACGTTTTGTCTTCACATAGTGATGCCGCTGAAGTGACTTGATTATAGTGGTCTACTTCATCAGCAGATCAATGCACTTTGAGATCACAGCTGAATGAATTTTTGGGAGGACGGAGATCACTGGGGACATGCTGTTAAAGGGTGCATCTTGCTCCCACTCCTTCTTCTATCTCTGCTTTCCAGTGATCATGATGTAAGCACCCTTACCTACCACATTCTTCTGCTGCTATCATAGTATGCCTTGCTTCAGGCCCAGGTCAAGGATCCCAACCAACTCCAGCTTAAAACCTCTGAAACTACAAGTCAAAGGCATCCTCAGTGAGCTTGTGGATCCCAGACAATTTGTCACAGCAAGGAAAGCTGACAGCTTCAGGGACTGGCTAATATTCCTAGCTTCGTGCTGAGTTTTTAACCACACTGACAAAAATCTACTCCAAAACACAGTTGCTAGAAGGAAAGATTTGAGAGCTGAATGACCAGGTGAGCTAATAAAAACCAAAGTAGAGATCTTATGCAGTGAGGCCAGGGTGGGCCCTTCACAGGCCCTGTGAAGAAGATAACACAGGGCAGACTGCAACAAGATTATTGTGAGCTTCTTTAAGAGGAACAAAGTCATTAGTTCTTTGGAGCCTCACCTCACCCCACCCTGATGCTCCTATCTGATTTTGGTCATTCTAGAATACTGTTCAGGCAACCAGTTTTATACCAAGAAATTTCCAAAAGGCCCGAAAAGAAAAACAAGAATCTAAGATGTTCTAGGGTGATAGGAAATGTGCTGGACAGTTTTATGTCAACCAGAGACAAGCTAAAGTCATCTGAGTGGAGGAAACCTCAATTAAGAAAATGGCTCCCCCAAAAAATCGAGTTGTAGACAGGCCTGTAAGGCATTTTCTTTTTAAATTTTATTTTATATGCATTAATGTGAAGGTGTCAGATCCCTTGGAATTGTGGTTATAGACAGTTGTGAGCTGCCATGTGGGAATTGAACCCAGATCTTTTAGAAGAGCAGACAGTGCTCTTAACCATTGAGCCATCTCTACAGCCCTGCATTTTCTTAATTAATGTTTGATGGGGTGGTCCCAGCCCTTTATGGGGAGTGCCATCACTGGGCTGTGGTCCTGAGTTCTATAAGAAAGCAGGTTGAGCAAGACACAAGGAACATTTCAGTAAGCAGGACTCGTCCACTGTCTCTGCATCAGCTTCTGCCTCCAGGTTCCTGCCTGGCTTGAGTTCCTGTCGTGATTTCCTACAATGTTGAACAGTGATATGGAAGTGTAAGCCAAATAAGCCCCTTCACCCCCACTCCCAAGCTGCTTTGATCATAGTATTTCATCACAGAAATAGAAAATCCCAACGAGGACAAGAAATAGAAAATCAACAACAGCAAAACACAAAACAAGCAAGCAAACAAACAAACAAACAAAAACAATCTTGAGCTATAGGCAAAGACTTTTGATGATTGCTTTCAAAATTCATTTCTGTAAAAAGATGATTCTGAGTTCTGTCTTTTCAGCACCCAGGTCAAGTGCAGGTCAATGTGCAATGTGGGGGAGGGCTGGGGAAGGGTGGAGCAGACCCATTTACAATAGCTTGATGCATGCTGCTGGCTATGTGCTGCATGGCCTTGTAGACTCTATAAGGGCTATCACATGTGATGATCAGCCACAACAAGAGAGCTCTCTAAACCAAGAAACCAAACACAAGCCTAGTGGTTGCTAAGTGACTCATCGAATCCAAGCATACACGGCTGGTGTGGACAGTGAGCAGATGTGTGAGGTATGGAGGTCATCTGCCAAGAGGGATGGATGGAAGCCACCATTCTTTAAGAAACTATAGTCAGCCATGAGCCTCTGTCAACTAGAAGCACTGTATCATGCTCCAACAGGCAGAATAGCTACAGAGTGGATGGTCAGTTGCAAAGCAGAGGAGCGATTGTCCACAGACGTATCCTCCCCAAGCCTGTTGCTATCAAACATTTTTCTTTTCTTTTCTTTTTGAGACAAGATCTTATTATGCAGACTGGGATGGCCCGGTATTCTGCTATGTAGACTAGGCTGGCCTCAAACTCATAAAGATTTGCCTGTTTCTGCTTCCTGAGTGGTGGGATTAAAGTATATGCCACCACATCTGGCTATATAAGGCATTTTAATGAAAGCTTGCTTAACATTGCAATAATACCCATGAGGTCTCAAAATGACTCATTTTTTTTAAATCACTTTTACTGAGTCAGTATCATTTACATATAGTAAAATTTGCCTTTTTAAGGTCTGCACTTCTGTGTATTCTGACTAATGCAGGAGTCCTATCACTATCAAAGTGAGACAGGACCTTCCACCACTGCAGATCACGCCTTCCTGCTCCTTGGTAGACAGAGGCCTCCTCTACCTCCACGTCTGGCAGTGGGGCTCTCTGCTCCTGTGACCTTACTTTGCTCGTGTGATATAGACGGAGTGTGGCCACCTGGGTCTGGCTCCTTTCACTTAATGCAGTGTGTGTTTTTACATGTGTCTCTCACTTGTTCTGTTTCATTACCGAGTGTTGTTTGGGGCCTGGGAGGGTTGGAGGGTTGGGTGGTAATGGTGCTTCTGTGGGCACAGGCTTCCAGCCCTTGCTATGTCCTCATGAGAAAAGGAACCAGGCTCTCCCATCAGGCCTGCTTCAAAAGGGCACCGGTCCCATTTGCAATGCAGTCATTTCCCTAAGGCCCCTCACCTTGGAATGAGGTTTCAACTGGAAATTTGGGGGACTGCAAACATCCTGCAAGGCTTTACAATAGTCATGCAGGAGAAATTTGATTGCTGTACATCCTTGCCAGCAATTAGAAATTTCTATAAATGACTGAAAACAGCATTCAGGGTAGCTAATGATGGGCGGAGTTGGTTTTGTTTGTTTCCTAGAAGTGAGGAAGCATAGACATGAGCTTCAGCGCAATCTAAAGACATCAGTAAAGAGATAAAGCATTCTTCTGGGTTATTCGGGGAATTGTGCTCTTCTTAGTGCTTCCAACCAATATCCTTGACGCCCAGCAGAAGATAGGATAGCAACTGGTCCGAAGTATTTTTAAACATTTAAATGAGGCTGTTTTTTTCATTAACAGGAAGTGTTCCACTTCCTTAATGCTGCTTTGAAAAACGAAATGAAAATTCCTGTGCTCTGGGGAAAAAACAAAGCCATAATTAGAACAATGGCAACCTTGGGCTGGTCTCATTTCTCTTCTAGGAAATAGCTTGTTTTTGATTTAAGTTATCTGTCTATATGATACATTATCTGCTGTTAAAATGACGTATGGCCAATTCAGCACAATGAGTTGCCCCAGATTTCCCTGCAGCTCCCTCAGAGCCCAAACTGATTTTCTGTTTCAGTCCGTATGAGGCATATTACAAAGTAATTTTAAATAATTAGCACTGTCCCAAATGTATCATAATTAGAGAATTATCTTGGTAACAAAAATAACTCTACAAACCACTCTGAAGGCTAATGCTCACAGCTTGAAGCATGGCCACTTTGGAGCATCATTCCACAGTTCCTCATTAGCCTGGGAAATTGAAAAATAAAACAAAAACATGTTCAGCAACTCTGTGACAATGAATGATTCAGAGGAAGTCAGCTGCCCTGGGCAGGGCCCTTCCACCCTCCCTGACCTGCTGCCCAGCAGTGGTTCACAAGCCAAGTGAACAAGACACTGTAAAAGCAGCACTTTACAAACGAAGCCTAGGGTTTTCTTCGAGGATTTCAGCTGAACAGCAGAATGTATGGGTTACTAGGTTGAGCAAAGCCTTCAGGTTTAATCTCCCAGTGTGGTTTCCAGACAGGTCTCTTCATGTGCTCAGGGGCCGAAGAGCTACATGGGAGTGAGGACAGTTCCTCTGTCACCTCAGGAGCTACTGCTGATCCCTACAAGCTGAAGGCAGAATAGGAAAGCTGCACAAAAGGCTAAACTGTTCACTATACCCATCTAGGTTCCAGAAAAATGACCCATTTCCTCAGTGGCTGACCCCACATGGAAAACAACAGAGGCTGGAAAGATGATCAGCAGGCAAACACACCTACCGTGCAAATCTGACAACTTACATTCACAACCCCCAAACCCATGTAAAAGCCAGCCACACACATCTGTAATCCCAGCAAAAGATGCAATACAGGGACAGAAGAATCCCCAGAGGCTCAAGGGCTGGCTAGCCTGGAGTACGCACCTTCGGAAATAAGATTGCGCGGGCAAGAACCAACCCCTGAGATTGTTCTCTGACCTCCACCCATGAGTATGGCAGGCATGCTCCTTGACACAAACATACACAAATCATAAACACACACACACTAAATAGTTTCCAAAGAGGAATAGCAGAACGATAGGGCGGAGCTGACATCATCTTAAGCGACCACTGAGTGCTGGGAATAGCAGAACGATGGGGTGGAGCTGACATCATCTTAAGCAACCACTGAGTGCTGGTCTGAGAACCAGAATCTGTCCCATGACCCCTCAATGTAATCTCGTAGAGGATTACCAAGGAAGTCTTGCCCCCTGTTACGTGGAGCTGGGAAAACCAAGAGTCAGACAGGTAAAGTGAGCATGGTTCCAGCCAAGGTGTCAGGTCCACTAACCCCAAAGTTTATTCTCTTCCCCTCGCTCCACAGTTGCCTCCCCAGAGATCAGAGAGCACCCCAATAATGTCTCCCTCCAGTGGAGTTCCCAGGAAAACCCAAGAGGTCCCAATGGATTTTCAGATAAACAACTGCTGTATTTTTAGTATTTTATATTGCAGATATTATAGAAGAAAGCAATTTCTCATTTATCCAAGATCTAGACCGAACTGGTCATCATACTTTCATTTATTAAGCCTAGCCCTAGCCCTCTTTGATGCACTCTGGCCACATGGAGGAGACTTCCATAGTTTAAGTCCGCTCTTCCTTCTGTGATTATTAACAATTAATTCTTGCATAGCATTTTCTTGGCAACTAGGAAGGGTTCTGAAGGGTTCACTTGAGCATGGTCAAAAACATACCAAGCATGTCCTTTAAAGGTCACTGAACTATAATGGAGCTGGAAACGGTGGGCTGGCCAAGGACGTTTCCACATAGTTGTGTGTATTTGGTTCAGAACTGTCCAAGGGGCTGGGGATATTCTCAGTGAGTCAAATGTTTGCTATGCAAGTGTGATTTCTAAGTTCTGATTCCTAGCTCCCACGTAAAAGGTAGACATTGCTGCAGGACCCATAATTCCAGCATTCCCAGGGGCAGAGACAGGCAGACCCCAGATGCTCCTGCTCAGACAGGAGTCCAAAAGAGCAAACTTCAGGTTCAGTGAAGAGATTCTGTCTCAAAAACTAAGGTAGGAAGTAATTGAGGAAGACACCCTCGTGTAGATTTTTTGTCTTCATATGTGCTCACATATACATATGTCAGAGAGAGAGAGACAGAGAATATAGACTAGAATAGTAGAATAGAAGAGAAGAGAAGAATAGAATGAAACAAATTGCCAGCATATGTTTTATGAGTCATCATCTATGAAATATTTATTTTATGGACTCAGTAAGTTTGGGACCAGTCCCCAGATCCTTTCTGGGAATGATCTTGAGACAGTTTAATAGCTATTTTCATTTATATGTGTATGTGGGGCGGGAAGGGAGAGACATGGTATCAAATTGAGTCAGTAGGACCCAGCTGCTGCCACAGTGCTGACTTTGGTGTGTAAATTGGGAGAGGTATCAGCTTGCTGCACTGAGCAGGCTCCATTTTTCACCGCTTGAGACCTCTTTCCTCTGGCTGTTGGGCTCTTCCGTAATGATTATGGAGGCCAGAAGATTACCTAGATAAGCCACTTTCCTCCTTCGACGATGTGGTCACCAGGCTCAGCAGCAAATGCCCTTCCCTGCAGAGTCAGCTCACTGGCCCGATATTTTGAATTTGTCAGGGATTTGAACACAGTCTCATCTGGCTAATAGCCAACCTGTTCCTTTCCCTGAGCTCCTGTAACCAATGACCATATTTAGCGGCTTAAAACAGCCCGACTATATTATTTTGTAGTTCTAGAGGTTAGAAATCTAAACTGCATCTCCCCAGGCTGAACTCAAGATGCATTACATGAGGAGCAGCAGGACTACACTCCTGTGGGTCTTTCTGAGCTTCCACAGGCTGCCCGTCTCCCTCGGTTTGATACCTGCTCCATCTGCAAAGCTAACCCCACATCACTTCAACTTCTACTTCTGCCATCTTCTCTAGCTTTCCCATTCCCGTCCTTCACTTCGAAAGACCTTTCGCGATTACACCGAGGCTATCCAGTTTATTTGGATCACCTGTCCATCCCAGGATCCTCAGTCTTCTCCTTAGACTCCCATTCACCAGCTGAGAGAATGTATTAACAGGCTCCAGGGAATAGCGATGGTCCTACCCAGTGAGGTGGCTTAGTGAGTGAGGGCACTTGTCATCAAGGTAGATGACTTGAGTTCACTCTTGAAGACAGGTGGTAGCAGGAGATAACCTACTCTCTCAAGTTGTCCTTTGACATGCACTGTGGCATGCTTGCATGCATGCATACAAAGCAAACAAGAGAAACAAAACTTGGAAAAGAAAATCTTTGTTGGCCTCCGTGGCATGACTGGGAGGTAGCAGAGCCTTTAAAGGTGGGGTCAATGGGATGTCTTTGAGCCATTGAGGGCTGCCCCTCAAAGGACACTATGGAACCCCAATTCTTTCTATTTTGGTTTCTGGCCATAAGGTCAGCAGTCTTCTCCATCCCATGTCCCCTGCTGTTGCCACTTGGCCCACCCAGGAGAAGCCTGAACAATGGGTACACCAGATCTTGGGATGGAAGCTCCAAAACTATGAGCCCAAATAACCTTCTTGCCACATAGCTTAATTATGCCAAATACTTGGTTATAGTAACCCAATGCTAGCACAACTGTGGACATCCAGGAACCATTATGCTACCTACCACAGCAGGCAAATGTATTAATATGTCTTATGATCTAGCTCCAAAACATCTGTTTGTGGAAAAAAAACGGAGGTTACCCAGTCAGTGCGTGGCATGAAGCAATGAGTGAATGCTTTGCTTCTTTCTCTCTTCAGGCTTCAGGTTTCCTCTGCTGTGTCCATGTAGTCACCTGTGAGGCTTTCCAGTGGCTGGAAATCACCTGCATGGGAAACTCCAAAACCTCCTGGCACAGGCCCTCTGGGGCCTGTGAGTGAACAATCCTGGAGCCTGTGCCTAACTCCCCCAAGGACCGAGAAACAGCTGATTGGTTCTTACTAGCCAAGGAGAGACATACATGGTTAAGACCTTATTTTCTTTCCTCTCAGCATCTCCTCACCCAGAACTCTTCTCAATGGGCTCCTCAGGGCCCTCTTCAAATTACCCCCTGCCTCCCTTTCTGCCTTCCCAAGACCTGCTTCCTACTGAGATAGGAGCAGAAAGGAAGGCTAGGAGAGGTAGAAAACTTCAGCCCCGTGCAGACATAAAATCGGCTGTATAAAGAACAACTGAACAAATGAGCATGTGACCCCATGTCCTCATCCTCTACCTCACAAGAGACCCAAGACTTGGCTGGGAAGAACTCACCTCAACGTTAAAGGATAGCCAGAACCCCTACCTGCTGAGACCGCTTTCTTGCTTCAGTTCATGCCATAGTTTTGTACTGATTCTGGACTTTCAATCTAATGAGAGATGTCCTTTCTCTCAGAGTGTTTGACGATATGAGATTCCCTAGATGTCAGGATGGGAAGGTAATTTCATAATTCATGTTCCAACCCCCTCAGTATATTTTCTCAATTGTACTTTTCAAGGGCCCGGCAACCACTTCTCCCCAATTTTTAAAAATTTCCATACCAATCATATTTCTGAATATTGATTGAAAGTCATAAAGCATGCCAGCACCTTTCAGTGTAAGATGATGTATACCTACCATTAGTTACCAAGCTTAGCATGTGCTAGAATGTCAAACACATGCCAGGAATATACTGTGATTTTTTTTTCAGGGAAATTCTAGCTCCTTAAGCAAAACTTTTTTTCCTTTTTTATTTATTCTTCTCTTATATATTACATCCCGACTGCAGTTCCTCCTCCTTCCTCTCCTCTCAGACCCTCTCTCCTCACATCCCTTCTCCCCCAGATTCACTCCTCCTCTGTTTCCCTTCAGAAAAGAGCAGTCCCCCAGGGATAGCAACCAAACATGACATATCAAGTTACAGTAAGACTAGGCATGTCCCCTCATATTAAGGCTGGATGAGGTAACCCAGAAAAGAATCGGAGACAGCCCCTGTTCCCACTGTTAGGAGTGCCACAAGAACACCACGCTACACAACTGTAACATATGTCAGATGCATGCAGACCCCTGATTGTCATTTCAGCCTCTGAGCTCCTATGAGTCCTGCTCATTGATTCTGTGGGTTTTCTTGTGGTGTTCTTCACCGCCTTGGCTCCTAAAATCCCCTCTTCTGTGGGATTTTCTCAGTTCCACCTGATGTTTGGCTGTGGGTCTCCTCAGATCATACAAATCTTTCACCTATTTTTTTTTTTTTTTGGAACCAAGTTTCTCTGTATAGCCCTGTCTATCCTGCAACTTGCTCCATAAAGCAGGCTGGCCTGGAACTCAGAGATCCTCCTGTTTCAGGCTCCTGAGCTCTGACATTAACAGAGCCTACTGGCAAACAAAACTGAGCTGAGCAAAACTTCTTTAAAAAAGCTTTTCTTAAAGAAAGACAGTCTCTCTGAAGTTTCATCAGGTGGAGTTTTTCTATGATTGGTGAATTGCCTGGACAAGAACTGTGCCTCTTTTTGAGAAACACACTTTATATTATGTGATGATTTCTGACCTTCTGAGCCAAGTCTGCTTATGTACTTCCTAGGTGCCTGGACTTCACAAACGGGCTTCAAATCTAAAGCAATCTTCTTGCCTCTGCTTCCCAAATGCTAGGATAGCAAGTGTACGCCACCATGCTTGACAAGTAGTGTTTTCAGAGGCCATGGTGAACCCTGAAAAAAAAAACAGCAGAGAATTAAGCTATGATCCCTAGAGTCTGATACCCTTCACAGCAAGACAGACAGAATCACCCAACCAGCAACAATCAGCTATGGGCTAATCCTCAAACTACGGTTTTCCTAGTCTGGACTGAAATCTTCACTGGACAAAGCCTCCTTCATTCCCAGTTTGCTTCATTGTGAAGCTACAAAAAGCATGAAATCAATTATGTTAGCTGCATACGTCAATTTCCTGTGATACTTGCTATTACTTTACTAATATCGTGATTTATGTCGTCGCCAATAACCAAGTTGCTATCCACATCTACCTAATAGCCAGACATCAGAAACTGGCCACATCAGCACTATATTTTAACTATCTCCTGTCTCTCAGGTATCTCTCTTCAGGGTTTGTGTATTTTTCTTCTTATGCCGACCATTTCCGTTCACCACTGTGACTGTTAAAAAAAGAAATACTATATGAAGTCCACAAAGAAAGCAGAGCTGCTGTGTAAGAAGCAAAGGCCGGCCACTCCACATCACGTTGGCGTATCAGCTACTTTTCTCAGTGCTGTGACCAAACACCTGGCCAAAGGCAACTTCAGAAAGGAGGGTCAGCTTTAGCTCACAGTCTGAGGAGATATGAGGGAAGGGAGTCTGACACTCAGCACACTGCATCTGCAGCCAAGGAACAGGGACAGGCGAATGCTGGCGCTCAGCGCCCTTTTTTCTTCTTGGGTCTGGGGCCTCAGCCTAGAGGACATGTCGCACAGATTCAGGGGTTTTCCTCAGTTAAGCCTCTCTGGAAACACCCTCATCGACACCTCCAGAGATGTGCCTCACTAATGTCCTATTTGTTTCCAAATGACGTCAAGTTGACTGGTGAAATTAACCATCAGACTCACAAAGACAAGTACTGCATGCTTTTTTTCCCCCTTTCATATGTAGAGTGGATGGACAGTCAGAAAGGACATGAAGGGAAAAGGAGAGTAGTAAGATGTGGGAACAGAAATGGGGGAGAACATGGGGAGAGATGAGAGCAATAGAGAGGTGAATATGATGAAAGTACATTGTATGCATCCACGGGACTATGGTAATGAAAATCGTCACTCTGTACAATTAATAAGCAGCAGATAAAAAGAACAGTGCCAGTTTGTCTGCCTGTTTACTTTCCCACAGTTCTGAAGCGACTGTCACCCAGTGTCATTGAGCATATTTCTTGGACTTCTATTTTCTGTAAGGCTCCCCCCCCCTGTAAATCTTAACAGATATTCTCCTATAAAGAACAACCTTTCCTAAATATTTTTGTTTCCTTGAGGTGTCATTTACACAGAGAAGGTAGGGTAAATTTTTGGCTCTTGCCCTTACTTCCCAGCTTTTAGAATAATGAAAGGTACCGGCCTGGCCACATCCTAAGATGACTAAGCTTTTTAAGGAACACATGGACTTTAGCATAAACTGTATTTTAATTCATTACCTTTTTGAGGTTTTCTTTTTAAAAATATTTTTATTTTATGCACATGTATGTGTCTGAATGTATGCATGTGTACCGTATATATGTTGTTGCCAAAAAGAGGCCAGAGGGGCGTCAGATCTCCTGTAACTAGAGTTACAGATGATTGGCAAACAGCTGAGAACTGAACCTGGGTCTTTTGTGGGAGCAGCAGGAGCTCTTGACCACCAAGCCATCTTTCCAGCCACCTCTGCCTCTTCCTTCTCCTCCTCCTTTTGATATTTAAGAAGTCTCTTCTTAGCTTTTCATATTTCCCCTGTGTCCTTTAAACATAGTCTTTGACAGTGCCCTGGACTTCTTGTCTGAGAACGTGGGCCAGGCTCACTTGCGCATCTCCTCTCTCTGAAGGGAAATAAAATGTTCCTCAGAAGCCCTTTTTCCTTTCCACGCTTGAGCAGCAGAATTTAAAGACCTGTGCCCTGTGAATATTCCTCATGATTGGCCACTCACAATCATTATTTTTAGGTTATTTTAGTGAAGACAACTAAGAAATATTTAAAATTATATTATATGAGTTCATGTTGATACTTATAAGTTAAATTAAGACTGTAGATTTTTGCTTCTTTTATGTGTATTATCCACTTGTGCATGTGTGTGTAAGTGTGCATGTGTGTTTTTGTATTTTTAAAAATATTTTTATTTAGTTGTGTGTTGAAACATTTACACACACATCATTACTAGACAAGGTCACTTCAGAAAACTCTGTCTGTGATCTCTGTCACATTCACTTTGCTGTTTTTTTTTTCTGCAGTAAATTTTCATTTACCCATTTGTTTTACAAAAGCAGATAGATGGGTGTATGTGCCCATTCATTCTTTCCCTCTCTAGAGAAAGGATAACCCACTAGACCCAAGTACACTTTCAAAATGACTGTCACTCCACGTCAGCACACAGAGAACTTCACTCCTAGCTACTAGTACTTAGTGTTTGATAGGCTATTCCTGGCCTTTAATATTCACCCCATCACC
Organism: Pachyuromys duprasi; assembly: GCA_028658305.1. Taxonomy (NCBI): domain Eukaryota; kingdom Metazoa; phylum Chordata; class Mammalia; order Rodentia; family Muridae; genus Pachyuromys; species Pachyuromys duprasi. The sequence goes on along the minus strand of CM053748.1, from coordinate 44,544,392 downwards.
AGGAAAGACATGGTATGTGTGCTTTTCCTATTTTTGAGAGTATGATTTTTGGAAGTGATTCCTAGTGATGAGATTGCTGAACCAGAAGGTAATGCATGTAATTTTGCTAGCTATTTCCAAATTCTCCGAGGCTTGCGCTACGTAGCATCCCACCAGCAAAGAGTATGTTATCCACTTTTGGGTTTTGCTTCTCTGAGAAGTGAAAAATAGCATTTTAGTGAAGATTTCATTCCCCTCTTCACACACACACTGCAATCCATATGCTAAGAAAGGATTCCTTTGGGTGGTAACACCATTGGACTGTCAAAGAAGAAAACTTCTCCCTGGCTACGTTATATATTGAGCAGGGAGCTTTCCTTCTTACAGATGGGCTTGCCTGGCTAAGTCCTCATTCAGAGTAGCTGAGAAGTATGAGTCCATGAAAATGGAATAGCCACCATTCATAAAACAAGATGCTTCAAAGAGCCTTGTTAAGCAGCATAAACTGTTGACTGCCAGCAGAGGGGTCCAAACTCATCTCGTAGTCAGTGGACATTCTTTACAAAAATTGAATGTAATTCTGGACTCAGAGGCCCATGATGAAATCATAAAACTCCAGTGCTTGATAGCAAAAGATGAAGCAGGAAACAGACATCTTTTTTTTTAATTTTAATTTTTACTTTTTTCCCACAATTTATTCATTATATATCCCAATTGTAGCTTCCTCCCGGTCTCACCCTCCCACCCGCTTCCCCTAGCTTCTTCCCCTAGTCCACTGAAAGGGGGAATTCTCCACCATTGCCATCTGCCCAGAGCTTATCAAGTCTCATGAGGACTGCCTGGATCCTCTTCCTCTGTGGCCTGGCAAGGCTGCATCACCAGGGGCAAGTGATCAAAGAGCAGGCAACCGAGTCCATAACAGAGGCAATATAGTTCTGGGTTATATGTTCACACAGGCATACAACCATCACTGCCTTAAATCTCAGAACCTTTCAGCACTCCCAAAGAAGGCAGGCATCTACTAAGAGTACTCCCCATCCCCTCAACCTACCTCGGCCACGCAGATCCTTGTGTTCTCCCTAAATCTATCTATTCTGAGTACTTTATATAAAGAAATGAAATGGCACTTGCTGCAGTCTTCCATGATTTTCTTCTCTCAGTGAAAACCATCCTGAAAATGACCAGTTTTAGAGCACAACAGCATTTCATTATTATTTTTTTTAATCGCAAAGCCTATTCTGTTATATGGATATAGCAGGTTTTCTCTTCACTGTTCTTTCATTAGGTGGCATTTACATATGGTAAAAAATGTATATTTCATCTGAAAATGTGAGTGTGCCACATCTTATTTACTCATCTACACATTGAATACTTGAGATGTTTCCCTTTGTGTGTGCATGTGTATGTGTGGTATATGCATGTGCCCATGTATGTACCGGTGAGTGGGTGTGTATGCCCGTGTGTGTGTGTGCACACTTGTGGAGGCTGGCAAACAACACCAAGTATCATCTTCTATTGTTCTCTACATTACTTTTTTTAATGCTTTAAAATATTTTATGCGAGTATGTGCATGTATACATGGGTAATATGCACGTGTGTGTACAGGCACACCTGGGGGTCAGAAGGACATTAGTGTCTTGGGGCTGGAGTTACAGTTGGTTTTGTGAGCTGCTGAGCGTGGATGCTGGGATGCAAACTCTGGTCCTCTGACACAGCAGTAAGTCAGCGGTCCTAACTACTGAGCCGGTTCCCTAGCGCTGCCATCTTGCTTCTGAGACAGCTTCGCTGAAGCTGGAGGTCACCAACTGGAGATCTCCATCTCCTCCCCCTCCCTCCCATCTCTGGGGGATGGATGTGCATGGCCGTGTTTGCCCTTTTATGTGGACTCTGTAAACTCAAACTGCCGTCCTCATGCTTGGGGGATGAGCACTTCACCCAGGCCCCTGCTCCTCTTTTGTTTGGCTGTAAGAGCAGGGCTGCTATGAACCTGTCGGCACACGCTTTGAGCAGACTGGGTTGAATTCCTGGATGTCGCCTCTCGGAGTTGTTTGGGAACACAAGTATCTATGTCCATGCCCAGTGTCAAGCACAACAGCGGAAAGTTTGTAAATTGTCATCCCCTTGCTCAGATTGTACACAGCATCGATTTTCCTGTGTTTGGGTGTCAAGTGGCCTATGCTCCAAGTCAGGTATTGCCCAACACATGGCTATAACGAGAAGTTATCCAATTCATGTTTCCCCATCCACATATATGATATTTTTGAACCCCTCCCCCCACTAGTAGCAGCCACACAAAAAGGGAAATGGGTTTAGCTGGGTATCACCTGCTATTAATGCTTACGCCTACATTGCTCCAATAGTTAGCCAGGAATAAATACCAACCTTGCGCAGGCGCCTCAGAGTCTACCTGTCTGTCCTCCCATACCGCAGACCATTTGGAGCAGTGCCTCTCCTCTCTTGGTGCCCTGGTTCTTCCACTGCGCTGGCTCCCAGCCCCCACACACTGAGCTCTGAGGACTGCTTCCACTATCTCGGCATTTATCAGAATGTTAAAGCTGCAGGGCTTCCTCTCTGCTTTCACATCTCTCTAAGCCTCTTTTCATTACACCTTTCTCAGTAAGAAGATCGTTTTCCCGATAGGGAACAAAAGCATCATTGAGGACTTATGAGTGGTTCCGTGTTAGGTATTTACATGCTACTTCCCCTCCAGCCTGTGGGTCGTCTTCCTGGTTCCTGACTCTGGTGGGAAAATAGAGTCCTTTGGGTCACTCTCAACATTTTTCACAAGTCCTGATCAAGAGAGCTTCATCGAGTGGTCCTTAGGGGTGCGGTTCCTTTTTCTGTGTGTTTGTATAGCTGGCTATTGACCTTTGACACTAGGCATCTTGGGATCATTTCTAATGTCAAAGGAGTCCCCTTGTCTCTCTTTGGTGAGCTCTAGGGATAGTCTAGCTGCTGTCTCTTTGCTTTATCCCACTTTTCTCCAATCCTTTTTCTTCCATCTGGGCTCTGAGGAGAGGAAGCCAGACACATATCCCAATTTCTCCACTCCATCTCTGAATCTGATGAGGAGTACTTTTGTAGTCATCAAGGCAACATAGTTCTGGTTAGGTCAGGAAAATAGACAGTGGCTTAAATATCATGCAGGTTTATTTTTTATTTTTTTTTCTCTCTCTCTAGGAGTTCGGCCCTAAAGCCTACGGTGCTGCAGTTGCCTCTGTTCTCTGACTCACCCTAGAGATGGACTGTGAGTCCCCACCCTCCTCAGCTATATGGCTCATTCTAGAGCTCACCCAGTAGCCACAGGCTGTATGTCCATGGCTGTCCTCTCCAGGGCCAACTGCAGTCCTGCCCACACTCTCACATGCGCACAGGCGTACTCACACACAAACACACAGAGTCAATGCTTGCTATTCACAATAGTTACTAAGTCACCATGAAGACTGGCCTGGCAAACATTAAGTCACTGTCCCCAAAGGAAGCACAGGTTGGACTCTTATGATCCTTTGTTATGTTTTCCTTCATGTACAGTCAATGTTTTGTGTGTCTTTTCCACTTAAAGGCTCCTCGTTCCATACCTGTTGTTAATCTACTAACATGGAGCTATCACAATCAGCACTCTATGGCTCCTGCCCCAACCAGCCTTCTCTGGCACACTTATTTTCTCAGTAAGACACTTCTCTGCATCCTGTGCTTTGACTCACGAGGCAGCTCTTAGCACCAAAAGCTGCAGAATCACCACAAAAAGTATAAAGCTCTGGTACTAAGTAGACTGGAGAGATCTCTTAAGACACAAAAACTAAACTAAGAAGACAGAGCTGGGACATATTAGGTGATTTAAAGCTGAACATCTTGCGTTTCAAATGATACAGAAGAGCCACAAGGACTGATTGTGAGATCATGAGTTTATTTTTGTAAATAGACTAATGGAAAATTCTCAAGTAATGGAAACTGATTGAACACACACAAATACACACACACACACTTGTGTGCCCAACATCATGTGTTTGCGACATACTTACATAGTGCCAGCGGGGGACCTCAGCCTTTGGTTCACTAGTACACACGCCATGCCAAGCACAGGACAGGACTTTGGAGGCCAACAGTAAATATGTGTTTGATAAGTAAATGGATCACTGAAAGCAGGTGGCTGGTTCAAGTTGTCTACAGTCTCTATGGAATGCTCCTCCCCCCCCTTCAAAAAAATCAGAGAAACACTGGACAGATTAGTGCACAGGCCCAGTTGTGTTTGTTTGGTCTTATTCAGGGTCTATTTCTGTAATCTATTTGGACTATTAGAAGGCCCATAGAGACCTGTGAAGGTTTTCTGAAGGGCTCAAGACCTGTTGGAGAGAAAATTGGCATAGTGCCATCTAGTGGTCAACACTAAAACATGGGGCCATTGAAATTGGGTTTGGACCATGTGTTGGCTAACTGAATGTCAACTTGACACAGCTATAATTATCAGAGGCGAGGGAATCTCAAGTGAGAAGCTGCCTTTGTGAGATTGGCCTGTGGGAAAACTATAGGGCATTTTCTTAGTTCGGTTGTGGGAGGGCCAGCCCATAATGTGTGTGGGGGGGGGGGGCAAGAGGGCAGGCTAAAGAAGCCTTCCATGAGGCAAGCCAGTCAACATCATTCCTCCGCCACGTGTGCAGTGCTCCTGCTTCCGGATTCCTGCCCTGTTTGAGTTCCTGCCCTAACTGCTTATGACAGTGAACATCTGTGAGTGAAACTTTTTCCTCCCCAAGTTCCTTTTGGCCACGGTGTTTCATTGCACCCTGACAAGAACAGACTATTAAGAGTCTCCTTATGCACCTAAACTTGGGATACCTTTCTTGTAAGCCAGAGGCTTCTGGGTACAGTAAACAAAAAGTAGGAAGGGGAGCGTGAGTTACTGGGCGCAGCAGTGACTCCAGAGCAGTGGCGAATCTGGGGGCTGCACACAGGAAGATTGTTGAGGCTTGCCCGATTGTTAACCCTGGCCAGGGGCTAGGCCAGGTATCTCCAGGGTTTTGGCTGCTTATCCAAAGAACTGAAAAGAAGAGCTCCCACATGTTTGGAGGAAAAAAAAAAAGCAAGGTGATTTAATTTGGAGCACATTGATGGTACAGAGTGTAGAGGGACACTGTGAAGACGGATAGTGGGCCACACGCATGAAAGTATTCACGGTCCATTGGTTTTCAGGGCTCTCCTCTGCAGGGGTCAAGAGGAGTTTGGTTACTTAGGGGCATAGATTGGATGGGTCTCTGTTTTGATTGATAGCTTAGACCATCTATCGATTTTTCCTATTGTATCCGTCCCTTCCCAGAATGCATGTGCTTTTAATCACATGCATGCCCAATTATGTATGGGTGTTTAAGAGAGTAAACAGAGGATTCTGCCTAAAAGTTTAGTAGGGAACACCCCCAAACCGGTTCAGGCTGGAGGGATCCTTTCATTTCTGATAACCGCAGACATTGTGAGTGCAGTCAAACAGAAACTGTTAAAGTTAGACTATTACTAGGAGTAAGGGAAATTATATACGGGAGCACATGCAGCCTGGTGCAGGTAGGGGTCTGAAGGTTGCTGCATCCTGAGGCTGCTAGGTGGATCCCTTTGGAGGGTGCGTGTGTGCACAGCGCTTGCAGGTGAAGGAACCAGGCCTCCAGTGCCTTAATACAAGAGGAAGTGTATGTGCACAACCAAAGTGGGGTCCCAAGCCTCAATATCTCCTCTGCCCGCCTCAGGTCCAGCTACAGGTTCAGTGACAGGCAGTGTTTTAAGAGAATGCAGTGCATACGTGAACATGTACAATACACTACACCATAAACACACATACACACAGAAAGAGAGCGAAAGAGAGAGAGAGTGAGGAAGGGAGAGAGAGAGAGACCACACTGGATTGGTCAGGGTCACTGTGGAAATCATTAATAAATATATTTTATGAGTTTTAGAAATCACATATGTGATTTTGAAATCCCAGCTCTGTTAGTAACAAGCTTTGCGGTTTGGGGCAAGAGGCGTAGATACCCAAATCCTGTGTAAAAAAAAAAAAAAGGTAATAATAATTATATAATGTTTATTTCAGGGATTAAACAGAATAATGTACACAAACCAATTAGCAATAAGTACTGAGCGATAAGTAATCAACAGGCAAGGGGAGCTGCCTGTGCTGCTGCTTTCAGGGAGCGGTGCGGTGTCTCTGTAAGGAAAGCCCTTTCTTCTGCGTGCAGGCTGAGTCTTCGGCGGCACGGCGGCCGCCCGAGCAGCGCACAGGAGTCAGAGCAGTGCATGCTTTAGAGTGGGCTCTACTGCGCAAACTGTTGAACAGGTACGTGTCAGGTAGAGAGGAGTCCTGGACAAGAGGACTCGGAGGAAAGTGCCCACATTTCTAGTGGGCTCTGTGTCAGGAGAAGCAAAGCATTATATTATAGCAGGTTGTAGCTGTTAGTTCTTTTTTTTTTTTTTTTACTTTTTAAACTAATTAATTCAATGTACATATCAGTCATAAGAACCTCCCTCTTCTGCTCCCAGTCCCACCCTTCCTTCCACATCCCCCCTCCCGACCCAGACACCCCAGCTCATCTAGTCACATAAGGACTGAGTTCATCTTCCTCCCTGTGGCCTGTAAAGGCCATCCCATCAAGAGGAAGGGATCAAAAAGCAGGCAACAGAGTCCATGTCAGAGATATCCCCTACTGTCCCCTAACTGGTGAGCCCACATGAAGCCTAAGATGCCATCGGCTACTTATAAGTAGTGGTCCTAGGTCCAGACCACACATTGTCCTTGGTTGGTGCTTCAGACTCCACAGGACCCTCTGGGCCCTGGTTGATTGGCTCTGATGGTCTTCTTGTGGAGCATTTGTCACCCCTGCTTAACAGAACAGGTGAAAACTTAGTCATACAGAAACCTAAGGGTGTTCCAAACAAATAACAAGCTCCGACGGCCTTTCTGAGGAAAACCCCATCTCTTTGCGAGGCTAGAGAGGTGGCTCACTGGTTAAGAGTGTACCGTTCTTGCAGAGGATCAGAGTTTAGCTCCCAGCAGCCATGTCACACAGTTCAGGCTGGAGGGAACTGCTCTGGAACTGCACCTGCAGGGACTCTGACACCCTCTTTCGGATCCCGTGGGCACCTGCACTCATATGTACAACATCCTCACAGTGGAGGCAGACGTGGACAGAGGGAACATGATGAGAAGGCACGCTAAGAATGCCACATGACCCTACAATTGGAGTGACCTGTCCACGAGTAAAGGGACCCCAAAGATTACTACCCACACAGAAATGCAGAGACAGACAAGGAACACTCCCTGGACAGAGAGCAGTCCAGTGCAGCTCACCTCAGACTCCGGCCTCCAGAGCTGTGTGAAGATGAGTCTGGCTGTGTCTGCTACCGGTTGATCCCACTGAGTCTAGCAACTGCAGGCCAGACAGGGCATTCCATTCCTGGAAAAGTTCCTACATGGCTGGGTGCCAGATGTTAATCAGAGAAGAAGCTTTTTGTTTGTTCTGCACATGTTTGTGTACATGTGTCTATATATATATATATATATATGCATGCGGTGTGTATGTGTGTTCCGGTCTACATGTGTGTGGCTGTACCTGTGTGGACATGCAGTCATAAGTGGAAAGGTCAGAGGTTAACAATCCGAGATATTCCTCCACTGCTTTACCCCTTACCTGTTATGTAAGGCGTGGCCTCTCATTTGAAGCGAGCTTGACAGTTCTGTGAGCCTAGCCAGGCACTTGCTCCTAGATCTGACCCCACCCGCTTGGAACTACACACAGTCTGCTTACCCCTGCCAGAGTTTACATGGGTGCTAAGGATCCCAGCTCACGTGAAAGGCAAGTGCTTTAGCCACTGAGCCATCTCTGAAGCCTGATGAGCAGATCGATTTATCTGACGTTCTAACCTTATGAAATTACAGCAAGCTGCCTCTAAACGGGAGGGACTGGGAGAGGATGCTGTTTATGCTACACTGAGCAGCTGCTGAAGTAGGAAACATGGAGGTCCTCTGCATTGCTGGCCTTACCAGAGCGGAGGAAGAGTGGGGATTTTCCTCTCTGGTGGCTGAGAGAGTTTCCAAGACCTGTTGACAGGACATCTGTCTTCTTCTGCTTGCTTGAGGAGGGCATTCGCTAATCTGGCAGCGCCTGATCTCTTATGGAAACTTCCAGGCGCTGGCCTTCTCTTTCCTCCTTACCTGACTTTCCCTGGCAGCCACTATCTCCACCCCAGCATCTCTCTCTCCCTCCCTGCCTCACTCTCTCTGTCCCTCCCTTCTTCTCAATCTCTCTTTATCTCTCCACCTCCCCTTCTTTGAAAAGTATGAACATTAACTTCCTGGGCTTTGAAATATCCTTGCTCAATTACCATGCAGCGTCTTGCAGCCAGTATCCTCCTGGCGCTTGGCTTTAGTGGGGCTGTTGGCTTTAGAAAATGTTCACTCATCAGGTTGACCTATTGCCTAAAGTGGGCAGTGAGGCCCAGCCGCAAAGCGCTTGTATTTAAGAGCAGTTCCACCAGGTGGCGCTCCATGGAAGGTTGGCCCATGGGGCCCTTGAACTTCCCTCTCAGTATCTGAAAATAATCGCAGCAAAATCCCAGAGCCATTGAAGCTTCTAGAGGTTGCCTTAGAAGACGTCGCTTGCCCTTCTGACTCAGTCTGACTCCGTCTTCAAGAAGACATAACTTTCTGTCGCTTCCCTCACTGACATCCTCATCTAGGATCAAATTTCCTCAGCAAGCAACAAGTGAAAATGTTCATCCAGGCTCCTGTAGCCAAGGGATGATACAGGAGGTGGCTGGGTCAGCCTGTCACTTTGGCAGGGATAGTGATAGCAGAGGGCAGAGATGCCATCACAGCGCCTCATCAGATGCCACTTGGCACTGGCCAGACACAGAGAACACTGTGTGCTCATTAACACCCTTGGAACACTCAGAAAGCAGCCAGCCCAGAAAAGGAGGATAGCTTCGTTTTTACACTATGACGGGATAAAGTGCATTTCCAGTTGGACCTCAAATACTCAAGACAGAAGAAGGAACCGAAGCCAGCGTTTCCTGTCAGAATCTCTGTAAATGGTTCAACATGGAAGCAAAGACAAGCAGCCAGCAAGCTTGGCCCAAGACTAGAGACTGAAGAGCAATGAAACAGAGGTGGCACTCCTCCTGACTAGGGAGTCTGTGTGTGTTAAAGCAGATTTCCTGTTACATCATCTATGAAAAGTTTCCTTTTTAAGTGGCAAAGTGTCTTTTGGATACTGACTTGGTGAGCATCCTTTGTCACGAATTGGAAAAAAAAAATTTCCTTCTTCATTGTTCGGGGTTTGAAGCTTCTTGCAAACAAAATACAAAATTTCTTAGCAAAGGAAGAAGCCATAATAGGTATACAATCAATAACCTTCCATCCCCATTCTTACCGACATTCAAAGAACTTTGTGGGATCTCCTCAGAGATCCTGACATAATTATCATGTGTTCAAAATCAAAGCAAAATGCTGGTTTATGAACGATGGAGAGAACACGGCTCTGTGCTGTTTTCCAATGGACTTGCTGAGTGATCACAAAGAAATGTTCAAAAAAGACAGTGCCCTACCGGGCTGGCATCCTCCAACGGCTGGAGTCCTTCAAAGGCAGCTGCCTCCCAAGAACGCTGTGAAATAGGGGACTCTGACTCAAGAGCCTTCAGTTTCCCTTCCTGTACACTAGTCTCCCCGTTGCCATTAAATTTGCAGGCTCTCATCCTCCTTTGTTTCCTTTATCAAAACTTCCTCTCAGGGAAAAAAGTTACCATCAATTTTAAGGCAATGAAAATTTGGCACTCTCTTGATCTCCCTCTTTCCCTCCTTCCATTCATTGGTCACCAAGAAGGTTGTGGAAGCCTCCTGAAGGGCAGGGATCTTCCGGTGCCCCAGAACTCACTTCAAAAGACAAGGCTACCCTTTGTCCTATCCCAAAGCTCAGCACCACGGATCCCACCCTGAGCACCACACTGGAGGCATAGGGATCCAGTCAATTCTCAAATGTCCCTCTGCTTAGGAGCCTCCAAAACCGCATCTCCAGGAGGAGAGTTAGGGGCCGCCATTTTCTGCTAGATGTCTCTTGAAGCCCAGAGTTTTGGGATAAAGACAGTCTGTTTGTTTCCAAAACAGCATGGCTATGCGAGTCACTGCAGAGAGCGACTCCCCGGGGTTTTGTACGGAATGACCAGCAGCACAAGTTCACACAGAGAGCCAGTGTTATAACTGCCACGATGAGCAGTGCCTGCTTGTGACAAGCTGGGCGTCCTGGATCCTTCCTCACCAAGGCAGCCTGTCGATCACCCATTCCAGTCCAGGGTTGAAGCTTGCTAATCTGCCTGTGTCCTAGCTTCCTGCCAGGAGAAAAATCCACTAATGTCTGGAAGACAATAAAAGCTGTCGGCCCATTCAGAGTACTCACCATGAGACTTTCAGTCCAAAGTTGCTAGGGCTGCCAGAGGACAGAGCCAAGTGACTGAGAATTGAGAGAAAGAGCAGACCAAAATAAAAGATGCACAGATGACCCCCAATATGGAATTATCAGGCATGAACTTGAAAATAGATCTTCAAACAAGAATTATACCAGAAAACTCCGGTTTATGGTTTCTAAAACACCAAGTAGAATATTACAACTAAACAAACAAACACAAAAAAACACCAAGCAATTAAAAGAACTTTGGGGCTGATAAAATGGCTCATCAGGTAAAGGAGCATGCCACAAAGCCTAATGACCTGTATTTAATCCCTGGAACCCATGTGAAAATGGAAGGGCAGAGTGGACTCCATAAAGTTGCCCGATGACCTCCATAAGCATGTCATGGCATGTGCTCAGTCACACACATGCCCTCTAACATGTCATACACACATACACACCCCACACATACAATAACAATTGAATGCCTTTTTTTTAATTCAAAAGAGTGTAAGTTTTCTCCTAAAGTGGTGAAGTCCTTTGGGGATACACCGGGGCTCAAGATGATAGATTGTTATGGTTCCAAGCCTTGCCTGGCATACAACAGGAAGTGTCTCTCTTCCTATCATCCTCACTAGACAGGGTGGTGCTATTTAAACATTTAATGGAAAGGGTTTACAAAAGAGTGAACATAGAAAAGTGTCTGTGGGACTGATAATGTTGTCAGAGGAAAGACCATTGGAGCGCATTGATACATGATATACACACATGCACATAACATATGTGCATGCTAAGCGTGTTTCATGTGTGCAGCTGGAGTCCTGTAAAGGCAGAGAACTAAGCATATGAGAGACTTCATGTGATGTTAGCTGAAGAAATACTGAATAGCGGTATTAAGTCCCTGGTTTCGGAATCCTTAAAATCTTCAAGTCTCAGAGAAATGGCCCACCTGGACATGGTCAGGTGGGTTAAGAAGGAAACCTTTTTTAGAGGCCAAGCCAGAAAGATTCATTCCCTCCAAAGGGACAACAGTAAAACTAACAGTTCCTCCCTGCCAATAATGAGATAATAGAAGAGCATGTTTTAAACACTTAACGACAACAACAAAATGTCCATTTGTAATTCTGTGTAAGGGAGAAGAATCCTTTAAAATAGAAGGAAAATACATTTTGGAAAAGCTCAAGATAGTTCTTCATCTGCATAGCTATACTAAAATAAATACTTCAGATACTCTGTGAGAAATGAAGGAAAAGGAGCAACATGTGACCCCGGGGCAGTGGGGAACAAGCACCGAGCGGCCTGGCCCGGCTTAGTGTAGGCTGTGAGACAGCAACAAAACTTTAGCCGGCCATCAAGCTGGCATGTAAGAGATGCCTAAAACCAATACATAAAAGACAGCTGCAAAAATAAATTCTCTTTTGCAGCCCAGGCCCCATTGTTCAGTATAAGTTCTGATGTATAAGACAAGCTCAAAGTGATAACGGTATCAATAATGTCATTGAGAGCAAGGAGATGGTATTTTAAAATCGATCAGTAAATGCAGAGATGCTGTCGTTCTGGGTAGATAGCAGGCCAGGGAAGTGCGCAGGCAGGGCACTCTGAGTCTGGGAGTCACGGAAGCGGGACCTGGTCTTTGGTACTGCTCCATGGTTACTTTCCATCTTGCTTTGCTCCTCTTCTCCAAGAGACAGCTGAGAGCATAATGTTTCAGGAGCCCCTGGGGAGAGGTTTGAAGCAGTTGGGTGCCTGCTACTAGAATGCCTAAAAAAATGGCAGCAAGTACCCATAAATAACTATTAGAAGCTAAGCACACAGAGCTTGGCTTTAACCTGCTTTTGAAACATGCCTTCAAGCGTCTCTCCTCTTTGCCGTTGCCAAAGAGCTCGCGATGATTTGGCCTGGTCCCACCTTTCCAACTGTGATCTCGGCTCAAGAAAAATAGTATCGGGCTTCAAAGCAGCCAATTGTTAGATATTTTTTTTTGTTTGCTTAAATTATCAGATTTTATCCTAAGCTTGTGCCAAACAGATAAGAGAAAGGAGAGCCTTGAGGTGGCAGACACCGCTCTGCTTTGATAACGGAGGCAGAAACAGGCATCGCAGCTAGGAAGTTCACTGGCTGACACCCTTAGGTGCTTCTTCCACAGCAGGTATTGCTGAGAGAGCCCTGGTCCTCACAGGCTGGAACACAGCCTTTATTTAATTCTCAATCCACACGACAGGGGTAAGTGAGCCCTGAGGTAAAACTCTGATTTGAGATGTAGTGTGGATCCCTAATGCCAGCCAAAGCCAGGAGCTAACTGCTAATTCCTTAAGACAATGCAGGGTAGGCAGGCATTTGCATGCAAGCAACAGGTGGTCCTTAAAATGCCTCCCCATTTTACAGATGGAAATGCTGAGACTTAGTGATTGCTGAAGCTGGTGAGTGACAGAGCTGGAATTAATTAAACGAGGCCTATCTACACGTGAAAATCCCGATGTCTCCAGTGTATCGCAGACTTCAGAGACTGAAGACAGAAGACTGAGACGGAACCAGGGTGAAAGAGAACTCACAGAGAGAAACTCTAATTCCTGGGAGAAGAAGGAAGACAGGATGAAGGTTGGGGGGGGGGAAATCACCTAAACTCCCCAGTCCAACCTGGGGCTGGTCTTGGGTTGAAACAAGAGAACGTAAACATGGAAGCCAGCAGTCTCCCCAGAGTCCAGGTGACGGTACCTAACGGGACCCAGGAAAGTCCCTGTCAGCCAGGAAGAGAACTGAGTGGACAGTGTCTACTGGGTGATAGCGGTAACCATGGAGATACTATCAACATTGGTCGTAGTTTTTTAAAGATTTATTCTTACTTCTACTTAGGTATATGCCTGTGTATCTGTGTGTGTGTGTGTGTGTGAGAGAGAGAGAGAGACAGAGAGAGAGAGAGAGAGAGAGAGA
>CM053748.1:44491295-44530567 GCA_028658305.1 Pachyuromys duprasi | reverse complement strand
GGCCTCAGAATGCTGTTTGCTCAAGTGTAGGCGACACCAGAATGGACTGGATTTTCACAACTCTTTTACCGTATGACAAGATCAGTTTTATCAATAACTGTAGAATAAAACTAATAATAATGACGACAGGGAAAGAAATGAAGACAATAAAATTTTTCCTTTATTAAACTTCCTTTACAAATATAAGGATGGCAGGTAAATAGCACATTAGCAGAGAAAAGGGGAAACGAATCTTTCAGACAGAGTCTTACCATGTAGTCTAGGATAGCCTCAAACTTTTTTCTTTAACATTTTTTTTATTGATTCTTTGCAAATTTTACATCAGGCACTCTGATCCCACTCACCTCCCCGCCCCTCCATATCCACCCTCCATCCTTACAACCTCTCCCCCTAAAGAAAACCAACTAACCAACCAGACAAAGCGGAACAAACAAACGAACATCACAGTGGAAGCTGTAGGGTGTCACACAGTGTGCCGCTATCTACGAACTGCTGGAGAGCACCCAAGTGCCAGGCCTGCAGAACTCTTGCTCAGGAGAGGTGCGGAGTGAACGCTCCCGAGTGCTGCAGCTCAAAGGGCGTCCAGCCTCCTACTCTCATGCCCTTGGGGGTCAGTCCCTGCTTCACCCAGGCCCAGGGAGGCTCAGGTGCTGCCTATGGTGTTGTCCGGTGCTTCTTGTTGCCTGCTCCGAAAGCCTCAAATTCTTTATGTTTCTGCTCCCACCTCCCAAATGATAGGAATATGGGCGTGCACTACCACACACAGTTTTAAGTGTAAATATTTTAAAGTTACAAGTATATTTCTTCTAAGGAAGAACTTTTGTCTACATGTTAATATTGAGTAGAATGTCATGCCTTTGGTTTTGAGATTGTTACACATTTCTTAATGGTTTTTTTCTCAAGATTGGTCTGTGTATATTTGCAGTCTGGATATCTTTAGTCACCATTGATCAAGTCCAATTTTTCACTTGCTGTAACTTCTGACGTTTTCTTTTCCTTGTAGCAGGAGACATACGTAGAGCTATGTCTTAGATAGGAAGCTAAGTTGTGACCAGATGTGCTGGTGCATACCTGTAGCCCGATCCAGAACTTGGGAGGCAGAGGCATGAAAACCACAAGCTCAAGGATAGCCTGAGTAAGACTCTCTTTCAAAAGACAAAATTCTTGCAATGAAGATTCAGTGGTTAGAGGGCTTGCTTAGCATGCTCAAGACAGTAGGTTCAAGCCTTAGGACAGTGCACATATATACATACATGTATGTGTGTATTGTGTACATATAAATGTGTATATATGTGTGTGTACATGAGATCTATTAAATCCAGTTAAATCTCACATCACAACACATTCTAGAAATGCAGCACAATTTATGTCTTTGTTTCTTCTGAATAAATCTTAGCAGCTTTCAAATGTCACCAGAGATAAAAACATTTTTTCATAAAAAAATAAAATAAGAAAAAAAGCCACCACCAGGAAATCACTCATAAATTGTTATGCATTTTTTTTCATGAGTCTTTTTCCTGAAAAAAACAATCACAGAAAATTCTTGAATGATAGCAAACAGGGACTGAGTCACTGTGCTTGTCCAGGTCCTGGTGAAATCAATGAGGCTGCAAATACTGACAAATTAAGGCTAATGTATTTGCTCATAACTCCTGTTTTCTTCTTTGCACATTCTTTTTATTGTGTGTGCATGTGAGATGAGAGACCTATAGAGAGAAAGGTGGGTGTATGAATGTGTGTGTGTGTGTGTGTGCGTGTGTGTACACATGCATGCATGTTACTGTGTGTGGGTACAGGTATGGGTATGTCACAGCTCACATGTGGAGGTCAGGGAACACCTTTAGGTGTGGGTCTTCTCCTTCCCATCCTATATGAAGCAGGGTCTGGCGTTCACTGCTATGTCCTCCAGGCTAGCTGGCACATGAGCTTCTGTGACTTCTCTCTTCTTAGCACTCCACCTCCAGGGATCACACACCCTTACACTGCTGCATCTGCTTTCACATGGATTCAGGGGATGTGCACCCGGGTGGCCAGGCCTGTATAACACACACTTATATGAGATGGTCCCTTCCTTCTTTTCTTAAACTAACTGCCCATTTTTCCACTTTTTAAAAGGTAACGGTCTCTGCAGCTCCTGGCACAGACCTTCATTGAACAATCCAGCCTTTGACGAATCTGGCTGCGTTAGTCAGCTTCTTATTACCATAACAAAACAGCTGAGAACAATAGCTTATAAGGAGGAAAGGTTGGTTTGTTTTGGCTTGTGGTTTCAGTCCATAGTTGGTTGCCTTGGGCCTGTGACTGCACAGTTAGTTCATCATGGCTGACACACAAGCTGGGATGAGAGACAGAGAGAGAGACAGACAGACAGACCTAACTGCCTCCCACAAGATGCCACCTGTCAGACATCCACAGCCTGGTGTAGGTGGCCACCAAGCCTATAACACTTAGCCCTGTGGAGGACAGGCCCCAGTGCTTCTCAAGACATGGTGTAGCATCTGCAAACCTCGTCACATGGCTACCGTGTCCCAGAAGTGAGGTCACCCAAGTTCCATTCATCTGGCTCTAAAATCACCCGGTCACTGGCTTCTCCCCGGCTTTTAGAATAAACACATAGCTGAGCTCCGCCAAATTAGCCTCCACACGAAATCTGAAGTTTATCAAAAGAGACAATAAAAGAACGAGCTAATTTAAGCATCTGTGTATACTTTTCAGATCAGCAGTAGCCACAATTATTTGGAACTTAGAGCAACAAAGGCTTGCTGAAGGAGGGCTGTGTTAGCAATGTGTACACTTTGCCAGTGCGTTGGGACACTGAAAAGGAGACCTGCTTCAAGATGGTCCTTTGTGTGTTGCATCTTCTACAGAAACTGACCCCTTACCCACTGCAGTGTGTAGCTCACATTTGCCATGCCGCTGACCATTCCACCATGATCCAAAACACACTTTAATCTACTATGGACTTTACTAAAAACCCGCTGGCTTCAACACCGTCCTTTGAATCTCAGGATGCTTCTCTTCTGTTCTCACCACATCCTACCATGCCACGACTTTTTTTTTTTAAGCAGGTCTTGTGTGCCTCAGACTGTCCTTGAACTGGTTAGGTAGCAAAGGATGATGCTGAGTCTGATCTTCTAGCCTCTACCGTGTGCTGGGATTCCAGTTGTGCCCTTCCCTGTCTAGTTCACAGCAGTGCCAGGGAATATAGCCTAGGGTTTTGTGCATGCCAGGCACACTGCTAACTGAGCTCCACCTGAGCCTGCAACCCACATTACTGCTGACTGCCACACTGGCTTTATTTGGACAGTGGATTGAACTGTATGAAGACAAGTCCTATAGCCTTACTTTCTGCCTGGCCTAGGGAGGGACAGTTTCATGTCCTATAAGTCTTGCCCAACTCTTCCTGGGGGAACTAAGGGTTACTATCTGGAGCTTTGCCCTGTGCAGATTTTTCTTTCTAGAGCACCTAGAAAGTGGGCTTTCAGACACAGATGACTTTGAGCTCCAGTGAAGTGGCCTGTCTCTCATGGGCAAACGTTGCCCTGAGTGATTCTAAGGTCCCTCCTGACGTCCTCACAGGATGCCTGAGAGGTCAGGTGCCTGTGGATGGCTGTCCTGGACTCTTGCAGACAGCACTATGGGAGCAATTCCCAGATCTCTAGGCCGTCACTCAGAGCTCCGGGATCCACTGCTGACATTTCTGAGAGTTGGGTTTCCTTGTTTGGCATCTTCAGAGTGTCTGGGCCCTGGAGACTTTCAGATGTCTGTCCTTACTATTGGAGCTGGATTTCCTGGGCAGTGAGTGTCCTCCTCATGCAAGAATTCTCTCTTGCCAAGGCTCTGCCTACAGAACAAGCAGGCATGATATTCTGAAGACAACTCTGGCTTTGCCAGGGACCACTGCTGCTGTCTGCAGCCTCACTCTGTCTTGTACCAGCCTGAGGTGAGAGTCAGGGACAGGCTCATGATCTCTGCTTTAGAGGCAACATTAGGATCCTGGGGGTTGAGGTAATACCTATAATGGTGCAGCCATTTTTGGGGGGGGGGGAAGGGACAGAACAGGACTAGAAGGCCCTAATTCCTAACCTTCCATCATTCATCCACACTAACTCCAACTCACTTAGTTTAGGTTTGGCGTAGGCCCAGCAATCCTGGTTACACAACCAATACCAGGCATGTATAAATAGACACAAGTGCTTTGCCTCAGAGAATCTATGATTCAAAATCACAAGATTTGTACATTGCACAGCCAGATGTCTTTGGAAATATGGGAAAGAGTAAAGCATAGAAATAGCTCCGTTCTGTGTCTTTGTTGTTTGTATATTTTTATACTGGAGCATTAAAATCTGTTACCTGTGTCTGGCGACAACACATTTGGGGACTGGTCCTTTAAAAAGCTACACACCAGGAGCGGCAAATCCGTGGCACGAGTCTCTGGAGTTGTTCGTGTGGCACACTGTGACGCTTCCCTGGCTCTCTGCCCAGGTTGCCCAGATGCAGCCTTGGAATCTTTTCTGGCATGGCCCCCAGTGCAGCCACTCTCACCACACGGGATTCTAACGTGGGAGCCAAGCCCAGTGTGCCACACGGGTGCATGGTAGACCTGTAAATTCGAGTTGTGTGACACGTGGGCTCTCTACCTTTGGACCCACGGCTTCTTGATCATATATCCTCTTCATACACCCGTGTCTACCTGTGTATTCGTGCATTCACGTGTGCTTGTGCATCGATGTGTGTGTGTATGTGTGTGTGTGTGTGCATGCCTGTGTGTGTGTGAAGGGGAGAGGTCAAACTCAGGTGTTATTCCTTAGGAACCTCCCCTCTTGTTTGAGACAAGATCTCTCCCTAGGACCTGAGACTTGGCGATCAGGTCTGCCTGGATGGCCAGAGGTCTCCACCAATCCCCCTGTCCCTGCCTCACCCACCCTCGGATTATAAATATATACCACCATGCCCTGCTTTCTGCTTGGGTTCTGGGGATCCAGCTCAGCTCCTCTTATTGTATTTCCTCAGCCCCAAGCTTTCCCCTTTCTCCATCCATGGCCTACCTCATTCTCCAAACAAGAGCAAGGAGAACTTCGAGGGAGAGGCTAATTAATCATGATTCGACACAGAAGCACAACACCTGAAGACTGTAAAACACAGAAGCAACAGCAAGTTCTCAGGGAAATTTTTCAGTTTGCCAGACTCTCTTTTCCAGCCACCCTCCCCCCCCAAACTTCGGGGGCAGATGGTTTTTGTGAAAGGCCCCTCCTATTCCAAAGCCAGATGACTCAAATGTGTGCCGCCCTCTTCTTGACTACGTGAGAAAAGTTCCTGGAGACCTTTCCCTTTTTCAGAGGAAAAGGTCTTGAGGATTGAGTCAAATTGTTGAGAAATTCTTTGGGGCAGGAGGAATGCCTTCAGCCAAGAAGTGAGCAGGGAAGGCGGTCCTCAGAGCATCAGCTGTGATCTTCACCCTCTTTGGAGAGGTGCATCTTTGCAAATCCCACTGTCAAGGTTAGGCGGTACAGAATGGAGACACTGAAAAGAGCCTTGAGACCTGGACCGGTCCACATCCACTTGGAACCAGTGGGGGGCTGGGCTTGTTATCCCCGGATCTCATCGTGTTTGTGATAGGTCCTTGTCCTCATCCTCAGACTGGTAGACAGATGCCCAGTGGTTCTCTTTGGAGGGTTAAAATCTGTCCCTGGTCACCAAAAGCTCACCAGGGAAAAAGGAGATGGCCTCCAGGTGGCCAGCCTGCTGCGGAGGGGTAGAGTTAGAAATAGGGCTCAGAGTTCAGGTCAGGAGCACTTAGAAGGAGCACCTTAGGAAGGCTGGTAAGGACAGTACACCTTGTGATTTTCTTCTTCCTAAGTGGCCACCGAATGTTAGAAACAAACTAAGACCCATGTTCTTCATAGGATCAAGTGATTGCAGCTGGGCAAGCGAAAGCATAGAGGAATACTTGAAATTTTATTGAAAACATGGCTATCTCTGCAGGCTTAACAAAACAAAACAAACAGGGCACGGCATCCATTGCGTCATCCATGTTCAAAAAGGCTTACGTACGTATTTAACATGTGCGTATTTAGGGCCTGATCCAGAGCCTATCACGCCTCAGGGGAAATGATTAGTTCTTTCCTGTTAAACTACGTTGTATAAATTTCCCATTAGAATCTTTATCTTGAGCTTTTCATTTCTTTCCAATCAGAGGCAAGAATGGAGTTGGGTATGCAGGGTTCATATTGCGAGCAGTGTGACTGAGGGTGTTAGGAACTGGGTGAGGTCTACTGGGTGTCTGTGGGTCTCAGCTCCCAAGGAAAGAAAGAAGCACTGATATTGTCTGGAACAACCTGGGGAGGCTGGCACAGAGCCCTCAACACACTACGAAAGCTTAAAAGGACGGCTGGTAGCCCTCCCGGTGTCGGTGCTGGGTTCAGAATGAAGGCTTGTCGGTAGTGTGGCTAGATGCAATTCGGAGACAGGACTGAGAAGGAGGCCACATTATGTCTGCTTATGAGAAATCAAGCCAAGGCCTTGCGTCTATGGCTGGTGTGTATTGAGCTATGGCTTACCCAGCAGACAGTGAAAGGATCAAGCGCTCAGTGCCCTGTATCAAGGTGTAGCAGTCTGTGTACATCCTGTGTTCTGGGCTCCTCCCAGGGCAGGGCTAAAACCCCCCACCCCCAGTGAAGATCATGTCTTCACTTCACTTTTTTCTCTTGCCCTGTCCTGTTCCCTCACTCCCCTTCTCTTCCATTCTCCTCTATTAATGAGGTCCACAGAACCCCTGTATTAGCTCCAGTTCCAGAAGCTGACCTCAAAGGGGTGTCTGTCAGAAGACAAGATTCTCTGAGTCTACCTGCAAGAGGGGTTCGGTAGCCAGAGTGATGTTTGCAAGCTGGATTTCTATTACCCAAAGAAGGTGAATCTGAGGTTGATGAGTCAAGCCACACTCCTGGGGCAGAAGCAGGGCCACCCCGATGAAGCAAGCCCACTGAGAGCCGTTCTGCCCAGCAGGGCTGCAGGTCCTGGCGGGGGTAGGCCCTTGCCCTTTCCTCCTCTCCTGCAAGCCCCCCCCCCCCCATTCCTTCTTGCCTGATGCCCTGACTTTAGGCCCAGATAGGAACCTGAGAAAGCAGACCCATCTCCGAGGTGAGCGACCTTAGGTCCCAGGAATTCCCTTGAGAGTTTTGCGCAAGAACCCAGCACTAAAGGAGGGAGAACAGGTTCTCACACGGCTAAGAGAGAGGCTTAACGTTTAGCACAGCTGTGCCTGAGGGTCGTACCTGCCCAGCGGAGAAGTGCTTCCAACTAAGCCCGCTGCGCAGCTTCACAAAACGCTGCTGAGCACTGAGGTAGAAGATAGCAAGGAGAGGAGACAGGGTGACGTTCAAGAGAAGCATCTTACAGAAGCCAAAGCTTTGATTTGTAACGGGTACTATTTTTACATAACTACATTTTACAATATTGATTGCACACTCAGCAATGTGCTGAAATTAAAGACAACCCAAACCTGGTAGGAACCCCAGAAGAATCATATTGTGGACATTTACCATTCAGGCCTTCCACAATCATTGGATGGGACCTTATAGGAGGCTGTCCAGTCCACTGCGCATCGATTTTAATGATAATGGTGCTGGTGCCCTTCAAGTGCTCCCAACTGAGGGCCACACACACACACACACACACACACACACACACACACACACACGACACAATGTCAGCTCCACAGATAGAGCATAAAACAGAAACAGGGATAGGAACCACAGACAGTTGGGAAAGTCCTCAAAGGCGAGGGACTGGAAGGAAGGTGAGGGAGGCCCTTGGACAGGAAGGAATCCCGAGCAGCCCAGATGAAAGAAGCTTTAGGGTACAACACGCAAGCTACATTTTATAGTAAATTCCAAAGTGACATTCACAGGGGCTGGGGAGACAGCTCAGAGGTCAATAGTGCGCACTGTTGTTCCTAGAACTGGAGTTGGGTTCGCAGCACCCACCTGAGGTGGCTTACAGCTGCCTGGGGCTCCAGCTCCAAGGGAAGCCGAGGCCGTCTTCCGGCACCCGCACTCAGACCAACACACACACAAGTTAAAAAGTAAAATAAAATGCGAACTGTGTTTGAAGCTACCCCCATAGCCCCTTCTTCAAGTGGGCTCTTACAGGGCTGTCTGCAGCTGGACACTGAATACATCATTTTGTAGTTAAGGATGGAGGCCCAACTCTCCCCCCGAGCAAGCCAATAAATAAATGCAGAAGATCTTTCAACTATACTCCATTTTGCTGCTAACACTTATTGAGCAGAATTTTAAACATTTGTTTTAATTTTTTAAAAAAAATTCTATTCTGTTTTTCCAGGTTTGAATTTCCATTTTTATTTTTGTCAAAAAAAATCTTTCTGCCTGGCCATTTTTATAGCGTTAATTATCTTTGTGATTCCATTTCTGGTTTTTTAATTCTTATTTTTATTTTTAGGTTGTGTGCATATGTGTCTGTGTGCAGATATGCACTCGAGTCCAGGTGCCCATGGAGGCCGGGAAGGATCCCCTGGAACTGGAATTAGAGGGGGTGTGAGTCTCCCAGGGTGCGTGCCGGGAGCTAACCTCGGGAAGAGCGGAGTGTGTTCTTAACCACGGGCCTCCACAGCCTCGCAGCATTTTATCTATCGTTACATGTCCACTCCCACACTTCCACCCGAGTCTGAAGAGGCTAACTGCGCACTTTACCGTCTCTGCTAATGCTCACGTGCCGTGGCTCACCTGTTGCTCTCCATATTCTGCGGTTTGCCACTCTTCTTGCTGATTTCACTTCCTGGGTGTCCTGAGGGTCTGCGGCTTAGAATGCTTTTATCCAGCGAGGACTTAAGACTTGCTTCCACTGGGGAGCGGGTCCTGTCTCAGTACAATGCAAGAATCCGAGTCGCCACTCTCTCCTTTCCCTAAGGTCCCTGCTTAGCCTACTTTGGCCATGGTGGATGGCAGTTTTAGCTCGAGGCAAAATTCTTCTTCCCTGATCTTCATCCTCCATGTTTCTACTCAGATTCATCTCCTTTGCTGGTACTTTTTTTAGCAGTCACATCAGACACATCTAAATATCCTCCTTCCATGGCTATCACACTTAGCCATGTGAGTATTCCCTGTATGTTGTAGGAGGAGGGAAGAAACTCCTCCCCCCCCCCCACCTACACACCTTATCTATCAAGCACAGGCCTCTGTATATAGGAAGCATCCACCATGTAATTAATGATTTGTTAATATTTAAACAGGGACCCAGGCAAATTAGCATATCTCCTGCCAGTTTTCCTCTGGAACCAATGCCCTGTCCTGTGTGGCTTGGCCTTTCCTAATTATCTGAGCTTGTAAAAGAGCTTCCTCCCTTCACTCACAAGTGATGAGTTCATTGTTGGTTCGGCTTCGACCACCACCACTACCTCCAGCCTTTGCCAGCAGTGGCTTACAGTGGCTGGACCCCTATCCGTTTATTTGTCCTAGTATTCATTACTGTTTGGCTCTCCTCCATCTGCTGCCAATGCAGAACTATTTATATCAACACAGAGGGGCCTCAGTGAGCTTCGCTGCGATAACTCGTATTCTCAGAATGCCTTTCATCACAAAAGACTTTGCCCCAGCTCTCCTCCTAGAGCCTCTCCCAGCACTGGCCCAGCGGGCACTCCTGGCTTCCCTGGGGACGTGGCAGCTACTGGCCCATCAGCTTGGATGATAAGGTCTTTGCCTTCCAACTATGGGCCCTGGCCAGCAGACATGCTGTGGAAGTTGCCCAAAGAGGTCATGAGAGCTGAGTCACAGGGAACAGCACCGAGGGAAGGAGAGTGCCCACTGGGAGTACAGCCGAGGTGCTGAGTCATGGTCCTGGGCTCTGCATTCCTTGCTGCGGGTCAAAGCTTCTAGAAGAAGGGACTGCTGCCCTCCATTGAACACCATACCACAGAGTCACATGCCCAAACATTACACAGCACCCAGAAATATGTACAAGTTTGATGTGTCAATTACTAAATATTTGTACATCTGTGTGTGTCTCTGCATAGGTCATAGGACAACTTGTGGGAGTCTGTTCTCTCTCTCCACCATGAGGATCGTGGATGAAGATTCTGGGAATTGAAGTCAGGCCATCCTGCTTTGTAGCAAACACCTTTACTCACCGAGCCATCTTACTAGCCCAAGTACTGGTTGTTTACAAAAAATTTAGTTGATCAAAAATGACCATCATTTCCCCTCAAAATTTCTTTTTTATTGTCATCTTTTTTGATTTAAACAGAAAGAGAGGTTGGAGGACACTGGTTAGAGCTGCTCATCTTCCCTCTGCCAGGGCCTGGCTGTGAGTTCTGTAGTTCAGAGGCCAACATAGCAACCCTGTGAGAACAGCTATTGTCAGCATATGGCATTTGGACTATCAACTTTAATCAGCTCTAATTCAATCCATATAATTCATTATACGTAGTCAGTGGTACCACTATCAGGCCAATGTGGGACCAACTCCCAGGAAAGCTGCCTCATCTCTGGCCTCAGGCCTGTGTTCCTAACGGGGAATTTCAACATTGCACCACTCGGTCAGGGTTGACATTCAGTGGGCAGTGAGTTTCTAAACACCAGCCTAGAGGCGGCCACAGGGCTGCTCCTAGATTCAGGGCTGGTGGAATACTGGTGCTGTTTCCTTCTGGTACTGGTACAGTTACTTCTCCTGCCACAGAAACATGAATTCTGTAAGAGCAAGCCTCTTTCTGCTCCTGGCCCATCTTTGTCCTCTGGAGCACTGGCTACAGTGCACTGTCCTTAGTTAAAACTGCCCCTCTGCTCTGAAAGGGTTCTCTCTCTCTCTCTCTCTCTCTCTCTCTCTCTCTCTCTCAAGGTTGCCTGAATCAATATGACAGTGTAGACTTTCAGCTCAAAACAAGCACATATCAGCTGTCCCATTCTCCTCATTTCCAAAGAAAGGTCAATGTGTGGGGGTCTGCAGGATCCAATTCAGTGCTTAGAGCAACTGTTCTTCATGGACCAGTGTTCCCAGGGAGAAAAACAGTCAACAACATCTACATCCTGCTTTTCTTCATTAGTAAACATTTTCAAGGATTCTTTTCATTTGATTTTTCTCATGGACTCCATTAAAAGGAGGGATAAACACACGAGCCTTTAAATCTAATTGCTGATCCTATTTCTTTCTTGCTCTCAAGCCTCCCATGCTGTTTCCTTTCTTAATTATCAACTATTAACCTTCTTTTTCAGAGACCAAACAGTAGGAACTGGAAAAAATGCCTCACCTTCCCCCATGCTCCTGCATCTGTTCCCAGGCACTATGATCTCTCTTCATTGCTCCGAAGAGCTAGGCTTCCCCCAAATCATGCTTTATCCTGTGCCTTCCTTTACGTGTATACAGGCTCACCTCGCTTCTTCCCTTTACAGCAGCTTCTCTATAAGGAGGAGGCTATTTGCACCACCTTTCACCTACTCTCTCCTATACTCAATCAAGCCAGTTTTCTCTTCTTGCTTCAACTGTATAACAATCAGACTAGTCACAGTAATCAGTAAGGTCCCCAAATGCCAACATCAACATCCAGTGTTGAGCTATAATGTCTGTAGCCAGTGGTGTCTTGACCAAGCCACTCCTATAGATGACTATGGGCTATCTTTCCTGTTTCTAGGGCTCCTGTTCACACCTGGGTCCTCAGCCCTCTCCATCTTTCTTGCAGCTTTCAATAAATCCAATTGGAGCTTGTGAGATGGCTCAGAGGGGGAAGGCAGTGGCTGCCAAGACTGATGACCTGAGTTCAATCCCTGGGAAACACACACACTACACACACACAGGAATGTACCCATCTGCACACACACACCACACATGTACACAAAGACTCACATACTCGCATGCACACATAGACACGCATAGATGACAGACACACACACAAACAGACAATGTTCTTTTTGCAATCCCATCTTGTCTTAAGGTAGCCAGAGTTGCCTCTGATGCATATAGTAAAGAGTTCTTAACCAGTTTACTTCGGGGGGGAGGGGCTGAGGGAGCTACCAGAGGTGGGGCTAGCAGCAGTAGTTTCTAAAACATATAAGTAGGCTGAGGGTGTAGTTTCATAACAGAGAACTTGTCCAGCATGTGAAAGGTCATGGGTTCAATTTCCAACACCAAAATAAATCAATTAAAATAAAATAAAGTAGAGAAGATTTGGGAGAGATCGATGGTCCTCTGCCACCAGAAAGAGTTGGAGAATCACTGTCTTTCTGTGGTTAAATAATCATCCCTTGCTGCCCAAGCCGTCAGCTCTCCTCCCAGGATTGCTGCCTTCTTGTCATGGATTTGTCTGTTAGGCTTGACCACAGTGCTCATTTTGCTCTAATTTGCTCACTCAAAACTGGGTCAAACAACCTAAATAGCATAATGGACAGATGCCACGAACACAAAAGAGTTCACACTACTAGCAAAGCAAACCACGCACAGGAGTTACAACTCCTTGATGACTAGGAGCAAGCAAAATAAATCTCATTCCATTAATGAACTTTAAATCTGGCTCCACACAGCTGATGAGGCCGTGGGAACTCCAACACATCTTTTTTGAAGAGGAAGTGAGTAGCATTCAGAAACAGTTGCCACAGCTGTAGAAAACCAGAGGAACCCACACAGAACATTGTTCATAGCGACATATACCACCTTTGTTTTTAGTACAGAGAAGCTGGAAACTTCCCAGTACCTACCACTAGGAGACTAGCTACATAACAGTATGCATGTGCAAGCAAGTACCACACAACAGAGAAAAGGGAACCCATGGTGCTGGGAGATATACCAGTTTCTTGATCTATCTGAGCAAGCAGTGGAACTGTATCTTGGATCCCCAGAACCCACAGTATGGCAGCCCAACTGTAATTCAAACCTCAGTAAAAGGCTAAAGAAATGTCAAAGAAGAGGGAGTAGAAAGGCTGTTGTCGTAGGACCAGAAAGTTGGATTCTAGATCATGTAAGGGCAACTACACCCATGAAAGCTCAGCAGCACGGATGCCTAAACAAGGCCTGGACAATGGCCACACCAGTTGACATCCCAAAGTAGATGGGAGAAATCTCCCAAGGCCCCACTCCTAGATGATAGCTACAGTAGCTAAGGACTTCTTAGAGAAGGTGAATTAGTCTTCTCCAGGGAGGGGGCCAGTAGCTTGGTCAATTCTAAAAGTACATACATACAAGAAACATGAGACAGACTCAGCAGGTTATATTTTGAGAGGCAGCGGAGGAGAGGGGGCATAGGAAGGGTTAGAGGACAGAGAGGGGGAAATGACATAATTATATTTAATTTAAAATAATAACCATATGTTTAAAAATAATCACATGTTTAAAGGGGGGGGGGTTTAAGATTCCCAGAATGAGGGAAGGAGTGAGCAAGTCTCATAATGTCATTAATATTTTATTTAACAAACTAGATTGTGGGTATATCTCACAAAGTAAAGAAAGGATTGAAGGGATTAGGAAAGAGGGTCAGCCAGGGATGTTTTCTTAGTTCCTCAGGGGTGGTAAACTGGTATCCGTACAAATGGTCTCGAGATAAGTATGAGCCCAAATTTAGCCATTCATACTGCTCAGTTTCCCAATTCGTGAAATCCGAGTCTGTTGACACTAAGGATTTGCCTTCCACTGTTCATGTTCCATGATCACTGGAGAGAAACGTGAGCTGGTATCAATCAGGTTATCTCATTTCACTTCCTGCTTCCTGTTATGGGTGGGACCTACTTAGGGCAACAAAACGGGCAATTGGTTTCTGGCAGTGATTTTCTTCTCTTTGAGTTCCTAGCCTTGTGCTCGTAACCTACAACAGAAGGCTCTAATTGTCAACTTGACACAATTGTGAATTACCTGGGTTTTAGTAAGGGATTGTCTAGATCACGCTAGTCTACAGGTTTGTTTCCTGGGAGCAGAGGGGAGCGGGCATCTCAATTATGGCAATTAAGGGAGAAAACCACCCCAAGTGGGTTCAGCCTTCTTTAAACAGGAAATCCTGAACTGTATGAGTGAAAGCTGAGCCAAGCACTAGCATGGATACATTAATTTTTTTTCTGCTTGATTGTGGATGTGGTGTTATCAATTGCTTCAAATCCCCACAACCCTGACTTCCTGGCAATGACAGACTGCAACCTACAATTTTGAGCCAAACAAGCCCTTTCCCCTTGATGTTGCTTTGGTCAGGTATTTCATCACAGTGACAGGAAAAGGAATTAAGACACTGTTCTTCTTCCCAAAGCCCAAAATATTTGAATCGAGGAGTGTGTAGCTACTGTCAAGTTAGTTCATGATGTAAGACTTTGGGGAAATTAGCTGTCTGTTCCCTCCATAGTATAACAATGGTTGCTGACATCTCATGCCATTAAGAACTGTCTGCACACATGGACAGCTGTAACACAAGTACTTCAGTAGGATATAGCGGGGACACTAGTAATAAATTAGAATTAGCATATTTGTCAATGTTCCATGAACCTCAGTTCAGCCATTAGGACATTAGCCAAAGGTAATCATTAAATGTTTTCAAATATTTTTCAAATGTTTCCCTGAATTGTGAAACAAAGGAACAGTTAATGAAAACAGAAATCCCACGAGGTATTATTAGACTGACATATAGGACATACATGAATGTTGATGGCCTAGAGATAGGTCCATGGAAAAAGTTCAGCTGGAACAAACAGGATATGAAGGTTAATGTTAGTTTTTCAGACAAAATCTGCTTTTTTATCTTCAAAATTTTAGTGTGTGTGTGTATGCACATGATGAGTATGTGAGACACAAGCCAATGCGTGAATGTGGACTACTGTAGAATGGTTCTCTCCTTCCCCCTTTATGTTCTAGGGGTTGAGTTCGGGTCACCTAGCTTGTGCAACATGCACCTTCGCCTTGAAGGCTTTCTCATGAGCCTTCTTATGCAGTTCAGGTTTCCTGAAACCGGTATTGCATTGATACCAAAACAGTGTAAGAGCACAGCATGAAAAGAAAACAATAGAATAATATCTTTGATGAATGTAGGTGCAAATATTTTCAGTAAAATTCTTGCAAGTTGTATTGAAAAAAAATACACATTAAGAAGACCATATGTCACAACCAAATTGATTTTATCCTAGGGAGGCCAGGTAGCTTCAACAGACACATACACATACACACACACCTATATATGGTTTATATATATATATGATTTATGTATGTGATACATGATTTATATATAAAGTATATATATTAAATACACACACATATATATAAATTATACACACACAACATAAATAGACTCGAAGGTAGAAATTACATTAACATCCCCCTTAACAGACTCAGAAAAGGACAATGCTCAGCATCCCTTCATGACAATAGACTTGAGGAAACCAAGAACAAATGGAAAATATCTCAACATAATGCAGGTTATAAACAACAAATCTATACTTAACATTATAACAAATGGGGTAAAACTGAAAATGTTTCCTTTGAATTCAGGAAAGTGAAACTGACACCCCACCACACTTAAACTGTTCTTATTCAATGCAGTGCTCAAAGTCTTATCTAGAGCAGTAAGAAAACAAAGTTGATGCACAACAGAAGTGGCTGTGTTACTGAAAGTATTCTATAGATGTATTCAAGCTTCCTTGAAATGTCAGTTACATTTTTTACAGAACCAGAAAAAATTTATCATAAAATTCATATAGAAGCCAAAAAAGATTGCAAATAGCCAAGTAATCCTAGGCAGAAAGAATGTCACAATCTGTGATCTCAAATTGTACTATAGAGCCATAGTAACAAGGACAGCACGCTATGGGCACAAAAAGACATGCAAAGCAATGGAAGAGACAAGAAGGCCCTTAAATAAACCATACAGGCACAGCCATCTGATTTTAACAAGGTATCAAAAACATACACTAAAAAAGATAGGAGCTTTAGCAAATGGTGCTGGAAAGTGGATATCCACTAACATAAACATGAAGTTAAATCCATATCTCTGACCCTGAACACAGTGTAATCCAAAATGGATCAGAAAACTTACTGTAGAAAATGGAACTTTGAAGCTTCTAGAGAAAAATATAAGAACACTTCAAGATACAGGCAATGACAAGGACTTTCTGAAAACTACTTCAATAGCCCAGCAAATACTATTGAGAAACAAAAATTGAATGACAAAGTTAAAACGCTTCTGCACAGCAAAGGAAACAACTACCATAGAGGCAGCTGAAGGATGGGAAATCTGCTGAGTACACATCACACAGGGGATTAATATCTAGCATATATAAAGAACTGCAGAAATTAAACATCACAACAGAATCAACAGGTTATCCAGGACGCCCCCCCCCAAATGGGCTAATGAACTTCAGAGTTGTCAGAAGAAGGAAGAGAAGTGATCAATAACTATTTGGAAAAATGTGCAATAACCTTACCTAGCAAGGTAACGCAAAGTAAAAGTCACAATGGCTGCCATCAACAAACAACAGCAACAAATGCTGGCAAAAATGTGGGGAAATAGGAACACTGTTGGTGAGGGTGTAAACCAGAGCGATCACGATGGAAATCAGTGTGCAGGAGCCTCCGAAAAGCAAAATCAGGACTACCATAGGACTCAACTACACCACCCCTGTGTATCCACCTGAAGACCTCTAAACTGAGATACTACGGAGATAATTCGCAAAGCATGTTCAATATGACACTATCTGCAATTGCTAAGAAATGAAAAGAGCCCATTTGTAGGTAAACGGGTGAAGGGTGAAGAGAATTTGGTACATATATACAATGGAATTTTATTCAGCTATAAAGAAAAATGAAATCACGACATTTTCAGGAAAGGGAGACCTTTATATTAGGTAAAATACGCTAGATGCAGAAAGACAAATACATGTGCTCTCTTGTATGATGATGCTGGAGTGTATGTGTGTCTGTGAGTGTGTGTGGGCATGTGTGTGTGTTTAGGAAGGCTAATCTAGAGTCACCAGCCACACAGGAAGCCTGCTGCTGGACACAGTTGTCCATTTTTATGCTCATGACACACCATCATGCAAATAACTCACACACTTGGATGTGAAAGGAAGGCAGTATCATTTACTCCCTTTAATGTAATGGGGAAAGTAATCACTTATTACAGCAGACAACTGAAGACCACTCAGGAAGCGTTCTCATCATCCTGAGATTTGGCAGTGCCAGGTTTGTGTCCCACCATCTGAGATTCTTGCATCTTTTCCATCTTTGGCAAAGAAAACATCAGGTCATTTAAACAAGGTGTTTGTGTTTTTTTTGTTTATTTCCTTAAAAAGCTTCTTTGTTAAAGAAAGCCCTGAGAAGCCAAGTGTATTCTGGGAATGCAAGACAAAGTGCAGATCTCAGCATTCTGGGATTTCCTTGTGGAGATGAAAGAGAATGAATTAAACACTAGTTACCACTACTCACTTTCTAAGTCATTATTCATACTAACCAATACGCTCTCGTTTCCATCAAGGTCCTCAAAGCAGTTTGCAAAGAAACTTGAAACTTTACAGTGACCCACAAGACAGATATTAGGTTTGCTAAGTGTATAGCTAAATAGAGCCGAAGAAGAAACATACAAAGGGCCATGTGCATGTTCTAGGTTGGTAGGACACCTGCTACATTGCTGGTCCTCACCAGCTAGGTCCGACCAACCAGTTGCTTGAAGAAACTGCTAGCCATCCTGAGAATATGCTAATGACGTCCTTGCCACAAATACTGGCAAACCCATCCTGCTGTTTTCACTGCTCAGGCCTGAGCCAGAGCATATGCCACCGTTGCTAGGCCACCACACTTCTTCTCTGCCAGAGCAAGGCCAAGGTGACATTGTAACATGTGGCCAATGGCTGCTGAGATAGTTGTCATTCAAACTCTGAGATGGCTCCTGCTGTTGGGCTGTGTGAGTCACCAAGTTTCTCAAGGGCAATGGACACCTGCTCCCAGCAAACCCAAGGAACCAAACTGATCCAACAGCAAGAGGGTTTGTTAAAGCTGACAAAACAAAAATGTCACCCTGGCCTTGGTAACCTCTGAAGGATTCAAGAGATAAAGAATGGTCACACTTCCAAGAAATGTTTGCTCCAAGCGCAAATACTGCTACCAATGTCCTGTCCCTGTAGAATCAGAGCCAGGGAGAGTATTCAATAAAGTGAGTGGCATCCTAGTTCATTTGGTAGGGTGACTGGCTACCATGTAGGAATCCCTGAGTTCCATCGCCAGACCAGCATAAAACTGGACATTCTGGTGTGACCTAGAAGTACCAGCCAGTAGAGGTCCCAAGAAGTAGAGGTAGAAGGATCAGAGGCTTAAGGTCATCCTCTACCATCTAGTGAGTTCAAGACCAATATGGGCAACATGAGACTGTTTCAAAAATCATGACTGAAACTCAACATGAGGTGCATGGACCCAGCACAGGATGCTTAGAGGTCTACAGTAACCACCTTTTGTTGAGAAATGGTGAAAGCTGGAGGGGAGGCCCTGGAGCTATCGATCCACTCAGGCCAGGGCTTCTTCTTCTTCTCATTTTTTCCCTTAAATGTCTCCCCCCAGCATGCAGTTAAACTCCCTTCTCAATATTTATGTCTTGACACACAGACTAATGCAACTCCCAGCCCAGGTCAGAGAAGCCTTTTTTGGTATTGGGCAGTGGACAGCGCCAGGACCCATCACTGGTCAAAGTGCCGAGAATACGTGACTACTGAGCGCTTTGCCTCAAACAAAACAGAACATCTCAGAGGAGGAGGTGAGACTCCAGGGAGTGAAGAATGAGGAGGAGTGTGGAGGGCGCTCTCTTCTTCATTCATCATGCCCATTGCCATCGTGAGCACAGAAGCCATGACTGATTTACAGGACCAGGGAAACAAAAGGAGGGCCAGACGGAAAGAGGGAGGCTGGTGAAATTGGGAGAAGGTGAGAGAGGATGGATAGTACGCGTGTCATGGGTAGGGGTAAATATAATCACAATGATTTGTACACAAGTGTAATCCCATCAAAACACACTCACCTATAATCCCAGCGTTGAGAGGCAGAGGGAGGAAGAACAGTTCAAGGTCATTGTCAGCTACACGGTCTGTTCAAAGTTAGCTTCGGCTCTATAACAGCTGGTTTTAATGTCAACTTACCACAAACCAGAATCACCTGATCTAGAGGGTGCCCTTGCTGTGGTTCCCTTGACTGACGAGGTCAAACTCACCCGGGTTGTGGGC
Organism: Pachyuromys duprasi; assembly: GCA_028658305.1. Lineage (NCBI taxonomy): Eukaryota > Metazoa > Chordata > Mammalia > Rodentia > Muridae > Pachyuromys > Pachyuromys duprasi. The sequence goes on along the minus strand of CM053748.1, from coordinate 44,511,392 downwards.
GACACCTCTGGAAGCAGCCCAGAGAAAAGGGCATGGCAGAAGGAGGACCGCGCTGCCCTGTACTTTCCTGCCTTCCCTCTTGTCCCCAGGCTGGTTCAGCCTGTTGCTGCTATTGCTAAGCCCTTTGCTAACATCAGAAACAGCATTTCTGGACTTTTGTCATGGATGAAGGACCAGTGGCTCTTCAGGAAACTTGCATGTTTTGGGACCCAAATTGGGACTGCTGGGGTCTCCAGTCTTTGGACTGAACGACTACTGGGTTGTTAGCTCCCCAGTGAGAGACAGTGACTGTAGACCACTCTACTGCCGAGTACCCAGCCTCAAGGATGGAACAACTACCGGGGTCCTAGCCTCTTGAGAATTATTCAGACACACACATACACACACACACACACACACACACACACACACACACCATTGGTTCTGTTCTCCAGAGAAACCTGACTAGTACATCTCCATGAGACCCTGTCTCCAATTTTCCCTGAAAATCAAAACTATTTCCTTTGCTTTTACCCACTAGACTCATTTTCAGTGTAAGACTTTTTTGCATAGTTGCGCAGCATAGATAGACTTTTACTCTCCCTTTATCTGAAGTCCTGTTATATTAGTGTTGCTGTCCACTCCAGACTCCTTCGTGTTTGCTGACAGCTCGTATTCAGCGCAGAGGAAACACTATCGTTCACTCGCCTTCATTTCCTGTCACAAATACCAACAGGAAGGGTTTTCCTGTGCAAGCTGTTTTCTGGGTTTTTGTTTTTGGTTTTTTTTTTTTTTTTTTTTTTTTGAGTACTGACTTAGGAAAATTCCTAGGCTTGTGATTGGCCTAGTGGGAATTTGTCTTCTTTGCGCTCAGTGGATTGAAATGAGCTTTCTTTGGAAAATTTCATAATAGCTCTGGAGATCACAGGAAGCATGAGGGTATTGCAGAACCTAAGCTGGTGACCCAGCGCCTGGCACTGGGTGTGCTCAGGCCACAGAGTGGCCTTCATGAGCAGGGTTGTCTTAAAGGCACAGACAAAAAAGGAGAGTTCCATCTAAGATAGCACGGGCACAGCTTGGGAATGGCTAGGAAACATGGTCTCTGACCTTCACGGACTGTCTTCCTGTTGCTGTACAGCACTGTATGAAAATGCAGCTCCCTGTTTTAACATATCTGTAGCTCCTCAGAAAACCTTTCCAACTACCTTCAGGGCTAGCAGTTTGATGCATAACCACACAAACTCAGTAAATGGTTGCTGAGTTGAAGAGAATGATTCTTCTGGGTGACTTCAATCAGCTTTTCCATTTTCACAGTGGAAAGACAGCACAAACAGGTAACAAGTTGTTGTCATAGAATTTCAGGCATTATCTGTTACTGCAGAATAGCTTAGACTCTAGGCTGCTGTGCTGCCTGCCAAGGGCTTGGACATGTTTAAATGTTCAAAGATATCTATAATGGCATTATGCTCTCTCTCTCTCTCTCTCTCTCTCTCTCTCTCTCTCTCTGTGTGTGTGTGTGTGTGATTGCACTTCCATGCACATACACACATGCATGTGCTTGCACATGTGTGAGCATGCATGTGGATGCCAGAAAGAAACCTGGAGTGTCATTCCTCAGGTGATTTCCACCTTTGAGTTTTTGTTTGTTTGTTTGTTACTGTTGTTTTGACGGGGTCTCTTGTATCCCAGGCTAGTCTCTAATTCTATATTGCTATATTGCTAATTCTATATTCTAATTCTATATTGTGCAGATGATCTTGAACTCTTGATCCTCCTGCCTCCACTTCCCAACTCATAAGGTTACTGGAATGGGCCACTCTGCCTATATTTTCAGACAGGATCTCTCACTGGTATAGAGCTAACAAAGTAGGCAGGGCTGGCTGGCTGGCCAGTGGGCTTCAGAGAGATCCACAGGTCTCCATTTGATTTGTACTTGGATTTTAAAGTGCAAGCCACACACTTGGATTTTTATAAAATGTAAGTTCTAGTGATTGAACTCAGTTCCTCAGTCCTTCATGACAAGGGACTGCTGTGGATATAAACATGATTTTTGTTTTGGTCCCAGGTGTGGGATGTGGAACTGATTCAGATGGTCCACAGCAGCAGACTAGCTGCTTTGTGCGTGCTCTGAGAGGAGCTCTTTGCCAGCTGCAGATAGTTTAAATCTGAGGACTCTGGAGACAGAAAAAAATACCAGAGCCCAGAGAGTGGAGGAAGAGAAAGAACAAGGCTGCTCCTGCTTCCCCCTTGCTGCTTCTAGTTGCTGCTGTGAGACAAGAAGTTGGAGATCTCCTGAAACAAGGATTAGACTGGCTCCAAGGGACCCGACGACCCTGACCAGCAGGAAGCAGCAAAGAAAGAACTCCACCCTCTCTCCCACTAACCCTTTCTCTCTCCTAGCTGGTGTTGGGGTGATGGAAGGAATTGGGGTTGAGTAGGGAGAAAAAAGATATAAGAAACAAATAAAAGAGTTTTTTTTTTCAATAAAAAGTAAGCCAATGAGGAATCCTTGATTACATGAGAAAACTAGTTAAGTAAAAGCCAACGAGCATCCTCCTCCTCCATGGTTCCTGCTTCACTTCTGTGACCAAGAGTGAGTTCCCTAGTACAGGGAAAGTTACATGCAACAGCAAGCAAGGCCTGCCATCAGGACTTTCCTCAATGATGGACTGTGACCTCGAGCTGTAAAGCAAGCAAACCCTTCCTCCCCTCAATTGCTTTTGGCTAGAGTGTGTTATCGCAGCAATAGAAAGGAGCACAGGGTGACCGTGAATCCAGCCTGTAACCCCAGCCCTGGAAAGGCAGGAGGATTGCTGAAAGTTTGGGCAATTTGCTAACACAGATCTGAGAAACGTTGAGCTTTGTTGTTTGAACTCAGAATCTAAAGCCAGGTTCCAAACAGCAGAGAAACCTAGTTCCCCTGGCGCAGGAAGATGGGAGCCAGGACTGCACTTGGCTGCTTTAGAGTTATTTTGCTGTGTTCTCAAAACCAGGAAGATAATAGCTCTGCATAGCAAGGTTTGGATTTTTTTTCCTACAAAAGTAAAAAAACACTTGAAAATTAAAATACACAAAGAATTAGTGGGACACTCCTGTTTTTTTAATCCTCATTATTTTGCTGCTTATAAAATAAAGTATATTTTTATAGAAACTATGAGTAATGTAGAAAATGAAACATAATAAAAGCTCTTCTGTAGCCCTGCCACATAGCTTCACCCACCCCTAAGGGTGGTGAGCCTGCAGTCTCCCTTCAGAGAAAATGTGTTAATCTCTGCTTGATAATCCAGTCTCGGCTCTGTAGTCCTGGCTTGATAGTCCAAAGTGTTAGGTTCTACAGGCTTGTTGTCGCTCAACTTGAGCCTTATATAATGGGAGCAGCTTTAAACAACACCTAAATGAGTTGGGTATGGCTCAGGCACACAAAACATTCATAGCTGGCTCAGTCCCATGAAGCATTTATAGCTGGGCAGGGCGGCGCAAGCCTTTAATCCTAGCACTTGGGAGACAAGGTCAGGTTGATCTTTGTGAGTTCCCAGGTCAGCCTGGTCTACATTCTATGTCCCAGCCAGGGCAACAAAGTGAGGTCCTTTCTCAACACACACACACACACATACACAAAGAGAGAGAGAAAGAGAGAGACATCAACATACTCATACACTCAAATAAAACTACTGCATTTACAAAATAGTTGCCAGAATTTGGGCTTTTCCAGTTTTCCACCCTTTGTTTTGTAAGGTTTGTTTTAGGGAAAAACAAGCATGGATTTATAAAGTTTTACTTTCCCATTGTGTCTTGGTTATTTCCATTTCCACTATCCTGTTGTCTCAGAAACTCACCTAACTGGCAAAGACACAGACTGAGTCAAAAGATAGAAATCAATCTGTCCAGTGGATATAAACCCCAAACAAGCTGGCGCAGATGTTTTATTTGCTGCTGAAATAGACTTCAAGCCAAAAGAAGGCAGAAGAGTCAACATCCATTCCATATCAGTAAAGGGAACAATTTATCAAGAAGGTAGAACATTTGTAAATTCATCGAACCTTCAGAACTATGAGAAATTTCTATTGCCACCCACTCAGTGATATTTTATTCACAGTAGTCTAAATGCACTACACATCTTTTTTGTTTTGTTTCGTGTGTGTATGTTTTGACACAATGTCTCATGTACCCCAGAATGCCCTGTATCTTATAGCCAAAGAACCTCCTCTGGCCTCCATCTCCCCAACAATGGGATTACAGGTGTACACAGCCATACCTGGCCTATGGGGTCCTGGGATTGAACCCAGCCAGGTCTTTCTTCATGCCAGCTAATTACTCTGCCAGCAAAACTACACTTCCAGACTGAAGTAAAAGCTTTTAAGAGGAGGAAATTATTTGGGGCCAATAATGGAAAGAAAGTAGAAATATACAGAAGTAGCAACAGTTGAGTTTGCAGGAACAATGAGTTAGGAGGAGGGCCGGATAATGGTAGCACTAAATGACAACCTAGGATTGCCATTTATGCAGTCTGATTCCTGGGGGCTAGCAAGGTCCTTAGAACCACGACAGTATGCAGATACTCATATCTTCCTGCTCAGTAAGGCAGAGAAAACAGTGGCAGGAGTTCCAGGGACTTCGGAAGAGCGGGCATTGGTTCAGGTATTTTGGAACAGGCTGCATTGCTCACATTCCTGCATGATTCCTTCATGATTTCATTATTGACAGGCAAATTAATGAAACCAGAAAATATCATCCCAAGTAAGGTAACCCATAACCAGACACACATGGTATATACTCACTTATAAGTGGATATGAGCCATAAAATACTGGATAACCATACTACAATCCACAGGCCCAAAGAAGCTAAACAACAAGGAGGACCCTAGGAAAAATGCTTAATTCTCATTTAGAAGGGCAAACAGAATAGGCATTAGAAGTAGTTGAAGAAAGGGAACAGGAGGGAGCCTACCATAGATGTCCTCTGAAAGACTCCACCCAGCGGGGGATCAAAGCAGAACTGAGACTCACAGCCAAACTTTGAGCAGAGCACAGGATGTCATAGGAAAGAATGGGGGAACAGAAGGACCCAGAGACAACAGGAGTTCCATAAGAAGACCAATGGAACCAACAAATCTGGGCCCATGAGGGCCTACTGAGATTGATGCACCAACCAAGGACCATGCATGGAAAGGACCTAGACCCCCTGTTCAGATATAGCTAATAGGCAGCTTAGTATCCATCTGGGTTTCCAAGTAAGGGAAGCAGGGGCTGCCTCTGATATGGTCTCTGTTGCCTGCTCTTTCATCACTTTCCACTGGTACTGGGGCCTTATCAGGCCACAGAGGAAGAGGATGCAGGCAGTACTGATGAGACTTGATAGGCTGGGGTCAGATGGTAAGGGAGGAGACCTCCCCCTTTCTGAGAAATAGGAGGAAAGAGGAAGGGAGGGACTGGGAGGAGATGAGGGAGGAGGCTACAACCTGTATGTAAAGTGAATAAATTATAAAAATTAAATTAAAAAAGAAAGTTCAAAGGTATTTCATGAAAAAAGAAAAGAAACTCTTCTTTTGCTTCCTACCACCCAGAAGATCCGAGTTCATACTGCAGTGGGTGCTGTAAATGCCCCCCCCCCCCGTGTGTTCTGGCTCCTGTCAACCTCTACCTCCTGATGTCAGTGTGCTCTGGATACATGGCCACCTGCCTTCAACTCCTCAGGTTGTCTGAGCTGCCTCACATCTTAGACTGTATGCTGGCTATCTCCCATACCTGGCATCAGAAACAGTCTCCCCCAAATCTCCAGGCGTGGGTAGCCCTACTTTTCATTCAGATCTTTATGTAACAGATTTTCCTGGGGAGATGTCCCAGAACCTCTGACTGAATGGTCTTTCTGCTCTTCAATCCCAGTGCACTCTGCAGTTCTCCTGTGACATATATGAGCTGTCATTGTTTGATCACTGTCTGTGGCTCTGGGAAAATAGGAACTTCCATACCTTCTGCCTGGACCCAGAGTACTTGGCTATCATATAAACTTGATGACTAATAGACATGGTGGTTGGTAATTAGAGCTTAATTGGATCTTGTTGTCTTTTTAGTTTACTATGTGTGCACGTGTGTTTATGTATGTAGATCACATGTACCACGGCACACATGTGGAGGTCAGAGGGCAGCTTGAGTCAGTTCTCTTCTTCCACCAAGTGGGTCCCAGGGATCAAGATCAGATCATTAGGCTTGCTGGCAAGTACTGGTATCTGCTGAGCCATCTTGAAGGGCAGGATCTTGTTTTTTAATCTAGCCAGCTATTCCATGTCTCTTTACTGGTGAGTTGAGGCTGTGGTAGCCATTCCATTAGACCTGAGATGGTCACCTGCGTGCAAGTCATGCTGGCTCGCTATTCTTGTTGTTTTCAGCAGACACCTCCTGTTTGCGTAGTTACATCTCCTGTTTTGCTCCGTTAAACCTCCTGTTTTGCTTGGTTAATTTTCCTGTTTTGCTTGGATATGTTTACTTGGAAACCTATAAAAGTGGTTTACTCTGTAATAAAAATGGCGCCTTGATCAGAATACTGTCTTGGCGTCACTTCTTCGTGTTCTCTGTCTCTTTTAATTCCCAGCCCCTTGTGCAGGCGGTTACTATTGGTAGTCACGGGCGACTACATGAGGCCATTTGCATTTAAAGTTACTATTGTGAGATGTTTATTAATTTCTTTAACTGTACTTCCTTCTGTTTGATTGGATCGCTCTTGATCTGGTTACTTGTTCTTTTCTTCCTTCTATACTAGGAATAGGGGTTTTCTGTTTTAATGTGTTGACCATAGCAGATTCCTTACTAGTTCCCTTTTGTTCGTATACTCCTTTCTCTTATGGAGAAACTGTCAGTCTTCCTGTGTGCATACTGCTCCTTTAAGCATCTTTGACAGTGCCAGCTTGCTGCCCACGAACAGCCTTGGTTTGTGTTTATCTTGAAATGTCCTTATTTCTCCATTGATGTTAAGAGACAGCTTCGCTGGATGTGACGATCTCTGTCACAGCTGTGAACTCTCAGGATGAGACCCATGCCCTTCTGGCTGTGAGGGTTGCTGGTGATGGGTCTATCGTGTTTGCCTTCGTAGATAAACGTATGTTCATCTTTTATGGCTTTTAGTATTGTTTCTTTGCTTCGTATTTTTGATATTTATCTTGTGTGGTGGTTGGAGTAAGATAGTCCCAAGCATTTGACTGTTTGGTACCCAGTTGATAGCCCTGTTTGGGTAGATGAAGGAGGCGTGTTCTTGCTGGAGAAAATATGTCACTTGAGGTTGGTTTTGAGGCTTAGACTCATGTACCATTCCCAGTTCACTCTGCCTGTGCTGTGGTTCCAGATGTGAGCTCTCAGACTCTTATTCCTTGGAAATCTTAAACCCAAATAATCTCCTTCTCTTATAAAATTGCCTTGTTCATGTTTTGTTGAAATAAAAAAATCAACTAATACATCTTAGCTACACTGTATCATTTTTTTCCCTGTCAATTTCTACAAGTGACTAGTTCTTGGATATCCATTTTTGTTCTTCAGAATTGGGGAAAATTCTGTTATACTCTCACCAAATAAATTCTCCACAATCTCTATATATTTAGTGTTTATCTCAGCCATATGTTGAAATTGTTAATATTTAATATTGATTTATCTTTTAGTTAAACAGCAATTATTCCTAAACCAGCTGTATACCTAAATCAGCACACAGAAACTAGGATTTATTTAATTAAGCTAGAGTACAATGCTGGGCAATACTTACTCCATCCTAAATCTCCAAGCCTGCATAGCTTCCTCCCATTCAGATTTCCCACATTATACTTGCTTTTTAGTCATATCTTAGGTTTGGTTCATTTCTCTGATGTTCCCAGTCCTCTCACCTCTTATCTCTTTTCCTACTCCTTTCTCCACACCTCTGGACCAGGACATCCCACCCTATTCTCTATATTGCTCAGCATTGGCTGGGTTTTTTTTAATTGACAATACAGAGAACAAATGGTGGCATGTTTACACAAACTTGAGACAGGTGACACTTACAATAAGCATCACAGTGCAATGTCCAGATTGAAACCAGATAGTGAAGTAGAGAAATCAGCATTTGAATCAACAAGGGTAAATTGTACACATTCCCCAAGAACATCATACCAAGAGCCATAGGTTCTTTTTCTTTTCTTCTTTTTGTGTGAGTGTGGGTGGGGTTCAAGGAGGGTGTGTACATTTGGAGGACAAAAGTTGACTTCAAGGTTGGGTATCTTCTGTCACTCTCCACATTATTGTTGTTGCTATTATTACCATCATCATCATCAAGTTCAGTACTTGGAACTGAATTTAAGGCCTCTTACATGTGAGGCAAGCTCCACTGAGCTCCACTAAGCTACACCCCCAGCTATTCATCTTATTTTTTGAGTCAGGGTTTCTCACTAAACCTGGAGTTCACCATTTTCAGTCACAAGACAGGCTGCCCAGTGAGCTCCAGAATCCCCCACAACTCCACCCCCCCCATTTCCATCCATGGTGAGCTATGGTATTTCTATGGTATTTCACTATCAAGATTAGTTATCACAGGGGCCTTCAGCCTTCAAGCCATTGTATCCAGCCTTGACCTGGAAGGTCCATGTCCTCACAATGCAAAAGTATCATTCTGTCTTTAAGATTAACCGTTGCAACATTGATCAAAAGTTCAAGTCCAGCTATGAGTGGTGGTGCATTCCTGTAATTCCAGCAATGAAGAGACTGGGAAGAAGGAATTTAAGTATCTGAGTTCAAGGCTAGCATTGACTACATAGTGAGTTTCAGGTCAGCTGGGCTACAGGATGAGAGCCTCCCCATCCCCCCTCAAAAAATTCCAGAGCTTGAAAGATAAACTCAACTATATGTCCCCCCTTAAATATAATGATGAGGTGAGGGGAAGGAGTAGGTTGTTACAAACGTCCCAGATAACCCGAGGGTCCTCCTTGTCATTTAGCTTCTTTAGGTCTGTGGATTGTAGTATGGGCTGTACATCCTTAGTCCATGTGGCTGCTCTCTTGGTCTTACTTTGCATTCTGCTTGAAGGTTTTCCTGGATAATTCAGTTGTTGCTGGAACTTCTGCCCTCCTGGGGACTTCACTGCTGCTTTTGCTTCATTTTCACAACTCTATCCTGTTGTATCTCCTTGTTAAGAGTTGCCTTACAGGGACTTCAACACACTATATATAGCACACTGCCTGGCTTCCCAGCCTTTCTCTGAAATCTTGGTGGCAGCTGCCATGACCCAGTAACTCTTGCATTCTGCCTTTCTGTAAAAGCAGCATCTCACGGAAGACACTAAGGTCTGTTGGCAGCATGAACTGAGCCTGCACCTGCCTGTACCAGGGGTGCTTCGCAATCTATCTGACTTCAGTTAGGAGAATCTTGCAGCCAGCAGTTCTGGCTATGAAATGTTTATAGACTCTTGAGTGGCACTTGAGTGGCACGTAGGCCACAGCTGAGATACGCTGGTGGAATTTAAGACGGGCTCAGAGCAGTGTGGCGTGAGGGCTGTGGCAGATTCAACCCACACAACGTTTCTCTGGTCTCGCCCTCAACTGGTGCCTTTAGAATTCAATCCTCTCCCCACGTCATTCCATGGCTTGTATCCTGTTTTCCCTCCACTCGCTTGAGATCACCCCACTGCATCTGATGAGATCTTGGGCTTCTAGAAAAAGTGATTCTGGAAACGCCATCTGGCTAACCATTAGATGTGTCCAGACAGACACTCTGCAGATTATCTCCAGGAAGGAAGAAAAATAGATGAGAGTCTCAGAACTATTTATACAACCATCCTGCAGGCTTTGGCCTGGAAAATAAGAAACTGGGACTTTCAGGTTTTTGATTGCTTTCCTCGCGCCCCCCCCGCCCATATTTCGTGAAGTTTAAATTATAACCATCTGTTTCAGAAGATATAAAAATCTCGAATTCTGTCTTCCTCCACGTTAACAGAATAGGAACCCTTTGGGAAATCTTGTACTGACAGAGGTGCTCCGTTAATTGTGGTGAACCCCGAATATCACAGCTCATTGTCTGTGCCCCTCATCGGCTTCCTCAGTCTGGGGATGAGCACCCAGCTCTGAAAGGCTTCCCCACGTGATGCTGACTGTGTTTCCTGTTTGATGGTGGAGGGTGAGGGTGGTGGGGAGCCCTTTCCCTTGCAAGTCCTGTTATCAGTTTCTGCTTATTCTTTTGCTCATCTTTCATTCTTCAAATATCCCAGGAGCATGCTTGCCTCAACAGCCAGCATGCTAAAGTTGAGGCACTGTGGAGAATATCAGCATGGCCTCTGGGTGAGAATGACATGCAAATCCGTGAAGTGGTTTATATGCAAAGAAAAAAAAATCTCCAAGATAGTTTCTGGTAACTTTACAAGCTGTTCACACTTGTTCACACTTGGTGATTAATCGAACTTGTTTTCATTCCTAAAGCCTAAAGGGGATGTGGGAGTGAAAAACACTACTCTAAAATTCATCATCTGCATTGTCATCCCATTTTCTACCCAGCCCAAACTCCATCAATGTGCTATATTCAGTGCCTTTCTCAAAAGTCAGAGGCTACAGAAGACACCCCAGGACGCTCTCTGCATTGTCTGCATAATTTTTTTTAAGATTACAATGCACTTCTTTCTCTCTGTCTTCTTTCAGAAACAATGTTTTTCCATCCTACTGATAAGCGTTTATTGAGCACCAACTGTTTCCTACTAATAAGCTCTTATTGAGCACCAACTGTTTTCTGAGCACTGTGCTGAATGTTAAAGATATAGGTATAAACTGAGAACAAGCCCCAAAAAGCACTGCCTACCACACAGTGAAATAAGAGTATTCCAAAGCAGAGTTTAGGGATTGGAGGGGAGGTGGGGCTATTCATAAACAGAGAACTGTGCATTCTTCCACAGTGTATTTGATAGTTAATTCCTTCCTGGTATTTGATAGTTAATTCCTTCTTATTTTATGATCTCATCCTCTTTTAAAATCTCTATATGTTCAAAATGTATGTTTTTCATCTTCTCTTACTCTGCCTGTCTAACAGCGTGTCTCACAGATAAATATAGGGCCTCCTTGCACCAGCTGGATGTGTTGGAGATGTAGAAGTCAGGGGGAAAGAAGATCTGGAGTTAGTGGTGCTGTGGCTGGCTGAGCTAACAGTCTGAGCAGAGTGTGGAGATGGAACCTGCGACGGTGTCACACTTGCCTGGCAAATATGCCTCAGGCTCTCAGGAGAAAGGAACAGCAAAATGAGTCAGGGCAAAGAAAGGGAAACCTCCCCCTCCAGTTTAAAAAAAAAAGATTGGGGAGGCCTGGAGAGATAGGTCCCATTAACAGGACTTCCCAACCACAGGGACCTCAGGACACCATGGTTGTGTTTGATCCCACAGATGGCAGAAGTACAAGTGTAAAGGGGAGAAATGGGGAGGTGGTTATTGAGTGAAGGAAAATGTGACTTCCATTTTGAACTATGACTTAAAAGAAGTGAGTTCCACAAATAGCACTCTAGTTTGTGTTTAATTTTGAACTTTATTGCACTGTAATTTAAAAATATTTCCATTACTTTTCAACCTCAAAATTTATTGAAAGATACTTAATGTATTTTATTAAAGCTTTTTGTGTGACAGTTTTAAAACAAGATGCACCACTGAGTTTTATACCAAAGCAATTCATCTAGTTCATTGTTTTATCCTTAGCATCAAAATTATTCTGGCCCCATAAGAAGCATTAGAGTGGGTATTTGTAAAATTAATGAATGAATTTACTGACACATAAAACTATAACTTTGCCTGAATGTCTCACAGAAAGTGTAATTGAAATGCATTATGTATGTATTTAAAGAATATGTGTCATATTAGTGGGAAGTTAAATTTATTTTCTTTCAGACTTTGCCCAGGAAAAGATTAAGCATGGCTCAGTGCTTAATATGGACTACAGGGGAAAACAGCATGTTTTCACGTTGCGATAAAGTTGCTAACATGATATCTCAACTAGTATTACACAGGAAGTTATGACTGTGGGCCAGGAGGTCCTGGGACACACACCCATCAGAGTGGAAGTGCAGCTGGACTCAGGGCTGCTGTTACAGAGATTGGTACCAGAAGTGGGGTTGTCGCTCCTGGACACCAGCATAGGACAGACACTAATCATGGTGCTGCTTCAGTTTGTTTGCTATTTAAATATCTACTACTGAGCCCTGCACTGGGCACTGAGGTTGTGGAACAGAAAATTAATTGCTAGATACATTCAAAGTCCTCCTCATAATTCGTCAAACAAGCAGAGATCTGTGGTGGACTGATGCCCTAAGACCGTGGACAGATACTGACTCAAGTGCTAAGAGGGGATAGCCAGCTCAGACTGAAGATCCGTAAGAAACTAAGCCGTGCTTGAGCTGATCCGCCCAGAGAAGCAGAGCTTTCAAGGGACCCGTGACACAACAATCATCTGAGAGAGAATTCAGTGAGAGGTTTTATATTCGTTTCCCAGAGCTGCTGAAGCAAAACATCTCAGACTGAACAAACTTTCTCACAAGGTTGAAGTTAGATGTCCAAGGGTGAGATGCTATGAGGGCTGGTTTTCTCTAAAGCCTTTCCTCAACTCCTGGGCAGCCACTATCTTGCTGTCTCTTCCTTCTTCACCCTGGCCTGGTGTCAGCGTGTTGTTTTCTGTGTGTAATGCTGTGGCCTAGAGCATGCAGGCAAGTACTCTGCCACTGAGCTATGTTTGTCCCTAGGCATGTTCCTACCTTTTGTTTTGAGGCCAAGTCTCACAAACTAGCCTTGAGGTCACTCTGTAGTCCTGGCAAGCCTTTATCGTCCTGCTTTGGTCCCTCAATTTCTGGACTGCCATTTTTGTGCCATAATGTCTGGCTTCCTTTTTTTTAATGTAGACTTTGAATATTTTATATTCAAGTTGTAGGTCTGCATGTGCCATATTTACTATGACAATCTGAGGAGAACACTTTAAGAGAGCCATGCATTGTACTAGTAATGTTTCTATAAATTAGGTAATCTCATCAACATGACACAAAAGGAAATGCAGGAAGCATCTTGGCTTTTCACATTACCTTATCCATTCAAGGAAGCTTAAAAATATATTTCATAACTTCTTGTTTTCTTTTCTCTTTTTCTTAAATAAACTATGGATTATAAATGACAAACTTTCGCCAAAATGTCTAATATATTTCTTTGGTGTGCTTTGAACTGTTCCAGGGGAAAAAAGAAGAATCTCTAAAAATAAATTAATTTTAAAAAGTATACAAATAAAAGTATTCACAGACAGTTAATAACAATGACAAGACTACATCAACCACTCACAGCACACAAAGCAAATTTCTACAAACCCTGGGTTTGTGGGTGTTTCAGGGTCCCTAAGGATAAATTAGTACTTTTTAGTGTATGTCTCTGATGTTTCTGATGCTACAGTTAGCATGGGAGGTGTATTTTACCAAAAGAACATAACTAAGAGTTACTGTCCTAGGTCCTTGACCCTTTGTATTCTGGCTTGACAGCTCTGGCGAAGGTCACACATCCATCAGTATTCGGTGAGAACTATAAACCTCTTAAAGTTTTAACATGCGTAGCAACTAGTAAATTGTATACTGCACACTGTCAATTCCAAACGGAAGAGGATGCAGTGCTCATGGCACAGGTGAAAAATGCGTTTAAAAATAAAGACCTTCTTTAAAAACAAAAACGAACAGGCGGTTAATACAGTCGCATAAAAGAGGGGTTGGCGTGGTTTTTCATGTTTCGTTTGTTTGGCTGATTGGTTGTTTTTGTTGTTTTGTTTCTCTGTGTAACAACCCCGGCTCTCCTGGAACTCACTCTGTAGATCAGGTTGGTCTCAAACTCACAGAGATCTGCCTGACTCTGCCTCCCAAATGCTGGGATTAAAAGCATGTTCCCCACCGCCCGGCCTTTTTGTTTGGTTTTCTTTTTAAGCTTAAGGCAGAATGCCACCCTATCCTCAGATTGTGCATGTTGGCATAGTTACCTTATGATCCAAACATAGCTCCTTATTACTCAATGCTTTTAGATACAGCAAGGCAGGATCTGAAGTTACCAATTTAAAAGCAAAACAATGACAACAAAACCCACCAGGGAGGGAAAAGACGCCCGTGATTACTTCTGGTGTGTAGAAGATAACAGGGTGCCAGTCATCTGTCTCAGTAGCTCTCCTCCATTTCCCCAGCCAAAGCAGTACGACGTATGGAGCTATATTAAGGGGGCTGCATTTTGTTCAACTTTTATTTCTCTTTTTATTTATTTTATTTTTAAAAGACTTATTTATTGTTTATACAACATTCTGTACGCATGCACTCCAGAAGAAGGCACAAGACCTCACTATAGATGGTTGTGAGCCACCATGTGGTTGCTGGGAATTGAACTCCAGACTTCTGGAAGAGCAGCCAGTGCTCTTAACCTCTGAGCCAACTCTCCAGCCCTTATTTCTCTTTTTAAATCACCAAAGAAACAATACTGTACGAAAACATCGTATTACAGTGAGATCAGTAATAAAACCATAGGAATTAAAACAATAAATTTTAGAAATTAAAGCATTTTTTGTTTGCTTGTTTTATGGTTTTTATGAAGACTTTTGGATACAGCACAGTTTAGGATCTGATGGCAATGCAGCTATTATGTGTTTTACAGTGAAGAGGCCTTTGCAGAATTAGACCTCAACAGTTTTCTTTATAGTGTCAAAGGCATCTGAGTGCACTCCAGGACATAGAGAGGGCCTGGTTGCTGTGTTGAGTTCTGCTTAATGTTCTTTTTTCTCCCCTTTAATAGATTCTTTCTCTCTTTCTTTCTCTCTCTCTGTTACACACACACACACACACACACGCGCGCGCGCGCGCGTGGAATGAATTGACAGTGTACATCTTAATTAATTCCTCCACTCATTTTCCTGTACACCCCCTCCCAATATACAATTCCAGATTAGTTGCTTTTTATTTGCTTGCTATTACCTTTTTTTTTTTTCAGTGCTAGAAATTGAACCTGAGGGCTCACTCATACCAGACAAACATTCTGCCATGGATCTTCACCCTTAGTCCTGTTTTAATTTTTAAATTTATTTTTATTGCATTTATTTAATCACTTCTTTATTTGGGGATGTATACATGTGGAGCTCAGAAAACAGTTTGTGGGAATTAATTTTAACCTACTGCCATTTGGATTTCACCAACCAAACTCAGGTCATCAGGATTGGTGGTAAGTACCTTTCCCTACTTAGCTATCTTGCCATGAATGTTTATTCTTTTTTATATGTACATAATAATGGGTTTCTTATGACACACATACACATGTATTTCAATCATACTTACAGGCCCTGATACCGTCTTGTCTCCTCCTCACTCCCTACTGTCTTCATCTTTCCAAATAGCCGCACCTCCACTTTCATCTGTCATAAGTGTGTGTGAGAAAGACGAACATATATATAAATACATGAAATATATATAATGTTTGGTGACCCAGTGAATTTGATTAGGGCTGCTTATAGGGCGTGGGAGGGGTTGGCTTACAAGAGCCTGGCCATCTTACCACTGCATATACATCCTTCTAGAGGGATAAGCCCTCCCTATAAACTCCCTTGCCTTCCACAACAGGATGCTGACAGGCCCAGTGACTAGGTCATGCCTGGAAGTCAGCATTCCACACCATTCCTGTTCTTTCCTCTGGCTCTAAGCTGGCTACCAGCCAGCCCCGAGGGATTTGTCTGTCCCAGCCTTCTCAGTTCTGGATCACAATGTGTTCTGTTTGTTTGGTTTTTTTTAACAGAAAGAAAAAACCCAATGTCTTGATTAAATTAAATTAATTAAACACTATAGGGCTTCATACTGAATAAATAGGGCTAATTAGACCTGGAGGCAAGTCTGAGTCGCCAGTTTGACCCAGGCTCAGCATTGTCTCAGGTTAGGACATGCTGGACCGAATCCTGGTTGGGTTCTGCCCAGGGGACAAAGGGTCTCTCACTGGAGTTCTCACTGATGAGTAGCCAAGGGCTCCTGGAGAAGGCGGTGAATCGTCATTACTTCCTCAGAGAGCTTGGGTGAATGTAGGATTTGTCACAGCCTCAAATCTTTCAGCAGTAGGACTTGTCACTGGTATGGACAGGAGAGCGTTTCTTTCGCACACCGCTATTGACAGGCTTCCGGTCGCAGCCATCACGTTCCCTTTTGAAAGGCTTTTCTCTCTTGTGGATCTCCACCTGAAGAGTCCTCCCAGAAGCAGACATGGTCGCTCTGCTCCGGCCCACATGATGAATGCTCACCAGCTCATGCACAGTTTTAAAGCAGGGCTTGATGTTACTGGCCAGAGGTGGACATCTAAGGACAGCAGAGTGGAAGAGGGACCACCGCAAGGGTCTCTTTTATTTACTTACCCTCTTAAAGGCTCTTTCTCTAAATACTGCCGCACTATGAGAAGATTTTCAGATGAGATTTGTATGAGATAGTGAATGTGGCTTTTAAGGATGTGAATCAATGCATGGACCTGCAGAACTCAGTAATCAGTGATCCATGCAAGATATGTAGTTCTGTCTGGGCAGGGATAAAATATTCATTCACGTTGCAAGACTGACCCTTGAATTAGTGTTACCAAGAGGGGAAAATTAGACTTATACAGTTTCAGATTCCACATTACAACTAAACTTAAGAAATTGCTCCTGTTCTGCTTTTGACAGGATTTCAAACGTATGAAATATGTCGGAAAGATAGGAAAATTTTCCTCTTTTCCAAACACATCATCTAGATGAGATTGTTTTCCCTCACTTAAACTGGAACAATATATTACAGTAAATGACTGTGAAGAACCCACAGTTACATCAGTAAACCTGATGTTAACGAGATCTGGGGAAAAAAAAAGCTTTTTTCATGAAAATATGTTACTCTTAACTGATTGAATAAACATTTATTGTAAAGTTATAATGCAGGGGCTGGGGTCTACAGCTCGGTTGGGAGAGTGCTTACATTGTAGGCACAAACGCTGAATTTGATTCCCAGCACATGAACCAGCTATGATGGTAATCTAGCACTCAGGAGGCAGAAGCAGAAGCTGTTCGGGGCTGTTCTCAGCTCTGTGGTGAGTTTGTGAGCAGCGTATGCTATGTTAGAGTCTGCCTCATATATATAATAGGACAAACAACTATTGAACTATTTAACCCAAACAGATGAGTGTGGAGAGCTGCTTGTTTTCACCCTGGCCTTCACCTGGAGACAGGGATAGGCAGGATGTTTTGCCAAGTCGAGGTAAACATGTTCGGCTTCTCCACGAACCCCTTCATTGTACTCAGGAGCTTTGCTCTGACTATAAAAAGGGATTGTAGAATAAACCGGTGTGTGATAGTTTCTACTGGCAGCCCTCTTGAAGTGATCTCATGTGTAGTGCGTTATTTTTTTATTTTCTCTCAATCCTCACTCCCCGCTCAGGAACTGTTCGACTCTTGCTGGTGAGCTCCAGCAAGTGAAGAATTATTTTCAGGAGTATAAAAATGTTCTGAGCCCCAACAGTTTGAGCACCACTGCTAAAAACAAACAAACAAACAAAAAACAACAACAACAACAAAAACACTTTCGTCCATAAAGCACACTATGGAACACGTCAAAAGGAGCAGAGGGTTACCTGAACTGTAAATGTTGAACTGAACGAAGGGTGAAGAATGGCTGGCTGCAGCCATGACACTCCCTCTGTTCTATCCCCTGCTTCACCCCAGCACAAGGGCCTTTTCAGATGCATTTGCCACTTTTTAAAAGTTTTTTTTTCCTTTTTAGTTAACAAATATTTGGCGAGGTTATAAGCACATGCATGCGGGTGTGCAGGGAATTGAGAGGAGGACTTCAGATCCCTTGGAGCTGGAGTTACAGGAGCTTGCAAGCCACCCGACATGGGTATTTGGGTCCCATGTAAGAGTAGCATGTCTTTTAACCACTGACCCATCATCTCTTCATCCTGAAGTTGCTGTTTTGAAACAACAGCATTACCACATAGAGACAACAGCATACATCGTAAAAATTGGGAGCACCGTGCATTTGTTCCTTGATTTCAGAGGATCTATGGTTTTAAGACCACCAAGGGTAGCAAACATCTGAGAATATTCCAGCCCTTTATATAAAAAGTATGGCATTTGCATACAACCATCATTTATTTTCTCATAGGTCTCTATTAATAACCAATTCTATAGAAATGTGCATAGATATTATGCTGTGTTATTTAGAGAATAAGGAAAAGGAAAAAAAAGAATATAAATAAATACAGATGCAATGGTTTTCTAGTATATTTCCCTGTGCGTGTGCGTGTGCGTGTGCGTGTGCGTGTGCGTGTGGCATGCAGGCATGGGCACATGTGTGTGGAAGCCCAAAGTCGATGTTCGTGTCATCCTAGGTTAAGGCCTATTTTATTTATTGAGACGTTGCATGCTTGCTGAACCTGAAGCCTGACAATTTAAGTAGTCTAGCTTGCCTGCTTGCCTGTGAGCTTTCTGTCTCTGCCTCCTGAGTGTTGGGTTTCTAGTGGCTGCTGCCGCATCTGCTGGGCTTCTACTTGGATTGTGGAGATGGGAACTTCTGTCTCCTCACTTGCACAACAAGCACTTTATCCGCCAGTCCATCTCCCCAGTCCTCATGAATGCTTCTAATCCTGGGTTAGCGTGTGTCATGGCTGTGGAGCTCAAGGATTTGAAGAGACTTAAAATGGTTGTCACTGGAGTAGAGGATGGCCCTGCATATGAACTCCATGACTAGACCTGGTCACTGATGTCTCAGGCTCAGGATGTCTCAATGCCTAGTTTGCAACAGAATTTTGTTGCATAAAAATGAAAGAATGCTTTTGTGCACTGTGATTAATAATTAGCCATGAAATATTTATTGTGTGCTCATAACTGTCCTGCAAGATATGACCTCTGTGTTCAGATCATAACATACAGCCTGATGCTGAGGTGTTTACAGCAAGCGCATAGAAACTTTGGGTGTTGAAAGGGTCGCAGCGACACGTGCCACCGTGCTCAAGGAGCTGAGATTTTTAGCTAGGATAAAAATTATACACAGGAAAAAAATCCAAAATCTACATATTGAGAATCGAGAAGTAGAGATTAAGTGTGAAAGAGGTTACAGAATAAAGGCTGGCTGGTGATTCTGATGCAGTCAGTATTCCCAGAACTCTGGGAATAGGAGCAGTGAGACTGAAAGAGAGTCCTAGACCAGTCTAGGCCACACAGTGAAGCTCTACCTCGAAATTAAACTAGTTAAAATTTAAAAAGAAATAGAATAACGTGAAATTATAAACAACCTAATAATTTGAATTATTGAACCAGAACTAATTTTAAATATTTTGAGTTAGTGGGGTAATTCAGTAGAATCTAATCTCATTGTACAATTTTAGAGATGAGAAAAGCCAAGCCTCAGAATCACGTGACTCACCTCAGGAGAGATGTCAGTTTCCAGCACACAAGATTCAGTTCCCATGAAGGAACAATCTGTTACTTATTTTTAGACAAGGTCTCTCTACATGGCCTAGGCTGTCCTCAATCTTTCAGTCTCCTTGCCTTAGCTTCCCAAGTGTTAAGACTGTAGGATGTGTCACCACATCCGTCCAGTATTTTTTTTAACTTATTATGTTTTTATTCTTTTAATATAGGGTCTAGGTAGACCAGGCTGGCCTTGAACTCACAGAGATACTGCCTCTGTCCAGTGGTAGGGTTACAAGTGTGCACCACCACGTCTGGAAGTTCTCATTTAAAATACATGATTTCTGGGGCTAGAAAGCTGGCTCAGCAGCTAAGAGCATAGACTGCTCCTGCAGAGGACTAGAGTTTAGTTCCCAGGACTGGAGTTGGGCTACCTGTAATTCCAGCTCCAGAGGAATTTGATGCCTCTGACCTCTGAAGGGCATCTTCACCTATGTGTATATCCCTATGTGAAGACATACATGTACATAATTTAAATCAAAATAAATATTTAATTATTTATATGATTTATAAATATCATACCTGATTTTTTTCTCATATAATATATCTTTTTTTAATTTATTTATTTTTATCTCAATCACAGGTTAGGTACTTTGAATCCCAGGCGTAGCCCCCTCCCTCAGTCCCTCCTACCCTCCCACTCCCTCCCTCATCTCCCTCCTCCCCGCCCCCT
>CM053748.1:44456895-44490795 GCA_028658305.1 Pachyuromys duprasi | reverse complement strand
TTTCTTTCTTTCTTTCTTTCTTTCTTTCTTTCTTTCTTTCTTTCTTTCTTTCTCAATAGGTTCTTGCTGTATCACTCAGGGTAGCCTCAAACTTTCAATACATCTGCCTTCTTGTCCCCCAAGAATGAACGAAGCTAGAATGAAAAGTGTCTGTAACCATACCAGGCTAAGAATATGATTTTTCTTTAATTTTAAAAGACAGCCTTACCATTACCACTAAGAAAAGCTTTACAAACAACTTAAAAATGTTACTTCTGAGCCAGGCATGGTAGCACACGCCTTTAACCCCCAGCGCGTGGGCGGCAGAGGCAGAAGGATCTCTGTGAGTTCAAGGCCAGCCTGGGCTACAAAGCAAGTCCAGGACAGCTGGAGTTCTGTTACACAGAGAAACCCTGTATCATAAAACAAACCAACAAACCAACAAAAACAAAACAAAAAGTTATTTCTGATTTACTGGTTTCTGAGACATCAGGAGCCTCACATGGAATGCTAGACTGTCCCTTTGTGAAACCACTGTTCCACAGCCGCTGTGGCTTTAGCCTTCTATTCCAGCCTTCCTTCATGGCATCCAGCCAGGGAAGCTGCCCCTGGCTGAGCAATTTGAGAGGAAGAAAGATCAGTGTTTTAGTGTCCAGTGAAGCACATTTTCATCAGTCCTAAATGTTATTACTGTTATTCTACATATCCTTGGCTGAACATTCCGGGGGTGGGGAGGATAAAATATCAAACTCTGAAGGTAGCTGTTCTTCCACCTTGAGAGATAAATGGCAGCAGTATTTTTACGTACGCTCCAAATATATGTAGAACCACATAGGAGTGTGTGTAATGAGAAATTACCACAGCAGTATTAGCATCCTGCCCTTTTCTGCTTCATGTACTAAAACATATTTCCACCAAAATATATATCGCTAAATAGTAGCTGTATGAGTACTCTCTCATGAGTTCTCCGTTTTCACTGTTATAAATGTTTCACTATTTCAGGACACTATGTTGATGTGTGTGTGTGTGTGGGCGTGCATGTGTGTACCTTTATGGAAGTGGTTAATGTCTGGGACAAAAGATAGAAGCAGAATTCCTGAATCAGAGTTTCTGTACCTGTTTAAACTTCAGGGTAGAAATCACAGGTTCTGGGCTAGAAATCCAGAATGTGCATTTGCTCTTCTTCTAGCTGGGACTGAGCAAGCCTCTCCCGCAAGTTCTCACCCATGATGCTGCTGTTCTTAGGAGAATTTGGCTTTCCCTCTAATTTTTCACTCTTTGCCCTGGAATGAGCTTCCTAACATTTTGATAAACCGTGGAGCCCCTCCAAACTCTTCTTTATGAGACGCGACTTTCCTCCAATATCGACTGACACATCTATCTATCTATCTATCTATCTATCTATCTATCTATCTATCTATCTATCTATCTATCAACCTGCAGGCAGGGGATCGATAGTTCTGTCCTGGATCCTTCATTGCTCAGCATCCTAACAGGTAAGTGGGTGGAGGCTGTAAAGCGGGCGTACAGATCTTCCTCTCAGCCAGCACTCCCCATGTGCCTGGCAGGTGTACTGCCCAACTCTAAGGAAGGATTGTAAATGCCACCGAGGAGCTAATCAGAGAGCGATGTGGGCAGGGCTGGTCTTGCTGGTTTCCCACGGCACCGGTGGCTTCTGGTGCTCGTACCCAGAAGCCAGCGCCCAGCCACAGGGCACCACACTGTAACCTCTCCCTGGGGTGGGGCTCACTGCTCAGGTGTATTTCAAATGTGAAAGGCTGGGTGGGGTCAGCAGCAGAAACGGCACCCTACCTGCCAGGGCCGCAACAGTTGGATGAAGGAACTTCCCCTCACAGCTAAAACGCTTACATCGTCCCCTTTGAGCTCTCTGATCATTTTTTTTTTTCAGGTGAAAGCTTGGCTGCCTAATTAAAATTGAATGCATTTTGAAGAATGTTAGGGTGCAAACACAGTCACCTCAAAAGGAGACTGGCTGCCGCAATCCCACCTAAGGCAGGGAGCTAGGTAGTGGTTGAACGGTTTCCTCTTATGGGGACTCCAGAGGTTTGCCGTGAAACGCAAATGAGACTGGACCAGAAAAAGAAAGGCTCACAACTGTAAAACACTCACCCCTAGGCGGCTGTGAAATGATCCTGTTGCTAGCATGAGACCTCTGAGACCAGCTAATCCCAGCCTGGTCGCCACTGTACCCTGAGGACCCAGGTCTCAAGAACAGTGCCCCCTCCTCCTCCCACCACCCAATGCAGCTATTCTGCTCCCCGGGCTGCTGGCTGGACCTGCAGCAAGAATCGGTTTCCTTGTCTTAGGTTCAAGTCCTATGTCCTGGCTGAGCTGGGTGGGCCCAAGAACATGACTATTCTTTGAACAGTGGGGCCCGTGTTATAAAGAAAGGCAAGCAGCCTGTGCTTGAGGAGCGAAACACTGGGAGGTTCCCTGTCAGATTTGTACCTCCAGTCTTTGGACTGGTAGCTGGCTTGGTGTCACAGTAGCGGGTAGCTAATTGGAGCAGAGTTCATTTTTGCCCTTTACATACGGACCATGTCCCGCCTGCTGGAGTTCAAGAAACCTGTCAGGGCTGGCTCCTCTGTCTGCCCACATGAGCCTCTTAGACGTAAAAGGGAGAGAAGCCCCTCTGGCCCTCTCTCCCACAACAGGCCACAACCATCTGTCATGTTCAAGTCAAGCTCTGCCCTGCCCTGTATGAAACCTTGTGTCCCTCAGGCTTAGAAGAGCCACTCAGGAGGACAATCCTGAAGGAAAGATCCGTCCGTGCCCTGGGGTGGGCCGGAGGCCATTTCATCAAAAGTCCAAGTCTCTGGGTTACTGTGCCAATAGCAAGCAGGACTTCGTGCCCTGTGGACCCCATCTCTGTCCTACCTCAACCCATGTTGGTCTCCAAAGAAATACTGCTGAGTGAGCTTGAGATTTAATCCAGGTCATGAGATGGCTCAGCACCTAAAGGTGCTTACTGCCAAAGGACAGCCTGGGTTCAACCCAGAAGGAGAGAAATGTCATCAACACAAGCTCCAAAGTTCATGTGTGTGTGCACACTCCCACATACACTCCCACACCCATATGCATGGAAGAAAAAGGGAGGAGAGTAAAATAACAGTAAAAATATCTGGAAAAGTCATGAGGAACCATAACTATTCACTGTTTACCTAAAAATACTTATAATACATTTAAGTCAGTATATAAATACACACACACAAACACACACATAGTTTAAAGGAAAATTCCCCATCTGGGCTGACAATGTTCCCTCTAAGAGCCAAAGACCATCAGACAAAAAACTCAGTATCAGTTATGAGAATCCCTCTTTTAAGTTGTTGGTCACAGTTGATCAAGAGACTCCCAAAATGTACAATCAACTGCTATTGTGTTTGCTTCCCAGGTGTGGAGGCTTTGTCTCTGTTGTTGAAGATAACGCACGCTTCAGACATAAGTCCCTGTTGTTTTATAAAAATGAAAATGCCAACCATTCTGTTCTACCAATAAAGACTCAGGTGCCAGATGATGGGGTGAGAACAGGCTAGCTTAGAGAGGTAGAGAAAACACCCAGCTCACCTTCCTACACAGCTGAGGTCCAGATGGAAAAACCCAAAAAAGCTCACTAGCTCAACTGACAACCCAGGAGCAAAAGGCCAAAAACCCAAGGCTGAGGGATTGCTAGCTCTAAGCCCCCAAATCCAGGGAGCTGAGGAGCTGAAGTCTAAGCTAAGTCCAGAGCTTGAGCTAGAAGCTTTTTCTACTTCTCCATGCTGTCTTAAATACCCCTCAACTCAAAGTCCTTCCTACTCTTTAATGCCTGTCGGCTTGTTGCTCAGCTTCTTGACATAGAGTTAACTTTATTAAATCCTGTTTATAGAAAGCTCTTGGATTAAAGGTGTGTGCTAGGGCTGGGTGAATCACACCATAATCACCTGTTCACAATAAAAAGTTCTTGGATTAAGGGTGTGTGGTAGGGCCTAACCACACCAAACAAGAAACAGTGTTTTACAGTTCACAATTTTGGAGTTCACAATGGGATCAAATATCCTGCAGCAGGTCTCAGTGATCCTGAGTTGGAGCTGGCCTGGAAGCTTCTCCCTGAGGACCAGCTTTCATAGTACCAGAAGGCACCATGCAGGCTTCAATGGAGGGAAGCAACCAATAACCTACCCAGATGTGACGCCTAGGAATGATGACAGTGACAATAATCTTAAGAGAACAATAGTGTCACAAATACCTTGACGGTAACCAACACCTCTCTAAATGTACTGAAGATCTGCTCAACAAGAAGAAAACCACGCCTGGTACTGGAAAGCTAGCCAACTACCTGAGATTATCAAAGATCTTGAAAAAGAACCTACAACCACCACGTTACTAAAACAGCATAATCCCTAACAAGAGTCTCTGAAAATCTGTCTTTATACCCTCATATAAATGTAGTCTTCTTTCTTCGTGAACAAAACTTCTTTGCAACAGATGGACCACTGCAGAAAACTGCAACCAATCAAAATGCAGAACTGTAGAGCCCACTCCCAGTGGGTACATCTATAAAACACGCCTGCACCTAAAGGCTCAGGGGACACTGCAGAAGAGGAAATGGAGACTGTAAGAGCCAGAGGATTGTGGGGTTTGCTGTGAGATTGTGTCTCCTAGGAATGTTAGATGCTACATCCGTAAAGTCTTATTAACATGACTGCTCAAATGTGGGCTGAACAAGGATGACAACAAGGCACACTGAAGTGGATGGGGAAAGCCCATCACCGTACATAGGAAATACAGGCAGCTCAGAAACAATGAGAACTGGAGAAATAGTCTTCCTCGGGGAAAGACACACCAATTGGCTAACTAATACCAAGTGGTTATCCCTGAAAATATACATACAAGTAGCATAATATGGACGAAGCAAGTACTTATGCATTTAAGTATGTGAGAGAGAGAAATGATGATGTAATTATATTATAGTCTAAACGCTATATGAAGTATTTTAAGGCCACAAGAAGATACACTTCATATTCACTTAAAATGGCTCCCATTAAAGAGAATGGGAGCTGACAAGCACGGTCAAAGGCATGGGGAGCCCCCTAGACATTCCTGGTATGGACAAATGATTTAGCTACTATGCAAAAAAACAATAAAAAAAAACCCAAAAATCCTAACAATTCTTCAAAAAGGTCAGCATGGGATTCCAACAGAGCCAGCTTCCCAGAAATACACACCAAAATCACTGAAATAGCTGCTTTAATTCTTGTACACAAATGTTCGCCATGGCACTGCCCACACTAGCCAAAGGATAAAACAGCTCACATGATCATGAACAAAGAGAGTGAATAAACCAAACGGGGCTCATGCAGTCAGCTACTAGCTTGATGACGGTTTGATAAAACACTGTGCGTATACACACTCATGTAGGTATGCACACACACGCCGGCCAGAGGTCGATGTCGAATGTCTTCGTCAATTGCTCGTCATCATTTTTGTTGTTGTTGCTGTTGTTTTGTTTTATTTCTTCTTCTACTTCTTCTTCTTCTTCTTCTTCTTCTTCTTCTTCTTCTTCTTCTTCTTCTTCTTCTCCTTCTTCTTCTTCTTGAGATAAACTATCATGAAAATGGAGTTTGCTGATTTGGTTAGACTGGTTGAACAGCAGGCTCAGGGATCCTCCTGTTTCTCTCTGCCTTCCCAGTACTAGGATTACAGATGAGACCATGGCTGGCTTGTTATACAGGTCTAGAGGGACTGAATTAAGGTCTTCATGCCTACCTGGAAATCGTTTTACTGAACAATTACTCTAGCCACTGATTTAGGATTTTTGATTCTAGTGTGAAAGCCATATATGTTCGTGTGAAAGCCTTCTGTGAACTTCTCTGAAGTCTTCTTTTCTGAGGCTTATATGCAGGCAGATTGTCTCTTAAGTTTCTGGGCGGTAGCAGCAAGTCATAGCTCTTCAGTCAGTTTCATGGTCATCACGGTAACAACAGATGCTCCATGTCATATCGTGTAGCCAAGCTATGAAGTTATGTATAATACAAAACTCACTTTCAATTGACAAAAGTCTAACCTTGTGATTAATGTACTGGGGCATGGCCCAGCTAAATATGAGATGTACACATGCTTAATACTGGTATATAATGGAATGCCAAAATCTGTATCCCATGCATCACTTGGAATGTGACTGAACCTCAAAAAACATGTCAAGTGAGAGAAGACAGCCTTCGGATGTCACCAAATGTAGAATTCTATTTGTACAGTCTATCAAGAATAGATGAATCCATAAAACAACAAATCCAACTTGCGGTTGGCAGGAGCTCAGGCTGGGTGGTGTAGGGACCAGCTCCTGAGTGGATACTGGTTTCCTTTAGAGGTGATGGCAGTGTTTTAGAAGTAGGTGTGCATATCATATCAGGTTGTTGCACTACACAGAGTGTGTACTAAAATGCCACTCAAGTCTACGCTTTGAATAGTTGCTTTTATGCTGTGCAACTTTTACCTCTATAAAACAAAACAATGGAAAGAAACACCATGACAGTAGGCATCCGGTCCTTTGTCCCCAAGTATTGAGCTTTGGATGTAGGCCCCGCATGGAGCCTCCTCTACAGGAATGGCCTACCACTTCACAAGCTCTCAGTAGAGTCCATCAAGTCTAAGCTATGTCCGAGTATGTAGGAGGCCTGGCCTTGTCCTGCCATTTACTGTGGCTTAGGAAAAGATCATACACGTGTCTCTCTTTTCACCTTCTCCAACTTTCCAGTAATAGGACTTCATACCCAGTGTGGGTTATGTAGTCTGGAGAGTCCCGTAGAAGTTGAAGTTGTGAGACCCTCTCTTAAAAGATGTTAATTGCTCTGCGTGATTTGGTGCCTGTACCATACTGTTTTTATTACAGATCTGTAATTTATCTTGAAATCTTGACCAGCCCTGCTTCCAGCATTGTTCTTTTTCCTCAGGATTGCTTTCACTATCTGCAGTCTTTTGTGGTACTCTATAAGTTTTAGGGTTTTCTCCCTGGTTTTTATTCTATAAATAATGTTGAAGGGGAGGGATTTTGACCGGGATTGTATTGAATCCATACATTGGTTTGGCAGATTGGTTATTGTCATAATACTGATTCTACCAACCCATAAGCATGGAAGGTTGTTCCATTTTCTAGTGCCTTTCTCAGTCTTTTTCTTTAGGTCTCTCAGAGATTTAAAGTTGTCTTTCTAGAGGCCTTTCATTTCTTTGGTTAGGCCAATTCCTACCTTCTTTTCTTAGAGGCTATTGTGAATGGGAGGGTGTTCATTGTCTCTTTCACAGCCTGTTTGTTGGTGGTGTATAAAAAAGCTCCTGATTTTTGTAAACTGGTTTAGAAGACCCAAACAAGTATACACAGCTACAGCTGTATGGGACTTGACAAAGATGCGAAAAAATATGCACTGGAGAAAAGAAAGGCTCTTTGACAAACTGCGCTGAGAAAACTGAATGTCCATATGTAGAAGAATGAAATTACAGCTGTATCTATCACCCTGCCCCAAAATTGACTCTCAGTGGGTCAGAGAACTCATGAGAAACCTGAAAATTTGAAACTGCTAGAAGAAGATATATATTATGTAGTGCCCTACTCATATAGGTGTGGGAAAGGACATTCTGAGCAGGAATGCTTCTGCCTGACAATTGACAAGTGGGACCTCCTAAAACTAAAAATGTCTGGACTACTATGGAAAGAATCAATCAAAGTAAAGAGGAAGCCTACGGGGCTGGAGAGAACCTTTGCCAGCTAGACATATATACATGATTAATATCTAGAATATACAAAAAAGAAAGAATCAAGAAAACGAAAGACCCAATTTAAACTGGGCTCTGCAGGCATTGCACAGGGATTGAGATCTCAGAATGCTCAGCTCTAAACAGGGGGTGTCCAGCAAATCCCTCCCCTCAGAGTTCAGCAAAGTTCAGTGAGCCTGTGGAGGGGAGCAGACAGGTTTTAAGAGCCAGAGTGGGTGGAGGACCCTGGGAGAACAAAGCCCTCTAAATTAGTGGTGCTCAACCTTCCTAATGCTGAGGCCCTAGAATACATTTCCTCATGTGGTGACCTCCCAACCAGAAAAAAATTTCCACTGTTACTTCATAACTGTAATTTTGTTACTGTTATGAATCACAATGTAAATATCTGTGTTGTCTGGTGATCTTAGGCAACCCCTGTGAACGGGTTACAGCACACAGGTCGAGAAACACTGATCTAGAATCTCTGTCAGCAACTAGGGCTGCTCTTAGGTCAGGATCTTGTGTGCACTGTTCCCACGCCTTGTGCACCTCATCTTTGTTTCTTGGTCCTCACTCCATTGCTGCATATCCTCTATTGACTTGCCATCCAGGGCACCTTCTGAGCCAGGGCAGTCAGTGTGGCTCAACCTTTCCCTCTCAGGCTTCCCTTTTGTCCCAGGGAGTCGGTTTACATGAGCTCCTCTGCAACTCTGGTGGCCAGATGTGAACAAGAGCCAACAGGACAGGGCCAGGGACATGCCCCAGGCTCCTGCTCCCTAAGTCCCTCCTGAAGCCTCACGCCTTACTGCCCTGTGCTTCATCAAGTGGACACAGGCTGTTCTTTCTCCCTTTTCAGATGAGTTAACAGGGTCAGGCAGCTCGTTCGTTTCCAGTACGCTTATCACTTCGGGAAGTTTGATTTCTGATAATGCCGGCTCTTAAACTCCTACCTGCTGGCACTCTTAGGATCGGGATTTTGTTTTCATTGTGCTGTTGGCTGAGATTCAGTTTCCTTTCCTGTCCTTCCTATCAGTTAAGTTTCAGTTCTGTTTCTCAGTATATTCTCTTTCCCTTTCCTGATGGCTCCCATTTGCTGTCATTGTTCTTTTCTGCTTTTTAACCTGATTAAAATAAACAAGTTATTTCAAGGCAGATGTTTCCAAACAGGAACTTTCAACATATTGAAAGCTCAGTACTGTGCCTATCTATTCTAGATCAAGCAAAGTCCATTTACTTTATTAGATTATGTACCTGTTGTGGACACACTGACTTGGTCCTGGGAAATTCCATGGAGTAAATGCATCACCAAGAATTTCCAGCACTCCAGTGAATTTAAGGGACCCACACTCAGTGTTTCTGCCTTTGTCTGGACAAAAGACTGAGTGAGAACTCCCTGAACTGAACAGTGCTCTGGTCATGAGATGGAGAAGGATCTGTAATCTCATTCCTTCTCTTGGTTAACTGTTACCTCATGCTCTGTAGAAATACAACATGTATCAGACTTCTGTTTTTCAAGTTACACAACATTCTCTCATAGTGGATGTATCTGCCCAAATGTTATTTTTGCATATTACTGTAAAGATAATCCTACCACAAATATGTTTTCATAAGAAGAATATTTTTGTTTCTTTTTTTCTGATGTAGGATTATTTCCTCAAGGTGAAATCATAGCTACAAAAACTTACACAGAACTTTTAAATTCCGGTTTTTACATTTTTAAATGGAGTGTGTGCACCATGGTGCATATATGGTGCAATTTGTGGGAATTGGTTCTCTCTTCCTACATGTGAGTCCCAGGGATAAAACACACATCATCAGATTTGGCAGGAGGCAGCTTTAGCCAGTGAACTACCTCACCAGCCCTCATTATGCCACCTTCATACACATATATCTCATTATATTTTGCCTCACCGGTATTCCTCCACTGTCTGCACCTCTCCTCCCTACATGTCACTTTTAAGGCTCTTGATACCTATTGTCATTACTTTACAAAATAGATCCAGCAGCGTACAGCCTAAAATGCCCATTCAATGTTAATGTTCCTGGCAAAATCAGCTTCTTCTTCTTCTTTTTTTTTTTATGTCCAAAAGTATTTTCTTAAAAGTAGTTTGCATGTTTAATTTGTCCAGAAACTCTTCAACCTCACACATGGCCTTCTTTGAATTTAAAACTCAAGCTTTAATCAGCATGTCTATTTAACACAGAGGCATATGAGGGTAAAAGTACATACTCTGGGAATAAATGTGAATTCCACACAATAAGAGGAAGCAGAGTTGCTAAACTGGGTGACAAATGTTATGGTAGCCCAGAAGAAGAAAAACTCCATGGACTGGCATTTTGGGGGATATAGGTTATTTCCTTCTGGAAAGGGCAGGAGCTGACATCGGAGAATGACAGGTCTGTGCCGGAGCTGCTGGGATGAAGGAGGTCTTCCGTGCTCGGAGGGCAGTGCTCACAAAGCCAATAGAGCAGAAAAGCTGAGGTTTGCACGTGACTGTACACACACTAAATTCAGACGCTCCATTTCCTGAAACCAAAGGAGTCAGCCACACATATAATGCAATGTAAATTCCACGTAGTTTTAAAATGACAAGACCCTAATACCTAGTCAACTAAGTGTCTTCCACCTCATTCATTTCACCGAAGAAGGAAGACAATGTAAATGAAGGGTCAAAAGTCTTATGTCTATCCCAAGGACATTGCTCCTCTGGGTGCCTTAGCAGAAGTGTCTCTGCTTCCCTGTCTCACTCTTTTTCGGTCTATCTCTGTCTCTCTGTCTCTGCCTGTCTCTCTTTGTCTCTGTTTCTGTTTCTCTACACACACACACACACACACACACACACACACACACACACCAAGAAACAGAGAAAATTCTTAAGAGAACCAGAAAAATAATAGTCATTGGGTAAGAGTGCCAACAAAGAATGATTATGCAGATTTGAAAAGATATCTGAGTTTTGAATAGCTTCAAAGGTTAGTTCCATGTCTCTACTAGGTTATTTCATGTACAATGATGAAACAATATAACTAAAAATTGGAATTATTTCCATTTGTATATTTATAGAAAATTTATAAACATAGCATCATGTCCACTCCATCTTTCCTTGAGCTTTTTGTTTTGTTTTGTTTTACATAAGTTGCCCTGCTAAATTTTATGTGGAATTAATAAACAGTAGGGACACAAATGCCCCACTAAGTAACACAGTTTATCTATGAGTGTAGAAAAGCAATTGGTACAGACAGCTTTAATATAACTTCTGCAACCTAACCCTAGTGAGCACTCAGTACATATTTGCTAGCATTTGGGAGGCTGACGCATGAAGATCATTACACATGCAAGGACAGCCTGGGCTACAGAGTGAGATCCTGTTTCAAAATTTTACATATATGTATATTATGTAAAATGTATCACATAAATTTTTTAAATTTACATAAATAATAGGGGAGGTCTTCCTCTCCTTCCTTCTGATTCTAGTCTATCAGGTCTCATCAGGAGTGGCTGCATTGTCTTCCTCTGTGGCCTGGTAAGGCAGCTCCCACCTCAGGGGGAGGTGATCAAAGAGCCAGCCACTGAGTTCATGTCAGAGACAGTCCCTGTTCCCATTACTATGGAACCCACTTGGACACTGAACTGCCATGGGCTACACCTGTGCAGGGGTTCTAGGTTATCTCCATGAATGGTCCTTGGTTGGGGTATCAGTCTCAGAAAAGACCCCTGTGCCCAGATTTTTTAGATTATAAGGATCAGAAGGAAGGAGAGGAAGACTTCCCCTATCAGTGGACTTGGGGAGGGGCATGGGTGGAGAAGGGAAAGGGAGGGTGGAATTGGGAGGGTAGGAGGGAGGGAGCTACAGGGGGATACAAGGTGAGTAAACTGTAATTAATAAAAATAAAATAAATACAAAAATTTACATAAATGAACAACAACAACAAAAAGATGACCATTTCCAGGTGGGTGGCCAGTGTGGAGATCCTGCATGAGTAGTGAGTCAAAGCATGTCTGCAAGGACGGTTCAGGTTTAGAACATGGATGAGATAAGATGTATCCCAGACAATGAATAAAACAAGAGCCTTAGTGCCTATTCTTGGCAAGTTAGATAAACATGTTCTCTAGTTGCTAAAAATTAACTTTCCAAAATAGACAAATGTGGTAGAGCCAGCCACATAGCATAAATAGCATTTCCATCGCATAATATTAACACACATACATAACATAACATAAAATTAGCTGTATACCTCACCAAGAGATAATGTTAGGGCAAGAGAAAAGATGTATTCCAAAAGATGACATGTAATTTATTATCTACTCTCTAAAAATTAAAATAATCAACTCTAAACAGATATCCCACCTTAAAAACTGTGCCCCAATTATAATGTAATATGCTAGAATAGTCAGGACACAAACACTTCTGAGAGATGATGGTGACTAATGGTTACAAGTTGTGAAATCCCACCATTGGAGGAGTGCCCGCTTTCTCCCTCTGTAGAAGGAAGGTAAGTTCTGTAAGCGTGATCGCACGAGGGAAAGGTGTTTTACGTGTACATGGATTAGTCTGTGTGTGCAGGATACCGCCTTTACCACAAATAACCATCTGCATGCTCACACAACGAAAGAATTAGACCCATTATTGTAAGCACTCCTCCACAGAATACAAAAGCGTTGTTTCTGGTTTGGAGATTTCTGAATTTCAGGAAAAGACCGCACTCTCCACAGATGCAGAACACAGGCATAGTGTTTTTATTAGAACTTTCCTTCTCTCCTGAAGGCATTCCTGCTTTTGAATAAAACCCAGGCTCCATGAATATTTTAACCCAAATCCTGGAAGTTGTTTGTAGATGTGTAAGATCTGTGGTAACCACAGCTTGAAGGACAGGAGGTAGGCACATTTCACCGCGAGCGTTTTCATCAGTGAGGATTTACATTTTGCATGAGGCAGACACATTAACTACACTATGAAAAGCTGGAGAGATATATTTGTAAAGAAACTAACTTTTCTGTATGTGTACATGCTGGTGTATACAGCTACATATGTGGGCATGCACGTGGACGCCAGAGGTAAGTCTTAGGCATGGTTCCTAAAGAGCCGTCCTTGCAATTTATTTGTTTGTGTGTCTGTGTTGGTATCTGGTCACACTTCCACAGCATGAGCGTGTACGGAGCCAGAGGACACCTTGTGGGATTAGGTTCTCTGGTACTGAACACTGGCTTTACATCGGCTTTTTGTTTTTAGGGATTTTTAAAACTTTTTGAGATTGTAACTATAACACTTCTCCCTTGCCCTTCCTCCCTCCAAGCCCTCTTATATACCCTTCCTCAATCTCCCACAGATTCATTCCTTGGAGAAGACCACCTCTCACTCCCAGGCTGAGACTTTTTGGGCTTTTTTCCTTGTCCACTTTGGGCATGTCCGTTGCTAACATCCCTGTCAGATCACATTTGGGCAGACACCCTGGTGAGACTTTATGGGTGTAGCTTTTGATGCCAGCAGGAAACACAATCTCACAGCAAGCTCCCTGATCTTCTGGCTCCTGTAACCTTTCTTTCCCATTTTCTGCGATGTTTCCTGAGCTTGAGGTACAAGAGTGTTTTGTAGATGCATTCAAATGGAATGGACTTCACAGATCTGCGTTTGGATTGGTTCTGGGGGTTTTTGTTTTGGAGTGGTCTCTGTTGCAGACAGAAGTTTCCTTGATGAAGTGTGAGGATTATATTTATCTAAAGGTATAAGAACATTTATAGATTACTGTTAGTGATAATGCTGGTATAATAAGTTAGTGGTAGTAGATTCTCCTCCAATAACCATGAATTCCCTAGCACTGAGAAGTTACTGGGTTTCCAGTACTGGACATGATTTTTGTCTTATTAAGTGGGTCTTAAGTCCAGTAAGAGAGCTGATGGTTGTCACCAAGTACATGTACCACCCCTATGTCTAGGCTGATTGTGATTCAAGAGTCAAGGTCCTCTTAACAGAAACCCTAATACCAGACACAAGAAGCACTCTTTTGAGTCCACAGCAGTCCAAGAAACTCCCAAAACAGACAGCCTATTGCTGCTGCCCTTGGTTGTCCCCCAGGGATGGAAAGTAAATCTCTATTGCTAAAAGACAGCACATGCTTCAGACACAGAACCACAGATGCCTGAGATGGAACTGACCTGAGAGTCTCCTCTCTGAAAATCAGCTCTTGTGGTATCAGGAGGCACCACAAAGCTTCCTAAGAAGGGATGCAACCTACAGTTCTAACCAACTCTGAGGCCTATTAACCATTCAATCACCAAGGCTTAATTTTTTTTTTAAGACAGTCTTTCACCAGGACCTGGGGCTTGCTGATTAGGCAAGGCTGGCTGGTCGGTGAGCACCACAGATCCACCTGTTTCCAGCACTAGCCTTCCTAGTGCTGGGACTATAAATGTATACTGCCATGCCCAGCTTTTCATATTGGTGGTAGAAATCAAACTCGGGTCTTCATACTTACAGACTTATTGACTGAGTTATCTCCCAGCCTGCAGAAACTATTTTTAAGGCAAATACACAGACAAATGGCAATTCTTTTCTTCAAGAAGCATAAAATGGATAGGATTATCAGAAACAACCATCTTAGTACCCTGTAAATTGACCATAGTCATACAACAAATTTGAAAAGAATGTCTTCAAGAGAAAAGATTGAACTTTAGTGAGATCAGTGCAAGTGTCTGGTGTTGAAACCAGGAGCTGCTACCATCTGCCCCTCCCCCTGACTCCAGCACGTGGCAGCTCTGTGGGGGAAGAGTAGGTCATGAGTTGTACCAGAGAGATCCGATGTCATTTTGAGCAGACCAACCAACCAAAACAACCAACCAACCAAAACAACGACCAAACAAACAAATGAAGCAAAACAGCTAACCAAATCAAAAACAAACAAACGAAGAACCAACCCATATCCAGAACACTGACCAAAACAAGAGATTCCATTGTCAGGCAATCAGGGAAACCCTTGCAGCTGGCCTAAGACTACATCACTGTTTGGAGTAAGCAATATACTGTAAGACTAAAGAGAAAATAAGCGGTGTGATGTGGGGACTACATCAGCTAGGCAGGCCCTGATAAGCTCTTGAATTTTCCTGCAGGTCTGAAGACTGCCTGGTGGTGCACAGCTCAGAAGAGGCCAGAGTAGGCCCTATGTAGTTCTGAAGCTAGCTGAAGATATGGCCTTATGACACAGGGAGTGTGAACTTCCTGCACATTCCATGAGTTTTGACTCAAAACAAATCAACCCAGCTTTATTAGATCGTTATGCTGGAGCACAGCTCTGATCAGTTATATGCTGGCTACCGGGCTATCCCGATCCAGGGTAACTGAGGACGCCAGGCTTACAGCAACAATACAGACATCAGTTTTAAAACTGAGCACAAACAGCAGCTGCTATGTGTTTTTATAAAGCCAGGCTCCTCAGTTAGGTAAATCATTAAAGAAATGAGTAGAATCAGAGCCAACAGCCATAGTTACAGGTGTTAGAACTTAATGCTATAGTATACTCTCTAAGTGTTCAGGCTTCAAGAAAAACATCACGAGAATTACGAAAAAACAGTAGGACTCAAATACAGAAGAGGAAGAGCAGGGTACACAGACAACCTCTGAGGGGCCTCAGATGTTGGTGACAGTGGACAAAGGCTAAGTGATATGTATGAAAGGAGCCAATTCAAGCCAAATTAAAGTGTATAGGCAACTTCACTGGAGGCAGTTCTTGGGCTGGTTCACTGGTCCCAAGGAACTGGATCAGGGAAGTTGCCAGGCAGACAGGGAGACAGAGAAGGGGGAAAAGAAGAAAGAAAGAGCATGTGTATGTAAAGACAGAGAGAAAATTTGGGGGTAGGGGTGGGGAGAAGAGACAGAGAGAGAGACAAAGACAGAGACAGAGACAGAGACAGAGAGAGAGAAAGCCAAAATGTCTGGATTATATAGTGAAGAGCCTTGGGGAGAGAAAGCCCAGCCCTGGGCTGAAGAGTTCAGGGTATAGGTCAGGATATTCCAGCTATGCCCTGTAGCAGGTGGGGCCTGAGAGATGCTAGGAGAACCTGGAGGCCAGGCCTGCTTTGGTTAAATAGGCACCTCAGCTGCTGGTCCCAGGTCTGAATCCCAACACCAAGTATAAAAAAACAAAACAAAACAACAACAAAAGGAAACAAAGTAGACAAAACTTAAAGGAAAAAACAATATCCCACCAAACAGAAAATATTAATAAAAGTATAGAAATTGATTTTAAAAACCAAAGAGAAATTTTGTAATTACAAGTGAAATAAAAAAAATTCATTGAGGAGTCTCAGTAACAGATTTAATGTTACAAAAAAAATCAATTTTAGAAAAAGCTCAACAAGATCATTTGATGTGCATAATATTTCAAGGACAATACCTTCAGTGTAATAGAGGAAAAGTATCAAAATATACAGGCAGAGGCAGGCAAATTTCAGAGAGCTGAAATGAAATGGACAAATTCCTATTTAAAAAGATCAACAACCTGAATCTTATAAGAAATAGAACATATGAATGATCCATAATGAAAAAAAACCTGAATTTGTAATTTAAAATACTCCCACAATGAAAATCCAAGGCACACATGGGTCTGACGTAGACCCTCTTCATATGTGTTATGGTTGCGTAGATCAGTGTTTTTGTGGGATTTCTAACACGGGAGTGGGGAGACTCTGACTCTTTTGTCTGCTTTGGGGACCATTTCCTCCTACTAGGTTGCCTGATGCAACCTCTCCATGAGGGTTTGTGCTTAGTCTTACTGTATCTTGTTAAGCCATGTTCAGTTGATATCCCTGGAAAGCTCTCTTCTGAAGGAAAACAGAGGAAGAGTGGATCTGGGGGATCTGGGAAGAAAAGATGGAGGGGAAACCGTGGTCAGGATGTAATATATGAGAAAAGAAGGAAAAAAATCCAATACTCGGTTATTTTCCAGGGACAGATTCTACAAGTAATGTACAAAAGGAGAAGAGATTCATCTTTCCCAGAAAACAGAAGCAGAGGGAATATTTTCAAGTTATTCTGTGACAGTATTAGTGTGTACCCAAACCAAAGACATTAAAAATACACATACAGACGCACAACTTCAGAGGAAGTGACTGTAAGGAAAAAGAAACAACTTGCTTTTTTGTTGTTGTTATTTCTCATCGGAATCAACAACAGCAGAATGAACAGCAAGGCGAAACCAATAATGTACAGATTCTACCAACACAAGTTTA
The DNA here is from genome assembly GCA_028658305.1 of Pachyuromys duprasi. Classification (NCBI taxonomy): domain Eukaryota; kingdom Metazoa; phylum Chordata; class Mammalia; order Rodentia; family Muridae; genus Pachyuromys; species Pachyuromys duprasi. The sequence continues at coordinate 44,473,844 of CM053748.1, read as the reverse complement.
TTCCAGGAATGCAAGGCTGTTTTAATATCAGAATGTCATTTAACACTGCACACCATTTAATAAAATGAAATTTAAGAAGTCCACAATCATGTGGACAGACTCAGAAAGCATTTCATTCCAAAATCCAACATCCACTTAGAATTAGAAAATAAAATGGGCTGGAGGAATGCTCAGCAGTTTCAGAGGTATGCTCTGTCAAAAGACTAGGGTTTGATTCCCAGCAGACACATGACTGCTCAAAAGCATTTGTAACTTCAGTATCAGAGGATCCCATGCCTCACTCTTCTGGCCTTTGAGGGCACCAGGCCCTCCTGTGATACATAAGCATAACTTGCAAACCAAACACCATCCCATGTAACATGCAGTGTTTTAAATATTAGGGAAGAAGAAAATTCTTCTACTTTTTTCAGAAGGCAGAAGAAAGGCCCTTCACAACCTGGCATGAAAAGCTTCAAGGGACAAGTATCCTCAACCTGGATGGACTGTTAGAAGTCTATGATAGTGGCTGATCCATTTCTACGATACATACACACACACACAAACACATACACATACACACACACACACAGAAATAAATAGAAAATCTCAGAAACACAATAGTAGAACACTACATTTTTCTCCTGGTAAGCTTGGGCCTAAGACAACAGTACCAGCTCTTGCCACTTCTGTTTGCTTTGCTCTATGCAGTTTAGGGAAGACAAAAAGATCACAGTGATGAGAAACTTTAATAAAACCATCTTTATAGACGTATGACCCTGTGTGTGAAACTGAGGGAACAAAAGTACATGAGTACACATGTGCACATGGAGGCAGGTGCATGCACACTCCCACGAGCACACACACACACAAATACACATACACAAACGAAACCACTAGAACTACTGAAGGAATCGATAAGGTTGCAGAATAAAATTTTGCAACACCAAAAATCGATAATATTCCAATATACTAACAATGAATAATACAAAATTAAAACTAGAAATTGTAGGTAAAAGGTTATTGTGTAATTCAAATGCTGATTTCTGTACCCCCTCATATCTGTTTGCAATCCTTGTTCTGAGAATCTCCTGTCTCAATGTTGTATAAATACTGCTCCCCAACTGTCCCCTGGTATGCCAATAAAGCAGCTTGGAGCCCATCACTGAGCATGAAAGAGAATCTGGTTGAATTTCCTGTCAGCCAGGGGAGTAAGAGTTAGAGGAGGGAAGGGGGGATTCAGCTGCAGGAGAGGTCCAGGTGACATTAGGAGAGGAGCTGGAGCAATAAAACCTACAAAGTGCAAGTATTTCTGGGATGTACCTTGGGAGAAAACCTAATTAGCTTAGAGGGTTAAGGAGAGAGTAATAACTGCTCAGTTATTGTGTTGTGAAGCCTATTATTAAACAAATGTAAAAGAGTCTCGGTTAATTGTATGATTACCAGGTTGAGAGAGAAACTGAGAAACAAACAGTTTTACAAACAGAACTTTAACAATAAACCCACTTTTAAATGAAAAAATATGGCAAATCCAAAGTATAGTGGAATATATATTCAACAATAACCAACACTCAGGAGCTTACTCAGTGGCTAAAAGCTTCTTGCCAACAAACCTGGAACTCACATGGAGAGAGGGGAAAATCAGCTCTTACAATAGGCAGGCCATGGAATGCATGTGTGCATGCACACACATTACAAAGAAATGTAAAGAAAAGCAATCAGTTATGTATCTCAGTGGTAAATCCTTACCACAAGAGCAAGGCCCCAGGACCATCCACAAAACTCAGTTACAGAAAACACTGAAGAGGACTTGTTGCCTGGGGTACAACTCAGTGGTAGAGCACTTTCCTACCTTAAAGGAGACCCCAAGTTCAATCCCCAGTACCATGGGGAGTGGATGAACTATGGTAAATGACATGCAGAGAAATTGTGTCTAATTTATTTTTTGCTCTATTACTTAAAATTTTAGTAGTGAATGCATGTGACTTACATAGTCAGGAAATAAAAAGTTAGCATTAAATTCTTTGGGTTCATTCAAAGTATCTCACACATTATTGACTGTGTAGTAACTCAAGCTTGGCTTTGGGGTGGCCAAGCAGAGTGAATGGTTGCATTACTTTCTAGTATAAGACCCAGGGAACATGACCTAACCCACAGCCTCCATTTCCTCATCTATGCAACGACACCGTCTGAAGCGTGTATGAAGATGAGTGCATGCTATACAAAGTCGCTGGTAAACTGACACTCTGCTCAACTTTTAGTATGTGGTCATTCAAACCATTGTGGTTCTCTGTTAAGGAAGTCTTGTTTCCCCATGAGGAAATGTTTTTTTTCCCCCCTTGGCTGTCATTTCCTTCCTTTCCCTGACTTCTTCAAACCACTGGAGTGAGGAACACACCAGCCGGAAGGGTTGGGTGAAAAACACAAAACAAACAAACAAACAAACCCCAGAAATCATCACATCACTGCTGCTCTCATCATGAGAGCAGCTCTGCACCAGAGCCCTTTTCATCTATGCATGACATCAGTTCTTAAGACCACAGCTCTGGTGTCCAGGAGCATGGTGTCAGCAGGGGAGATGCGGCAGAGCTTTTGCCAGAGCTGCTGCAAGCGGAAAGCTGACAACTTCCCTTGACCTTAAATTCTTGTGAGAGCTTGCAGCCAAAGGACTTGCCGGAGTAGAGAGTGTGCTTGGGGTGGGCTCTGGAAGAACTGCTCATGTGCACGAGTCTTAATTTAGCACCATGTGATCATCTCCTACATATGAGCTGGCTTGCCTGAATCATCAGCTGTAGACTGCAGACTCTGAGAGGTCAGATGCTAGCAAATGACAACATGGTCAACATTCTTTAGTCACTTCTAATTCTTCTAGCATCATTTCCAAAGTCCTTTCATAGAACCAGAATGGTTCTGCAGGCTGTCCAAATCTCAGTGGCAACAAGGACACCACCACAAGCTTGCTAATCTTGTATTCGCAGTTAAAATTGAGAACCAGTAGGCTTATGTAAATATAAAACTCTTTACCATACAACTGTCTCATGAAAACACAAGAGAAAGTTTTTCCCAATAAGAACTTTGAGACTTGAACTGAAAATTCTATCAACATAGCAGACAGTGACAGAAAATTTAAAATGAACCTTTACTTGAGGTTTAGTAACAAAATAAACATCTGTTAGTGTTTCAAGTAGAATTAGACTATATCATCAGTATTACCCATAGAACTCAACTCTGAAGCAAATATATCTATGTTTGCTTAGCTAGTATTTACATAGCTCCAGCTAGTTATAATAATCAGTTAAAATGTAGAATATATCTTTCCACATGATAAATTGGCTGACTTTAATTTTCAAATGGACTAAGTAGATTTGCCATTTATTTTAGTATAATTTAAAATCAGTTTTATTATTTATTATTATTGTGAGGTATGGAAGTCAAAGAGCAACTTTCAGAGGGTTGGTTTTCTCCTTCTACCATAGGTTCCAAGTTTCTGTTGTCAAACTCAGGTCATCAGTTTGTGGGCAAGTCCTTTTTTTCTAATTAGACATCTCACAGGCCCCTAAATGTATATTTCTTAAAAAGTAATCAGTTATATACATATAAGTAATATTACACAGATTGAGAAGATTTATATATGCTTGTAACAACGCTTAATGAAAAAAGGTCATGAATTTAAAAGAGCAAGTAGGGTATATGAAAGGATTTGGAGAAAGGGAAGAGGAAGTGATGTAGTTATAATCTCAAAAATAAAAGAAATACTTTTTAAACATGGTCACGTTTACTTAGGACTTAAGTAAATCTAGTATGTATTTTGTGAAAATGTTTGTTTGCAACCATTCCTTTAAAGTTGATAAGTAACATTTAGAACTATTTAAAAATTTCTTCCAACTTTTTTTTTTTTTTAATAAAATAGAGTTTCAGGCTTTGTGTAGTCTCAACACTTCGGAGGCATCTCTGTGTGTTCAAGTGTATCCTGGTCTACATCCTGAGTTCCAGGCTAGCCAGGGCTACACAATGAGACTCTGTCTCAAGAAAAGGGAAGGGGTTCATGTGTCCTAGGCTGGCCTCAAACTGGCTGAGTAGCTGAGGGTAACCTTGAATATTTGGATCACAGCTGAGTGTCATTATGGCAGATTTTCTGCGATCCTGGGGATTGAGCTGGGTTTTCATGCATGCTGGAGAAGTACTTTCCCAACTGAACTACGCTCCAAGCTTGTTCCAACTTGTATTGTTGTAGCGTTGTTTGGAATCAGTATTATTTACGTGTATGTGATGTATAAAGTTAAATTTCAAAGGGCATGAACAGCAGGTTGAGTGATCATTCCAGGCCTCACCACTTACCTGGTTGGTAATACTCAAGAGGAGTGGTCACCCTGCCTTACCTACGAGGAGCTCGTAAAACAGAATGTTATTCCGTTCCAGTTCCTTGTCCTGCAGGTAGGCTACAAGCCTGCCTCTGTCCCCCAAAGTAACCCAGAAACAAAGTGGGGTCTTAGTCAAGACTGATTCTGAATTAGAATTATAGTGTGAAACTTTGACAGAGGAAAAGACACACAGAGAGAGACTTTACAGAAGTAAAAGACAAGCCAAAGGAACGAACCCTTTTCCAGGGCACAGCGTGTGCCTCCCGTGACAGAACGTTAGATCCACAGACGCAGGAGCCGTCCACACTGAGGAGCATGTCGTCACCCTTACCATGTACACACGCTGTTCACTTCCTCCATTTTAGATTACAGGCAGCCTGGATCTCTTTTGAAAGAAGGGAGCTAAGCCAATCAACTAATGAAGAGAATTTAATTCTAACAGCGCAGGCAGGCAGCATCCTCCTGGCACGTCACCATGCTTTTGTGTAATATGATTTTCTGCTGAAGGTGACCTCGCTTGGACTTGGCTCGGTCTCGGGGCTCCTTTGTAACACATTGACAGACTGATTCTTGGGACACCTTGTGAGCCTGCAGGTCATGACCAGTTGGTTCTGACCAGCTTTACTCCTTAAGTTTTGAAAAGTCAGTAACTTGAGGTAATACATTCAGAAAACTAGCTCTCCATCAAGTTTTAAAGTCCCTTTATAAATCATCTATCTTTGTCTTGAAGGGACTTCAGATAAGATTTTGTTTCATTTAGAAGACCAGTCAGTTCAGCAGCTTTACACATGTTAAACTATACTTGCATACTTAATACTGTGGGAAAATGTCACTCAACAGAGATTCATTCCGAGAAATGCATGGCTAGCTGACGTTGCTGTTTGAATGCCACAGAATGCTCTCACTCAGCTGGCTTCTTGACACAGCCAAGACACACAATAAATACAAGTCTGGTGCAAGTGTGCCACAATGCTCTTTTTATTTATAAGATGGACACTCCAAAATAATGACAGAGTAGAGTATACATGCACCAGTAGCAAACATTTATCATCATCTTCAGGTACCGTGCACACTCTACATGACTACATGTGCTAATCGTTCATATAGGCGGCGGCACCATGCATGGCCTTATTATAGCAGAATCATCACAGGCAAGCCAGGAATGTTCTGTGTGTTGCCACGTTACAATGGCTATGAGATTACCAAGTGGTGGGAGGCTTTCCGCTCCATTATACTCATGTGGACTGCTAGTGACTGAATCACGCGTGCTGAATGACAACTATTTTTAAGAATCCTTTGCATGTGTACTTTGGATCTCTAGTTTTCCATTTTATTTTGAAAAAAAAATTCATACCAATGGAAAATTAAAACAGTACATTTTTACCCCCTCTAAGATCTTGTTAACATTTTATTACATTTACTTACTTCACCTTTTCTATTCATTTTTGTTAAGCTATCTAAAGATAAATTGTAAGGTATCACAGCACTTCAATCTTTGGTGCTTCTGCATACAGCACTGGAAGACAGAGGCTTTTCCCCACAAGCCACAATGTTATTACTTCACCCATGGAAGTCAACATTGAGGTAAAGAATGTCTAGTGAGCTCATACTCAAAATTATCTAATTATCTCCCAAGCGTCTTTTAGGTTTTTAATGTAAGGAACCAATAAAATCAAGCATTACATTTAATTGATGTATCTCTTTAGGGTCCTTTCGTCTAGAACAGAACCTTCCCTGCTGCTGCTTTGATGGTGTTAATGTTCTTAAATATTCACATCATTCCCAAATAATGTCCCAAGGTCTAGGTTAACTTTATTTCTGCATGATTATATTCATTACACATGTTTTGACAAGAATACAAGACCTACCTCTGGGGCACTCTTGACATGACAAAGGAAAATATTAGTGTCCTATTCCTGCTAATACTAGCTGTGGCATCATGACTTTGATGGCATTCATTTGATTTATTCCAATAAAACAAATTTCCTTTGTTTTAAAATAGTCTTTAGATTTACTTCTTTTGTGTATGCAAATGTTTTGCTTGAATGTATGTCTATGTCCCATGTGCCTAGTACCTGCAGAGGTCAGAAGAGGGCATCAGATCTGCTTTGAGTAGAATTATGCAGGATAGGAAGCTGCCATGTGGGGGGTGAAAAATCAAACCTAGGTCTTCTGCAAGAACACGATGTGCTCTTAATTGCTGAGCCATCTCTCTAGCTTCCATTTTCTCTGTGTTTGGCTGAGGTGACGGGGAACATGTGTTTTGTTTCCCAATGGTTTGGTATCTAATAGCAAGCATGTCAGAACCAGTGGTTAGAATCAACAGTTACAAAATGTCACCTTCAATATTTTCTGCCTGTTTCAGTAGAGCTTTCCCAGACCCATGCCCATTCCTCTTTTACTCTCATGGATTATATATATTATATATATATTTAAACCATTAATATTATTGTATGTAGTGCTCTACTTTATTTGCGGTGTTTAGGCCTCAACCTCCCATCCAACCTCCCACGCCTTACGTGGGAGAAAAAAGTTTAGTGGGGAGAGATGGCCCAGATGCCTTTACTTCTCCCAGCTAGCTAGGGGTCCAGGGCTTCTTTTAGGGCTCTGTACCAATCTCCATCAACTGCAGGTGCAGCCCGCAGTCTCCTCTACACTGCTGTGTCCTGAAGCATTTGTCTCCATCTGCTCCAAACTGCCACGTCGTCTCATGTCCCTGCAAACTGTTACACCTCACACGCCAACACTGAGCACCACACCTTCCCTTTCTCAGCTCTCATGTTTATATTCTGACACACTTGGAAGGTCGTTACCAGTCTTTTATTTGAAAAGTTATCAACTTTTCAATATATTAAAAAATATGATGCTATATGTGACCTAATTGGACAGAAAATAATTTTTGAAATATACTCTTGACAATTAAAAAAATAAAGGGCAGACTAAAGTACAATGATGTTGACAAATGAATCTGCTTCATTGGCATCCAGGCTTCCCTTCCTCCTTTTTGACAGCATATAAGGGGATCCTTATATTTCCAAAGAAGCTGACTCTACTTTTTTGAACCCACAGATTAAGAGTGGACATGGAACTAAAGCAAGTGGACCTTACTTCTGTTCTACTGTTTATTCATTTGTTTATTTCACAATTGTTATGGAAATCTATCATGGGCTCAATGGGATGAACATGTTAGCAGCCGGTGAGACGTGAAGTTGAAAAAGACATGGCCAGTTAATTGACATGTATATCCCATTCACGTGTGCTTTTTGGGTCACACCTATAACCCCACTACTTATGAATTCAAGGTCAGCCTAGCCTACATAGTGAGAACTAGTGGAAGAAACAGGAAAACATGTTAGAAAGTCAATAGGTCAATATTCATGAGTCATGAACAAACTTTAGAGATGGATTAGACTGGCTCCTTTGGTTAACATCTTGACTACCTAGGGGACTTGAACATAAGTCTTTTACATTATGGGTATGCGTATGTCTGTGCACACGTGTGTGCTGCCCAGGGAGGACAGTGGCATCAGATCCCCTGCAGCAACAGTCGCAGGCAGTTGTCAGCCTCCTGGTGTGGGTGCTGGGAACTGAACTCACCTCAGGCCCTCTGCAAGAGCAGTGTACATTGTTACCTGCTGAACTGCCTCTCCAGACTCTAAATACATTTTTTTTTACTAGAGGGGATAATGTTAAGTATATCAGTCTATTCTGAACCACTTAACTCTTTGGGGTTTGGATAAAATTACTTGCTGTAACCCAGTTGCAAAAGGTAGGATTTAAAAGTCCTTTCCATCATTGCTAGCATCTAAATCCAAAGTACAACTTTCCCTTGAAACCACTTTTCTTGTTGCAGAGAAATGCATACTTGGATGTTAGAAATAACAACATCACTCACGTTGCACTAAATGTATATCAAGATCAGCTAAAGGCAAGACACTCTAGTACCTTGAGCCCTGAAAACAGGTTTTCATGGGCTACCTCTTCTGTTCTCCAGAGAAAGAAAACCAATAGAATGCTACAAGAAGAGTGATTGGATAGGCTTCTACAGTGTGGGATAGGTTCAACAATGGCTGGCTACATGCTGTCGAGGCTGAGACCCTAAATGTCTCAGCATTCCCAGCTACTGGTCTTCAGTTCTCATTGGAAGGGTTAAACTGGGCTAGGACATCAGGGAAGCAGGCAGTGGGAGGAGCAGAGGAGATGGTCATGCCACAAAGGGTGGTAAGGCAGGCAGGCAAGGAGAGCAGCTTTCCACCAGACCACTTTTAATTGGGCCCCTTGTTGGCAGATGCTGCCCTCGGGGATGGAGGGTTGCCACCATAGACTCAGGGTCTTCCTCCTCAGTCAGTCCTTCTAAGAATTACCCTCACCATTGGCTCAGAAGCATGCCTCTGACAACAGAGTTTAACCATCACAATCCCAGTATGAAAAATTTGGATACAAACCCACACTCACCACTAATATAGCCCATCTGATGTGATTACACATGAACAGAAAATTTCTGAGAAGTTAGATCAGGTTCTTGCAGCCAGGTGGGAGCCAGTAGACTCCTCAGGGCGGTTTTCCCCGATTAAACACACTCCCATTTTGCCCTGGGCCCTCCCTTACAAGCACTGCAGGCATCCTCACTCTCAGCTCACTGCGTTCTCTCACCTATCACAGGGTGGAAAAACATGGGGGGTGGGTGGCAAGAGGGCCCTGAAATAGCACTCTGTGGGGATAAAATGCTCAAGCCGGTGGAGGGTAACCCGAATCAAAGTGCAGTGTTTGTCACTTATAGTTGTTATTATCGTCTGTGTTTTCTAATGCTGGCCAAAGCTAGAAAAGAGGAAAATCATCATTACTAATTGTAAATATAATTCTGGTGAAAACTTGGATTGGGTGTTGGGCATCCATTGCGATGTAGCTGTTTGATGCCAAAGAAAATGTACAGCTGTAAAAAAAAAAAAAGCAAAGCCTAGGCCACATGTATAAATCAATTTGAAGGTAGAGTATGTGCTCATTGCACAGGGCATTCAAGTACAGAATGTGTGTGGGGGGGGTGCAGTGGAGGTAGCTCTCACACTACTGTCACTTGACGAACTCCATCCTAAGCTCCAGAAACGTGACCAGGAGATCTGGTGGGAACAGTAGACTCAAGCACAGTTGGTAATTGAAGCTGACAACAAAAGCATTTAATACCATTTCAGTTATACCCAAGACACATAAAGATCAGAAAACAAGACAGGATAGCTTCCACTTATTTTTATTGTCAACCTGAAATACACTGCATAATTCTCCATCTCCCAGTTTGATCACTGAAGCTGATGCCAAACGATAAAACTTTGGAGTTGTGAGATACAGATGGTTGATTCTACATACTCTGCAAATGTCCCAACACTCTGAGACAGGGCTAGTGTGGGCTTTGATTTTCTCACACTCCCGATAACTTTGTGTAGTATGAGTTCTTAATTTAAAACAGTAAGGGTTTATTAAAAACCCTACGTTTACTAACCCTTAAAAGAGACAAATCCTGATTCCCCTTACCTCCGGGCCACAAGATTTATTTACAGCCTTGGACGGACAAACAGACAAGCAGCATGGCGGGAACCCTGACAGATGCTCAGGTTCCAGCACCAGAGAGAGAGAGAGAGAGAACATGGAAGGATGGCTTGAAGGCTCTGAGAGGAATCACCACCCCTTGGGTTTTTTTTTTTAAATGGGTCTGGCTATATATATAATCACTGTAAGAGAGTTGTTTTGGGGTTTCCAAACCTTCAAACCCTGTCAAGACAGTATCTTATTAAATTCTTTAAAATGAGTTACAGAAAATTCACACCACCACAAGGACTCCAAATGTTCGCGGACAGGAACTAAAACGAAGCCTATAAATGATTCTTAAAAAACAACAACAACAACAACAACATACATTTGGCCCAGTAGGTGTCCTTAAAAGGGAACCTTGCAAGCCAGAAGCAAGCATTAGGCCACAGCACCCCCAGCAACACTGTCCCCTCGGCCTGACAGGCAGTCCAAATCAGCACCTTGCAGGCAGCCTGGGCGTGGCACTCGCCGCCCCAGGCCGCTGCGCATCTCGACTTAGCTCCGGGATCTGCGTCCCGGCGTCCACACCAATGGTCCTGGTGAAGTTTTAGAACGTGGTAATTTCGCCTGGCTGGACTTTCTCCAACTCCTCCAGGCGGCGGGGCTTGGAACCGGCTCCCCTCGCTCCGGGAGGCGGCTGTCGCGAGATGGTCAGCAGCTAGGACAAGGCCAGATCTCAAGAAAAGCCAAGTCGATTTTTTTTTGTCCCACGTGAACGTCGCACGCTTCTCGCCGGAGTTCATCTCGCCGTGGTCCCAAGGTCCCAAGCCCACGTCCTCAGCCCACTGGAACCTACCAAGCATTAGGACCGCGCGGGAGCTGCCAGTGCCCCGCAGGCTGCAGGAGATGGGCGTGGCTTCTCGGAGGGGGACGGCCCCGGCAGGGGAGGGGGCCGGACGAGGAGCCTGCGTCACGCCGGCTGCGGACGGTGATTGGCTGGGGTGCGGTGCGCGGAGCCCGCCAGCGTCCCCGCCCAGCCCCGCAGCTCCTCCTCCTCGCCAAGCCGCTCTGCCAGCGCCGGCTCGAGGGGGGAACCGCTCAGGCCGTCGCCGCCAGCCCAGTGCGGACGGAGAAGGAGGCGGAGGGCGGACGCGCTCGCCCGCTCGCTCCTCCCGCAGCGGACTCCCCCCGCGGCGCGGCGCCCGGGGGAGGAGCCGACGCGGGCACGCCCCGCCCCAGCCCGGGACGCCGCCGCCGGCCGGCCACCGCCCCCTCCCCCTCGCCGGCGAGACCCGCCCCCGGCCCGCCCCGGCGGCATGGAAGGGCAGCGTTCCTGACGGCCGCGCCGCCGCCGCCGCCGCCCGGGCGCTCGGCTCCTCCCGCCGTCCCCGCTCCCCCGCTCGCATGTCCGCGCCGCCTTAGCCGAGGATGCTGAGGATGAAGCTGCCGCCCAAGTCGACGCTCCCCAGCGAGCCGCCGCCCGACGCGGAGGAGCCTGAGGCGGACGCGCGGCCCGGCGCGAAGGCGCCACCGCGCCGCCGCCGCGACTGCCGCCCGCCGCCGCCGCCCGCGGGCCCGCCGCGGGGCCCCCCGCCGCCGCCGCCGCCGCCGCCCCGGGGGCTCGAGCCGCCTGTTGCTGGCGGGCCGACGGCGGGCGCGGGCATGCCGGGCGGCGGCGGCGGCGGGCACGCGGCGGCGCTGCGCGAGCAGGAGCGGGTGTACGAGTGGTTCGGGCTGGTGCTGGGCTCGGCGCAGCGCCTGGAGTTCATGTGCGGGCTGCTGGACCTGTGCAACCCGCTGGAGCTGCGCTTCCTCGGCTCGTGCCTGGAGGACCTGGCGCGCAAGGACTACCACTACCTGCGGGACTCGGAGGCCAAGGCCAACGGCCTCTCGGACCCGGGGTCGCTGGCAGACTTCCGAGAGCCCGCCGTGCGCTCGCGCCTCATCGTTTACCTGGCGCTGCTGGGCTCGGAGAACAGGGAGGCCGCCGGCCGCCTGCACCGCCTCCTGCCTCAGGTGGACGCCGTGCTCCGGAGTCTGCGCGCGACTCGGGCCGAGGGCTCGCGGGGCAGCGCGGAGGACGAGCCGGGCGGCGAGGGCGAGCGGGACGCGGAGAAGGACGGCCCCGGGCCGGAAGGCGGCGGCTGCGCCGAGCTCGGGTCCGGGAGCGGGCTCGGCTTCAGGGCCCAGGAGGAACTGCTGCTGCTCTTCACCATGGCCTCGCTGCACCCGGCTTTCTCCTTCCACCAGCGGGTCACCCTGAGGGAACACCTGGAGAAGCTCCGCAGCGCGCTCCGGGTGGAGCCGGAGGACGCGGAGGTGGAGCCTTGCAACTTTGCGGGCTCCAGAGCCCAGGTAAGGCGCTTGGAGATGCGGGGGAGCGTCGGTGCGGTTGGCTGCTCCGGCCTCGCCCTCCGGAGCCCCTGAATCCAGCCGGGACCCCAGCCTCGTGCAGGTGTATCGGAATAACCACACCCCAGCTCTCGGCCCAGAGTAGTCCTCATCGTGTTCTTGGGCGGCTCGGTTCCAGTCACCCTCGTGCACGTAGAGCAGCCACCCGCCATAACAGAATGCTCTAGAATTCTCCTCTAACGTGCACGAGTTGTCACGGAAGACGTCGAGCCCCCCTGATCCTAGACCTCGGATGAGTAGGCTCTTGGGACATTTGGGGATTTGGGCAGTAGGTGCAGGGGGAAGAGCGCTAGAGGGGCCTGTCAGCCGCAGTCTAGCCCTGGGTGGGTCAGTCAGCCTGCCTAAAACCCTTGGTACTCCCCGGTCACTGCCCTTGCCTGTGGCATTAGTGTGTGCCAGTTAAGGCGTTCGAATAGGTCTTTTGGCTTCTACTCAGAGAACTTTGTATTCCCTGAAAAAAAATAAAATCTAAGGAGACCTAAGAATTGGCTGACAAAGTACTAACCCCAGCCATCTGGGTAAGAGGCCTGGGGTGGCCTGGCTGAGCCTTTAACAGACTGCCAAACAAGCTTTCCTAAAGGGCTTGACTTCTGCTTCGAGATTTGGGTCTGGTGATCTCTTGGGTCTTTACTATAGGCGTTAACGTTGTTTTTAAAAGAGTTATTAAAACACTATGTAGTACATAGGAGTCCGCTTGTCGCAAACATTAAAGCATTTTTACAGTCCTGAAAGCAATTTAATTAGGCCCAATAAACCGCTTAAGACAGTTTAATGGAGGATAGCGCTACGTTTCAGTTGCAGTAAAAACTGTAAAGATCTTATTTTTTGTGAAAAATATTGACTTAGATGCCATGCTTTTCCACTTTAAGAAGGGGGATTTCCCTTCCTTCCTTGCTTGCAAGTTTGCATGTATCAGCATTCATTCAGTACCCTAGAACTAAAACTGAACATTGTGTTTCACTAATGATCGTGTCGACTCATTATCCAAGAACCCAGGGTGTTTCAGATCAGTCTCAACGGACCTTACACCTAACGTTGGCTGAGTTTGTGAAGTGATAGGTTTCTGTTCTGTTATAAATCTTACAAAACTCAGATGTAGTAAAGCTGGAACCTTTCATTTTCTTGGTGATTGTAAAAATCATACCATCTTCTAGAGTCCCTACGACCAGCATACACGTGTGTGTAATGATGGTAAAAGCTTCATTCACCTTCAGCCTACTCACTATGCCCGAAAAGACACCACAGAGCTGTTAAATTTAGAGAAGAGAGCATGCGTTCGGAACGTGTTTTCTTGTCACAGTATAAAGGTAAGCTTGAATTTGGTCTGATTAAAATGTCCCACAATGGAACAATTTACATAATTCCACTCATGCTATACCAACACAGGCAGATCACGGGTTGCAGACGGCTCCTTTCCCTTCGTGTTGCGTTTAATTGTGAGAATCGCAAAGCAGACCGAGGGGTAGGTGTGTCCTAATCAGAGTACTGAGATTTTGATCTTGACCGCAGTGTGCGGCCTTTTCTGGCCGCCAGTGATAGCTGGGAGGAGTGGGTAAAGAAGGTTGGGCATCCGGCCACTAATTTCAGCACATCATCACTTCTCAGGAAGTGGGAGTGCGGAACAAATCCTACGGGGATTTAAATGTGCTACCTGGGGCTACTGCTTCGCACTTGGTGGTATGCTGCACATGTTTCTCCAGTAGTTGTTTAGGGTTGATGCACAAGCCATTTACTATCCCAGCTTGTGGACGGGTGTGTGGGGGGAGAAGGCTGCTGTGTGGTCCCCAGGTCCTCCAGCTGCCGCCTGTTTTGGCCTTGGTGTTTGAGCGGATCTTGCTGCTCACAGCTGTCATTCTTGAGGCTGCTGGTGCATGTGGACTGTTTTAAGTGCGGAGTCCCGCGGTCCAGCCCAGCTGTTGCTCGGCCTTCGATGACCCAAGAGCGCGCTAGGGAGGGCGCGGGCGGATTGGGCAGGGAGGAGACTAGAGCGCGCTCTGGCCGCTTGTGAAGGCGCGGGGTCCACCCGAGGGCGCTGGGGTCGCCTGCCCACAGACAGCGGCGAGTCGGAGCTGCCAACCCCCCTGCCGGCAAGATGGCGGCCGCGCAGCCCACGTGACCAGCGCCGGCCCGCCCTGGCCCCTCCCGGACCCGAGCCTCCGTGTAAGGCTGGCAGTGGAGGTGGAGAACCACGTGGGCCCAGGGCTGGTGAAGGCTTAGACCTGATAAAGGGGAAATTCATGGGGCTGCCCTTAACTGCCCCGGAAGTAACTTTGGCTACAGGTATGCGGCTTCTCATTGCTTAGGAACCATACTTGTTTTTATTAGTGTTTATGATCAAAAGAAGCATATACGCCCCGAATGGATAAAGAAAAACGATTATTACTTTTTTGTTAAAGTATTCTGGTTCAGAATACTGTTCCTAGTTTTGTGCCTAATAACTGTAAAGCGTATTTGTTTATTTAAAAAAAAAACAAAACAAAACCGAAGACATTTAGGGATAGAACATGTGTCACACAGTGTCAGTAGTTGGTGACAGTTCTACCAGGTATCCGGAGAGCGTGCTTTCTAGTCCACATCAGAGAAACAGGAATAAACAAGTACAAGCGTGGTTTTACTCATAGTTCATAGCTTTTGAAATGGGATGTGGATGATTCCGTACTATTCCATTATACTAGAACTTCAGTATTGACATTCCTTTTAGGAGACTTAAACATAAGTCTCACTTTCTTCCCACCTGCAGGAGTCTGCCGTTAACTTGTATAAGATTCCACAAACAGGCCAAGGACTGGTATTGGGAGTACTCATTAATGGTACCCTAGGAAATGTCTGTGTAGTTCATTGTTAGTTCTCATCTGTGGAAAATAGCCGAAAACACCTGATATTAAACATAGTCCTCCTACTGTTATTAATAAGATAAATCAAACACTTAGGCACAAAAAACAGTGTAGCTTAAGGTACTGGCTTTATCCCTGGGTTTGAATGACTGTAGGCACTCAAACTGCTCATGAGCATTCTCTGCCTACTTTTAGAGGTTTATCCCCTAACTAGCAATGCAAAGGCTTAAGAAACAAACCACACTGGTTATCACGGGGGTCCATAGTGGCTGGTATTGTGGGGATAGCCCTTTTTGTTCTTAGTGCTTGAAGGTTGTTGTTTTTTAAACCTGACAAATAGTACTAATGTTTGAATAAGAGATCTTGAGTTTTAGTGTCACTTAAATTCGTGAGCCATGAGTTCTCTACTTACTAATATTACTAAATTTAGTAGGGAGAACAATTTGTGAAATTGTTTCTTTTGCTGTAAATATATAAAGTCGCTGTATATAACGTTGGGTTATCCTTGACCCGTGTAATATTTCTACTCATTTTTCAATACAGACAATGTATGAGTTGTACTGGAGCTTTAGAAAGAAAACTTTACTGAATTTTATTTCTCTAAGAAAATGTGAATGTGTTTGTGACAGTCAGCATCCATAGAAAGAGTGGCAATCTAGAAATTTGGATACCAGAATTCTGTTGTATTAGGTGCTAAAATATGTGTGTAAGAGATGGCAGTAAAAAGGAATAGTGTTTTGTTGTTTTTGAGACAAGTTTTGCATTGTAACCCAGGCGTGGCTCGAACTGGGGCTCCTCCTTTCCCTTCCTCAGAAGTATGGAATATAGGTATGATCTATCACATTGACTAGAAATTATTTTTAAAATCCACTAGTAGTACATATCCTATGTTAGGCCATTGCTGGAATGTATTTTACAGTGAAGTGTTGGGATACAAATGGGTTTTGCCTGAGCTTTCCTCACTTGTTGGGAGTGCTAACGCTGGGCCTGCCTCCTAGGTGGTAGAAGGGAAAGCACAGCTTCTCCAGATGGAGGTGGGAGCAGGAACAGCCGCGGCTCCGTGTACAGTGTTTGATTGGCTTGGCTTCAGGAAGGATTAAAAGCATCAGCTGTGATATGAAACACTGCTGGAAAGGGCTTTTTATAAGCAGGCAGTTGTTACTTTAGTTAGCAGATAATTACCGAAATAAAGCACATGATTTCCTATGCAATGATTTTGTCCTAGGGTGCAGGAGGTGTAGAAGGAAAACAAGTGCTCCTCCTCGGCCAGCTAAGGCTGGGCTCTTGCACCATGTACCTGCACTGCTTTCTGTACTTTGTGGAGATGGGTGGGAGGTTTGTGTTGTAGAGCTCTGAGAGAGAGAGAGAGAGAGAGAGAGAGAGACAGGAGGGGGGAGTTATTATTGGGAAGGGCCTTACATTTCTTGCTTTGGGACATTTAACCAGTCAACTTGAATCTGAGCTTTAGTGTCATCTATAAAATAAGAAGAGTGACTTCCTTTACAGGTTGTGGTGATTGCATTAAGAACAAGTTGCAAAAAAATGCACACTGTTTTGAACATATTCTCAGGCTAGTGCAATTTTCTTTAACACTAAGTCATGACTTTTTATTTTCAGGGTCTTTTTATATTTGAGGCTTTTTGTTTTCTTACTTAAAGCTCATAAGGTAGAGTGCTCTTACATTCTTACTGTTGTAATTCTATATAGATAGGTTTTCAAGAAGGATACGTAGTTGAAAAGATAGTATTTGAGAGATATTTATTTAGGAAAGTTACTTTTGTAATACTTACATTGTTTTTAAAAAAGGCTCTTAAAACTCCCCTCAAAGGGGCTAATATCCAGT
>CM053748.1:44426468-44456395 GCA_028658305.1 Pachyuromys duprasi | reverse complement strand
GAAATACAGATTTTTAATTTAAATTATCATTAAATCCAGTACAGGGGTAATTTTACATTTTTCACCACTTTTCACATTTAAGTAGGAAATTACAATTTAAATTTATGTGGAGTCAAGCATGGTGGTACATGCCTGCCTGTAAGCTAACAACTCAGGAGGCTTAGTCAGGCTGACTTGTGCTAAGAAAACCTATTTTATAGTTTGGTTAAATTACATAATTCATTAGTTTAGAGCACCGGTTGGGATCCATGCCTGCTTAAGAGCATTTCTGCTTTGAAGCTGTTGTATAATTTTTTTTAGCTTGTTTAATATTTTCCATTTTGAGAGATGTTAAGCTAATCGTCTTTCCTTATGCTTGTAGTTTTAGTTTTTGGGAGGCTGAAGCCATGAGTTTGAGGCCAGCCAGGGCTTTATATCAAGGAGGCGAGGGTGGGGAACAGAAGCAAGAGGTACAAGAGGTAGTCTGCTCTGAGTACATTAGTTTGTCATGTTACAGGCTCTGTTTTTCTTGATGGAGTGCTGTGTCACAGTACTTTCATAGAGAATTCTCTGCTCATGTGGTAATTCTGGTTTGTGTGTAAATAGTCAGTGTGAAAGAGAAGTGGCTTGTGGGGTGTTTGTTGTAGGTCGTGGAGTACCAGCCCTGGGTCCATTTCCTTTTGTTCCTGTGTCCCAGGGAATATTTGACCTTTGATTTCCTGTCATGTGGATCTTTAGCAGGGTTTGGTGCACATTCAAGAAGTAGTTTATCTGAGGTTTTACTGTATAGGTATGTTTTGCCTGCATGTATGTATGTGTGCCTGGTACCTTCAGAGGACAGAAGAGGGCATCAGGTCCCCTGGAAATGGAGTTGCAGGTGGTTGTGAGCTGCCATGTGGGTGCTAGAAACCAAACCCCAGTCCTTTGTGAAAGCAGCAAGTGCTCTTGCCACTGAGCCATCTTTCCAGTCCTTATTTAGATTATTGAAAATGTCACTGTCCAAGCTTCACAGTGCCCAGTATAAGATGGAGATGCCCTCCTCATCTTGATTGAAGTAACTGTCTTAAAGATGAGTGTGAAAAGAAAATGCATTAAACTTCAGTTACCATGATGTTTGATTACCTTAACACTTAACTGTCTTTCCTCTTGATCCTCTGTCCTTAAGTCATGAAGCACTGATGCTGTGTTCTTTTGGATCTTGATTCTAGACGTGTACAGTAATCCCCTAACTAGTTCCCTTGGTTTCAGCTTGTCCATCTCACCTTTTGGGTTCTGCCACCAGATTACATCTAAATCAATCTTCAGTTATATTACATGTTCTTTCAGTGACTAAGGGACTCTAGGCCTTAATAGACCCTTAACTCAAAGTCCTAGCTGTCCATTCTTTCTTCATAAATCTTGCTTTTCATCTCACACAGGGTTCATGCCATCCCCTCATCTGTGATGATATTAGATTATCGGTCTTCTAAGTCTGTCAGTTCAGAACCTGACTAGCACATATATTCTCAGAGTTTGAATTCTTACTACTATTTTAAACATATATAACTGACCTTCCTTGCTAGGTCTTTAAATTATCAGTCAATTATTGATTGATTGATTTTTTGTTTTGTTTTGTTTTTCGAGACAGGGTTCTCTGTGTAGCCTTTGCTATCCTAGACTCACTTTGTACACCAGGGTGGCCTCGAACTCACAGAGATCTGTCTGCCTCTGTCTCTCAGAGTGCTGGGATTAAAGGAGTGTGCCACCATGCTTGGCTCTTATTTTTTTGATAGTATTGCATATATCATCATTGCTCAGTCATAATTTTAAACTGAGGCTTTCAAATATAGCTCTGGAAGTATTGCTTTAAGACTGAAAGTATTGAACATATTTTTTTTTCCTCACGCATGGTCTTATTTATACTTCCTCCTTAAGCCTCTCTGGGGGATACACAAATGGTACAGACCTGGAAGTAATGTTCTACTAGTTGGAGATGTCATAATTAAGAACTATTGTCTTATTGTTTGGATAATTGTATAAAAAGTCTCCTCCAGTGTTTGGTCTCAAGCTTGTGATTTGTATGAGAAGTAGGAGTGAGACAGGGAATGGAAAATACTTTGCTTGTGTTTAGAAAGTTAAAAACTTGATTTTGGTCACTGAAATGAACACTGTAAAAACATGTGGAATTTTTGTGTTTGTTAATAAGACTATATAAATTGGGATAATTTCCTAGAATAAAATTTTTTTTTGTTTAAAGTGGTCCTGGAGGGTAAAGTGGTTATGGTATGAATCAAAGGTTGTGGTGTTTAGAATACTATTTGAAAAAAAAAAAGAGGTTGCACATTGCAATGGTGGAATGAAAAGCTGTTGCTTTTGGAAATGCTTTGTTTCCCTTGTTTGGAGGTAAGTTACTGTCCTCACAGGTGTGCTTAAGTGTCAAATCCTAAAGCAGTGTTTCCTAACACTGTACACACTTAACTGCCTTATATCACCGTCAAGGCCCTTAGCTTTATAAGCTTAAATTTCTACCTAGTTCCAAGAATTAAAAAGTAACTTTTATTCCCCTGATGTAATTGTCCTCTCAGAGGCTTTCTGCGGAATATGCTCACTTTTTCTAGTTCTTTCTCAACTCCGGCTACCTGCTTCCACTCAGCTGTTCTGGCTCAAACTCCAAGCTGCCTGATAGATTATCTTCTTACTGAATTGTTCTGCGTGGCCTCATACTAACTTTGGCAATGAGTTCAAATATGGCTTGTTCTGTCTTCACCTGTGGTTAGCTTGCTCTTTCCCTGCAACCTGTTTCTGTCCTGCTGTCCCAGTAAAACTGCCTCTGAATCCCACGAACTCAGCTTCACTGCGCTGCCTCTGCACTGACTGACATTTGACTGTCCTCAGCTCGGCTGCCCCGACCTGCTCTCTCAGGTCGCCACCTCTTTCCTGTGCTACTCTCAGGAGAGTTCTCTATTCTGTCACATCTTTCTCTAATTTGTCATTTTGTCCCTCAATTAGATGTCATTGTTTGAGATTAAAGGTGTTTACTAAGGGCTTGTCTATGTGCCAGTTGAATCACACAGACCTAGAAGGTCTTTGGATGTGATCGGACCAGCCATGTTGCTGGATTTAAATATCTACACAGACTAGGCGTGGTGGCTCATACCTTTAATCCCAGCACTCAGGGAGGCAGAGGCAGGCAAATTTCTGTTAGTTTGAGGACAGCCTGGTCTACAAAGTGAGTCCAGGACAGCCACGGCTACACAGAGAAACCCTGACTTGAAACACTCTCCACTCCCACCACCAAAAAAAAAAAAAATCCTTTACACAAACACTCTTCTGCACTGAAGGTGAAACTGTGGCTCTGCTGTAGGGCTAGAAGGTCTGGTGGTGCCTGGGCTGGGTCATACTCGAGTTGCTTTCTACTTAGGACACTTTGGTCTTGTTACTCTGCAGTCTCCTCTCTTAAGGTGATAAGGCTGTAAAGGAGAGGAAATTAAACATAGGTGTGGGCTAGGGAGGGGATGTGTGCAAGCCTAGGTCCTTCTGCACCCCTGAGTTTGACCTTGTCACCTCACCCCAGCACAGGAATGAAGCGGTTCCTGGTTCGCTTTCCTTATACAGAAAGGAACTTCACTACTGTTCATTTCCTGTGTCTTTGTAGTTTTGTATCCAGTGGAGAATTTGTTTTTCACCAGTTTACCTGTCATCCTAACTGGTGGCACTATTTAGATTGAAGCTTCAGAAGCATGAAGAGTTATACAAGGAAAACATCCAGGTCAAGTCTTGGTAAAAACTGTTGCCCTCATTTCTTACACGCTCTACTTCCTTCTCCCCAGTAAGCTTCTCTATCAGCAACGTTGTGCTTGAGCTTTCTTAGTAGTTCAGCCTAACACATTCAGCTTCCCCAAAAGTGGATTATATCAGCAATTTCACTTTTTAGTAGTAATTTGTGCACAGAGTACCCCGAGGTTCATAGAGAGAATTTCCCTGCCATCTTGTTCCATCTATCCAGTCCTGCATAGTTTGTCATTATTCCAAGTATCGAGTTGAGAAGAATGTGTGTAGAAAGAAGCTATTGTGGTGGCCGTGTCTGGCCTGAGGGCTGTGGGGGCAGAGTATATGTAGTCCACAAATTACCTCCCTGTACTCTTTTCATTAGTTGGTGTATTTACCCCAGCCATAAAGCGGCCAGTTCTGCCGTCCCCTTGCTGAATCATCCAAGGCCCACATTTCTATTTAATAAGCCAGCAGTAAGAATCCATAGTCTTAGCATAATTCTGCATTATACATGCAGCTCAATTCATGTACAAGAGATGGTTTTCTTGATCTAAAACTTGATTGTATCAGGTGCTGTGGGGAAAGTCTCAAGACTTTGCCTTTGGTTGAGCAGTAGCTGCTGGGTAGAACAGAAAGGTAGTAACTTGTCCTTGACATATTTCTTCCACAAAGCTGGGAACCAGCACTTAATATGAGAGGTAGATATCTTTCCTATATATTCAGTGACATCAAACAATAGTGCTGAGATTTCGTGGCCTCTTTCCTCTGCTGACTGTCATGTGTGGCATGTGAAGATGGAGACAGCATAACTGACAGCCTTTCACATTTGGTACTAATAAACACCAGAATTACAATCTCTACAGCTCATTGTGAACTTTAGAAACAGCTTCTAAATTTAGTCGGAATGATTTCCATAGTATGGGTACCTACCAAGACTTGGAGATAAAAATAAACTATTCTCAGGATGTATGGGTTGATGTACTTGGTCCTCATTTATTAAACAGGTTGGTACATAAGCCCTGTAGCACCAAGTGCTGAACTCTTCAGCCCCATTTCACTTCATTTTGAGGCAGTCTCGCTAAGTTGCTCAGACTGGCCTAAGACCATTCTGCTCCATCTTCCTGTACAGCCAGGATTAAAGGAATATACCACCATGCCCAACAATTATGTTCTTAAAAACTAGCATCAGACTTGTGATTTTAGTTGTGAAGCGAAGTGCTTTCCCGTGGTGGTTTGAATAGAATGCTGTGGAAGTAGTATGCTAAGCTATTTCTAACAAAATTTGCTGCCTGTTCTTTTTAGAATGTTTGGTTTGGTGGTATTGACTATACCACATCATCACAGATTATTCTTTCCCTATTTTAGATAATAACCACCCTGATGGTCATAAAATCATCCCGTTGTGGTTTTGATTTGCATTTTCTTATGGAAATTTATTGTTGCATTTTTTTGCATTTTTTATTTTTGAAAGTTTATAGCTCTACCTTAAGCCATATTTTGATAATGTAAAAAAAAAAAAAAAGTCTGCTGTAAGAAAAGGAGTGAGAGGCGGCTCCATGGGTGCGAGCACACATTGCTCCCTCAGAGAGCCTGAGTGGCTTGTAACTCCAGCTCGGAGGGTTTATGCCTCCGGCCTGCCTCCTCAAGCTTCTCTCTCGGGTGTATGCACCTGTACCCACTGCAATTAAAATACAATCTTGAAGAATAAAAGGGAAAAGAAATGATTGAAACTGTTTTATAAGCTCCTTTGAGGTAACAGCTATTTAAGAGGATCGCACTGCTCTGTCTCTGCTTTTGTATGTTTTTGTGGTGCTGCGGATGAAAACTAGGACCTTGCACATGCTAAGCAGGCACTCTGCCAGTGAGCCATATTGCTGCCGGCTGTGCTGCTTAAAGTACTTAGAACAGTGTTGAATTTCCGATTAGTAAAATCTCTCACACAGGTGTGGGCTGTAAGGAACATTATATGACTTGAGTTAGGATAAATTTGATTTTATTGTTAAAACTTGATAACATTGCAAGTTGGTAAAGACTGAGGCCAAATGTCTTAGCTGTTGGTTACTGAAGAGTCCTTCCTCATCACGTGGTTCTTTGTAAACAATCCTATTACCTTGGGTTTTTAGAAGGTGGATGTAAGGCTTAGTTCCCAAGAGTATTTAATGTACTCTTATTCACATAAATAGAGCTGTCATCTGGAATCCCACACTCGTTTTCAGACCAGTTTGGGTCATTAGATGGCAGGTAGGATAAAATACCTTATGTGAAAGCCTTGAGATGTTTAAGGTCCTCTATTTGTGTCAATTCTTTCCACAATTAAAAAGTCAGTATATGTTATTTGCTATGTTTGGCTCTTGAAATAAATGACGTTGGTATTAGTGGTATTTTGAGGTTCTGGGTGAAAGAAGGTTTCAGGGTAGAGAAATGAAAGGGCTGTTTTCTGTTTTTCTGCTTACCCAGAATCTAATAATAACAATATACACATAGCACTGCTTTAATTCTGAAGAGCTATAAGGTTGTCATGCTTTTTATTATTGTAAACATTCCATCTTTGAAGCACATGCTCATTATTCACTAATGATGGGCAGAGTAGACTCAGTTAGGGTCTGAGTTCCCAGTGGTTTCTCGGTGACTTGGTTCTGATAGTGAACTATCCATAGGTAGTGTTTCTTACAAAGATTTGGTATATGTTGATAATACTTTTTGCTAATGGAGTGAGTATCCTATTAGACTGTCACTAAAACTAATCAGTAACTAAACTTTATGTAATGATTAACATACAAAGTGTACTTACCTTGGGAAATTAACATAAAATGTACCATTTATTTCATAGTCTTTTAGATTTTGGTTCATGTGGTATAGAATGGACACCACTGGCAACTCTGATTTGTAACATTTGATTTTTGTGTGTTAGGATGGCTGGGAAGGTAAATATTTGGAAAGATCATTTCTGTCAAATAAAAATAAACATTGATACTGCTGCTTGTGACTCTAACACTTGGTGTCTTTCTATCCTTAATGTTTAATCACTGGTAACTATTAAATCATTACTCAGACTAGACTGTAGGTCTTGACTCTCTTAAGGATTTTCCTACTCTGATACAGACTAATACGTCATCTTTTCTTCTAGAACGATTCAACTTGTGGTGATTATATACAGAGTAATGAGACTGGTTTCGTAGAACAAGCCCAAATACCTCAAGATGGACTCACTGTGGCCCCTCACAGAGCTCAGCCAGAAGGTATGCTGTATTTGTTGTGTTTATACTGATTAATAAGTTTTTTGTTGTTGATGTTGCCGGTGCTGCTGCTGGTGTTTGATGGTTGGTTTGTTGAGACAGTGTCTCACATAGCCAAAGCTGGCCCCAGACTGACTGTATAACTAAAGCAGACCTTGACCTCCTGAACCTCCTGCCTCCATCTCTCAAGTGCTGGGATTGCAGGCCTGTGCCACTGGGCCTGGCTTGTGAGGTGCTAGGGAGACCGTGTAGGACTCATACATGCTAGGTGAGCACTGTTGTCGACCGAGCTCTGTCACTGGCCCCAGTGCTTTAATTCTTAACTCTTTAATTTTTGGTCCTATTGGTCCTGGGCTTTTGCCCAAAAGCAACGTTTCAAATGTTCTAACTTCTGTGTCCTGTGCTCTACAGTCTTGGATTTCCCTCTCATGTGTGTCTGGCCTGTGTCATGGACCGTTGTCTTTTCGGCTTGCTCTTAGACCTCTGTGTATTTCTGGAGGGCAAAACCTTTATCCTATTCCTAAGTACCAAGTGTAGCATTTCATCTACAGAATGTGGTCAGTGTTACTATATTTAAGAAAAAAGGAAAATCAACAAAGTTTGCAATAAGAGGATGAAGAAATTATTCACATCCATTTTCCCTGCAGCCATGCAGTAAAGAGGAATGGCATGTGGGAATGAAAGCACATTACCATCTATAAAGAAATGGGCTTGGATGTTCCCTTTTCTTTACATTTGGGGAGTCCATGAGCCCATACGAAGAGAAAATTAGAAACAAAATGTAGGCTGCTGTGCAGGTGGTAGATGAGCCAAGGATAAATGAGACTCAGTCACAACTCTGAATTTGTGTCAGTATGCCTCCTTTCAGTCATAACCCTTTTAACTTATACTTGTCCTAAGAGGAAATCTAGCTCTCTTTAATTATTAAAAAATGTTTATCTAATGTCTCTTTAAGCTGATCCTGGTTCTCTGAACTTAACTTTAACCACAAACTTATTGAACATGAGTAGCAATGGAGAACTTGATTTTTATAATTTTTTGTTTTTTTTTTATAAAAAAATTTTAGAAAAAGACTTTTTCAAAATGATAGCAGTTAATTTTAAAGTAGTACTGTGGTTCTTCATTCTAACTGTTAAAAATGTAGTGTGTAATGTATATTCTTTGGTTTTAGTTTATGAGGGTTAAGACAGGTTACAGCTGGTATAACTTGAAATCCAGGATGAACTGAAGCCATATCCCCAACTTGGTAACAGCATCATGCTTTTCCTTTTTTTTTTTTTTTTTTTTCACTCTGCTAAACAGCAAGTACTAAGGGCTAGCTCAGCTGGTAATGTGCTTTGCCTGAGGACTTGAAAATTGGATCTCTAACACTCATGCACAGAAAGCTAGGCACAGCAGCACGTGTGCAGAGAGACAAATGCAGAAGAGCGTTCCTGGAGTTCACTGACCAGCAACCAGCTTGGCTGAATCAGTGAGCTCCAGGTCTAGTAAAATAACACATTTCAGAACAAGGTGGAGAATAATTAACAGAGACAACCAAGATTGACCTCTGTTGTGTGCATGTGCGCACAAAGCATGCACACGTGCCGGAGGAGGAGGAGGAGGGGTGATGACCCAAGCTGGCCATGCATTCATACTCTTTTGCCTATGCTGTTTTGGGATCACACCCAGGAGTTCGTGAATTCTAGACAAGCCCTCTGAGAATGAGGCTCCATCCACAGCCTCAAGCTGCTCTGTTTGTCAACACAGATTAGTTCAGTAATGTTTTATTTGCTAGTATCATCCTGTAAATGATTCAACTATAGCAGTTTGGGGACCTTCCCATCCCTCTTTGGTCATTGTAACATTACACAAGTCTAAGAGTTACCATCAGGCATTTGAGAATTTTTTTTTTTTCCTACCTTTACTCTTAACCAACAATTTCTGAAGCACAAAGGAGAAACTGGCCTGAAGCAGTCATCAGACCATACATTTTGCAAGCTGTCACAGAGTGTTGTTACTGCTCTCTCTGCATTTCCTGCTGCGTTTCTGTGTCTTATGCTTTATGCTTCCTCAATCCTCACCTTTCATGGTGTGTAACAATCTTATTTCACTTCTGTGCTCCTGCTACTTTTAACTTCTTCTAAAGCAAAATGAATCCTCCCCTCCTCTTCGTCATCATCCCCTGAGTTCATCAACGATTCTCTATACAACACCCCTGCATTCCTTTTCCAACCTCTTCTGCTATCATTATCAAACTCATTACTGCCCCCTCTGATGACTGGCTCAGCATTAAGTAAGCATTATTCCTGATTACACCCTAAGCAACAGCCTAGTTGTCTTCAGGTACGTGTGTTGTAGTTTGTAGAGTCAGCCTTTTCAGATGGCTTTCTTCTTCTTGCCTTTTATTTTATTTTTTCAATTTGATTTATTTTCTATAGTGGCAGCCTAGTGAAGGAGCTATAAAGTGAGTGGCTGGGAGCTTGGATGTTTACTTATTTCATGAATAGATTGCTTATCTGCATAGATAGTGTGTGTTTTCATGTTCACTATCACCTGTATCCATAGTAGTAAACTGTACATTGAGTTCTTTCACAGTGAGACTTTATGGTTCCTTATAGTGATCAGTTTATAGTACATTTTGCCAGTTCTAAGAGTTACAAATCTCCTTCTGGCCTCTGGGCACCAGACATGCATGTGGTACACACACATACATATAGGCAAAACACTGAGACATACACAAATAAGAAACAAGAAGCTAGATAGCTTCTAAGTTATTCCTTTAATATGTAAAGAATTTAATGGGCTGTACATATTTAGTTGATCCCAAAGAGCTGTATTGTGCTATTTTGAATAAGAATTTTCATTATTATCCTTTAGAAAACAATTTTCAGTAAACTGCCCTGTGATGTTTAGTTTTGGTGTTGACTGCGTGGCTTGGGCATTCAGCATCTAGATATATACAGGATACATTCATTCACTCGTGGATGAGTGGCATGTTTCTGTGTATCAGTTTGTTTCATGAGTTAAGGCCGTTTGTAAATGTTAAGTAGCTTAATTACTAGCATTTGTCAAGTTATAGGATTACTTTAGGTAATGGAATATGTGTGTAATCTCTTAACAGAAGTCAGCATGTGTCTTTTTTTCTTTCAGCTGTACACATTGAGAAGATAATGTTGAAAGGAGTCCAGAGAAAAAGGGCTGACAAATATTGGGAGTACACTTTCAAAGTAAGCTCTTCTCATCCCCCAAAGATGCCTCATTTGCTACAATACATGATCTTTAGAAGAACTGCTAGCAGGTTTACTACTCTAAACACAAAAGATAGATAGGTAGGTCGGTAGATGATAGATAGATGGATAAAAAGATGATAGATGATAGGTAGGTAGGTAGGGGATAAATATAGATGATTGATAGATAGGATGATAGGTAGATAGATTGATAAGTAAATGATAGTATAGAAACAAGAACCTTGAACTTAGGGATACTATTAAAAGTATAAGGTGTAAGATGTAACTTTAAAAAGTACAAGTAAAGTTTTCACAAGTATTTGCATACCTTCTCTGTCCTGGCATTACTTCCCTGACCTGCTTTCCCTTGTTCCTCGTGGGGTTTTTCATTCCTGCTTTGTGGCTTTGTGGTCTTGTTGGCTGTGAATCGCAGGGCCTGTTCTGATTCTGTTACTTTCCACATGCTTACCTCTGTGCTGCAGCTTCACTGTTGAGCCCTTCTGAGGTTGGATCACACATACTCTGAAGCTACATGAACTGAAGCCAGGGTTCTCTGCAGCATTACTGCTTACAGTATCTCAGCTGTCCTTTCCTGAAGACTTCTAACCCTCTCCTTCCTCTGCTGATTGCTACCACTGTAGCTTCCACAGATCCTTGAGTAGATCATCTTACGGAAGCAGCGGCCATCCTCATCCCCTGCGATCCTCTAGTGTCTGCCTTGCTCAGTACATTGTTGAGTGACTTTCAAACCTCTTAACTTCTGCTTGGAAGGAGAAAAATCCTTGACTTTGTGGTTTCTGTTTCAAATCTCCACGTGTTTCCCTTTTGGAATATTGGCTCTTTGCCGCTGAAACTCAGCATGCTGGCTTCTCCTTTAGTTGTTGGAGCTCACACAGCTTTTCTCTAAGACCTTCTCCGTACCCTGACCAAAGCACAGCTAGCATGTAACTCATGCTCCATCTCTGGAGAGCCTTCTTAACACCCAGCTACTCTTGTTTCAGTCCCTGTCCCCTTCTTTGAAGTAGTGATGACTGATGAAATTCTTAACATCTTCGTTTGGTTTTATACAATATGAGACTGGACTCAGACTTCAGTTATCATGTCTACTCCTATATACCAGGTGGATATTTATCATTGAAGAAATGTGTACCAATCAGTAAAGAAGGTTGCTGGATAGAATTTTGTATGCATTTAAAGTATCTAATTGGCAAAGCAAGTCTGGATCAGCCAAGGCTACACAGAGAAACCCTGTCTCAAAAAACAAACAAAAAAGGATCTAATTGTGATATGATTAATTGACATATCTCAAGTAGTTACTGAAGTGAGCTGTTGTGCAGTAGAAGCCGGAAGTCTGCAGAGCTGTGAGAGTGCAGGTGGCAGGCTGGGTTACACAGCAGTGGACAGTGTGAGTCCTGTGCTCATTTGGAGCTCACTTACCTCATTCTCGCCGTCTGAAAATGTGGGTACTCATACTTGCCCAAGCATCTTGCTAGGACTTAAAACATCTGAGATCAAGGTGAAATCTCTTCAAGAAGATAAAGCTCCCTTTGTGTGTACCACCAAAGAGAGACAGTCTGCACTTATGTTTATCTTGGAATTTTACATTTAGTGAGCATCAGGAGAAAGGACTCTTATCTTTTGCATCTACCGTGCCAGTATCATTTTTGCACTTAACCAAAAAAGCAAGACATTTCTGAAAAATTACTTCTTAAAAAATTATTAAAACAGGTTTTAATACTAATTTTTTAAAAAAATGCAATTTAAAAGGAATTACTGGAAAACTTTTTGAGTAGAATGTCAATGTACAATTAAACACCTTATAGAAACCATGATAATGCCAGATGAGCTTTATATTTCTAATTGCTAATCTTAAATTTTAAGGCCTTTTGTTTTACACATGGCTTTTTCCCCAGCTAGTTCCTGCCTAAAGCAATAACCATACAATATGTGTGTTTTCTTAAATCAGGTAAATTGGTCTGACCTTTCAGTCACAACAGTAACAAAAACCCACCAAGAGCTACAGGAATTTCTACTGAAGGTAAAATTACAGATTTTGTTGTTAAGATTTGTATATGATATAGAGATTCCTAAAGATTCAGTGCCAAAGGAATCACCAAGAAATTAAAACACACATACGTTGACTCCAAACTCTGAATGAATATGAGTTGTAGAAAATGTTCCATTGTGTCTTCTTACCTAATATTACCAGCACAAGTGGCAGAAGAATTTGTTTTAGAAAATGTGTCTCCATTCTTGGGTGCTGCAGAGGTGTTTGTTGGTGGGTGTTTCTAAGAGCTCTTTCCCTGAGACAGCATCTGCAGCAAGATGAAGCTTATGTTCCATGGTACCTGAAACAGTGAAGCTCTCTCTGTGGCTCCTCTTAAACCTTCCTCCTTTTCTTCCTTGGAATTCATCTTTTTCCCACCCCACCCTCAACAGTTGTCTTAATACTGTCAGGAATAATAAGAAGGAATTATCTCCTGAAGATTTGTTTTGTACACATTCTTACCTGTTCCTTTGAATAAAGCCTGCTAATCAGATGTAATTGAAAAACAAAAGAAATAAGGTCTGTGTGATCAATAAATTACTATTGCTCAGTAAGCAAATACTTTACAGTTTATTGTTGATGGGGATAAAGCTGAAAAAAAAATCCAAAAATAGGAAATATTTCTAATTCATTTACCAAGTTTTTGTGTGAATGTGTCATTACTGAGCACCTGACCTGAAGATTTTGCTGGGATTCACATTGTGTGCTTGTGTCTTCTGTTCAGATCTAGTGTCTGTCTAAGGATTCTTATCTCTGCAAGGGACTGATTTTTCACCAGTCTGCTGGAGGCTGGTCCTCTGACACATATTTTGTTTGGCACACTGTCAAAACATTAGTTTGCTGGATTTGCTAGTCTGCAGATTAAGTCAGTTGAATAGTTTCTTTTTCCTGTGGCTTATTTTAAACTGAATTCTCTTTTTCCTCCCCTTTTATTAAAAATAGATGTTTTTTTCTTATACTATATATCCTAAATACAGTTTCCCCTCCCTCTCCTTTCCCAACTTCTCCCCAGACCCTCACCTATCCAGAGCTACTGTTTTTCTGTCTCATTAGAAAACAGGTTTCTAAAAGATAACAACAAAACATTAACAAAGTAAAATATAACAAGATAAATAAAACTATCATATGGAATTGGACAAGGCAAGTCAATGGAAGGAAAAGAGCTGGAGAGAAGAATCGGAGACCCACTTGTTCACACGCTCAGGAGTCCCATAAATACACTAAACTAGAAGCCATAATATATACAGAGGCTCTGTACAGGCCCTGTGCTTGCTGCTTCAGTGTCTGTGAGATCATATGAGCTTTGCTCTTTGACTTAAGAGGGCTGTGTTCTGTTGGTGTCCTCCATCCCCTTTGGCTCTTCAATTCTTTTCTGCCTCTTTTTCCGCAGGGTTCCTTGAGCTCTGAGGGGAGGTATCTAATGGAGAATCCCATTTAGAGCTGCTTATTCTCGCTCTCTCTTATTCCGATGATGACTGGATGATGCACCGCTCTATGAGTATAGCAGGATGCCATTAGGGACCATTTTATTGTTTTTTTTTGTTTTTAACCCAGTAGTATTTGGTTTTACCCTAGGTTTCTGGATTTTCTCAGTTAAGGGCTGAGAACACCTTGAACCATTCAATTTACCGATCACCTGCATGTAAAGATGGGGGAATCTTCATTCGTTTTTAGTCACCAGGGCCGGTGTCCCTCTTGTCAGTCCTAGACAGTTTCGTGAGAAAGCAGACAGAGAAGGGGTGACAGTGTGAGCGCTGGCCTCTTTTTGCTAAACATGTGGGAACAACTGGAAAGGTGTCAGGGAAGCTGGCTGTGACCTTGCCAGGTGCTGAGAGACAGGCAGCACTGCAGCAGGGAAAGTAGCCCCTGGCTGCCTTCTGATGGTTGGGTAAGTAGGTTGGGTCTGCCCCTCTTTCCTTTGCATACATTTGTGAATCTCTTCTGCTTATCACTAACTCCCTTATGTCTTGATAGGATACATGTACAGCCTTTAATGTAAGCTAAGTAAGCAATTATGAGTAACCATCATTTGGATTTGGGCAGGGTGCTTTTGTTTCCTCCTTCTTTCTTCTGTTTTTTTTCTCCATAGCACAAACTCTGTGCTGACGAATGGCTCCAAGAGATACAGAGTCAGGGCTAAGGTTTTCAGTGGAGCCAGACACTGTCACCTGTCAAGGCCAGATTATTTGATGCCAGCTTGTATGTGCTGTTCCCACCTGTTTGTCTCATCAGTGAGCAACATAGATCTCCCTGCAAGGCTCTGGCCTGGCTTCTAGCAGTCTCCTTTCTTGTCTTTCTCTCCCTAAGCTTCAGCAGTGGTGTCTTGACAGATTACCTTCTTCTGTCACATAGCTTTTCTAAAAGTAAGTGCTGAACAACAGCAAAAGCCCTAAATGCCTTCTCATTCTTCAGGGTCATAGTAGTAACCCTTGGCTTAGTCAGCATTTGACTGAAGCATTTTTCTTAAACTCATGGCCTGGATTAATCTGCATTGTTTTCCTAGAAATGAATTGTCTCTGGTCAAATATCCTTCAGGTTGACTGCCCCATCTTACATCGTTTGCAGAAATCAGAGCAGCACCTGTCCTCCTGAGCTGTGTAGTAACACTTTGCTGTTGTGTTGTTGAACGGCATTTCAGAAACATGAATTTGTTTGCGGGTTGCTGAGTTCTCCCGTTGTGAGACCAGCAGCTTCTGTTGTCCTTGTCCTGCCCTTCCAATTTGTTTTTCATCTTGCCACAGCAGCTCTGTGAGTGTTTCTTTTTTTTTTTTTTTTTTTCCTTCACTGCTGTATCCACAGGTCCTGAAACAGTACCTGGGAACAGAGTAGGAGTTTGGAGGCTTGCTGACTTTTTAAGTGAGATGTAGTGTATGTAGGGAGTTTTATAAGGGACAGTATAGAACCCAATGTAGATACATGAACATACTGCAACCCCCTCAAGAACGCACTCCAGAAGCTCACTGTCTTAGCATTAGAGTGGCGCAAAGGCTGAGGCACGTGTAGTGTGCCTGCTGTTGCTGTGATTGTGCAGCTCTGCCACACTTTCCAGATTGGGGCAGTTTACCACGCCAGACCTGCCTGTTTCTAATCAAGACGAGAAAACTACTCTATGGCATCCAGAGTCTACTTCAGAGACCCCTGCGCTGAAGCATAAGATTAGCAAGGCTGCATTGGCTCTAACCTACTATGTGGCTAGGAAACCACACCAGAATACTGTGTGGTTCTGATGGCAGTGTTTCAGTGTTCTCTTCACAGCAGTCAAGCCCAGTGGTTCCTCCAGATGTTGAGAAGTAGCAGCTTGGCTTTTAATTCAAGGTCTTGACATCACAATTACAGTCTTTTAAAGTCTGAAGGCAGTGGATCAATAAGAAAGATGGGTTTGGAATTTATAACATAATTTAAGTTCATTGGCCCCTTTTCAAAGTAAAGGACTTCTTCAGTGAGGGCGTGCCTGGTAGTGCCCTACTTCCTGAAGTAAGAAGAGGGATATGGGTTTTCATGAATGTGGAGAGAAGACTGGTGAACTTAAGTGAACCAGTTGTTGTGTTCATCAAGATCCTTGGGTGCCAGGGTCATGATGAGCTAGTTCTAGCAAAGCTTCTTAGTCTTTGCAGGTTCCTAATACTCAGGAGAGAATAGCTGGTCATGCTCGCAAAGACTTATCAGTTGACAAAACACTTTGACAAGTAATGACTGCCAGTGATGTCAGTGCTGGTCCAGGCCTCTAGTCAAGAGATGTGTGTTGACCAAGAAAGTTCTCATCAAAGTTAGGTCCAAAGCCATGCACCAGGAGATTAACATGGTAACCAGTAAGAACGCCTGCCCTCTCACTCGTGCTGCTGACACTGTGAGAAGACTCCTTAAGGTGAAGGCTGCAACTTCCTAATAGGAATCAACAATTGATTCTTGCCAACCTTTTATTATTAAGAAAAATTAAGTAAAGATAAATGGCTTTAGCGTTTCTAAAGATAAGCTAGTATCTACATGCAAAAGCCTTTCATTATTCAGATTGTGTAGAGGCAGGACTTTAGACATGGGAAGCTGGGTCTTTCACAACTAAGATGGAAAGAGAAGGGAAAAAAATCTAAGAAAATAGAATATAAGAGACAAACTTTAAATTTTTATTTTCAGCAAACAAACTTCTTCAGCTGAGTGGACCCTGTAAAATGAAGAGAACAACAACATGAAAATAAACTAGATTGCATACTAATGACTGAATGTCCCAGTAATGTGAACTCGCGTCATTGAATTGGTAGAGGCCTCGGTTATGTAAAGCAACTTATCAGTCATTTGAAACTTGAAAGACTTCTCTGCCAGAGCTGTTTTCCTCTGTCAAGCTTTACATACTCCATAGAAATTGTGGTACTGAGGAGGCAGCTAACTTGTAAAAGTGTTTGCCATGTAAGAAAGAACACCCGTGTAAAAGCTGAGTGTGGTCAACCATGTCTGTAACCCTGGCACTGAAGTGTTGAGGGACAGGTGGATCCCCTGAAGTCGTTAGCCAGCCAGTCAGTCTAGCCTGCCTCAAAAGATGAAGTGGACAGCAATCAAAGAAAACACTTGGTATCAATTTCTGCCCTCCACATGCATGTACTTGCCATACATACATGTTCATACATATTCACTATCTGTGCACACACTAAGTAAAGAAAAAGATTGTTTAAAATTAGTAATAAATACATAGTGTCAGAAACCTATATTAAAGTGCTGTTGTCAAAGTGTCATTGTTGAAATTAAGAGTGTTTATCTGGAAACTGTGTCAATTGAGCATGTGTGTCTTGAGGTGGTTGTTGGAGGACATGATCTCCTTAGTGGGCTGTGTGTGCCGTTGGTTCTCGGTCTCCTCAGGTTGATTAGCAGACGCTGACCAAACATCCCTGTGCGTGACAGCAGCACTGCTGCCACCTTTGCTCAGGGCAGAGCTTACTAAAAGAGTGTTTACTTTGCAGACCAGAGTATGTAGACTTTTTATGTCTGTGGCTCTTTAGGTTATATGACTTGACTTACAGTTATTCTTGATTTTAGTGAAAGTGACAAATTCAGAAGTTAATTACAAAAGTCAAAACTGAATTCTTAAAAAACTAAGTTGTAGAACCCATTCTCTAGGAATATTTTTAATTGAACAAGTTGAATACTGTGATGAGTTTTGTTTCATTTAATTTTATGATGCTCTCTTACAGATCCCAGCACATTGCCTATAGCACATGTCCATCAGGTTGATAGAAACACTGAGGAGTGGGTTTCTAAATTTGTATTATTACGGGCGAAGAGTGTACAGTGTATGTGCGCATGTAGAAGTCAGAGGGCAGCTCTGAAGAGTTTGTTCTCCCCTTCCACTCGTCCCTGGGCTCATGGGGTTGAATTTAAGGCTTTAGGCCTGAGCAGCAAATGCTTATACCTGTGAGTCATCCCACCAGCTCTGATGAGTGTTTCTGGTAAATAAAACTGCAAGAATTTGGCCCAGCTTTCATAACTTTTTTCTTTTTTTTGGCATTTAATTGTCCAGCATTGCCTGAGATTGAAATGTGAGAAGCAGGAATCGCAGAACTGATAACAGTAGAGGCAGAGACAACACTTTTCAGAATAGTGTTCCAGGGTTAAAGTGCCAGCTGTGCTATACGGAATGCTCAATTTAGCTTGAAGCTTTGTATGGCTGTCATTTCAGAGGGGGAGGGGGGCTTGAGCCTGAGATTTTCATGCTGTACACACTGAAGGGTTTCTAGTGCTCGTAGACTGGTCTCCAGAGATCTGCTTCTTGTAGGACAGACTGGTACCACTTCAGCCTGGTGCCTTAGAAAGAATGCTTTGAGATGGTTAATGAAAGAAGGCATTTCTTTTAAGTTTACTTATATTTGTTCAGTAAGGAAAACAAACAAAAATAAAAATAAACCTCAGCATTGGATATTGTGTGTGTTTTTTCCCCCCTCTGGTAGCTTCCAAAGGAGTTGTCTTCTGAGACTTTCGACAAGACCATCTTAAGAGCCCTGAGTCAGGGTTCTTTAAAAAGGGAGGAGCGGCGACACCCTGACCTGGAGCCCATCCTAAGGTAACAGCCACCAGGGTCTGTGTTAGCATTGGCTATGGAGGGAGATCAGAGACCTTTCTCTGGAGTTTGTGAACTAAACTTTTAGCTCAGGTACTAGATAGGTCTAGGCTCATAGTAGAAGATAACAACCCTGTTTGTCACTCTGTGCCTTCTTTCTCTAACACTTAGCTTTGGTTCTTTTCAACCTGAAAGTCTCATATGTTAACCTTTCCCTCTCCCCCTCCACACATACAGCATGAATTTTATTGAAGATGTCCTTGTTACTGGCTAGGCTGGGGGAGACTGAGTAGTCCATTGAATTGGTAGGAAGCTGGACAGAAGTGGGAGAAAGTGGACAGAAGTGACCCTCTCAAGCGCGTGCTGACTACCATTTGCTTTTTTGGAGTCCAGTGCTGCTTAAGGTCAAGTCTTTGCCTTTGTGAAGTTGTTGCACCATTAGAAATGTGTGTATTGCTTAGATGGTTAAATGTGGTGTCTTGTTTAGACACTACCTTGTATTACTCCTAGAGCCTTGCTTATGCATGGGTTGGGGATGGTACAGGATAACGGATGGAACAGCCTTTCTTCTTCCCCCTCAAATGCAAGAGTGTGGATATAAAAAAGGTAATCTGTGTGGTGGAATTTGAAAGGTGTCTTATTATCACTGACATCAGCTTCCATAAAAAGGGAGAGATTGAAGGTAAAGGATCAAATGCTGGAGAGGAAGCATTTAATAAAATTATGTAGGCAGGGTGTGGTGGCCCACACTATTAATCACAGCATTTCAACACGTGAATTCAGGGTCAGCACAGTCTACAAAGTAAGACCCTATCTTTAAAACAAAACAAAACAACAACAACAACAAAACCAAAATCCACCATGTACTAAGAGAAGGGTAAGAGAATAACCAACTGAAGGAAACTGAGAAGCTACACAGGAAAGGGTCTGTCTGAAGGTCAGGCCAGTACAATACACCAGAGGCCATCATCTGGCTGCTTTTTGCTCATTCCCAGTCAGGCCCTAGCCCCACAGCTCAGCTGGATGCAGCTCTCTGAGTGCTGTATCACATGCAGAGGCCTGCAACTTTTAGAAGATAAAGCTTTTTATTTTCCTATAAGGCTAGCAGTTTGTGTCATCATGAAGTTTTATCCATATATCTGTTTCGTTTTTTGTGACTTTCTTAGCTCTTTGAATGAAATATGAATTAACATTAACAATTTCTCTTTTGTGCTGTTTAGCTGTGATGGTTAAAATGAAATTTCAGATGTTATTTTAGCTCTGTCTTTGTTTTTGTGTCCCATCTGTCTATCTCTTTTAAGATTGGAAATTAATTTCAGATTGTTGGTTTTAAGTTTCAAACTTAAAGTCATTAAAAAAAAAAACTGAAGTGAAAGTATGATCACATGGCTCAGGGTCATAGG
The DNA here is from genome assembly GCA_028658305.1 of Pachyuromys duprasi. Taxonomy (NCBI): domain Eukaryota; kingdom Metazoa; phylum Chordata; class Mammalia; order Rodentia; family Muridae; genus Pachyuromys; species Pachyuromys duprasi. The sequence continues at coordinate 44,436,728 of CM053748.1, read as the reverse complement.
TTAGACTCCTCTGGTTTGCCTTCAGAACATGAAGCAGGCTTCCTGAGAAGAAACTGTGTCCCAGAGTGTTGTTAGGATCAATGTGGCCCAGGACGCGGAAGGCAAGGTAGCTCACCAATAGAGATAGGCAGAAATCTGGAATGGGACCTATTGCCATTATATCAGAAAATCCAAAGTGACTGTAGGAGAAAATGACTGGAATGAGATGGAGCCCAAAGTGGCCACCCTTGTAATCACCTACATCTCCCAGTAAAACATGAGTTAGGGTGGGAGAGACACTGAGGCTGGTTCCAAAAATGAATGTGAAGGTGGATCTAAAAGTTGGTAGGTGACTTGCCTGGGTGTAGACTAGGTAAAATGGAGGAAGAAAGGCCAGATGGCAAGGCAAGACTTGCAGGCACATGAGTACCAGGACAGTTAGAGGAGACAAGCACCTTCCACCAGAGCAGCTCTGAAGAGGGCTGGAGCCTTGCATTTAGTAAGAACACCAGTTATCTTTACTAATTTGTGAAGTCTCAGATGACACAGTGAAAGTGTTTAGAAGAAAAGTGTAGTAGGGGAGCAGAGAGCATTCTGGGTAACAGCAGGTAGATAAAGTTACAGAATAATTGAATTCCTGCGTCCCTGAATGCTCAGACTTCAGAGAGCTTGTATGTTTTCCTGGGACCCTGTATAAACGTGGGTCCTTATTCTCCATACTGGGGTGGGCAGGGGATTCTGATTCCAGCAAGCTCCAGGAGGTACTTTTGGTTCACAGAGGATGTCTGCATCTGATAAAGCACTCAGAGAACTGCATCCGGCTGAGCTGTGGGGCTAGGGCCTTTCTCGCAGCATGAGCCCAGAGCCTACCTGGGAACCAGCATGAAGCAGCCAGATGACAGTCTCTGTTGTATGGATGGCCACAGAATATGACCCTTAAGTGGACTAGAAAGTCAATGTATACTCCTCTCTGTCCATTTTGTCTTCAATTCAGTGCTTTGAACCTAGCCAGACCAGGTGGATGCCCTGAAATCACTGGCCAGACAGTCTAGCCAATTGGTGAACTCTGGATTCAATGAGAGAGACCCTGTCTCAAAAGATGAGGTAGAAAGCAATGGTAGAAAACACTTAGTAACCAGTAATGAACAGAAGGTCTACTGTGGTGCTTCTCGGTGAAGACGGATGTGTTTGCATTATTTATTCAGTATATCTTAATGCAGTAGTGCTCAATGAACAGCGATAAATCTACCACGAGGAAATTCAGAAGAGAAAGAAAAGATCTCTCTTGACCAGATCATTTTTGTTAATTATCTTTTGTTAATTATTTTCTTTGCCTATAATTACAGATCTACAGTTCAGTTGCCTCTCAAATTAAAAATCTAGTCCTCCCTGTAGACTCTTCAGTTAGAATCATGGTGTGATATAGACTTAACATGCCTTATGGTGTGGTGGTGGCCTGTCACTGTGTTGTCTGTTTTCCAGAACTCTTAACGTTTTAAACTTCTCAGCCTGTCCCCAAGTGTGAGGAGGTCCCTTGATAAAACAGCCAGATGATGAACAGTGTCACACATGATAAAGAGGAAAGGCTTTACAGGACTTTTCTGAGTAAAGGCAGCTTTCGGACTATCTTAGCAAACTACTGAAATAATGTTTGTTTGTTTGTTTGTGTTTGGTCAGGTTGAAACTTTCCCATAAAAAAATTAATCTTTTTAGTAGATTCTTGTAAATAGGTTTTGTTAAAGTTTTCCCAGTCCTGCAGAAATATATAAGAAAATAGTGCTTTCTTGGGGAAAAGATTTGGCTTACACCCCTCCCCTCTGCCCACCCTTGCTTGAATGCAGCACTCACGAAGGCTGGCTTTTCAACCGAACTGACACTCCACAGATGTACATTGGCAGTTACTGTAACTCTTCCTCTTCTGCAGGCAGCTATTCTCAGCTTCATCCCAGGCTTTTCTTCAGAGTCAGAAAGTATGCAGCTTTTTTCGGTCAATATCATCGGAGTCTCAACACAGTGTCAGTAAGTGCCCTCTGTTCCTCTGTAGGAATCTGGGAAGTGTTTTTTGTTTGTTCAGTTTTGTGCTTTTTTTTTTTTTAATGGGGTTTGTTTGTTGCTTGGTTTTCCTGTCTTTCTGTGCCATCCTGTTGTTCAAACATAAAGAATTTTAGTCAAAAGTTACAGAATAGAGACATGCAATTAAGAAATATTTGGCCTCGTCAATGAACTTTACACTGAACCTTTAAATATCATGATATAGAAAGTGTAATAGAACCAAGCAGACTGGTTACTGGGAGAAAGGAGGCCCTTCATTTCCTTGAGGAGCTGGTTTACAGAGCCTGAGAGGTTGCTTGCGCTGGGGCAAGATGTGCGGTGTCCCTTTCTCCTCTACTACCATCCTGTGCTGACTTTTACAGCCTCTTAGCCGTATGCACCTCATGTGTCCTTTGCCCCATCAGCATCTAAAGACCAGCCTCTGTTAGACAATGGAGGCTGTCCTTTTTTGTCCCTTTCCATCCTTTCTGTTGTGAGCTTCCTTTGGATCCTTTAGGCTACAGCTGCTTGAAAGCTCAGTTCTTCCTAGAGCCTTCACGCTTACTGTTCTGGTGTCTTTGTGTCCATTGCTATCATTGCCCCTTAGGAGCACACCTGTTCACAGGAAATTTCTTCAGTCTTACCTCCGTGTGTTATTTTGTCTTTGTTTTGTGTTCCAGTGTTCATCTCTTCTGTCTCATGTTCAGTATTCCACAAATTCTCTTCAGCCTGACTTTTAAACAAATATTTTTGCCAATAATGCTGATATGTTCCTTAGCTAATTACTACTCACTTTAAGCACAGCCAGTATTTTCCAGAACATTTTTTCTTTAAATCTTTGGTTTCAATTGTCATTTTTCTATACGTGAAGGAAAAAGAAAATACATGCCTCCTCAGTTTGAGGTATGCAAAAAAGAGATGAAAAATATAAGTGACTACTCACTGTGTATTAGCTTTTCAAGTTTACCTGCTGGTGTGGCATATGTGGCATCCGTGTGGATGCCTTAAATGTTTGGAATCTAGTTAGCAGGTAGGACCAAAAGTACAATTGTAAGACCAGTTGACTGAAATGAGATGCACTGCTCCATGGCTTGAAGGCTGAATTTGTCTGAATAGGGGCAGAACTTCTTAAAGTCATAGCTATTCTAGAGCTCTGCAGACTTCTTAACAGTCAACACCTTTCCCCAAGTCAAAGTATGAGCATTTTTAATGGTTTCTACCAGTAGTGTCTGGCTCATTTTAAAACGTTGTTGAAACAAAGTTAAGCTTCTTCCCAGATTATCAGCCTGCTCAGAAAAGCTGCTCACATGGGACGTATGCATGTACTATAAGGCAGAGTCTCTTGAGGGCTTGACAAGGTTTTAAATTTGCAAGCAATGTTAAGGAGCCTGGCAGGTTTTATCTGGAGTGAACATGTAAAATACTGTTGAATGTATACATGTTAGATTGTGGAGAAACTTGTCAGCAGTCTACATGTGTGAGTTGTTTTGCTAAAAAATAACACAGTGTTGCCAGGGTTCATTTGCACACTTAAAATAAACAAACAAACAAAAACCTATCGTTTGTTCCCCTGGGTCAGAGAACAGTATTCCATATGCTAACAGATAACTGTTGCGCAAACAGTGTTATACTCTTAAGTGGCTAAAGACTTCTTTGTCTGGAATCCACTGCTTTCAAAAGATGTTCAGTGGGTCAGTGCTTGTCCATAATTACTGCTTTGTAACAAATAGAAATTGGGTTTAATAGCAGTTCAATATTAGCACAGGGTTTTAAAAAGTAACAGTGCACAACAAACTGGAAATTTTCAAAAGTTTAGACAGTAGGTAGTAGAGGCACACTCCCCCATTTGGTCCTTTGGTGAGTGAGGATGCTGTGACTGCCAGGTGTGGGGTGTCCTGCTCCACCCAGGTGGTGCCAGAGGGAACAGCTGGCTCCAGGACTCCACTCAGATAGTCTGTGCATTCTTGAGGGTCCTTCCTTGGAGACAGGTTCCTTCACTAGTAATTCTTCCCTCTCCTCTCCTTGGGGCAGAGGGATGATCATTATACTTATTTTCTTTATCTCACTATTATAATTTTCCCAGAGTTAGTAGTATTGAATTATTTCCTGCAGATAACTTACAGTCCTCTCTGAAGACTTCTAAGATATTAGAACACTTAAAAGAAGACAGCTCAGAAGCTTCAAGTCAAGAAGAAGGTAATTGTAGACTCACTAGACTAAGTCTGCATACACTGACACAGGGTCAGAACACAGTAAAGAGAGCCCACATACAGACAGGGGTATTGGGGTGTGTCAGACACAGCATTATAGAACAGAACAGTGGGCAAAGAAGAGGTTGCTCACTTCATGGTGTTGGCACAGCTGGCTTTCTATGTGAAGTGAGTATTTATCAGATCCCACCATTTGTCATGCATGAAGCTTTCAAGGGAATAACAGGTGTTTGTAAAATGTAAAGTTTACAGGTTTATGTTAAAGCCTGGAGAAAGAAGGCTTTTGTTGAATAAGGTGGACCATGACCGTACATTTGACTAAGCAAGAACTTAATATATGACCAAAGAGCCCAGATACTTAGAAAACAGTCTACTGACGAGATACCAGCAGGTTTGGACAGAAAGAAGACTAATTGCTCACAGTAGAAGGCTCCTCCTACAGTGGATCAGTCAGTGAAATCATTATGTGGTATGAATAGGTGAAACATTCCTTCCAACAGATATGTGAGTAAAGGCAGGGAATTAATAGATGATGAAACCTCTGCCTAATAAGCACACAGCCTCATGGGTAATTGAGAAATTAAAGGAGAGGATAGTGAGAAACTATTGCATATTCTTCAGACCAGTGAACCATTTTCAAGTCTGATGTCCTAAGCACAGTGGCAGTGGGAACTCAGACGTTACAGATGAGATGCAAATTGGTACACGTGTTTGCACAGACCACATTTGACACGACACAGTGAAGCTGGAGATCATGGCTGCTGCCTGCTGCTGAATCAGCATCGGTGAAACTTGGCTGTGTGCTGCCTGCAGCATGGTTTGTAGCAACAAATACAAGGGAGTTGCCTGAATGTTTCAACTAAATAGTGCTATCACCGCTAGGCAGCAGTTAAGGAAGAAGGTATTTGTAGCATAGTCAAATGCCACAGCCCTGTGTGAGTTTATGAATGTACTCACATATACGGGTAGTTAAAATGGAGCTCTCACTAGCGTGCCTTAGCAAGTTAGCTAACAGCTAGCCTCCGTAGAGGGAGAGTGGAGTGAAGGGCGCCCCTTAGTCTTACCTCACATGTTGTTTCTTTTTCTAAGTAACTAGAGAGTGATTTTGAACATGGGTGTATGTTCTTACAAACTTTTAAAAGTACTGAAACTTTAACGGAAAGAGTTTTACCTGAAATAAATACAATTTGAAGTAACATGTTCACATTAAATTTGCATGGCTTTGAATAAGATTGTTTTGCACATTTGAGGTGATTCAGTAGTGTATTATGTAACGGAAGATGTGGCACGGTCTCTTGTAAGCTTGGTGTGGTGGCACACACCTGTAATCCTAGCACCCAGGAGGGTTAGGCAGGAGTTCAAATTTGAGGTCAGCCTGGACTATGTAGGGAGACCCTGTCTCAGAGAAACAAGTGGACACTCCCCTTATTGCTGGGAGCTAGTGCTCAGCAGGGACACAACTGTTTAGATACATCAGTTAGTTCATCATCCGTTTTTGTGTTTTGCCACTGCATATAGTGTCAAAAATTAATTCTGCTTTTTTCCCCCCACCCTAGATGTGTTACAGCACACCATAATCCACAAGAAACACGCTGGGAAAAGCCCTTCTGTGAAGTAGGTATCTAACCTGTAAAGTGTGAATGCTTTATACACCATAAAGTCAGCCAACGTTTAGTTTAAAGTTCCTGATATTTTGGTTGTCTGCGATTCTACCATTTTGCTGTTTCTTTCAGTTGTCTTACCTGCCGTTCCCCTATTGTGTCTTTCCTTGTTGTTCTTTGAAGTTCTTCTCTTGTGGCAGCCTTCATAGTTACTCACTATATTTTGTTCTTCTGGTGGTTACCCCAAAAATTGCAGTGTCTTTTACCTCTTAAAGTCTAATGCAAATTTGTACTTGCTGCACTTCTCAAGTAATCTGAGGAGCTTAGATCACTATAACTTGTTTCTTTTTTCTGAGTTATAAATAATAATCATTCTGCATTTTCATTCTCTTCATAGTTTTAAATTTTGATACCCTTTTTCAGTGTTCATTTAGGTTCTTTTTTGCTCAAGCATCTACCAATGATGGATCCTCTTTTAAGTGAAAGCACTGTTCCCTGCAATACATCTGTATCCATAAATGCAATTATGGTGTGTGTGTGTGTGCCCATGCCTGGGCAAGTGTGCGCTTTGTATTACTAGGTCTTGGGCATAGATCCTCACAAATGCTAGGCTAGCCCTCTGCCTCTGAGCTACACTTAACCCTGAGTGCAGCAGAATTTTGTTTTGTTTTGAGACAGGATTTCTCTGTGCAGCACTGGCTGTCCTGGACTTACTTTGTAGACCAAGCTGGCCTCCAACTCACAGCAATCCGCCTGCTACTTGCCCCCCTTAGTCCTGGGATTAAAGGTGTGCGCCACCACACCTGGCTACAGTTTTCAGTTTTTATCTAGAGGGAAAGAGTATAGCTTGCCATAATTTTTAAAAGCCTTTTTGCGTGCTGTGTGATTCTTGGTTAGCAGTTGGTTGGCAGTTACTTTCTGTTAGCTCTTTGAAGCTATGATTGACCACCTTCTAATCATATAGTCTTCACCTGCTGTGTATGATACCCTTCGTCTACCTCTGCCACCTGATGTCACTGGCAAATCACATGAAATCATTTATGTTGTTTCTGGTTTACATAGCAGTGGTCCTGCCCCTCACGCAGGTGCCACGGGCTTTCTGCTTTCTTAGTCAGGACTTGCTGACTCTGGGCAGCTGCTCGCTTGTCTTTGTCCATGTGCTTACAGCAGTGGTTGTTCTCCGTTCTGAGAGTCTTCTCACTTTAGACCGCTCTTGGGATTGAAGCCATCGTCCCTGCTGTTGAGTCCTTCTTGGTACTGTTCTTCCCTTCGTTTTCTCTCAGGGGTTTGGGTTTGGGTTTCGCTCAGTTGTCTGTGATAGACTTTGTAGCTGCTTTGCACCAGTTATGCTTCTAAACTCTGTAACTTTGTATTTTCTGACTTTAGATGATTCCTAGGTTACCTCTTCAGACATTCCTCTTCTTTCCGTCCCCTTGTGCCATCTTGTAAGAGTCTCTGAGATCCTTATGCGTGCACACATCTCACTTGTCTTTTACATTTTTATGTCATGTCTTTTTCTTCTTCTCATCAGTTCCTTTTTTCAGTTTCCATCCATTGAATTCTTAATCTGGTTTTAGAGAGAAGACTTTATGTTTGATTCTTTCAAGTTACTTTGCAGATTCCTCAGTCTTGCTGTATTCATTAACAGTGTTAAACACCCAAAGTGTATACCCAGTAACTTCATTCTCTGGATTCCTTAGGCCTGTTCCTGTTGTCTGTGTTTTGAGGGGTTGCTGATCACTGTATGCTGATCCTTCAGGTGCCTATTCATACATTTCCTCACTTAGCAGGTTGTGCAGCCTCTCTGTTGAGCTGACTGGCAGTGGAGCATAAATTAGACTTTTATCATTTCTTAGAGTATCCACTTTTCGATATACCTATCACTATACACTCCAAAACAACAGAATCTAAGAGGTTGGCGAAAGTTTTCTTGTACTTCTTCATTGAGATGGTAGAGTAGGTTAAGTTATGGGGACAGACTTCACACTGTCATATGCTTTCTTTTTATAAGCAGTGTTGGTACAAGCTGTTCTCCATTGGATGGGCTTACCATGCAGTATGCAGAACAGAATGGAATTGTGGATTGGAGGAACCAAGGCTGTGCCGCCATTCAGCACTCAGAACACTGTGTGACCTCAGCTGACCAAGTATGTGGCGGGTTGGCTTTGGTGCCATGTGGTTAAAGCATTGCCACTCTGTATTTCCTAAGAACTGAATGCTGTAAGCTCAGCGTCAGGTGGCTTTTATCTATTAAGTGAGGGAACGTTTTAGCACCAGACTTTATCCTTAGATGTGACTGGAATCTTCTGAGATCCGGAAAGGTCTGTCTACATAACTTGCTGTTTGTGTAGGAATTACGCCATTTAATAAGACACCTATGATCTTTATTCTAATTCTAGGGGTTCATTAAGTTGTTCAGTTTATTTACATAGTGGTAGTAGTAGCCGCAAAAAAGATTATTTTAAGTCACTGTCTTGATATGACAGGGTTTCTCAAACTGACCTTTCCGTATTAGTGGTTAGGCAGGTTTACCAACATTCTTACCTGTAGTAATGAATGTTTGCTCTCTTGTGGATTGCTGTGGTGAGAGAATACTGCAGTGCCCTTGGTAAAATGTGCCGCCACATCCTGGGGCCGAGAACTCATGCTGCCAGTGCAGTCTGTTTTCTCTAGTAGGTTGATTTGTGACCGTTATTGTTTTTGACCAAGACACAGATCCATGTGTGTTTTTGTGGACTAGAGCTTATTTTGAGAAATTGTAAGTTGTCACTGTTTCTCTATTCCAATGTCTATGTCCTGTCTTAAGTTTGACAAATAGGCCAGTTTTATTGACCCAAACATCAAATGAAGACCCATAGCAAATGCAATCACTCTATCACAGTCTGTTTTAGACATTAGTCTTCCTTGGCCACAGAAGTAAACTTTTCAGAACTCAGCAGAGTACCTGAAAACATAAGTGCTATCAAATCCTGTGTATGCTTTTTCTTATATATACATACAAAGTATGATAAACTTTATGAGTTGGGCCCAGTGTGAGGTTAACAACAGTTGCTACTGTAATAAAATAAGTTGTAACATTATGCTTTCCTAACTTAAGTTGTTGTGTTGAGGTACTTAGTTGTTCAGGCAAGAAGTGAATATGGCCTGAAGGGTAGAACAAAGTGAGGTTTCACCAGGTCGCTCAAATGGAAATTTAAGACATGCAACATGTTTACTTCTGGAATTATCCTGAGGATGCTTTTGACTGGTTGACCTTGGAAAGTGAAAGTGGAAATAAAGAAACCTTATTGAATTGAGATCTGATTTAAAAGAGCAATTTTCCCATGATTCGTGTTAAGTATTTGTCATAGAATATGTATGCTTTCGTGCTTCTGTAGGTTATATCAGAAGTGGGCTGGAAATCAAAATGTGTTAGTCGGTGATGGGCAACATGTCATTTTAGGATATAGCAGTGTGTGGTGTAGCTGAGGTCTATTTCTCTTTATTTCTACTAGCACTCTGCTGAAAAACGGAGCTTATCTTCAGTAAATAAGAAGAAAGGAAAGCCACAAATAGAAAAGTAGGTTCAATTTAATGTTTCCAGTAATAAAAATTGGGAAGGTCAAGCATGCAGTGTTTGGCTATGGATGTATTTAGTTTATATATATAACTATATAAATAACTATATAGTACATAATATACGATATCCAATGGTTTTCCTTTTTAGTTTTGGGATTGACATTTGTGGTTGAAATTATCAACATGAAAGTGACAGAAGTAAAACTGTTATCAAAGGATGTGTCTAGTACGGAAGGGATTTTCTTTTTTACATTTTTTAATTATACAAGTGTCAAGAGGATTTTAGTACTACTGTATTTAATGTTTTTGATAGAGGACCTTAACAAAAGTATTGATAATATAAATATATATTTGATTTAGGGAGAAAATTAAGAAAACGGAGAACAGATTGAACAATAGAATAAATGGCATTAGACTCTCTGCTCCCCAGCATGCTCATGGTGGTACTGTGAAAGGTAAGAAAGGTCTTTGCCGGTTTCTACAATCAAGGACCATGTGTGGATGTGGCCTGGAACCCCCGCACGGATGGGGCCCATGATAACTTGGTGTAGGGCTGAAGACCCTATTCAGGGAAACAGGGACTGTTTCAGTCATGAACTTGATGGCTGACTCTTTGACCCTCCCCCATACAAGCCGGGGAGTGACAGACTGGCTAGATCCCAGGGGAGGACATTGCAGCCAGCCCTGAGGAGACAGGATGAGCTGGGGTTGGATGGAAGGGAAGGAGGTCCTCCCCTGTTGGTGGACTTGGAGGGGGCGGGGAAGAAGGAGATGAGGGAGGGAGTGGGAGGGTGGGAGGGAATGGGGGAGGGGGCTACGCCTGGGATTCAAAGTACCTAACCTGTGATTGAGATAAAAATAAATAAATTAAAAAAAAAAAA
>CM053748.1:44367939-44425968 GCA_028658305.1 Pachyuromys duprasi | reverse complement strand
ACCAGAAAGAAGAAAATGCACTTTAATAGATGTGGGTAGGGGACCAGATTCAATTTTGGTCACCCTTCTCTCTCTTGCATGTGGCCTTTGGCATTGTCCCAGATCTAACCTAGAAAAGGTCTTCAATCAGGAATATGTTCATTAGGCATCCTCAAAGGAAAATCCAGTTAAGTAGCTTTAGGTTATACTTAAAGCACACACCATTTCGTTTGAGAAAGTAACTTTCTTGCTGTTTTGGACAGGAGTTAGTGCTGAGGAAGGGCCTTTGAAAGCATGCCCGTTTGCAGTCTTGTGTAGTGGTTTGTGATGTGTGTAGTCATACGCGGTGACTTAGCCATTCTGTCTTTCCTGTTTTAGGCACTTACAGACTGAGATACGCACCTCCCCTACCCCCTTCTAATGATACGTTGGATTCTGCAGACTGAACGAGTAAAGCTTGCCTACTTAATGCACTCAAGTGTTGGGGAGTCATGGGGTGTGGAGGGGAGGAAAGGAAAGGTATTTTGTTTCTTTGTCTGTACATTTCCTAAATTTCTATGCAGTTGGGCGTTTTCATTTCTCTTTTACCTATGTCCAAGATAAGAATGCGATGCTCTTGAGCCGCTGGTCTCCTGGTTCAACAGCAGGCTTATGTGTATGATACGTGTAACTTATCCTTCAGACAAACTCTTGGACAGAGAACATTGATGTGTGCTTTCTACACTGAACACTTGCTGTGTGCAATGTTTACTGAATCTTTAAACTGTGTATTGACCTATTTGTTTTCACAACACTGGTAACAGTCATACGGTTTTGAAAAAAGCAGCTTTGCTTCTTCCTGGCTTTTCTCCCTTTGACCCTAAACTACACGTTTCTTGCCAGCCACCCTCTTCCCCTGGCCTGCAGCAGGAGTGCTCAGCAGTCCTTGTCTTCTGTAACCTGCTCTGTGTATGAACCAAGGGCAACATGTTTCACCGTAAATTTTAGAAGTCAGATTCCAAGAAGTATGTATATATGTCATGAAAGCATCACATAAATACATATATGCAGACTTGTCCAAGTAACATGAAAACAAGTGGTGGAAGTCATACTTCAGGAAGCTGAAAATGTGAAATGGACAAACAGGCCTTCCGTGAGAGCAAACAGCTTTTCCTTCCACCACACTGTTTAGCCTGTTGCTTCAGAGAGACACAGAGTGAACACACTGGTGTGGATGCTATTCTTTGTATGCTTGTATCTGTGATGACAGTCAACAGCCAGTCTTGCTTGTTGTTTTACCACATGTCCTGACCCGACACCAGCTGTGACAGTGTTACATGGTGTTGACAGTGTGTGCTTTGTTGTATCTGAACAGATCTGTGGGTTTCTACAGAAGTCAGGAATCTGCTCCCTAAGCTGTGTCTCGTAAGCAAAGTCACTCTCCTAGCTGTTCACCACTATGCTTGATTTACAATGTGAAAGACTGAATCCTGCGTGTGTTGAGATGGTGTTAATCATGTCAGTGTCATGTCACTAAGTTTAATGCTGCTGGGTTGTTGTCGTTGTTGTTGTTGTTGTTGTTGTTTTAATTTTTTAAGCCAATCTATGTACTAAATTGCTTCCAGGTAATTTCTTTGATTTCCTGAAGTGCACTGAGGTTATCTGGGAGGTTGGATGTCTCTTCAGTGACTGCTGCATTCAACAGCAATGAACAAGTACCACTATATATTGTAAACGTAAGGGGTAGGAGGGCTTTTCCATTCCTTGGTACAGAGTAGAAATGGGTGACTTTTGTTGTGCGGAATACGGTTGGTGTGTGGCAGTGGCACTGAGACTTGACATTGTGAGACAAAAAAAAAGAAAGAAAGAAAGAAGAGAAACTTGAAGAAAAAGAAGCTAGTTCAACACTTCAGAAGTAGCATTTATATTTATAGCACCAATGTACATTCTGAAACTTTCAGGGGTAGGAGCTACGGGGAGAGAAGGGGGAGTGTGATAGGGTAGACGAAAGCTTTAATTTAGAAAGAAAAAGTTCAAGTAAAGGAAATTATTTTGATTAAATATATTTTATTTGACCTGGGTATTTTTGGACCACATTATTAACTTGTTAAGCTGCAGTTGAGTTGTTGAGGGCAGAGTATTGATAAGCTTGTACAGGTGCGCTGTGACTCACTCACCAGGTGTACTTTATGGAGCTTATGTTATGATTTCAAATACTGTACTGTACATAGGAGGTATGTTACCTTCTCCTTATTTGTATGTTTACCATATACTTTGATATTTGAAATGTTATGTACTGGAAAGGCCACTTATATTTCTAGAACAGATTGGATTTTATGCAACCTTTTTCCTTGAATTAACAGCAATAAAAAAAAAAAAGAAAAACACCCTAAGAATTGTGCCTTATTTCAAGTTTTATAACATTGAAAGTGGGTTTTCATGGTAATTTTTCTTTTAAAGATTCAGTTCATTTCCCTCTTCACACGGGCAGTGTCTCCCAATGTGATTTACTGCCTGGATGTTCTAAAGTCTTTCTCTGGTTTATCTGTGCAGCTTCTAATGGAAGGGAAGGTGGTGGCCATCTTTAACAGGGCAGTCCTGTCCTTAGAAACTAGGTGTCTCCTTACCACCGCCACTTAAAGCCCAGTGTATCCATTTTGTTGTTTTCTGTTGACTGTGAGAAGCGCGTAACTATTGTGGTTCAGTATTGAGTTTTTGTCATTTGTTCTTTTTTCTATCTCAAGTCTGTCTCGGGGCTATCAGTCATTTTTAAACATTGGAGTCCAGTGTGCCTGTTGTGCTGTTAAAGTCTTTCCGAAGTGCCTCATTCTACCCCTGGCGTTCACATAGGCAGTACAGTGGGAAGGGCAAACCCAAGGCTGTTAGACTATTCCCTGACCACTATCCGTGTGTGTTTGGTTGTCCTGTGAACACTGTTTCTGTTTATGTTGCTGTGATAAAACACCATGACCAAGGCAACTGGTAGAAGAAAAGTTTATTTGCACTTACGGTTCCAGAGGATTAGAATCCACAATGGTAGTGCGTAGGCATGGAGGCTGGAGCATGCTGATGGCCCGTGTCTTGAACTGCAAGCGCAAAGCAGAGAGCAAACTGGGAGACCTCAGTGAGACACGTCTCCATCAAGGCCACACTTTGTAAGCCTCCCCAAATTGTCACCAGTCACCAGTAGGGGACTAAGTATTTGATGCTTGAGACTGAGGGTGAGGGGAAGCATTTCTCATTCAGACCGCCACAGACACCAGCTTGCCCATTGGCTCGTCAATAATGCCCATCACAGAAGTGGTAAGCGCACCTCTGCAGTGACCAGTGTCCCCCTGTCAGCATGGTGCTTTCACCCGGCCCACCATTTCATCCCACCAGTTACTAGTTTTTGTTTGCTTGCCTGTTTAGCTGCAGTAAAAGCATCGACTCTGGGCTTTTTTGATGGAGTGAGTGGAGAGCTCACACAGGCTCCTAGGGCTGTGTCTGCTCATGTGGCCTGTGACCCTGATGCTGTGTCCCTGACACTCATTCTTACGTCTTGAAATATTTTCATAAGGATGAGTATAGATAAATGGATCCATTGTTCTGTCAGTGACACCTGGGTGGATAGCTTCTTTATTCTTTTCAACTTACAATCAGGGATGTCAGAAACATTCTCTGCTGTCCTGGTTTGAGTGTAAGAGGTTTGTTTAGGGCATCTAACCAGGCTTGCTTTATCCTTGTAAGTGCAGATAATTCAGCTTTCCAGGATTCACCCTACCTTTTTCCAAGTGATAGACACATTCCCACAGCGTGCTAGGGGCCCCTGAAATGCTGTCCTGGCATTCTCCCAAGATGCTGCTGCAGAAGAACAGACTGCGGTTCCAGGGGGAGTTGATGCAGGTTCATGATCACTGCATGGGGAACGGGAAGCTTGTGGCAAGAAATTGGACAGATATGGCAGTGGTGTATGGTCAGGAAAGAAGGAGACCAAGATGAGCCGTAAAGGGTGTGCAAGCAGGGGAATGGGGGTGGATTAGAAAGTTGGAAGTTGTCAGGTTTCAAACAGGAAAGACTGGTGTCAAAAACTGTTAAGTGGTTGAGGAAAGAAGGTTAGGACGTTACGAATCTGCTGAGAGAGCCTGGACTAAGTTGTGGGCTGTGACTAAGGTCCATTTGTCTAGAGTAAAAACCAACTTGGTCAAGCCAGCCTAACAGAAGAGTCAAGAAGGGAGGTGTGACGTGAAATGATGTTTAGAAGGACGAAATGAAGAAAGATAAGGCCCTGCATGACAACACAGAAAGGGACTCGGGTAGTAATTGTTTCTGTAAACAGAAGGCTCGGAATGAAGGGGACCTAGAAAACCGTGGAAGGAGCCAGTTAAGTCTGCCTCATGTGCTAACAAAGTCGGCCTACCCTTGAAGAGCTTGTCTTGTTGGAAACCCCCAGTTAATGGCAGATAAGGGCAATTTGTGCACAGCCAAGGTGAACATCTCAGTTACTCCATCAGCACTCCATAAAATAAGTCCAGTTAGGAGGTGAATTCAACATTTCATTTTCTTATGTAAGTACTAAAAATCTGTTTTTTTGTTTTTTTCTGAAGAGGTTCCAGCTTTAAAAGGTTTCAAGTTTTAATAGTGTCTGTTAAGAGCCACATCCACTCATGCTTAGTAGACATCTTTATTTAGTTCTGTATTCCGATGAAAGCATTCTAAGGTTAGGGCAATGAAGCCACAGAGAGGCAGTCTGTGACAGTAATCCACCCCCATAAACTTTTTGTAATTTCTTCTCAAGATAACACAAATGAATGTGCATACACAACACACACCCATTCATTTTCAGAACAGTGTGTTTTGAGACACTGGAGATGAGGGATAAAATTGACCTCTGGGACTTGAAGACTGGGCCCTGCAGATCTGCTCTTCCCTTTCTTCAAGGGTCAAGGATACCTACAATGAGAAGGGCTTTGGGGTCCCAGAGAGTTAAGGAGCTGTACTATTGACTTTAAATAAGAGCTGGAACAGAGAACAAACAGGCCATCTTTTCTGGAGTTACTCCCATTACTGGTTTATATAGCTTAGACTCCTGTAACACCATTACTCTTTGTTATTGTATATAAACCACAGCTACTATGCCTATTCATATAAAATAATTTCTTTGTCAGATCTGAGAGAGATTTGTATAATTTTGAAATGCCACCCTGTTGAAAATCATGGGGTTTACGGGGTGGGAGCGCCTAGAAGCATCAGGCTCTTCTGTGAAATGCTGTATACCGCCTAGTTTCCAAAGTTCCTTCCCTCAGAGTCACAAGAGCAGCTACGGGCCTTTTGTCACCTGAAGTTCTTTAAATCCTGTTTCAGTGTTTGCAGTGTGCATTGGGAGGTGAGGTGAGGTCGGGGTGTGGGATGATGGGAGAGTGGGTGAGGTGCTTTGTTAACTGTTTTTCTTTTTCCTCCTGAAGCTCCAATTGTGGGCCACTGTGAAACGGGGTCCAGGGCACCTCTCACCAGGAAGAAAAAAAAAATGTTTTCTCCCTGGAAAGCAATGCCGCCTGATGGAGGACAAAAACAGTGCAAGCAAACATGTAATTTCTTCCTGACCTAATTTAGAGAAAATTGAATGTAATCGAGAACATTTGCTTTTGTTAGCCATGCCCAGAGCCTAAGTGAATGCAGGCATCTGGCCATAAAGTGATGTGAGCGGGAGCCTCTTTCAGTCATGTGTTTGAGTCAAGGCATATGCTGGCAATGTTGTTTCCCTCTCCTGCCTTCACCCCATGCTGACTTGGAAAGGAGTGGGATCTTCCTGTGTGAGGCTTGGAAGCTTGAGGTTCGGGGACAGGAAGTTCTGCAAACACATTGATGATGGAGACCAGGCCACTCCTTGAGATCAGCTCCATGCACCATTGCCTGCCCCCACTGCAACACCGCACAAACAAAACTGGCACAAATCTGCAGGAAGCTCCCTGTAAGGGGGCTGGGCGGGGTAGTGGCAGACCTGCACGGGTCAGGTCCTAGTCAGCCGTGTCCATCGGGTCTCTTGTGCTGAAGGAGTGAATGGCGTGCATCTTAAGCATTAAGTGAATATTCCAGTAAGACTTTGAAATTGTGAAAGTGACATCTGCTATGACTGTACACGTGCAGTCCTAGCACTCAGGAGGCAGTGACAGAAGGATCTGGTTCAAGACCGGTCTGGTCTGCTTAGTAGGTCTCAGGCAAGCCAGGGCCACAGAGCAAGACCCTGCTTCAAAGAAAGGAAATACTGAAAAGTGAAGCAGCAACCTCTCCACCCCGTCGCCAAAATGCAAGAGTGCCACCAGGTGGCTTACTCCTGTAACTACTGTCATTTAGCTCATTCTTGCTCACTGAAGCTAGATCGTGTTTGTTGTATGGAACTCAACTGTGCCCTGAATACAGACACAAAGTCCGCTTGTGCTGGAGGAGAGCTAGTCATGGTTTTGTTCCGGATGGCCACCGCCCCGCATGTGACCCTCAGGCTGATTGACAGAATAAGGGATGGCAGTGATAGCACTCACTTTGTAGACAGGTTGCAAGGACTCAGTCTGACACACTGTAGGCTCTTACTGTGCTCAGTACCTGAACGTTCAGTATAGATGAGGCTATCAGGTGCACAGAACTTCCAGGCAGGAACTATGCTTCCATGTTTATGGAAATGGAGTCACTAAGGGTAAGAATCCACAAGCAAAGAGCCCAAACAGTGAGGTACAGGGGTGCTGTCCCACTCATCACCTGTGTCCGTGTTGGAGATCGACTGCTAGTGCATAGGCAGGTGTGCTCTGGTATTGGGCCACCTTACGCACGCTGTCTCGTGCGGGTCCTTTCTCTATTAGACAGGTACCCACGTCTCTCACTCGTGCACCGCCGCACTTGGCTTTTTCCCCGTCTTCTAGTGCTGGGGATGGAACACATGTTAGACCACACTACTGCTGAGCCGCTCTCGCTTCTCTCCAGGGGATGCTGAAAGTGGGAACCCAGCCGTGCCATCTCCGGTGTCCTTTCAGCTTCAGTGCTGGGGCACTTGAAGCCTGCCTTCTACTTTCAGTGAGTTGGTGTGGTTTGTAATTTTTATTCCCGAGCTTGTTTTTGGTTCAGTGACTTCTTTGCACCACTTTGGAATGCTGTGCATGGCTGTGCATGGCTGTGCATGGAGGGTGAGCAGATGCTGAGAGGGTGGGGCTTTGAGGAGGGAAGAACTGAGGAAAGCCTGGCATTAGGAAGGACAGCCAGTAGATGGCAGGACAGACTGCAAACTGCGCAAGTCACAGTTTCTAGGTTTTGCTGTATTTGGAAGTGTAGTTTTCATTAGGAAGGAGAGCTGATAGCTACAAGCTTAGTGTGACAGCGTGAGCCTTGTGCTAAGGGAATGAACTGTGGTGTGAAGGTTGACAGCAAAGGCCAACGTCAGAAAACTGGCTGTGAGCTAAGGTGCTTTAACCTCTTGGATTTCGTTGAAGGACAGCCTGGGCTGCACGGTGAGAGCCGGTCTACAAAAAGAATTTTGAAGGGGCGTGAAATACTGTTCCAGTGTCCATGATAAGGTGTGTTGAAGCAGGCACTCATTTGTTTACGTTGCCTGCCTGCTGTCCACAGTAAAGCTGAGTCATTGTCTCTCACCCTAAGGCCCTTCAAGCTAAAGCAATTATTGTCTATTTCCTCACAAAGTAGGCTCACCGAGCTGCGTGTACAATCTATTAATATTCTTTTGTGAAATAAAGACGTTTCCATTGTCGTTAAACCCTGGTGTTCTGGAGCAGGAGTTTGTGCCCTCCTTTAATCAGTGCTTGAACATCTTCCATCTCTCAGCAGACCCTGGCAGGGAGCCTCTGTGCAGTGATGGGCACAGTCAGTACTGTGGAAAATGGCCCAGCTTCTCCAGCACCAGAAGATGAGCACTAAATTGGGAAAGGATTGGGAAGGAAGAAGGGAGGGTTTCCTAGTGGAGAGTTTCAGAAGATGACCAAGAATGGACTACTCGGTGCTGGGTTGGGTGGGGAGGATGAGAAGCGGGAAGGACAGGGCTGGATGCAGGCCCAAGGATAACCCTAGGGTAGAGTGGCCTCACAGCTTTGAGAGAGATGGGTTCCTTTATTCTGCCAAGTTTGTAGCTCTTGAGTAGCATCTGTTAGGGCTGTTTCTCAAGGTGTGGTCTCCTGCACCATCACCCTCAGAACCACCCCACCCCACCCACCAAGACACATTCCTACAGGAAGGACATTTCTAGAAAGTGGGTCATCAAAAAAGACTGAAAATAAGAATTTCAGACACTGGAGAACAAGAGACTGTGCCCTGAAAAGAAAATACATAAATAGTTCAAGAATGAAGTAGCACCACTCTGGACAGTGGGGTTAAGGTGTTGCCCTGTGAGGTCAGTGGGGATGGAAGACAGTCTGAAAGGTAGCGGCCCGGGGAAGAGCTCCAGCAGAGCTGGAGGAAGCCTGTAAGCCAGTGTGCACACAGCTCTGGTGCTGTCAGTGCGGGGGGGGGGGGGGGGGAGGACCGGATGGCCTCTCTTGTTCCTGTCGAAGTAGGGGAGGTGGCACTGGGGTACTCTGCAGAATTAGCTGCCCAGAAGCAGCAAGAAGGAAACACAGCCCGCCCCACCCTTGCCCCCGGAGTTGACTGGTGTGACCAATCATGGGACGCTAAGAACTTTGGGTTTTGTTTTTCTCTTTAATGATATAGGAAACTGGGTTTAAGGTTAAGGGTAGAGATTTGCGGATTCCTTGCAGAGTTTGTGTTGATTTTGCTCTTGCAGGCTCCCAGCCCCTCACTCTCCCAACAAATGTTTCCCCGCTTCTTTACCTCCCAGACTGCCCCACTAAAGTTGGCCTGTTCATGCCCTTACTGGTGCTAAGCCCACCTCTTCCCTGCAGCCGCCACGGCCTTCCCGCCCCACACTCTATCCTTCTCTGCACACAGTAAGATCTGCAGCTTGCTGGGCTTGTCCCGGGTCCTGCTGTCTCCACCTCTACAGGCCTCTCCCAAGGTCTGCTTCCTGTCCAAGCTTCCAGGGCGTTGTCCACAACCTGTGTGGGAAAGAGCCTCACCTCAGGAGACCAAACCTTGCCCACTAGTTAATCATCAGTCTCTGTCAATCCAAATCAGACAAAGAAACCTTGGGCTAGAGAGTGGCCTTGGCCCTTCAGGGTTATCTATGTATAGACAAACCATGTGTGCACACTAGGCAGCCCACTAAACCTGATACGTGTCCAACAGAGTCCATTTGAACTTTGCTAATTCGGACTATGGAGGTGTAGAAAGCTGAGTGGATGGAATTCATCTGCTGTCAGGAGGTGTGGGACAGCAAGTGAGCCACTAAACATGGAGCTGACAGTCTAATTCTGGGAAATGTGTGAAAGCCCAGGATAAGCTGCTTCCCAAATGCCTGTTAACTAACGAATGGGCAATAAATAGTACGTAGGGTTATTGGTGTGAGGAACTTTAAAAAGCTGCTCCAAAATATACCTCCTCCTCGGCATATGTTGAAAATCAGAAGCAGGCCTTTCCCCGTTGTGACCCACACTGGGGAAGTGAGTGCCACACATGGGCTTCAGGGCCTCTTGCCTTTTCTGGTTCTGAGGAAGTGCGTGAGGACCCCCTGGGCTAGGATGGCCATGGAGCGTCCTACCACCTGTTCTGAGGGCGCACATCTGAGCGACTGCATAGTAAGAGCCGGCTCCCAAGTGCTTGTCCTCCGGGCCCCTCTCATAGGCCTCCACCTTCCTCCATCCCACACTCCTGTTCTTCTCTGCACGTGGTAAGATCTGCTGGCCTTGAGTCTTAGGTTTTGCTTGGCTCATGTGCTCTTGCTCAGAGCAAATGGGTAGACTCAGTAATCAGTTTAGCTCATTGGCTGAAGTACCAATCCACAGAGAAGGAATGTTGGCATGTTTTTAAAGTTATTTTATTGGGTTCTTATACCTCTACCTCCCTCCCAACCCTGTTCCTTCCAACCCACCACACTAGGTAAGAGAAAGAAGGTTAGAGGGCAAAGGGGATATAGATCTATTTAGACTACTTCCTGCTGATTAGGGATGTTAAGTTCCTGGGAGGCGGGGTTGATCTTTGTCAGGGTATCTCCAACTTCTCAAACCGAAATAACAGCAAGCAGGAGCAGCAGGAGGGCAGCAAAGCAGCAGCTGCCATCTTCTTCAACTAACTGCCCCTCTCAGGGCTCTGGCATTGATACCCTCTCCAGAGTCCCCAGAACTCCAAACATAAATTATCTACAGTGGCAAAACCACACCCCTGCTGGAGCATGAGCCAATCATAATTGATGGCTTTGAACAAACTGAAGCAGCCTCATCCCACACCTGGGATTAAAACAAAGACATAATCACAGAACTGGGCTTTTAAAGACACCAAAGTTCTCACTACAAAGGAAGGACCTTTCCCTTAGAACTAAGGTCACAGGCCCTTCCTGGGCTCCCTGTCAGTAAAGATGGTAACAATGTCCACCTCCTAGGTGTGTGGAGGGTTCAGTAAGATAACACATGTCAGCATTAGTGAGATTTAGTTATAGTCCCCTCTAACGCATCTTATTCGAGGTCTGAAATCAGGAATGCCCCTCTTTGAACTACACAATATAGACAGACCAGGGTGGCTGGCATGTCTCTGCCTCTTGGTCGGGGCATTACAAACAGGAGCCGTCAGACCCAGCTGTTTTTAACACAGCCCTTACCAACTGTGCTACATTCCCAGCCATGTGTATTTTATCTTATTGAGACGAGGTCTTGCTGTAGCTTAGCTTGCCTGGAATTCATTCCAGTCCTGCTTTAAACAACAGCCTCCTAAGCGTTGGTGTGCAGCCACACCAAGCTATAAGGTTACATCTTGGTAAACTCATCATAAATTAAAAATCTACCAAACACCACAGGTTAACACCATGGCATGCTACGAAGCATCAACTGTTTACTGGTGAACGGGTAGCCAACCAGGAGCCTAAAATTGCTGCCACTGCCCAGCATTGACAAGAGACTATTATCCTGCACATCATTAGCCTGGCCAAGTAGAAACTCAAGTGTGGCTCCTATTGAACATATGCCATTTTCACCACGAAGAAAAGCAAAGTGGAACCATCATAGGCTAGGGACGGTCTGCAGTTGCAAGCATACGTACAGCTTTTCAGACTGACTTTTGCTCATCAGCACCCACTCATAGTTTTTCCGTGTGTTCTTATAACTTCACTGCTATTTACAAGGAATATTCCATTGTGTAGGATTCTCTAGCTATGTCTGTGGTAGGACATCTTCATTGCTTTCAGGTTTTATCTGTGGTGAATAAAGTTGTCAGAAACATTGAGGTGGAGATTTCTGAGTTGGCATTTAAGTTTTCAAGGTCTTTGAAAAACGAACCAAAGGTTGTAGCTGCTGGGTTATATGATATGCTTAGTTCTATATGCCACGAAACCATCTTTCAAAGTAGCTGTACAGTTCTGTGTGCACACCAGAAACGGGGAGAATTCCTGTTGGTCTGCATTCTTGGTAACACTAGATGATAGATTGTAGCCACTCTAGCTCGTATGTGATGGTCTTAATTTTTTTCTTCCTCAGTGATGCATCAAGTTATACATCTTTCCATTTGTTGATTTTCTATCTTTGGTGAGGTAAACTTACCGCTCTGCTGACTTTTCTAACTGGGCTGTTTCTCCCTCCTCTTTTTTTCATTTTCATTATTTATTGGGAGGCACCAGGAGGCACGCTGTCTGCTCGTGCCGTGCTGTGTGTGTGTGGAGGCCAGAGGAGAGGGAGGTGCTTTTCTCCTTTTACTAAGTATGTCCCAGGGACCAAACACCCGTATTGAGCTTAGCAAGTGCCTTTCCCCGCTCTCTCGCCTGGGAGTTGTTTACTTATTGGTGAGTTCTAACAATTCTTTGTATATTATTTTGGGACATTTTTCCCTAGCCTGTGACCTGGTTTCATTTTTTTTTAATTGTAGTGAAATAGAGATATTGGGACACCACAGGTCAGAAAATATCCAGAGATCCTTTTCCTTTTATGTGTTTATTCTTATCACAGGAAATGTGAGCAGCCTCCACCAGGCTTACCTTATGCACGCAGTAGCGTGCCAAAAGTGAGATTCCTCGAAGGTTGCCAAGTCCTTGGCCCAGAGCTGGCATGGCTCACTTGGCAAAAGACGTGGAGACTCGGGGCTTTCTCCCTGTAGAGGCAGCCAGGCATTGTCAGGGCCAGAGCCAGAGCTTACCTTTAATGACTCCGAAGGGATAGGGACAGGGAGCCTATGGGAACTTCCCCTTCACGTTTCCTTCCTCCTGATATTTGACACGCTTGACTGGTGTGAGTTTTAAAAGACCAATTGTGCAAGACATCAAACACCAGTTTCACGAAGGGCTGCAAAGCTTCCTGTACTGTCCTGTGTACCCAGAGGTGTTTCTTTTCCGAAAGGCACAGCAGATCTTGGCAGGCCTTGCTGGGACAAATAGTCTTAGACTATTCCTCTCATCTGTGGATGGAAAATCATGCTGTGGCAGTGGGAAGGAAGTTCAGCCCATGCAAGGCTCTTCCTGTGGGTCCCCAGGACTTTCCTTCTACTCCACCCACCTCTTGGCAAAATGGTTTCATGTCACAGTTCCTTATAATAGAGTCACATTTTCTCCAGAGCTTGGTTGTGATGCAAATGTGTTTCTGGATGTACTGGAAATCATTCAGAAAGGTCTCTCTGACCCACTGAAAAGAAACTGTAGCTCCCAGCCGATTCTAAATCACAGCTGCCTCCAAAATCATTCTTTCCACCTACTACAAAGTGGAGCTTCAAGCTGACCCCTCTCTCCCCCCCAAAAATGGTAGTTGTTCTTGATTGAAAATGTCTAGAGATGAATATGGTGGCTCATATCTCTAATTCCAGGCACTGCTAAATCTTTGTAAGTTTTAGGCAGCCTGATCTACATAGTGAGACCCGGTCCTAAAAATACATAAAAATAGATGATAGATGCACAGATAGATAATAGATAGATAGATGATAGATAAAATGAATAAATAAAATTAAGTAAAATAAAAAATATAGTCCCTAAGTCAATCACACTCCAATAGAAAACCATGCATCCAAAAAAATTTTATGGTCTTGATGGAGAAAAAAATAAAGATTATATGTAAATATGATCAGAACACATTGTACAAAATTCTCATATAACTAATAAATAAGTAACAAATAACTATTACTTTTTTATCAATAGGACATAAAACAAAACAATGCATTCCTATTTTCTGTTGGAGAGGTAAAGCTCAGGGCAACCCGAGTATAGACTTCACAAGAGCCCAGGGCACCCAGATGCACATTTATGACATTTGACAATATTTCAGTCAAAACCACAAACTTATCCAAGTATGGTGGTAACACACTTGGGAGGATAGTAAGTTTAATTACAAATTGTGCCACATAGTGAGACCTCAAAAAACAAAACAAAACCAACAAACACGCTAAAACAAAACAATGAATCAAAGCAAACTCCTGAAAACATCAAAGAGCTGAGAACCTGAGTTTCAATGTGGACCCTGCTACCTTTGGGCAAATATTTAAATGCCTTCATTCTTTTCTGTAAATGAAATTATCACGAGAAAGCCAAGTATCACCACACTGTGCATTGTGAGGGAAAAATCAACTCACAGTGGCTTCGAGATCCGAAAAAGGGAGCAAAACCTCGAAACTTCATAGAGGAAAACGTTTGTGACTTAGGGTGGCCAAGATGTCTTTAATACCATACTGAAAGCACAGCCACAGGATAATGATGGGATAAGTTAGACTTGATCACAAAGCTCTCTTCTTAGGTTGCAGCATGGGAAAAATATTGACACATAAATGACTTGTGTGGAATATATAAAGCTCTCTCGAAGTTTAGTGATTGAAAAAATGTACAAATCCTAGGGATGATGGTATACACATATAACCCAGCACTCAGGAGGCAAAGGCAGGAGCTCCAAGTTCAAAGCCAACCTGAGCAAACACTTTCCAAAAAAGTAAATGGATGGATGGATGGATGGATGGATGGATGGATGGATGGATGGATGGATGGGTAGGTAGATAAGAAGGGGAAGAGGGACAGAGAAAGGCAGAGAGGGAAGAAGCAGGAGCAAAGGAAAGGAAAGATAGACCAAAGTAGAAATGGGCAAAAGATCTCAACATATCATCAAGGAAGGAAATACAAATGACATATAAGTCAGTGGGAAGATGATGGTGTCAGTCACTAGGGACATGAGATTTAAAGGGGCAGTCAGGTACACCAGGGCAGACTAGGCTGCACAAGGTATTTGCCAAGATATGGGCCAATTAGAATCTCTGTATTTCATGTGGAAGTGTAAGATGCTATGACCACTTTTGAAGGGCCAGCAATTTCTCAAGTTAAACATATACCCACCCATAATCCAGCCATTTGACACTTAGGAGTGAGTTTATGCAAGGGATGTGAAAAGCATCTGTACAAGAAATGTCCACCATAACTTTATCTGTTCTAGCAGAAAAAAGAAAACATTTAAATTTCCATTTGGAGGTAAAAACTAATGTTCTGAATAATGGGTTACTACTTGACAGTGGAAAGGAATTAATTATAAAACCCACAATAACATGAGTGAATCTCAAAGGAATTTTGCTGTCAGATAAAGGCTTGTAAGTACAGTGGAACACATTTGGGAGGAAAGTGACATTCCTAGAGAGCTGATGATTTCAGTGGACACTAGAAGTCTAAATGAGCTGGGTTCCAATTGCAGCAAAGGATAACAGCAGTAACACAACAGGGCAGACACACCTGCCAGCAAGAAGAAGGGTGGGCAGGCAAGGACATTCTGCTTTCCCTTTTTATATCTACACTGGCATCAGAGATTGGGCTGTTGTTTTTTTCTCCTGGCTCTAAGCTCCTAGAATAAAGACTTATGAGACTCAAAATATATTTACAAATACTTGGGCCATATAGCTAAGCTCTTCTCTGACTAGATAATAACTTAAAAAAAAAAAAACCTTTCTAATCTAAGTTCTATCAAATGACTGGTTACCTCAGCTCAGGTATCATGTATGTGTCCTCCTCACATCTTGCCAGATGACTCTCCTGTACCTGGCTCTATCCCAAAATCTTTTCTGCCTCCCAGATGTCCCATTTCCTTTTTCATGACTCAGCCATAGGCCATTAGCTTTTTATTGACAGGTGATGCTTCCATACAAACACAAGAGATTTCTTCTCCATTTCCCCCTTTTAGTTCACTGAAAAGTTCTTTTTCTTTCAATAATAAACTATATACCATAATAACAATTATGAAACAGTTAAGAAAATATTAGGAAAGACTTATAGTCACAATGTCCAATTTATATGCATTTGTCAACTTAGGAGAAAGTTTTCTGTTATCTATGATGTCTTGGTGAATTCAGAGTTCTGTACATAAATTATTTTCTATCGTAGCTTATATTTAACAACCCAAAGATTCTATTTAAACTAAAACATCTTCTTAAATACTAAACAACTTAAGCTTTACTGTACTATAACTATCTATTTAACCCCATCAAAGAGAAGGAAATAATATTACCTTAGTATCTATGTAGGAAGTGCAGGCTGGCAGCTTCCAAAATATAGAAATGATAGACACTGACTGCCCAGAGAGTCCCCAAATTTTCTCTATAATGTTGGAGCATCATCTTCAGCCTTCTGGCCCAGAATATCTGACAGACATTTTTGTGAAGCAGGAATTATGAACGACTTGCTTACCCTGTCTTCATAGAGCTTGGCAGTCGAATTTGCCTATGTCCAAGTTTTGACCATTTCAGACAGCATGCTGTCTGCAGTTGAAGTGAGGGTATTTTCTTTTCCTGATGGCTAGCTTGCCACATTTGAAATAATCTCCTAAAGAAGATTCTTCAATGCTCATCATCTTCTTTCAAGTCACATGGGGTGCTGACATGTTTCAATTTCAAAAAAACTTAAATTCACAAATATTTGTAAATGCCATATTCTGTAGGTGTCTGAGGTTTTTGAAGACCGCCTATCTATCAATGTACATTTATATAGTATATAATTATTATCTCTCTATCTCTGTGTATCTATCTACCTACCTACCTACCTACCTATTGTATATCTGAAAAGGTGAATGTTCCTTGTTTCTAGTTATCTACTATCTGTTCAATCTAGGGTGTATAATTCTGTAATAAAACAAACATGGCCATGAGTTTGATGAACTAACTATTAACTTGAATTTTAACCATCCTAAACAGTTTATAATATCAGCTTTTAAAAGGACTGAAATAAACCTTGTATTTATAAATGAGTTGTATAGATCTAATACCTTACATGAGTTGAACATATGTCTATCAAAATTAGCTTTAAATTTGTATTGATATACAATAATGTAATCCAATGTATCAAAACTAACCTTAACTTTGTATCAACATACAAAATCAACACCAATGTTAGATTATTGGTTTATAAAATGTGTCTTGGTTTATGAGTAGATTCAATAATCTACACTATTATTATTCCTGTATAATATTCCATACACACACACATACACACACACACACACCCTTTTCTTCTCAACTCCTTCCCCCTTATCTAGGAAAGAGAGGATGGAGAAAAGGAAAAAGAGAAAACCCTGTATATTAGTTTCTATACCTTGTTTTCTTTTCCTGATCTAGACTATTAATAACTTGTAACTAACTCCTTTTAATGACAAGCATCCATCACCCAATAGAACAACCAAAACCTATCCACCCCACTTTAAGGGAATAGGAAGTCACTCCCTTAATATTGATTCCTGATGGTTTGGGATAATAGTATTTCTTTTGGGGGGCCCAAGTAAATTGGTAAATGGTTAAGAAAGCTAGCTGTAACATTTGTTGTCTAGTCTCTAAATTCTGTGAAAATGCAAGCTTAAATGAAGTCCTGTTTGGAACAGTCTGAAAGGCTGAACCAATTGAGCTAGCTGTTTTGAAGGTGTCCTGGAATCATGTTTTAATGAAATAGCAACTGAAGCATTCTGGCATTGGATCATGCAGGATGCTGGAATAAATGTGTTTCAGTGTCTCAGCATCCTGGGGGATGAGTCTTGTCAAGGCCATCTCCATTCTATTAGTGTCTGATTCTTTTGTTTTGTAAATATATAAACTCTCACAAATAATATATAGGTCTGCAATTACATATGTATGGGATGTGCAAGGTTCATGGATCAATTGAAGATGACTTTTTGCTCTGTATATGAGCAGGTGAAAAACATCTATCTTTCTTTAAGTCAATCTGGATTGTATACCAAACTGTATTACCAATTTTTATGTATACCAAACTGTTTTACCAATTTTTATCTATGCCATTTAAAGAATAACATAAGTCCTGAGGATTTTGTAGCCAACAAGACTTACTGGCTATGCATAGACATGTGTGTCTCAGCCAGTCTCAGAGCCGTTCCCACATAGAAGGCTAGAAGGATCAGCATATACATTACCTTTTCTGGTCTTCATTTGTTTCTTTTTGTGTGTAGCCAAATCTTCGGTGTTTCTCTCTTTCTCTCCTCTCTCTCTCTCTCTCTCTCTCTCTCATATCTGATTTTTATCAGTTTGGGTGGAATCAATAGTTCCCCAGCCCCTGTCGGAACAAATGTAAAATCTCCTTTCCAATGCAACATATCTTCTTTTTTTTTTTTTTTTTTCCATTTTAGATTTAGGAGTTTTATATGCTGATCTAATTTGGCAGTCCTTTCTAAATCCAGCAATTTTTTTGCTACTTGTCTCATTGGGTTTTAAAAAATTCAAAGTCAACAAAGCACCATTTAATCTACCTGAGATAGTCTTCTTTATGCCCCTTCTATTCTATGAGTATCTCTTTTAAGTTTCTGTCAGATCTCCCTGTAATTGCACTGCAGGACTGCAAGATATATCTGTAACAGATTAGTTTGGATAAGGGTTTGCCTGTCTTATTGATTTTTCTCTTTGTTTTATTGATTCCAAGAGATTCACAGGAGGCATGGACAGGCGGGGGGGAAGCTGCAGCTGGTGTTCTGTTACGGCACTAGGGGTGACCCTGAGAATTGAGTCTGGGGTAGCAGAGAGTTGAGAGTTAAATAGAGCCAAAAGCTAAGCAGTCTTGGGTCAGGTAGTCCTGCCAATCATTGACTCATCATCTTCTGGGCTTGTCTGCCCTACAAGATGGTCAAATACATTGTCAGAACTCTGTAGAATCTCTTCCTGGGGTTGCGGAGGTGGGGCAAACTCCTCCTCTCAATGGTGGCAGGTTTCAGCCTTTTTTTCCACCCAGCATGGTGTGTATTTGGTGAAATTTGCATTCCTTGGTTTCCATTGTTTCAGTAGTCTAAGAATCAACACAGTTGTCTTTAGAATGTTCTCATTCCTGCCAGTACAATTGCAATAGCTACAGTTCTCTGTGACCTGTCCACCTCAGGTACCCCACATCTGTTTTCTGCACACCCTTGGTTTCTTTCTGGAAGCCCTTCCTGGGGATGGGTTTCTCCTTAGCACATTCTAGGTATGTGAACTTCCTTCCAGGGCATTGTATTCAAAAGTTCATGTTAAGTCTGCCTTAGTCAAAACTTTAAGAAGGATGAGGTCAACTTCATGATTTCTCTAATAATAATTTTCACAGAAATTTAGTAAGCTTCTTACGTGTTTGCTTCTGGCCAGGGTTTGTGCCACTAGCCATATTCAAACCATTCCCTAGAGGCTGGAAGGATATATCAGTGGTTAAGGGTGTTTGCTGTTCTAGAGGATCCAACTTTGATTCCCAGCACCCACATTAAGTGGCCCACAAGCACTTGTAACTCCAGCTCCAAGAGTGCTGATGACCTCTTCTGGCCTCTACAGGTACCCAGACACACATGCAGACACATAATATAAATTAAATAAACAAACAAAACTTCTCTAGATGTAGAGTCTACACTGCTTTATGTTTTCTCTTGAGCATCACCTGCTCTCATTGTAGTACAATACCTTGTGCTAATAAAAAGTGGCTTTCTATTTCCTCTCTTGCTCTCTCTGTGTTTTGTTTGTTTTGTTTGTTTCAGGTCGGGGTTTCTCGGTATAGCCCTGGCTGTTCTGGAACTCAATCTGTAGACCAGGCTGGCCTCCAACTCAGACATCCACCTGCCTCTATCTTTCAAGTGCTGGGATTAAAGGTGTGTATCATCACCACCTGGCTAGGTTATTTATTTTTAAACACAGGACCTCATGTAGCCCCCACTGGCCCCCAAACTCCCTATGTAGCTGAGTATGACCTTGAACTCCTGATCACCCTGTCACCACCTAATTGGTGCCGTAGTTACAGGTATATGCATCAAGAAGTTATGGTGCTGGGGATCCACTGTCAGGCTCCAAGAACACCAAGCAAGTGTTCTACCGACTAAGCTGCATATCCAATCCAGAAAGACCTCTTAAATCAGATCTTGTCCCCAGGGCTTAACATCAGTGCCCA
This sequence comes from Pachyuromys duprasi, assembly GCA_028658305.1. Classification (NCBI taxonomy): domain Eukaryota; kingdom Metazoa; phylum Chordata; class Mammalia; order Rodentia; family Muridae; genus Pachyuromys; species Pachyuromys duprasi. The sequence goes on along the minus strand of CM053748.1, from coordinate 44,406,596 downwards.
ATTAAGATGTCCTCCTAAACTTCCAAGCCCTCACCATTTAAAATTATTTTTATACACAACTTTCCTTCTTTTTATACTTAGTGTCGAAGGCAGAGCTCAGGGCTTTGCAGGTGGTAGGTAAGTGCTCCTGCCACTGAGCCAAGCCCTGGGCCCAATAAACCTCATTTTAACCTCCTTTCCTAGCACTCTGGATAGAGTAGCAGGAGACTTTTCCAGATTTGCTAATACCACAGCTCCGACTCCCTCCGCCCTCTTCTTCCTATTTACCAACGGGCTCATCCCTCCTGGCTTGCTCTTTTAATAGCTGGTCAAATATTGCTTTAATTTCTTCCCTCACTTTCACCACCCTGACCCACAGCTCGGCAGGACTATAGTCTACCCCTGGGGTAACCACAGAAAACAGTGTCACCAAGGTTTTGCTACCTTGAAAGGGGTTTGTCATCTGTGGGGCCTTTGATGTCAACACCTGCCTCCTCACCTCTGTGGACTGTCACCACTGCCCAAGGGACGCAGACTTCGGCAGGTGACAAGAAAGGCCCCAGTTCACACACTGCATTCCCTCTCAGGGCGTGGGGAAAAGAGCAGCAAATTAATTCAGAGCTGGTTCCCCAGTGAAGCAGGATGTGACCTGACTGTGCTCTGAGCAGTCCCTCCTTAGTGCTCCTCAAAGCGCACATTTCTTCCTGCCCATAAGTAGGTCACCTTGCCTGCTAACGAGCTCTTGAGAAGTGAGTCATCGATCCAGCCATTTAGCCCTGTCTGGGAAGCTCCTACGGGCTCCTCTTCTGTAGACTCCTAACCTAAGTCCTAAAATCCAAGTCTGGTATGAGATGGATCTGGTATTTCTACCCTGCTCCAACTCATAGAATGCCCACAACAGGGACACCTTCGCTCTTTTCAACTTTTCACAAGAACCAACAGCTCTAAATACAAGTGCTTGCTTGGGTCTGTTAACAGAGAAGACAGGAAGTGGTCTAAGTGAACCAGACCTCCAAGGATAATTATCTGTCATGATAGCAAAAGACAGTTGCCATCAGTGACTCCATCTTGCTTTTCTCCTGTTCTCTTTCTCATTCCTAAGGCATATGGCATTCTATGCACATTCTGGAACACCTCACCCTTAAAAATAGGTGTCATTAGGGTTTATCACCTCAGCTCCGGGCCAAAACACAAGACCACAAAACTTGAGCTCCTGGGAAACTCGGACCTCTTCATACAACCCCTAATTCCTAACCTTGCCAAAGACCTGAAACTGGGAACCTGAAGCATCAGGCTGCCTCCTTTCCAGACTAGCATCTGGACACTCTACATCTATCCTCTGCAGCACTCTGGCCCTGGAGTTGCTGTGTGGTGGAGTATACCACAGGGAAGATGAGCAGTTCTAGGAGGTTCTTTGGAAAGTCTTGTATCAAACATCCCTGGGAATTAGCAGAGCCCTGACTTTGCTTCAGCAAAGGTGCCCTTTGTTGGGCTCACAGGAGCCTGGCATTGTCTTTTAATTCTATGCCAGGGAGGTCCAGCCTTCATTTTTAGCTTTGTTCTTTGACTGAGAAGGAAACACACGTTGTCTCTCTTCCTTCTCATCTGCCTCCCCTTCCACCTCAGAAACTTGGAAAGTTCCTTTATAGAAGCCACAATAAAAGTGTTCCTAATCTTCCTGGTAGTAATGTCACTAAGGAGTATTCAAGTCAATCCTTGTGCAGCCGGCAGTGTGACCTGGACTGATAAGCCAGGAATCTATGACACTTCTAACAACACGGGAAGGCCCCGTTCCTGGGCAGTGTCTGTCTCACTAGACTCCTGTTCACATGCGTATTATCATTTTCTACACCAATTTAGTCAGGATTATTTACTCTAGTTAACCCCTTTCAAAGTCAGCATCGTTTTTTTTTTTTGGGGGGGGGGGTTTCTTACATCCCAGGCTGGTCTTGAACTGACTATGTCATCAAGGATGATGCTGATTGTCCTGCCCCACTTTCGCAAGTGTGGAGATTATGGTAGCGTGTGCCGCCATTTCCAGCTTGTGCAATACTTAGCTCCACTGAGCCCAAGGCTTGGTGTGTGCTAGGCAAGCACGCTATTAAGTGAACTACATCCTCAGCTCAAAGTCAGCGTGTTAACTCACTCCTAAACCCAACAAGTGGCTTTTGAGGATCCCAGGCAGCACACAGTCAGGTCCAGGTCAGGCTGATGCTTCCTGCTTGGTGCCAGGCCACGTTCCCCTGAGTCCTTAAGGAGGACCTTGCCTCTTTATCTGCCCAGCTGAGATGGCTGCTGCTCTCCAGACCTCTGCAGCCCACATTCTCCTCCCAGGTTCTCCTTCCTCTTGGGTCCTCTTCATTCCTGCAGCATTCCTTGTGCCTCTAGCTAGGCAGCATTCACTCACAGGATGCGTTAAACAAAAGAAGCGTGTTGTTCCTGAGCTAAAGCTGGAACAGTGTCTAAAGAGGCTGGAAAACCCAAGGTCAAATGACAGTAGGGTGCCAGGGGGTCTGTGGGAGATTCCACCCTGGGCCTCTTTCCTAGTTTTTTCCTAGTTTTTGCCAATTTGTTGGTGATCTTAGCCCCATCCTTTGATTGTAAATATAAATGGCTGACTTCATCCCATTTGATTGCCCCGTCTCTGGTTGCAAGTTGAAATTCTTTATCTTTCTTTCTTTCTTTCTTTTCTCTCTCTCTCTCTCTCTCTCTCTTTAATAAGAACTGCATTGATATTACATCTATAATAACCCTGCTTCCAAATATGGCCATATTTGAGGTGCTGGAGGTTATCATTTCTACACAGGAACATTTGGGATACAGTTTAACTCGTAACCATTCTCAGTCAGCTTCTGGAAACAGCTTGTTCGCTGGGGTGACTCTGTTCATTCCTCAGGGCTGCTAAAACAAATTGCTACAGCCAGAGTATAACGTCCCCCCAGTTTTGGAGGCTGTTGGTCCAGGATGAAGGGTCACCTGGGGCAAACTCCCTTTGAAATCTGTAGGGGAATTTCCCCTATTTCCGGTCTCACTCACAGGTGTACGGATTATAGTTTCAATGTGGGGTTGGGGTGGCGTTTCAGCTCCACACATCCCAGCGGCCATCTTGTCTGCTGTCTGGAGCGGGTCACTTCCGCTCGGGCCGGCTGTTCTAATCCACTGTCGGGAAGATGTTTTATGGATGAGGTGACACAGCCAGATGGGGCGACAGCCTGCTCACTCAGCAAGATACGGGCCTGAGAGACTCCGTGGCCATGACTCCTAGTACACCCTTTTAAATATGCTCCCACCGAAGGTGGAGACAAGGCCGGAAACCTTTGTTTCCACTTGAGTTCTTACCCAGACACAGTAGAGAAGCAAGGCCATTTCGATCCTCTTGCGCATCACAGAATCTTTCTCCGCCTGTTGTGGTAGGCTTCCTTCTAGACATCACTCTCCGTTCTGCACTTACACACTAAGTGCTGATCTGACCACGGCCCAAACAGATTATCTACAGTAGCGAAACCAAGTCTCTGCCTGAGCAGAAAAGACCAGCAAATTCCAGGGACAGCAGTGTTCCTGTCATTGGCTTCCCGGCAGCTAGGTCTGACTCCTGAAGACGCTGCCCTAGGCTCCTACTGCGATTGCCACCATTATTGGCCTTCCTGCCCGTAGGTCATGGCAGAGTTTGGAAGTCCTCGTGTGACCTCACAGGGACTCTGTGTTCAGGGTGATTTCTGCAGCTTCCACTTGCTGGCGAGTTGTGCCATGTGTCAACTTGTGCCCAGTTCACAGGGAGAGCAACGTGGCTTTCCAGCTCTGTTCAGGTTTGGTCAATAACTGAAAGACCAAGTGTCCCTGCAGCCTTTGACTGGTGTGACCTATCCTTTTTCATTAGGCTGTAGACTTTAATGAACAGGAACTCTGGGGACTGCCCATCAGCTCCCACCCTCATGTGTCCTGGCTGCATGCTTCGACTTCTCTGTGTATCTGGGTTAACATACTCTTTCAAAATATCAGCTCTTACCACAACTGGCCCCTAAAGGTCTAAGTCCCAAGGTCTTAACTGCCCCGCAATACAAGCTGGCCTCCCTGTTGGCAGGGCACCCTTGAGAGCCTGCCAGCTGTGGGGTTTTCCTCCTCGATCTGATAGTGACCTTGTTGCTTAACTGTGGGTTTAATGGTAGCCGTTGTGAGTGGGGCAGACCCTTTGAACACACACTACAGACTGACATTGTTTTATAGGAAATCCAGTAACATTTAGAAGTAAACCTGGGCACGTCAGCAAGCTGGAAAGGACTGTCACTTTTGCACACGGTGACCCACCTCCTGAGGAGGGCTCTCTCAGGCCTTGCCCTGTTTCCTTAGCTTGATCACATTAGATCCTCAGAAAAAACCTCCAGTCCAATTTCAGGGTCCTCGCCCAATAACTAGGCAAACAGAGGGAGAAAAAAAATTAGCTGATTTACTTAGGGTTGCAGGGCAAGACTAACAGCCTTCATTTCCTAACTTTGAACTCTACTGAGGACCTTTAGTTTAATGCCTAGTACAATTCTTGTGTGTGTGTGTGTGTGTGTGTTGTTTTTTCCTGGACAGGAGGACCTTCATAAATGCCTAAGAAGGTCACCCTGCTCAATCCTCGGGCTCCCTGGGTCCCCAGCTGTTTTATCCCATCTTGTTAGATATTCTCTTTGCTTTCTTCTATGCTCATTATGTATTGTTGTGTGGGAATGAAGGAATAAGGGTGGGAGAGAGATGAATAATTAACTCTAGGTTCTGCCAATCCTTTGTCTCAGACACTTTGCCCAGAAATCAAACTCCTTTATCCCCTTTTCTGTTTTCCTTTGATGCGACCTTTTGGGTCTGGGAGGATGTGCCTTTCCAGTTCTGCCCTAAAGACTCGAGGTGATTTCAGGGCCTGCTTCAGTAGAAAGGATGAATTTCAGCAGGGGCACCCCACCAAGCTCCTTCCTTCGGCTTGTTTATGTTTGCATAATCCGTTTTCAGCAGTAATTGTCCTATATATGAAAAGTCTGAGACCTTATTCTGACAGCTGGAAGTGCCTTTGATATAGGAAGATGTCATTTGGAGAGGGGTGAGCTGAGACAGATTGGAAGCAGCTGTTCGGGGTGGAAGCAGCCTTTGAGCGCAGCTGTGAGGTCTGAGGGTGATGGTGGGTTTGGGCTTTGCTGGGTTTCTCTGTTTCTGCTTTGTGTTTTCCCTGGCCATCACTAGACTCCAGGCACCACAACCAAATAGCTATAACCAGGAGTTAAACAGAAAAGAGGCAGAACAGAGATATGAGTAGGAAAAAGAAAGACAGGAGAGGTGCTCAAATGTGAGGTAACAGTGAAGTGGAAGCCGTGAACACGGGCAGGAAAGCTGGAGAGAGAAAGACAAATGTGCTGAGAGAGGCTCAGCTGGTAAAGTGCTTGAGTTTGGATGCCTAGTCACATAAAAAGACAGACAGAGTAGTATGTGCCTGTAATCTCAGAGCTGGGGAGACAGGGACGGGAGAATTCCTGCGGCTTGTCGATCTAGGTGAATCAGGGAGCTCCAAGTTTAATGAGAGACCTTGCCTCAAAAAACACAGGGGAGGATGGTAGAAGAGAGCAACCTCTGACCTCCACACACATGCACACATGTGCATCCATATGTACAGGCACATGCACACATGCATTCGGGCACACATGCACACACACAGAAGACAGAAGACTAGGCTGTTTGGCAGAGGGGCTGACCGCCCAGGTCACTCCCTTTCTGAGATTTTCAAATTTTCCTGCCATATTTGAATTACACAGGTGACCACTGCCTCAGAAAGAGGAGTCTTGGGTGTACTCCTGTCCTAGCATACTGTAGACAGCACCCCTTTTGGTCCCTTTCATCCCCAATGTCAGGCTAAGCTTTCCTATATAGACTAAGGTGAGAAATGGCATCCACCCTCCAGCTGGCCTGCTCTGAGGCAGCCTATCCATGTGCATACTCACAGGAAACAAGGCTCTTGGTCTTCCTCCGGGTTCCAGGACATCGATTGACTGAGATTGAAGTGCTGGTCCCTTGGTAGCAGCTGGCCTGGGCTATAACTGCCCTGGCTTCATGCTCCTCCCCCAGCCATAGGCTGTGACTCCTGCTTTCCTTTGCTCTTCTACCCTCTTTCCTGTTTGGGGTGCTCCGTGTCAACAGCACCACCAGGACACCCTAAACTAAATTGTTTGTTTGTTTGTTTGTTTTTGAGACGAGGTCTAGCTATATAGTCCAGAAGAGCCTCTGACTCACTGTGCGGCACAGACTGGTCTCACACAGTCTTCTTTCCCCAGCTTCCTAAGCATTGGGATCCGCCAAGCCCAGCCGCCACCATGCCCCGCCTCACAGTCACCTGGGCCCTGCTGGGGAACCAGCACTGCAGCCCAAGAGAAGCTCCTGCTCTGTCCCGTATGATGAGAAGCCGTCAGGACAGCAGGACACGGAAGCAGATCCTGGAAACCAAGTTGTTTGCATCTCTCCCACCATAGGCTTTGGAACTTATGGGAGTCGCTCGGGCCCCCTACTTGTGGCTGGGGACTTACCTGTTCAGGTCACAATAAACTAGGCCAGCTTCAGCCAGCCTCTGACCTTCAGGAAGAATCACAGCTCCGGGGCGTGGGAATGTGGGAAGGTCTTGGGGTTGGCTGCCTTTTCCCTTCCGGGTTTCTTCCAGGCTCCTTCTAGGCTCCGTCTTATGGGATGGAGATGGCTGCGTTGGGGACCCTCTTTCGGATTGCAGCTGGCCTTTGCGGAAGGCTTTCATAGGAAGGAGAGTGCCATGAGGTTCCATCCCAGGACATTCTCAGGGCCAGAGGTGGTGGAGTACCTCACTTTCCTTGGCGTATCTGGATGGACACCAGGTGCAGAGGAATGCATCTCAGGTAGGACTGTCTTGCTTCAGAAAGTTGCTTATCTCATAAACAGCATAGGCATTGCTGTTTTGAGGTGTCGTCTTCCAAAGTAAAACTACTTCCTTGAAGGGCATTAAGGGACCTGACACTTTACCATGTGTTGCCAGATTCCTTTTCTAAGAGAAAAACCTATTTTTAGTATGGCTAGCAACATTAAGCAACCACTGCCCTTCAGCCTGGCACATATTTTCTTTTCTTTTCTCCTCAGTTTCACAGACATGTAATTACTTTAAAGAAGTGTGTGTGCGTGTGTGTGTGCCTGTGCGCACACTGGAGATCGAACCCATGTGTAAGCTAAGTATGTATTTTATCACTAAACAATCACCAGCACCTAAAGAACGGTTCTACATTTGTATTTAAAGTTGTGCTTTTGGGCTGGTGGTCACAGGGCACCTCCAGCTCAGTCTGGCAACCTGAGTCTGAGCCTACGTGCTGAAAGGAGAGAATCAGTTCCTGTTAGTTGTCCTCTGACTTGCACATGTGCATCATGCTACACACATACCCTTCCCACTGTCTCGGGGTTACTATTGCTTCAACTAAACTCCATGAATAAAAGGACTTATTTGGCTTATTCTTCCATACAGGCACTGGCTTATGCTTCCTGGAACCTGGAGGCAGGGGCTCATGCAGAGGCCATGGAGGGTGCTGCTCCATGTGGTTTGCTCATTGCGCTGTCTGTAAGAAGCCAGGACTAGCATCACCCACAGTGAGCTGGGCCCTCCCATATTAGCACTGATTAGTGAAATGCTCTGCAGCCTTGTCTACAGCCCAGTCTCAGGAAGGCGTTTCTCACTGGGGTTCCCTCCTGTCACATGGCTAGTCTGGCCTCTGTCAAGTTGACATAAAAGTAGCCACAATACCCACCATAAGTAAATGATTAAGTGTAAAAATTATTTTAAAAATTGAAAAACAGGCTGGAGAGATGCTCTTCCACTGGTCCTGAGTTCAATTCCCGGAAACCACATGTTGTCTTACAACCATCTGTAATGGGACTCAATGCCCTCTTCTGGTGTGCAGGTGCATGTGCAGACAGAACACTCAACGTCGGTGAAAAAAAAAAAAGTGCGCTTCTGATGTTATACCAAAGTATCAGTCTCTTCACCAAGATGGCTTCCCTGCCTAGATTAACCCAAAGAGGGAGGTTTCTTCAAAACTCAACTCTAGTCATCTGGTTCATAGATGCACACACATGACTGGTCAAAAAAAGAAGAGTGGACAGAGTGCAGGCCCAGAATGCATGAGGTCCTGAGCTCCACCTGCAGCATTGAGGGGGAAGAAGCAAAAATTGTGTGTGTGTGTGTGTGTGTGCGTGCATGTGCACAAACCTGGCCTGACACCTATCACAGCCATCATTTTAAAGGACAGACTGTGCTGAATGGCAGCCATCTTGGGTGTCCGATGCTGCAGACTACCCAGAGGCACCTCCTAAGGAGCTTGCTCCACTCTGTCCCCTGTGCTAAGCACGGCATGTCCACATCTGACATCTGCTAAGATTGCAAACAAGCGGCCTGTGGGTCCCCATAAAGCACACCCATTATAGCATATTGGTCTCACACATAACAGATGCAAGGTCATTAAGAGGAAAGGCTACATCTTATTCATCATTCCGCATCACGCCATCTTTCCTGCTGACTACCCCATTCTTTAATTACAAAATCATTTCTGCCTGCTCTTTGTTACTGAGAGTTGCTGTTCAGTAAAACACAGACCCTAAAATAGCACTCATCACTTTTTGCTCTTCCAAACTGTGTGTGTGAAAAATGGGTTCCAAAAGTACAACTTTTCTTAATGTGTTCTGTGGTAATATAGAAACTAGATGGGATAATATGCCCAACAAATGATGCCTGTCAAATTAACCCTTCTGAACACTTTCTTTTCCTGCCCCAAGCCCAAAGGGCGGGGCGTAAAAGCCACCAATTTCCCTCCTTTCACTCAGTACACAAGTTAAAGCTGGTGTGGCTCTGGTAGATGCCAGAGACAAACGTCAGTCATATAAAGAGCTTCCAGTGTGATGTGAGGCACAGCAATCGAGCAATGTGAAGACATGAAAAAAAAAAAACATTTTCAAAGTTGTGTGCCAGCCCAGAATATCCACCCAGCAAACCCTACAGGTATCAGAGAACCAATTCCAGCAGATGCTTTAAATCTAAATTCTTCACATTGCACTGACTTCATCAAAGACCCCAGTCCTAATCATTTCCCCCCTGGTCCCACCTCTTCCTCCTGTCTCTCCAGAAGCCAGTCTTGCAGAATGGAACGGCACAACTGTCAGCGAGCTAGGGGACCAGCTACAGCTAAAAATCAAATCAAGTTCTGGCCACTAAACCAAATGCTCTTGATGCGCGAGTGTGCCCAATGAAGGGAGCATCTTCTTTACAGAACAGTAGGTTTCATTTTGTAAGAACCGCTTTTCATTAACCCAGTAGGAATATTTTACAATTACATTTAGTTATTTATCTGTGTGTTGGCAGTCACTTGCAGGAGTCCCCCCCCCCCCCCACAGCCCCTGTGGGTCCTGGGGATGGAACTGAGGTTGTCAGGCTTGGGAACAAGTGACTTAACCCACTGAGGCATCTTACTGTCCCCACTGGACCCCTTCCCTGCTACTAAATAATTTGCAAATCAGAATCAGCATCAATGAGGAAGTTTCCTTTGGAAAGCAGTCATCCCTTACCAGCCCTACCTGTGGAATGCCAGGACAGCTAGTGTGAACCCTGGGCAGTGCCATTCTCTGCATCTTCTGTCTGGCATCCCAGAGTTTGCTGCCACTGCTGCTGCCTGGCTTCAGTTAGACTCTGTACCAAGAACACAGCATGGCAGTTCAACAGGACACCAGCTCCAAGCCTGACACGGGACAGAAAGGAGCAGCCTGGCAGCTTGCTCAGGGCTATTGTTCCCAGCTAAGAACTCCATTGGCATTGAAGCTGGAGGTGGGGAATATGAATTGACAAAGTCCAAGGAGAAACACACACACACAGCCAAGCCTACAGTTGGCCATGAGCATGGAAAAAGCAAGTATCTGGACCAGGACCAGACAAAGTACCAGATGTCTGACCAGAGCAGAGAAAAGGTGGGCTCTGGGACCCAGGAGAGGTTCCAAGCAGAAAGAACAGGCGTGTCTTACTTAAAATAGAAAACATTTTGAATGAAAGAAGCCAGTCATAAAAGAACTATATGATGCCACAGACATGAAACAGAAAATGTCAAAGGGACACAGGAGCAGGAACAGTTTCGGAAGAATCTTGGAACAGGGCATGACAATGGGTGCACTGATCACTGTGACCTGAGGGGGGAGCTATTGTTTCATGTTTAGGTTGGGAGGCTGGGGATCTCGATGGTTACAGTGATGTGAAAATACTCAATCAATAGCATAAATGTGTTAGGAATGTCAAAATGTAACTTTCTTTAAAAAAAAAAACTTTAAAAAAATAACTCATCCGCAGTGGAGCCAGCAGAAACTGATGCAGCAACCAAAGACTATGCATGAAGATACCCTGCTCAGATGTAGCCCGTGGCAGCTCAAGCCTCCATGTGGGTTTCCTAGTAAGGGGAGCAGAGACCGTCTCTGACATCAACTCAGTTACCTGCTCTTTGATCACCTCCCCCCTAGTGGAGCAACCTTACCAGCCCACAGAAGAAGAGGATCCAGGCAGTCCTGATGAGACCTGATAGGCTAGGGTCAGATAGTAGGGGAGGAGGACCTCCCCTATCAGTGGACTGGGGGAGGGGGAGGGGAAAAGGGAGGGCCCAGGAAGAGATGAGGGAGGGGCTACCATCGGCATATAAAGTGAATAAATTGTAAAAATAAAATAAAATATTTTAATTAAAATAAAAAAATAACTCAAGTTCTTTTGAAAGCAGAATTTGGGGTGGGAGCTGAGAAAATAGTTTAGTCCTTAAGAATGGGTTCTGCTCTAGCACCCATATCAAACAACTCATGGCCAACTGTAAACATAGGTGGATTGGATGCCTCTGACTTCTGTGGGCACCTACACACACACACACACACACACACACACACACACACACACGTGTATTTTGCTATGTAGCCCTGGACACCAAACTGGCCTCAAAATGGCAGTGATCTTTGTGACTGCCCTAAACTGGAGTGTGCCACCGTGTCCAGTTGGGTTTTGAGACAGGGTCTCACTCTATAGCCAGCCTGGATCTAACTTCTCACTCTGGTGAAAACAAACGGACGACAAAATTTTTTTTCTCTAACAATTGGTCATCTACACTGTGAGAATACATATCCAGTTGTTCAGAAGCTCTGGTTCAGCTGCTGAAAATTAATGGAAATTTTATTAAAATAGTTGTTAAAAGATCTAGCTCAAAGTCAGCGTGGACCAGGACAACCCAGAAGGCTTAAATCTTGGATAAGTAAGGCCTCGCCCTGGAAGTACACCCTCAGAAGGACTGGGCGGAGCCTGGGAACCTGGGTTTTTAATTAGTAACCAGGTGATGGTGATGTTTCTGCCAGCAGTGACCCCACACACCCCACACACCACGCACTCACCGAGAGCCCAGAGGCTAGTTAATGCATGAGAACCTACTCATCAGAATCAGCTGGGGAAGCTTTCAGGCACATGCGCACTTTCACACAAGCCCACAGCGCAACCTTAATAGGTGTACTAGGGTTTGTGAGTTCCTGGACTATACTCCTAGTTCTTTAAGGGGATTCAGATAGGTCAGTGGTTCCCGGAGACAGTGACATGTCCTGACCATCAACATCAGCATTACACAGGATACCATTTAAGATGCCACCCATGTCTTAACAAACCTTCCGAGGGATTCTGGAGAGTACCAAAGTTTAAGAACCTCTGGCAGAGACCAAGCTAGGAAAGGTGCCTACTGTTTCCCCTCCATCTGCCTGCTTATGTTTTGCTCTTTCCCTGGAGAACATATGTGTTTATTCTCTGTATTTTCTAAACTTCCAGGCCTTAACACACCAGGTGGAAAAGAGAATCTGGAAAAACTCCTTTTTTAGGACTCCCTCCCTCTCTCCTTCTCTCTCTCTTCCTTCTTCCCTCCCTCCCTCTCTCCCTCTCCCCAGGTGGAGAAGAGAATTTGGAAAAACTCCTTTTTTTAGGTCTCCCTCGCTTTTTCTCCCTCTCCTCTCCCTCCCTCCTTCCCTGTCTTTCTCTCCCCCTCTCTCCATCCCTCTCTTTCTCCCTCCCTTCCTCTCTCGTTCCCTCCCTCCCCTTCTCTCTCCTTCCCTCCCCTCTCTCTCCCTTCCTTCCTTTCTCTCCCTCCTCACCCCACATTTTGTGTATCACTGGAGTGTATCTAGGCTGGCGACAGAGTGAGACCCTGGCTCAAAACCAAAACCCAACTGGACATGGTGGCGCACACCAGTTTAGGACAGAGTCACAGGATCACTGCCATTTTGAGACCATCTTGGTGTGCATAGTAAATTCTTGTCTGTCCAGGGCTACATAGCAGAACCATGTCTCAAAAAAACCAAACTAACTAACTCACCAACCAAACAACAACAAAAGCAGAAAGCAAAAGCTGCAAAGAGAGACTTAGTAGCCCTGAGGTTCTTGAGGACACGGCAGGCATAGTTGATGGAAATGTCTTCTTGACATTTGAAAGCTTTGCTTCAGCCTAAGCAATCACAAGGAATTCTTATGCGTAGCTAGAAAATGGAGTTGGGAGTGGAATCGGCAGTGCTCTTTTTCAGGTAAACATTAAGCAGCAGAGAAAAGAGCACAGATGAGGCAGCCTCTGGGAAGCAGGTCTCCAGCCCCTAACGCCCCGTAGATTCCCATGAACACCGACACTGCAGAGGCCGATGGTCCCCTTTCTCCTCTCCGCCACACACTAGAGCCGGGGGACCTGCGAACATCTCCTTTTGACTCAGTGCAATGGCGGCAGGAATTCATTCTGGAAGTGTTCTCTTCACTTCTCCTCTGGTATTTAATGTCACTTGTGTCTCGTGATGGTTTGGCGTTTGTTCGGATATTGCTGAGTTAGATCCGGGGCCTGTTATGTCTCTCTACCCTTTTACCATAAGACACCCTGTCTATACCCTTCATCATCCCACATATTCTCCTTTTTATTTTCTTCTTTCTTTCATCCCTACCCCTCCTCCTTATATTTCTTAATAACAACCTTCTATAGCTTAACAAGCATTAAAACATGTAGACCCTATCAGTATCCCAACTTTTTTCCACCTTGATTTGTTTTTGTTTCTTTCTTTCTTGTTCAAAGTTGATCTAATACTTTTTAGGAGTGGGTGTTCAAGACAGGGTCTCACTACTTAGCTCTGGCTGTTCTGGAACCCACCACGTAGACCAGGCTGGCCTTGCCCTCACAGAGATCAGACTCTCTCTGCCTTCCATGCGCATGAGCCAAAATACTCAGTGAAGTTGGTCTAGTACTTAACCCTAACCCACACTGTATTTTCAGACTACATGTACTTAATTTAATCCTTATGTTTACTAAGAAGGAACACAGTGACAGATTCTCTGATTCAGCTGGGGGCACCCATGAAAAGCCAACTAAAACTGTAGCTTCCTTCATTACTATATTGTCAATAAAACATAACCAACAAGAGGAAAATAGATAAAATGGTAGCATACTATTCTCTTGGTTTAAAGAGAAAGACAGAAAGCCCTCCCCTTTTTTTAACCTATCACTGTGGGTGACTTGAGGAGCATTTTGGCTGAGCCTTTGTCCTAGGAGGACCAAGTCCCCAATAAAGAAAAATGAAAAATAAACTTCTGTTTGACATTATCTTCCTGTAGTTTGGATTCTGAGTTGTGCATAGACTTAGACATCCAAGCCAAAGCTGCCGAAAAGGAACGATCTTGAAGAGAAAGGGGAACCAGGAAGGAAGCCCCTGAACAAATATAGATATGAATAGCAGTGACGAGAATAGGCCTCCACCCTGGGTGTAAAGAAGGCACTGACGGGGAGCCAAGACACAAGACATCAAATCCCAGAGTGGACTCAGTGAGACCACGACAGAAAAGCCAGCAATCAAGGGCCTTATATCACTTAAATGTTTTTTCCCCCCAAGAAAGATAGTCATATGGTTTGGGAGATGGATCAGAACTGAAATTACTTACCCTGAAACCATGAAGACCAGAGTCCAGACCTCCAGCACGCACGTAAATGCTATATGGGTGATCTTCTTATAATCCAGGCCCTTAGGAGGCAGGGAATCCTGAAGAAAACTAGCCACAGTGGTTTAATCTGCAAGCTCTGGCTTGAAGGGAGACACCCTGCCCCAGTATAGACAATGGAGAATGTTCACCAAAGACATCAGACGTCAACCTCTGGTCTTCACATGTGTCTATACCTCTGCCATACACACAACAAAAGAGAGTCTTAGTGTGACCTTTGTAATTTTTCAGTTGGAGGTATAACCAGAAATCATGGAGTATTTAATGAAACCCTTTCCAAATTGTCTGGATTCTAGACTCTAGAACATCTGAGTTCCATAAGTCAGGAAGCAGGTTTATAAAAAGTGTCATAGTGGTTTAAAACGCTGGCCCTGGAGCCAAAAGATTTGTATTAAAATCCTCCTTGACCCTGTATCGTGTGGAACTTTCTCCATATCTCTAAGCCTTATTTGGTTTTGAGACAAAGTCCCATGTCTCCCAGACTAGCTTTAAACTCAGCACAGTAGCAAAGAATGGCCTGGAACTTCTGATCCACTTGCCTCCAACCCCTGCGTGCTAGGATTACAGGCATATGCTGCCACACCTGGTTTATGGTGAGCTCAGGGTTCTGTACATGGTAGGCGAGCACCCTACCAACGGAGTTACATGCTCATCCCTGAGCCTTACTTGAAACTGGAGGACAGTACCCAAATTGGGTCTTTGAGATAAGTGAGGTCGGTGGCTGACACATTCTCGATGTGACAAACATTTACCTTTTGCTGTTTTTCTACTGAGATGCGTGGCTGGCCTCCTAAATACTCTGGCTATTGCTTCCTGGGTGGTAGGATGAGACCTGCAACAAGTCTGTGGCAAAGTCTCTAGCACCTTGTGATGTCTTGGTCCACTTTCTGAAACTAGAGCAGAATACCCGAGTGTGAATAATCCATAACCAGAACAATTACCTGCGTGTGTGCTTTTGGAGGCTGAGAAATCCAAGACCCGGGAGAGAGAGCCTTGCCACGTGGCTCTCATGCTGCTGCTTAGCATGTTGGAAGTAAGGAACACAGAGAAGAGAAGAACCCACTTTCGTTTTAAATTTGTTATTATTTTTGTGTGTATGCATGCGTATCTCGTGCATGTAGACCCTTGTATGAGTGCAGAGGCTGGAGGAGGCATCAGTCAGGTGTCTTCCTTTATCACTCTCCATCGTATTCTCTTGAGGCAGGGTCTCTCATCGAACCTGATGTTAGGTGGCCAGCCAGCAAACTCCGGCAATGCTCCCATCTCTTCTCCCTGGCAGCACTTAGGTTGCAGACCTGGCTCTTTACACGGATGATAGAGATTTGAACTTGGGTCCTCATGCGTGCACAGCCTGTGCGTTTACCTGCCGAGCCGTCTACCCAGCCCCTAAGCAACCTACTCTTGAAGAATACAAAGTCACTCCTGTAAGAAACACATGGATGCCCCCACCAGCACTGGGACTCTGCTTCCCGACTCTGCCTCAAGGACGGTGGAATTGCAGTGTGAGATTTGGACGAGGCAAACTGCATCCCACCACAGCACTGGGAGGAGAGGGAGAAACATAGACGACACTGTGGTGCAGAGGTACACTCTGCTCCAGTTTCTCTTCATTGACCATATACAATGTGCTTTGCATTTAGGGAGAATAATCGTGGTAGACGGCACAGAGGAACTCTATATTCCATGTTATTTGCAGCCTTAAACTTGTCCTTGATTTTATTGTATTATTTTATTTTTTTGTCCATGAAACCCAGGGTCTGTCATTCTTTTTAAGGATGTGCAGAAAATGCAAGAAGTGGTCAGGGCTGTTTCTGGCTGGTGTCCCTTCTGTAGATCCTCTACTTCTCTTCGTAGTATCTTTGTTGTCCACTCTAATAAATATTTGCTCCGTAGTCAACTGTCAGTCTCTCCATTTTCTTTGCTTAGGTTTTTAAGTTCATTACCCTAGTCCTTCTATAGGAACTTATGTAGCTCAAACTCCCTAAGTAGATGAGGGTGACTTTGAACTTCGCATCCTCCTGCCTCTAGCTTCTGAGCTCTGGGATTACAGGTGTGTGCCACCCTGCCTGGTGTATTTGGCGCTGGGAATCAAACCCAGAGGTGTGGGCATGCCAGACAAGCACTTTGCCGACTGAGCTACCATGCCAGCCCTTTATTCATTTTCTTGTTTTGCCGTCAGGCTCTTTTTTTCTGGGACCCTCTTTCCTCCTGCTACCCCATTTTCACCCCCCTTCTCAAATACTTCATATCTGCTCCTGGTCTTGCTCCTTATTCCTAACTCACTTTGATGACATCAGAGGACATGTGTGCTGCTCGAGCTCCTCTCTAGATGGAGGTCTCGCCGAAAACAGAACTGCCAACACAGTTATCAAGATTGTCTCCTTGCCCCGAGTTAGCGCCACCATATTCACTGAGATTGTCCCTTCTGTCACTCGATGGTCCTTTGTCCAGTGGCACATGTCTTTTATAGAGACAGCCAAGGGGGCAGCACATCCCACTTACAGGAGACGTCCCTGATTTTAGCACTGAAAGTCCTACATTCTGTCACCCAAGCCAGGAAGCCTGTGTCAACCTGAGCAGTTGGTCACCTAAGAACCAGCAGACTAGAACTCACCTAAGGGTGAGGCATGGGTGGGTCTGGGCTCAGAGAGAGACTCAAGGAAAAGAGATGAAGAGAGCTGGGACCACTGGGCCCAGGGCAGGGTGGACAGCGGCTACTTTGGTGATAGCCTTCACACGTGTTCACTGGGTGTGCTGTCTCCCCCAGAGATCAGAGTCAGAGGAAATGGGTGTGTGAGGAGTCCAAATTTACCCACAAAGCCAAATTTCCTGACAGTGGGTATTCTTAGACACCAGAAGGAGTCTCTAAGATAGATCACTCATTGTCCTTAAAGGTCTTCAGCACAAGGAACTGCCAAGAGCTTCAGGGGTGTGGATGTGGCTCAGGACGGGGAAGGGGGAGACGAGAACAAAACACACTTTGGAGATTCCTTCCAACCCCAGGATTCTGTTTCTACCTACCCAGATCTTTTGTTTACTGCCCTTGTGGGTCTACAGAAATCTGGGAAGTCTGGGAAGCTTCTCTGATGTGTGCTAGGAGGAAAGACAGACTTGTTTCTTGGCTTTTCTGTAAGGAATGCTCTTTATTAAGAAAAGTTTATATGTGGCTGCTTTTAATGACAGCCATGCTAGAAATACTAAGTGGGGTACAGAGGAGTGCTGGATCTTACTATCACCCCACCAGAGAGAGGGGTCCCCCTTCTCTCCCTGCTCATTGCCCTGAGGTTTCGTTGGGGCTACGTGATGTAACCTGGGACCACATGGTATCCTCAAGAATTCTCGTTGTAGGAATTAGGCCTTGTTGAGTTTATTTTCCATGGTGGGACTGTCTCTCATTCTGTGAAACCAACTGAGCTCCAGCCAACCCCTGTGGTGAAAAGTGGTGTGTTGGTGTTAGTGTTGGTGAAGGCTGCTTGGTCTAGGCATTTCTCCCTTTGTGAGAACAGCTTTGTTGGTTGGAAACTGTAACACCTGAGATCGACTTCCTTTACATGATTTCTGTATTGTCATTGTCACAGATTCCAGGCCACACAGCCCTAGGTCAAAGGCAGAACTATTGTTTGGCAGAGCAATAAACTCTGGCTTATCTCCTTCTACTCCTTCCTATAGACTTTTCCTGGATTCGGCCCTCATACCTGTTTAGCGGAGGCCCAGTCACTGACTTATCCTGCCCCACCCACCCAGACTCAGACACTCACACTGATAATCTCTTCACAGCTACTCTGTGTGCTCAGCAACTCAAAGCAGCAAGACCAGGAGGGGCCAGGAGAAACCCTTAAAGAACAGATGGTTTTTAAATGCATAACTTTTTAAGGGTAAGAATGTACACACACATACAGGCACGCGCACACAAACACAAGAAGAATTTTGGGTTTCTATTGGTTCTTGCATGAATAGCTTTTTAAGGTATGAATAAACACACACAAGTGAGTTTGGGTTTTATATTTGGATATAAACTAGATGAAAGAAATTACACTTTAGTGTTATGAGGTCTGTGTCCCTGTAGAGACACTGACTTTGTATTTAAAGCAGCGATCAGTATGCAGCAGCAAAGCAGAGAACAGAATGTGTCAAGGAAGCAAGTAAGGAGGGCCACGAGCTTTTTGATGGGCAACTTAAGCAACAAGCCCATGAGAACAGCCACCGCAGTTTCTTCCTCTATGAAGAGCGTGCCTGTGGTGTTACTTGCTGTCCCAGTGGGCATCTTTTTGCTTCATGCCAATTAGGGTGGTACTAATTGGAGAAGAGACTAGGCTTGGATGGGTAGCTAAGGGACAATAACTTTAGAAGGTAGTTTTATAAGTGTGTCTTCTGCTTGTGACCTCAAGAGTTTTATTGATGAAGCTGTGATTCTAAAAGCCAAGTTAAAAAAAAAGAGCATGGGTAACAGGAGAGCCTTCCTTATGTCACTGGGACATAAAACCTGGGTATCGCCAGCTATGACATCCAGCAGCATTCCTGTCAGGTATAACCAACCACCTTCCTCCTTTCTCATTTTCTTCTCACCCTCCTTCCCACACGCCAACTTAGCTCCAGGTCTGTTATGTATAAAGCCTTGCTTATGCCATACTTGTAATCAGACCCAGGACTTTATAGATGCTCAACCAACTCAACTATAGTGCAAGCCTGGGACACCAAATGCGTGCCCTGCCCGGTGAGGTGGTACAGACCTGGGATTTTAGCTCTTCTAAGATGGACATAGGATCTGGAGTTCAAGATCCTCCTCTGCTACATAGTGAATTGAGGCCATCCTGGATTACCTGAAACCCTCTCCACAAAAGAAGTTAAAAAACAAAGATAAAAAAAGCAACTTACTACCAGTCGTTTATAGTGACAGTTGATACCACTATGTGTGCTCTGACCTGCATCTCTAATTGTCTGTTACAAAGATTACCTAGATGTCACCAAGAGCCAATATTGCTGGACCATGGGAATACCTATACATGCTCTCATAGCTTCCCAAGTCTCCCTCCAGGCGGCAGCAGCACATTCCTGGTGCGATCAATTCTATCCATGTTATACAACTGTTTCTTTCTTACTAGTCAAGTGGTTATAAAGTAACATCTTATTTTTGTTTGTTTGTTTTATGAGACAAGGTTTCTCTGTGCAGCCTTGGCTGTCTTGGACTCGATTTTAGATCAGGCTGGCCTCGAACTCACAGAGCTCCCCGAGTGCTGGGATTACAGGTATGTGCCAGCCCAGCTGTAGTACCGCATTTTTAAACCGTGATTTGTGTTTCTCTGATTACAATGAGTTTGAGTCTCATCTTACATTTATTAACCACTCCGCCTTTACAACAATGAATGTTTTATTCATACTTTTAGCTGATTTTCTCCCTGGTTTGTAATCGTTAGGTATTTTATAATTGTAAGCTTTGTCCCAGTGTTACAAAACATCTTGTAGCACTTCTTCTGTTAGGGGACCTTGTTAAATAAAAAGCTTTACTTTTGATGTCCTTAGATCTACCATTTTTTTCCTTTGAGATTTATTTCTTCTGTGCCCCTAGTTGAACCTGGTAGTCTTTGCTATACAGTATACTTACACTAACACCAGTTCCTGGTAAGTACTATCGGGTGCTTCTTCTGAAATGGACAGTGTTGTGTGGCCTTACCTCTCTGGTAGGGCTTTATCTGGGACTGGAGGCCTTCTTGCCACATAAACTTCCCATAGTGCCTCCGGGACAGCCATTTACAAGGACACTGCATTTACACACTCTTCACAAGCTTTACCTCTTCACCTTTGTGACACTTGGTGTACCTGAGCCACGAGGCTATGCCCAAACTCCAGGAAGTCCAAAGCATCTATTTTCTGATGGCAGGATCTGCCATTGTGTGGTCAGTGTCTGGATTTTATTGGTTGTTTAATTATAATTCATTGAATCATTCCAAGTTCATACTTTTTTTTCACTGAAATTCTTGGGTGCAATAATCTTTTTAAAGATATTTTCATTAAAAAGGCTTTTCATACAATATATTTTGATCGTGTTTTCCCCTCTGCAGCTCCCCCCAGAGCTTTCCTACCTCTCCGCTCCAGCTTTAGTCCCTCTCTCTTCTTCCGTCTCTTTCAAAAAAAAAAAAAAAACACAAACAAACAACAAGAAATAAAACCAAAATCAGAACAAAACAAGAAACACAAAGAAACCTGAAAATCTAAACAAAAGCAAGCAAAAGACCATAAGACAAAAAAAAAAAAAAAAGTTGAAACAAAGCAGAATGAAACAAAACGCCCTCAGGAGTATCACTGAGTTCATGTTCTACTGGCCAACCCCTCCTGGGCAGGGGGCTTGCCCTGGAGAGTGGTTCAGACACCCAGTGAGACTCCACTGGAGAAGAAGGATCTTCCCTTTTCCAGCAGGCACCAACTGCAGACTATCCATGTCTTCCTCTCCATGCTGGGGCCCATCTGGCTCAAGTGTGCACAGGTCTTGGGAGAGCTGCCAGTCTCTGTGAGCTCATGTGTGTAGCAGTCCTGTTGTCTGGAAGATGATGTTTCTTTGGAATTATCCATATCCTCTCCTCTTACATTCAGGCTTTCTGCATCCTCTTCTGAAAAGATCCCTGAGCCTTGAGAGGAGGGGTTTTCCATTTACGACTAAGTGCTCACAAGTCTGTTCTTCTCTGTACAGTGTCTAGTTCTCTGTACCAGCACCCATCTTCTACAAAAAG
This sequence comes from Pachyuromys duprasi, assembly GCA_028658305.1. Lineage (NCBI taxonomy): Eukaryota > Metazoa > Chordata > Mammalia > Rodentia > Muridae > Pachyuromys > Pachyuromys duprasi. The sequence continues at coordinate 44,385,848 of CM053748.1, read as the reverse complement.
AAAGTCCTTGGCATAGCTATCCGGTCTTGTCCTTGCTGGGTGCTGGGTGATCCACTCTTTGGTTGCTGTCGTGCACTCTGGGTCCTGTCAAGTGTGGTGGCTGCGGAGTCCCTAGTGGAAGGTGTCCCTGTGAGTTGGCGGATGGAACAAACACATGGAAATGAAAGAACGAGGGGGGACTCAGGCTGCACCAAGAGATGGAGCACCCAGCCAGTGTGCCCACTAGGGGTCCATGGGTGGAGCAGCTGATGCGGGCTAAAGGGAAGTCTGGAGAGACTGGGATGGAGGACAGGAGAGAACGTGAAAATCATCTACCCGAGTCCCAGCCAGTGTGCCTGCTAGGGGTCCATGCTATGAAGTGTTTTTGCAGATGGGTGGGTGACAAAGGAATGAAGATGAGCTAGAAGGGAAGGCCAAGAGGGTTGGCAAGAAAGAGCTAAGGGACCTGAAGCTAATTTAGATAGCCCAACATTTCTTTTTAATAGCCTCATAGTCTTATGCACTGTTTCTTTCTTTATATCATTGTGGTTTTAATTTATTTAAATCATTCAAGGCCTTAAATTCCTAATGTATGAGCATACATATCACATTTATTATAGAATTACTGTTGTCAAATATTCTACAATATAATTATCAAAATAAGTTAAAATGTTCGTGTTGTGTGTGGGTACATGTTTGTACATGTTTGGGAGTGTGTACATATGTGAGTGCATTTGTGTCTTCCTCATTCACTTCTCATCATTCTTTGACAGGGTCTCTTATTGATTGATTTAGCCAGGCTGGCTGCCCAGCAAGCAACAGGGATCCTCTTGCCTCTTTTTGTCCCCATGGCAGGGTTCTGCCTTGTCCAGATCTGTACATGGCTTCCAGGGAGCCCAACTTGCTAGGGAAACACATTACCAACTGCGGTGCCTCCTCAGTCTCTGACCTCTTCAAGTTGATACACAGATCTACTTCTGTTTTGTTTTTGCAACAGGAAGTCTCAAATAGCCCAGGCTAGACTTGAACTCTTTCTATGCTGCCAAGGTACCCCTGAACTCTTGATCACCCTGCCTCTATCTCTAAAGTGATGGGATTGCTCTTCCTTTGCCATGTCCTGCTCAGATCTTGTTTTTTCTGTAGACTGAGCTGAAGTTCCTAAGAGCTGTGATTGGATACACATTGACCCTAACTTGTGACACCAACTCTGTCACACAACAATTCCTGATACATACATAGTTCTATTTCTAAGCTCTACTCTGTCCCTTGTTCCTTCTTATGTTGACATTTCTTCCTATGGTGCTGGCGATGGGACCCCCAGGGCCTTGCTCATGCTAGTCACATGCCCCCATGCTGAGCGGAGCCTCTAGCTGTTTCTGCTTGTGATTCATGGTACTTACTCTCTGGAGGCTATAGTCCTGTTTTGCTTTGCTTTTGTTGGTGAATTTTTATTCTTCTTAATTAATTTTACTAACTTCTTGATCTGGGATCCATCTTGAGATTCTGGTGACTTCAGAGATTCTTTTCCTCCTTTTATTGAAAATAGATTGTTTTCTCGATATAACATATCTTGATTGCGGTTGCCCTTCTTCTACTCCTCCTAGTTTTTCCACGCCTTCCCTCACATACAAATCCACTCCCTTTCAACCTCTCATTAGAAGAGAACAGGTTTCTAAGAGATAACAACCAAACACACAAAAAAATAAAATATAATAAGGTAAAGCAAAAACTATCATATCGAAGTTGGACAAGACAAACAGAAGGAGAAGGACACAAGAATAAGAGGCCCATTCACTCACTGGGAATCCCATAAAAACACTAAACTGGAAGCCATATTATATATACAAAAGATGTAGTGCGGGCCCTGTGCTTGCTGCCTCAGTCTCCGTGAGCTCATATGTGCTTTGATTATGCTGCTTTACAGGGCCGTGTTTCCCTGGGTCCTCTGTCTCCTCTGGCTCTTACACGCCTTCTGCCTCCTCTCACATAGGCTTCCCTGAGCTCTGTGGGGAGGGGTTTTGATGGGGATTACCTCATACAGGCCTGTATATTCTAAGGTCCCTGACTCTCTACATAATGTCTGTCTATGGGTCTCTATCTGTGTTCCCATCTGCTGCAGGAAGAAGCTTCTCTGATGATGGCTGAACAAGGCATCTAGAAGTACAGCAGAATATCACCAGGAGTCACTTTATTGCTACATTTCCATGTTCAATGAGTTGTGTAAGTGTTGTCTTCAGTAATGGGGCCTTGATGTCAGTTTATGGAGAGCAACTTACTATCTTAGCAACCACCTTGTTCTCTGAGGGGATTCCCATGGGACTCCTTTAGCCAATTAGATTTAACTCAGTTAGGTGTAACCCTAACCGAACGCTTCATTTAGTGACAAGAGATGGCCAATTGGGACTCTGTCTTTCCCACTATTTGGCAATTTCATTTAAATTGCCTTCCTATTTGTTCATATATATATTTTTAAAGTTTCTGTTGTGTTTGGTTTTCATGCTACCCCTCATATGGCCTTTAATTTTAGCTGTCTCTTCACATATTTCCTCCGTCCTCCCTTCTCCCTCCCCAGTTGATCTTCCCATTTCACTCCCTCCCCATCTAACCATAACTATCTAGTCTATTTCCTTTTCCAGTGAGATCCTTCTGTTCCCTCTACCCCCTTACTCTGTCCTTCCTTCTGTGATCCTCCAGATTGTAGTATATTTGCCGTTGACTTAACAGCTTACCTCAACATAGAGGCACACACATATCATAACTGACTTTAGAGAGACTCTCAGGAACAAATAAACATCAATTCTTTGCTCCATTGGTCCATTTGTAAAGTCAGTATGTATGTTTCTGCTTACTTTCTTTCTAGGTCTTCTATGTATTTTATCAGAGTGAAACTGTTTTTATCTACAATTTATTTTGTTTATTTTTGTCTACAATTGGATGTGATTTGCACGTTAACCACAGATGTTCATAGTTTGAATAAACACTGTTGTTTTTATCTGCTTGCATGTTATCAGACTCCGAAGGAAACGGCGTGGATGTGGCTTGATGCGATTATTGAGATGCTAAAGTGAAATTCTGAATCTTGGTTAAAAAAAAAAAAAGCTTGTTGTCAGATGATCTTAATATTTGAGATGATATCATTTCTGCCTGCTAAGCTGTAGCAAATGATTAGGTGCAAATGAAATTGGTCTGTTGAAGTATTCATCCAACAGACTTTAGCAGTTTTCTGTGCCAGTAAGTGCAGGAGGTCAGATCTAAGTAAAAAGAACAAAGGAAAAAAAAAAAAGGTCATGAACTACTATCTCTGAAATATCCTTTATTTCTGGAGCTCCTGCGCATTAGAGATAATTAATTGCTCAACTGTAAAAGCTGGGTCTCAGGGAAGTTTCAAAAAGCCAGCCAGATGGGAGAGAGTTTTGTGGGCCACGTGGTGTCATACCCTAGCAACAAAAACCAGAGTGCGGGAAAGCTAGCTCTTCCACTGTCAGCACAATGCCTATAATTTCCCTTTGTTCTGGAGGTAAAATCGAAGAGACAAAGGCTAAAGTTCTGATCCTGAATTCTCACAGTGTTGGGTACTACAGGATGTCACTGCTTGCTAAGATATGGATCATAACTGCTTGTCATTTTGCAGAGGGAAAAGAATGTAATGAACCTTTTGAGAAACACATGTTTAAGCAGTTGGAGAGGGCTTTGACTCGTGGTGCATAAATGTGTTTCTCCAAATGATTACTTGATCTAGAAACAAAACCACGTGTTTTTTTGCCAAAGATTTTTCTTCTCGAGTTTGCATTTCTGGTTTTTATTGCTTTCAAGGTGTTTTAATTCCCCTTCTTTCCCATTCCTCCCCAATATCTGGCACTACTGTCCATGTTTTATAGATGAGGCATGGCTGAAGAGCCTGAGATGCCCACTCAAATCACTGGCATTCCATCCAGCTGAAAGCAAGCAACACTTCTCCCAAGCTCAGTTTACATCTCTGACAGAAGGGCTTAGATAATACCAAAGCCCCTTCGCAAATGCTAGGATTCTGAATATCTTCTTGGACCCAACTTCTGGATCATTCTGGGAGGCTTTATTAATAAAAGTGGAATGGGGTGTGTGTAGAGGGCTGCTCTGCAGGTAAAATGCTTACCTTGAGGACTTGAGTCTGATTCCTCAGAACCCACATTCTTAAAAAAAAAAAAAAAGCCAAGCATGGTGGTTCATATGTGCAATCTCAGAGCTGAGGAGGCACAGACAGACAGATCCCTAGGGCTCTCCAGCCAGCCAGCATAGCCAGCTTGGCTAGTCCCGGACCAGTGAGAGACCTTATCTCAAAAAAGCAGTGGGGATGGCACCTGAGGAACAACACTGGAAGTTGTCCTCTGACATGCGCACACATGCGCACACATGCACACACATGCACACACAGACTCACAGAGAAAATCGGCCTCCTCCTTAAAGCCTTGAGAAGCTTAGTCCTGTAATCACGATGCTTCGGTAATCCCCACAGGACCGCATCTGTGACTGACAGCTACTGGAGCACTCTTGTGAGAGCAGGGAGGAAAGCACAGACTGAACAGCCTTTTCCAAAGTCCACATTTCTAGCAATTTCCCTAAATTTCCATGAGAATTGCAATGGATGAGGATTTTGGTTTGTCAACAAATAAAAGGCTCACAGATAGAGTGAGTCATCTGCTTTTCAGTACAGACCAGGGAGGATGCTGCAGGTCTGAGGAGCTGACGTGGAGGAAGGGGCTCAGCTTGCCATACAGATGTTCCAATGTCCTTCTCGGCCCTGATGCTGAAATAGCAGCAGCTCTCATTTCTTAAGTCAGGAACAGCTGCCAGACAAGAGGAAAAGAGGAAGAAACCAGCCATTCCAAGGTGTAATTAAGGGACTTAGGCCACCAGCCAAGCAGCCAACATCCAGGCAACCACCAATAGATCAAGAGTCATGTGTGAACTCTTTCTTCTGGGAATTTATAATTTTAGTTTGACAGCCACTTTCTTTTCTTCAGGCTGAGGGACCTCAGAGCTGCCAACTCCTTCCTGAGGTTGTTCCATGCCTCTTGGAGCCACAGACAGCCCCTGGCCCACGTGTCTGCATAATTTGACATTTGATTTTCATTTCAATCTCTTCTAGTTCCTCAGGAATCCACCCACTGTTGGCTCTTAGCTGCTTGGATCCTGACATATTTCTGGCTAGCCATTCTCCATCCTTGGAGCTGCCATTCTGTTTGCCCTTCCAATTTTATCCTATCCTCAACCCCCTAGTTCTGCTGGGTTCTGATCCCCCAAGACTCTTCAGGGTGGGTGGGCACATTGGATGGCTATGTCTATACTTTAGGTACCCCCACAAGAGCCATTGGCTGTAGCTTTTTGGGGACTTGATGGCAGATGGCCAATGATGACTGTCAGCTCATCCACTACTGGATACGCCCTTGTCCTGTCCCAAATGTGTCTTCCTATAGTCAGAGCAGAGACAACCAGAGCAAGAGCCATCTCTCTCCTACATTCTTAAAAGAAGCTGTAGCTTTGGGGAACTGGCTCAGTCGGTAAAATACCTGCTGTGCAGGCATGAGTTCTGAGTTCAGTCCCAAGACTCCCAGTAAGAAAGCTCGATGTGGCAGCACACAACTATAATCCTACTGGTGGGGAGGAGACAGGAGGTCCTTGGGACTTACCTGACAACTAACCAAGCCAGGACTACCCTGTCTCAAAAAAAAAAAAAAAAAAGATGGAGAGTAATTAGGAAAGACACCTGACATTGACTTCCAACCCTTACAGGCCCATGCACACGTGCACACGTGCACACTGCAGCATCTGTGTTCCCACAGAGGACTGTCCATAAGAGTTTTCTTGGGATATAGTTATAATAGAGTCATAAGAGACAAAACGGTCCAGATGGAACAGGATCTGGCTTCCTCCAGAAGGGAACACCGTCCTGTGGAAGATGTGTTCTGATAATGAGAAGCAGCCACTCTCTGATGCCTAGCAGCAAGAGGACACAGCCCCAAAGTCAGCCCTTCTGTGGTCTTGGAAGTAGAGGGTCTCTCTGAGAAACTGTCAAGTTAGACAGGGGTTCAGGGCTGAGTTCGTCTTTTCCTTCTTCATCTTCTTCCTCTTTACTGGTGACTCCATTGTATAACCAGTGATTAGATTACAAGTAAACTCCCTTTGGCCTTGGCGGAAAAGACAAGCATGGGTATGGGGAGATGCTTTATCAGTTACAAGAACTTCTGTCCCCCCACCCAATCCCCAGAGGACCCAGGTTCTAGCATCTACACTGGGCAGTTCATAGCTGCCTATAACTCCAGCTTCAGGGCATCTGATGCCTTCTTCTCGACCCTGTAGGCATGCACACATGCATGTGTACACATACACACATAAATACAAATAATAAAAACAAATCACTTTTTAAAAACTGCGTTTATCTACTCTACCTCTGTGGTGGATAATATTGACTATCAGTTTTGACAGGATCCAGAATCGCTTGGGAGACAAACCTCTGGGTAAGGTGAGTACACTGAGGTGAGAAGATCTTCCCTGAGGGTGGGTGGCATAATTCCATGGGATGGGGGCCCAAGGGTACCAACTATCAGCATCATGGCTCTCCACTTCCTCACAGCAGTTGCGATGTCTCATGCTTTCAGCCTGCCTCACCTAGCCCAATGTAATGACCTCACATCCCAAGCCCTGGTACCACCCAGGCCTTTCCTTCTCACAAAACAGCTTTCTTTTTGTGTGAGAAGGGAAGGTCATAATACTCAGTACAGGAGCCAGACTTACCCACAGTTTGGCCATCTCCCATCATGCACCGCCATGTACCCTCTAAAAAAATGGGGAAGAAAGCCCAATGACGCTCTTACACCACCTTGCAATTCTCATCCAGTTCTGTGTCCGACGCAGGCTGCAATAAGCATGCCATGTTTGCATATTTGTCTGGAGCTTGTGTAAAGTCTTTTGTCTGGACTTCCGTTCTGTCATCTCCCATTTCCTCTCAAGCTGTCCTCATAGACACCCGCTGTTCCACAGGCCAACACAATTCTCTTCTTTTGCTTTGATGGCAGTTAGCACCTTTGATCTTTTACTGCACACGGTTGTTTATTATTTATTAAGTTAGGTTCTTTTGATTCAGAACTTCCCTGTGTAATCTTTCTTGTCCTGGAATTCACTTTGTGAACCAGGCTGGCCTCAAACCCACAGAGAGCTGCCTGCCTCTTCCTATAGAGTGCTAGGATCAAAAGTGTGTACCACTATGCCTGACCACTTATAAATTTTTTTAAGTCCAGAGAATTACAATACTCTTTGGATTAATTGCAGTCTTTGATAATTGTAAGGCATCTATCCAAATACATACCCAAAAGCCTGGTTCCTAAACATGATTCATAAAAGTGCATATACATATTCTGTAGACACACCTGGATGTACAAATATTTAAACACACACAGGTGTGAACATGTATGCAAATGTAAAAGTAGGTACGCCTCCTCCAGCACATTGAACACGTTCATATAGTTGTATATTTACACACACACACACACAAACTCACAACTCATCTTTGTGCGTGTGAACACACACACACTAATGTTGGAGTGATGTTTTTGTGCACTGTGTATTCAAATGCTGCTTTTGTGCCAGTACATATCTGATTACAGCCCAGACTTTGGTATTCTCATTACTATGAAGCATCTCCTGTCTTAGTATTTTGGAAACATTGTTCTCCATCACCTTCTGATCGGTTTTAATAAAATCCTGGTTGCCAAGAAGCAGAAACAAGGTTAGGAGGCAGAACTTCTGGCCCCAGAGAAAGCGTGTCAGGTGGGGACTGCAGAGGAGAAGTCACCATCAGGACATGGATGAAGAAGCAGGTACCAGGACAAGACTAAGATGGTAGGTAACAGACCACATGGCAGGAAGTAGGCCAGCCCAGTATTTTCAGATTAGAATAGCTGAGTATCTGCCCAGCTATCGTGCCTTAAGCTCATAATAAATATAGAGGTCTCTGTGTCATTATTCAGAGCAAGGGTGCATACAGAAAAGCTATATGGTTACATTTTACCCACCTGTATCACAAGAACCCCCCCCACATCTGTACATGCGAACACAAATGTATTCATACAAATTCATGCATATATGTACTTGAGTGCATACATACATATATTCTCACATATATTCCCACACATGCCTTTATCTGCAAAAGATTAGCTTTGCTTGTAGACTGGTGCTAGACTGGCTTGCAGTATAAGAGAGAGGCATCCAAGTTTATCTTTGAGATCACTTCCTCCTCTCACTGATGGTTCCTTCAGGAGGTGGGGCCCCTGTTGACTCATCTTCCCTTCTGCTTAAAGAAGGTTGAATGTTTCAGTTGATAAAGAACAGAAACTGATTTCTTCTCTCCTCCTTAGAACACCCTGCCATGTAGGTAGGGTGGGCTGCAGCAGGGCTGGCAAGGCAGGGCAGGTAGGGGTTAGAGGCTGTTGTGATGCCATGAAGGGCACTCATTTTTGTGAGGTCCCTTTGCTTACAGTGATAAGCTACATCTTCAGCATCAGTGGGACACAGGTGATCTGTAGCTTCCACTGCCATTTTTTTTTGTTTTACTTCTGAGTTGGTTCATAGATCAGGAAAGAAAAGAAGTGTTATTTATCGGGCCCCTAACAAGAGCTTAGCACAAGTGGGAGACTGAGCAGAGCTTGGGAAAGTCACCTGATCTTTAGCTTATCACATTTCACATACAGGGGAGAGGCTGAGGAAAACCCCTGTGCTCATGAATTGGTGAGCATATGACTGCCGGCAGTATGTAGAACATACACGACACTGCTCAACTTCCCCAAGACCTAGAAGCTCAACCAACAAAAGGCCTCATTTCTGTTCATCTCGGTTTGTTTACAGCTGCATCTGTTGATGAGACTGGTGCCCTGTTGGTTTCATCTGCCTGGGGATCCTGTTTCAAACCCTGGGATATTGGCTTTCCTCCCTTGGGCGTGACATCATTGTGTTGGGTATACAGAGGCAGGCATGTCATCGGGCAAGGCTGTGCTTTCTTTCACTGTAACGAGATACTTCTGAGGACACAGCACAGTGTCCCTGTTCTTTAGCAGTGAGCCTAACATTGGGCCAGATGGCTCCTTGTTCTGTCTTACAGTTGCATATAGTATACTTTGCTCTGCTTAACTTTGAAAACTCCATAAGGACTTCTAGATTATTCAGGGTCAGGTGGAGGCAAAGGGGCCAGGAGGAAAGGCTATCTAAGTTTGCAAAAGCTGAGGTGCAAGTCCAGAATTACTGGAGGTTACTGTCCAGTACTAGGGACCAACTGGTCCATCTTCACTAAAGATACATGGAGAGGAGATAGCCTGAGGACACAAGAGGGCACTGAGTCTCGGAACAGGTGACAAAAACTTAATGGAATTGCTTTTTTTTTTTTATGAACTTGGAAATTATGACAGGTCTTAGTCAGCCTGGGATGGTTTACATAGTTCTTCAGATAGGCTGAGACACTGCCTTTGCAGAACATCTTGCCAGACCACTCTCAGCACAAGGAAGTTTTCTGTTTTTATTTTCATTTGGCCCTGGGGAATGTGGTCATTTATACTCCTCACTTTCCTCCTGAGTCCACTCAGATGTAAGCAATATTATGGAGTCCTTTGGTAAAAATTTACAACTATTTCAGTTTCTGTTTTGAGTACTACACTTTTGTAGGCTGGGAATGGTCAGCTTGTATATAAAACATCTTTAGTTTATTTCAAATTACACCTAAGAGCCAGATGTGGTGGTTCATATCTGTAAGCTCAACATTTGAGAAAGTGAAGCATGAATGATAACCATGAGTGTGAAGCCAGTCTGGGCTATAGAGGGGGCAGTTTAAAGCAAGTCTGGGTTACAGGCTAAGATACTGTCTAAAAACTAAAGCAGAAAGAAAACCCACAATAAATAACTAAATAAAATTGTATCTAAATAACACAAATGTCTCTAGGATCATACGTGCTTTTTTAGATTTTAAAACTAGAAATCTCAAAATGTGAAAGATTATACAGTCTGTGGCTAGGAACTATATTCTCTAGTACGCGTGTTGGTTCCTTTGATAACATTCCCAGCCTGTCACTGTGAATCCTCTAGTACCTTAGGCCCTAGCCAGGGAGGTGAAACATCTGTTTATTTTTTATTTTGTTTCTTCTTCTTCACACCAGCTAAGATGTCGAAAATGTGGCATGTTTCACTGGAGCATTAGTGACAGACAGGTGACCTCTTTTATTTTATTTTATTTTTTTACTTTTATGTTTTTATTTATTTTGTTACACATCAGACAAAAATAATCAAAGGGTATGCACGTCAAAGAGAAGTGAAGAGGTTGGGAATAAGAAGAACAAAGGAACACAGCATGCGTTTGCTGCTTGTCAACTAGACCGCTGAGAAAGTTTAACACGGGGAGTGAGGAAAGAGGAGAAATAAGTTTAAAAAGAAAAATGTGGAGTCCTGGCTGACAATGTAGATCAACTGTCAGAGTTCCCGTCTAACATACATGAAGCCCTGGGTCCTATGACATGATACCACATACATCCATGACTGATGTGGCAAGACATGGACACAATAGCAGCATGATGGCAATGGGGCTAACTAACTACTTCATAAGTGAATTTATACCTGCTTCACAAGACCTAACTCATGCCTGCTACTTCAAAGAGCCAATGGTGGGGGAATTCGTAGGACCCAGGGATAAAACTGTTACTATTATCTTGTGAAACAAGCGTAGTAGCAAACTTCCCTCTAAATTCATGTCTCTCTACCAACAGGTTAGTGCTGCTCTCAGATCTCAGAGATCTCGCAACTGGTCAAAGTTCAGGGAATAAGTAACTGTGAGGGGCTCATCCATAAATAATACATCTATATCACATCCCTTGCTGAAGCTCAGGGACCACTGCAGGAAAGGGAATAGACTGTAAGAACCCAAGATCAGGTAGGACCAGAGCAAAACAGTGTCTTCTGGAAATGGCAGGGCTGCTGAGCTCATAGACTCGCAGCAGCTTATTGCCAGCACAAGACCTTGCCAGTCAACATTCCAGCATAAAGGAAAAAAGGGCTCAGGAGCCCTATAATGAACTGAGGAGCTGTGGACAGGTCATGGTTTCTGGAGGAGAAAAACCCAGTTTTCTTTAAAGCTTGTGGCTCCGAGTTGGCCACGCCCCCATGCCTGTCCCCATACTTGGATATGTTGACAGCACAATTGGAGTAGACAGGCTTTTAAATTAAAAATAAAAATGAGGACACAAAACTGAAGGGTATGGAGGTGGGGACAGATCTCAGAGTTAAGGAGAGGATTTGGGGTAAAAATGATCAAACGTGTTGTATGAAATTCTTAATAATATTTATTTTTAAAATATTTATTAAAAAATAAGTGTGGTGGCCCACATTTGCAACTGGATGGTAGGGGCTTAGGAAAGTTAGAAGTTCAAATTCATCTTTGGTTACATAGCTAGTTCAAGACCAGCCGAGGTTACATGAGAACCTGTCTTTAAAGAAAGAGAGAGAGAGAGAAAGGGAAGGTGGAGCCTGCCGAGAAGAGCCAGGAGAGCAGCAATAAATGCAGTAAACGTCACGTAGCAGCAGAACATGGGCTATGGAGAAAATAGGAAGGGTTTCTAAGGATGAGCTCTGTGGCTGCGTGGGTGGGAAACGGGATCCTGGTGATCTACGGGTTGTGGTGGCGTCGCTGTCTGCTAGTGGTAGTTACTTATCTGGAAACAGCCAAACAGGCTGCTTTGTACTGAGCTTGTTTCTGAGAACAATTATGGAGGAAGGCTACGTAGGAAACATTTTTTTTTTTTTAAACACTGGAGAACCACCAAGGAACTGAGAAGTTGCAATACCAAGATTATTTTCCCACCCACGGTAAAGTAAAGCTACAAATGTGATAAAAAGCTAAGAATCAAAGTTTCTAAACATTTGGAAGTGATGGGAAGCCTAGACTACATAGTGAGACCCTATCTCAGAAGCCTAAAAAGCTGGGAGGGCAGGATTGCTCAATGGGAATGGGTAAAGACATATGCCGCCACGCCTGATGATCTGAGTTCAATTCCCGGGCCTCACATTGTGGAAAAAGACAGTCAAATCATTCAAGATGTCCTCTGACCTCCATGAGCAAGTCAATACATGTATGTGTCCCTTCCAGTTAAATAAATAAACGGCTGTAATTTTAAATTGTCTAAAAACTAATGAGTAGAGTTAGCAAACAAAAAGGGGCAAAATTAGAAAAGATAAGAAAATAAGTAAGATGCAGACTAAATCAACAATTGAACAAACTATAATGCCCAAAACACATGACAAACGTTAGTATATAGAAGACACAAAATAAAAATATTTTAAATGACATAATTATCAAATGTCCATTTAGAAAATTGTAAGGATATCATGATAACTCTCGTGCCTAAAATTTTAATTAAAAAATGAAGTGGACAAGTTGCTCTAAAAAACTGCCTTTGCAAAAACTGACAATACTTTTTAATTCAAATATTTCATACTTAATAAAGACACTAAGTCCACTAATTTAAAATGGACGACACATTAAAAAAACAAGCAAGCAAACAAACAAGCAAAAAAAACTCAAGTAATTTCACTGGTGCATTCTCCCAACAGTTGATTCCTTCCAAGGAATAAGGAAAAAACCCAGAGTGGCAGAGGCAGAGGAGTTGAGAGTTGTGAGTTCAAGGCTAGCTTTGGCTACATTGTGAGAGCCTGTGTCACACAGAATAAAAGCAAAACAAAAAAATGGAGTGGGGAAGAAAGTTCTCAACATGTTTCCTGAAAAGAGCAAGATGTTATCAAGAATTTTTGCTTTTTTATTGTCTTCTCAATGAACTAACTTTTGGTTTTAACCAATTTTTTTCTTTAAAAAATTATTTTATGTGCATGAGCATTTTGCCTGCGTGCAGGCATGCATGTGAACTATGCATGTACCCTTAGAAGTCAGAAGAGGATATCATTAGATGCCCCAGAACAGGATTGATTTTGAGCCACCATGTGGGTACTGGGAATCGAACCCAGGTCCTTTACAAGAACAGCAGGTGCTCTTAACCCCTGAGCCATCTCTCCAGCCCCTAATGATGTTTTGATTCTTTTCCACTTATTCTTTATTCTTGTTCTTTATAATTTTTATTTTTCATTTCCTTTGGATTTTATTTACCCAATGTTAGTTTATGAGATAGATACTTAAGGTGTTTCTTTCTCCCCCTCTTTTTGTCTCTCTCGAATGTTTTTGGAGAAGATATAGCTATACAACCTATGTGGTTCTGGAATTCACTATACAACTTAGGCTAGGTTCTAACTTACCTCAGCCTCCCAGGACTTAGAGTACAGGCACATACCACCATGCCCAGCTATTTAATTTCTCTTTTTAAAGATATATCTTAATTTTTTGTAATTATGTGTATATATATATATATGTGGGGGTGTGTATTCGTACATGTGAGTTTAGGTGTCCACCCAGGCTATAAGTGGATGTCAGAATCCCTGGTGCTGCCCAGCATAAGTGCTAGGAATTGAACTGAGGTCCTTAGCAAGGATAGCATGCAGTCTTAACCACTGAGCAATCTTGCTAACCCTTAATTTCTAAAGAAAGCATTTAATGAAAAATCCCCTCTACGCCCTGTATTGGAATCACTCCATACATCTCAATATGTTGTATTTGCATTTTTATTCAGTTCAATTTTTTTGTTAAATTTTTCTTGTCGATACTGGATTATACTAAACCCAGAAACTTCTATACACCAAAAGATAGTCTCATAGGAGTGAGACAATAAGCTGGAGTAGAAGAAGTTATTTATAAGCATAAGCTTAGATTCTGAGTACAGGGAGATTCTAAATCAGAAAGAAAATGTCAGCACAAAAATAGGTAAAGAAAAAGGATATTCCACAGGAGAGGGTGAACAAATAGCCAATAAATACATGCCCGGCATTGGCGGGCATCAGACATGAAAGGTAAGACCACAGCAAGGCGCCTTAGACAAGACCCACCTGCTTAAATATCAGACTAAGAGAGGGAGAGGGTGATGATCAGTGAGTTGCTCACATAGTGGGGCCAGGAATGTTAGCACCATGTTGGAAAACCTTCATTTCCCAACCTGATGTTGTATGTACCCCATAACTTTGCAAATCTATTGTTAGGCATATACTCAAAAGCTAGAGAATGCTCTGCACCAAAAGACATGTGCACAGTTAATAATGCTTTGCGGTAAGTTGACTAACAGCACCCCCACACACATCTAGCAGCCAACGGTACCCCCTGGAAGTTGTAATTGTGTTACTTGGCAAGTGGTCTTTGTAGCCATAAGAGAGTTAAAAGTGTTGAAATGGGAGATTGTTTTCCACTATTTAGGAATCCTAACAATGCTGCAAGAGGGACACAGAAAAGTCAGTTACAAGTGGTGATGAAGCAGATTGCACAGAGGGAAAATGATACTACAAACCTAACTTTGCAGATAGGGAAATCATCTTGAGCCCAGAACTTACATGACCCCTGGAAACTGTGAAAGGCACAGCTGTGGGTTCTGCTCTTACAGTACCTTGTGTATCCCTGTGACCTCAGGACTGTCCAATTGTTGTAACCCAAGAATAGCCTCACAAACCACTCAGACTCTGGTCTTGGTCAGATATGGATGGTTTATTGAACTCCTGTTCCGAGCTGATTGTGATCAGGGCCACAGGAAACACTCAGGAGCCTAATTGTGATGTCAGTCTGTTTTCAGGGCAGGCTTTTTATAGGAAAACCAAGCGCAAAAGACAAGGAGGGACAATACATTTAAGTTTATTTTGGCCAACTAAACAAAGTATTATCAGCTAAACTTTAAGCTGATTAGTCCTAAGTGAGGTAAGTGAGGTGGTTGTTAGGATCTTCCAGAATACAACCAGAGTACAGCCAAGAGCAGAGACACATAGAATGCAACTAGAGTGCAGCCAAGTGTGGAGATACCAGAGCATGATTTACGACACCATTGAGTCATAGCAAAATATAAGGTTAGCTTGACCCTCTGGCAGGTTCTGTTAGTGTCAGCTACTTCTGGGAGCCAGAGTTAAAAAAAAAAATGGAACTTAATTTCACCTCATGAACAAAGATGGATCCGGAATACAGAATGGCTTCAGCTATGTCACAAAGAGCAAGTCTCAACACAGTGATGAATCTGGGTGTTTTCTGCCATATACGTTCACCGTAGTGTGGGACGGATAAATGGTGGCATGTGTATAGTGTAAGTTCAAAGGAGAGCCACAGTGATGGCTCATTGTTATGAGTACTTCCCGCTCTTCAGGGGACCTGAGTTTAGTTTCCAGCTTCCATGTTAGGCAACTCGCAATCACCTCCAACTACAGCTCCAAGAGACCGATGCCCTCTTCTCGCCTCCACAGGCACGCACAGAGATAAACAAACGTTTACATAAATAAAGATAAAAGCTAAATAACAACAACAAAAAATGAATGACAAGACTATCACAGTGAAGCGTCACAAGTGTGGGCTTAGACTATACACTTCACAGCTTCATTGGCACAAACTTAAAGATGCTATTCCATCCCTGTGTCCTCAGTGGGCATCCAGCAGGAGGAAACACTATTATAAGGTGCTGGGTATCTCAACTCGGATCCTTATGCCTGCATAGCGGGCACTTAATTGGTTGAGCCATTTCTATAGCCCCTTGTTTTTATTGTTGTTGTTTTCTCCTGGTTTCCTGAGACAGGAGCAATCATAGTCCAAGCTGGTTTCAGGCTCATTGATTAGGTGAGTCTGACCTTGAACTCCTGATCTTCTTGCCTTCACCTTCTTTCTGAGTACTGGGATTATAGGCATGTGCCCCCATGCCTAGTTTCATCTCACTTTCAAGACAAAGACCAAGTTGATTGGGAAGCCACTGTTGGTAATATTTTGATATAAGTATCATTTAAAGTATGTCACTATTACAGACATTGCACCCTGACATGCTTCAGCTTGCTGTGGGCACTTCTGAGGGCTAAATAAGAAAAGATCATTATCATTTCCTTTACAAACATACTTTTTATGTTAAGGAAGTATTTGCTGTTTAGGTAATGTGGTGTTTAATTTGCTCATTGTTTTATTGAGGACTTATAATGTCTATAACCTAGAATTAAATCATTTAATGAATCAGTGGTCATTATTGTTTGAAATCCCCATCTTCCAATTTCAAGATATTAAAATAGGGATGTAGAAAACATTAGAAAGCATCATTTGGTTTTTTAATGTGACTTCTGAGACACCAGCAAAGCTTCTCTGAGCTATAAACTGTCACATGCTTACAGTTCCTTAAAGTTTCCAGTTTTGGTGCATGATATGACTTCGCTGTCAGACACAGACTCTATCAAAATGGTAGGCTGAGCAAACAGTTGTTTACACTTGGTGTTGTAGCTGGCCTGACAGGGATGAAGATATTCTAAAAGGACACTTATATTCCTCCTTAAGGCTTTCAGATCATAAAACAAGGTACCCCAGGGAACTAGAATTTCCTCTAGGAGTCTCATGCTGGAAAAAGGGAAGCCTCAACTCAGGCATCAGACAGAGGACCTTGAGTTCTAGACAGGGATTTCACACAGTGTGGGTAACTTATCAGGCCTTCTTGTAGGAGAGATTGGAGAAGGACTGCACCATGACCAGGCCTGTTTAGCTAGGACTAACTCCTCCCCTCTGCTTTCACCTAAACTTTGTGCTAGGACCCTGGAGATAGCCGGGGTGCCTTCACTGGATCTGTTTGTCTTTCCCTATGTGGTCACACTGAATAAATAATCCCTTCCTTGTGTTTTACTTTTAATTTGGCTTTTAAGTTGGTTTATTGGGGACAGGTGGCTGAACCTGGCTTGCTAGGGCACAGGCTATGATCCTAAGTCTGGTAACTAAACGACCTAATTTGAGGCTATAGCTTGAGAAGAATTTTTGTTAGCTTTTTTGCTTGTAAATTTGTTTTACTAGATGGAATCTCGTGTAGCCCAAGCTGGCCTCAAACTATGTAGGATGATAAATAAAATAATAATAAATAATAAAATAGTAAAAATAGATATGGATGAAAGATAAATAAAATAATAAAAATAAATATGGATGAAAGATAAAGGGTGGAAAGAAAGAGAAGTAAATGCATACACATATACTAACAAGCAGATAGATCACACACATACATACCACACACACACATCATACACACACCAACAAGTAGATGTTGCAGGATATTTCATCACACTGTATGTGAACCCTGAGATTATGTTTTTTACTGGAAAAAAAAAAACCCGTTCCTAGTTATGGGGTGGCTCAGTCCTAGCACACACCTTTAATCCAAGAGCTTTCTGCTTGAATATTGTAAACAGGATTAAATAAAGTCAACTACAGGACAAGAGGCAGAGCAGTTGACAGAGAATAAAGATTAAAAAAAAACACAGAGAGTAAGAGGAAGTCAGGAGGATGAATAGAGAGATGCACAGAAAATAGAAAGGACATTCAGGTTTTTGTTGTTGTTTCGGTTGGTGTAGGGAAAGAGCTTCTCTTCTTTTGTGGCATTGGCTGGGGAGGAAGGCCAGATGGATGCTTTCTCTGACTCTCTCAGCTAACAGATTTTCACCCCAGCATATGGGCTTAGCTTTTTCAAAAACACTGCATGAGACAGCTTCTAGCTGACAAACATCACACACCATTTCACCGGGGGCTGTTTTCCATGGAGGATATACAAAAAACATTTCCACAGGCCACACTTGGGATCAAAACGAAAACATGTTTATATCCACTACATGTTCCCCTTTCTGTTAAAAAAATTGGCTTTTTGAAGACTCCAGGCTCCAAGGACCGGAAAATATTTTTAAGAAAATCATAGAAGAAAATTTTCCCAACTTAAAAAAAAGAAATGTCCATCAACATACAAGAAGCCTACAGAACACCAAATAGACTAGACCAGAAAAGAAAGACC
>CM053748.1:44330279-44367439 GCA_028658305.1 Pachyuromys duprasi | reverse complement strand
CTTCCCGCACCCCACCCTATGCAGAGAACCCAGGGGCTGGTGCTTACTAGGTTCCTGACTTAACTTTTCATTGTCAACTTCACACAGCCTAGAGTCATCGGAAAAACCAACGATTGAAGAATTTTCTAGACCAGACTTGCCTGCAATATGTCTCAGATTGTCCTGGTTTTTAATTGATGTAGAAGATCCCTGCCCACTGTGGGAAGCACCATCCCTTGGCAGTAAGTCTTGGGCCAGTTAAGGATGAGGCTGTGAACAAACCAGCAAGGGGCCTTTTTACATGGTTTCTAAGATAAACTCCTGCTTGAAATCTTGTCCTGATTTCCATCAGCGATGGATTGTGACCTGGAAGTGTAAACCAAATAGATTATTTCTTCTTTTTGTTGCTTTTGATCAGGTTTTTTCAAAGAACAGAAGAAAACTAAAACCTTAGCTAAATATTCTACCACTGAGCTAAATCTCCAAATTTAATACAGTTATGATTTGCATTTACCTTATGGCTAAGGATTTGAGCTTTTATTTAAAAAATTGTTTATTTATGTATACATATTTTTAAATTTTCTGTTCAATTCATTTGTTAATTTACTGATTTGGTTCTTCTTTTGTTATTTAAATTTTGAGTTCTTTATATATTCTGTATATATCTTTAAAATATTTACATACCCTTAGGTACCACTCTCAAATCTCTCTCCCCATCCCTAAACCATCACCAATCTACTTTTTCTTTATGGATTTGCCTATTTGTGAATATCTCATCTGAAAGAATCATACAGTACATGTTCTTTTGCGTCTGCCTTCATCCGTTGAACATACTGTCAAGGACCATCCATGTGATAGCATAGACTAGCATTTTATCCTTAGCTGAATTTAGCTGAATTTTTAGCTGACGCCCTTGGTACAAATTACTCTGTTATATAGATAAAACTACATCCTAGTCTTAATTTCCAAAACTTGTTTCACAGTCTCTGAACTGGGTTTCTTGTATAAGATACGATACATGGGCTGGAGAGATAGCTCATCTGTTAAAGGCTAAGCTCACAACCAAAAATATAAGATACTATACATGTGTCATGGGTATATTGTGTCTTTTACCTTCTGTAGACCAGGCTGGCCTCCAACTCAGAGATCTACCTGTCTCTGCCTCCCAAGTGCTGGGATTAAAGGCATGTGCACTGCCACCCAGCTCTCTATTACCTTTCTGAGGGTAATATTCATTTTTTTTTCCTGAAATCATCTTCCTCAAGCCCTGTCTGTTTCCTCTGGGCTCCATTCAGTCTCTGACTTAAAGCCTTCATACTAAAGGCCTTCCTCAAGTACGTGGTGAACTTTGTGTTGATCAGTGTTCAGTGTCTTCTGGGTTTGTCAGTGGGTGGGCCTTACCACAAGATGATGTCAGAGCACCTGGCTTCTTCTCTTGAGCTCGCCAGACCCCCCAAGAAGCACCATTCACTCTGCAGTTCCTGGACTGGAAAGTCACCATAGTCTGCTAGGCAGCCACCTAGCGGAAAAAGTGGTATTCTGGGGCACTGTCTCAGGATACGGCCTGTGCCTGTGGTTTCTAGGGGTCTTTCTGGAGTCTCATACCACATATCCTGGATCAGAGGATCTCTGCTTCACCTTTTGCAAAGCAAATCTCTGTCACCTGCCAGATGGTAAAATAAGAGTAGCCCATGGCTGTGTGAGTTGGGGAATCATATCTGACAGCAGCTTCTGTGGACTGCAAATCAAGTCTCTTGTTTTCTTCCTGTCTCTACCCTCTTTGATGAAGACGTGACTGGAGCTTCCAGTTCATCAGACTTTTGAGGGTCCACACTAGACTCGGTCTGCCTTTTGTTTGTCATCCTCAAGAGTGGGCATTTAGCAGAATGGAAAAGGTGGACAGAAAATGTGAAATCCTTGGTACAAACACTGAGCTGCTTCCAAAATCCTGCTGACACCATTTGGGTTGCATCAGCTTCTACATCGTCTAGTTTCATTTTTCTCTGGCTGGAAAGCATAGTAGGCCTGGAAGGGAGGTAGAAACATTGGGACATAGTCTATCTACAAAGTGAACAGCAGGATTCCAGTTTTAGATGGCCAGTCAAGTCTAGGTGAGGCATTTGTCAGAGAGTGCTCAGGCTGGGAGCCACACCAACGTGTTTACTTAAAATAAGAAAAAAGGAGGGTCTGGGGAGTTGGTTTGATGAGTAAAGTACTTGCTGTGCAAGATTAAGGACATGAGTTCAGATCCAGGATGCACATAAAAAACAAACGAACTAAAAACAAAACAAAACAAAAAAACCCAGGTGCAACAGTAGGCAGCATTCTGGTGAGGGTAAGGAGTATGAGAAGGCAGACCTTGGGGATTCACTAGCCAGTCAGTCTAGACAAAATAGCAAATGCTAAGTTCAGTGAGAGACCCTGTTTAAAAAATAGGGTGGAGGGGCCTGTTAGGTGGCTCAGTGAGTAAAGAGCTTTCCCTTACCTGACGACCTAAGTTAGATCCTCAATACCCACACGCTACAAGGAGAAGACACACACACACAAATAAATAAATGTAATTTAAAAAAATTTGAAGTAGAAGCTTCTACTTCTACACATATGCACACGTACACATGGATGAGCACGCTGGCACATATGCATATGCTTGCACACACATACACACACAACACAGAAAGAAAAGACTATTAAGTCTTAAGACCATTAAACCACTTCAGACTTTTATCTAGCAAATAAGTCTAAGCAAATAAATCTCTAAAGTGGCTACCAAGTTTTCTTGTCAGTTGTCAAGAAGCAGCTGCATGTAAGCAACAATAAGGGACATCCATTCTATAGATAACTGTTCTTTCTCTTACAAATATACATATTGGTTAGGCCATTTTGCTTCTCCCAGATGCTGCTGAGGCTGGTGATGACAGTGGAGGCTGACAGTTGCGTAGCATAGAGTGTGTCCAAGCACTTGGTGTCGGCATTTCATCCTCTCGCAAGCGCTTTATATTGGTCATCTTGCCCTCACAACTGCCATTTCCTAAAGTTACTATTATTTCACAAGGAGGATGGTATGTTGCAGAGTAGTCATGTGACCTGCACAGGTTCGTGCAGCCAGACTCAAATGAGCAAACACTCAATGATGTACATAGGATGGAGGGCTCACGTAGGGTGGGGGAGATGACCCAGGCTGGAAAGCGCTTTCTGTGCAAACACAAGGATCTGAGTTTAATCCTCCAGACCCCACATGAAAAGCCAGGCATGTGATGCATATCTGTGTTCCCAGAACTGCAGGGTGTTCATGGGAGACAGAAGGGCAAATCTTTAGGATTTGCTGGTCAGCCTGTGTAGCCTTCTTGGACAGTTTCAGGCCTGTCTCAAAACAAAAGCTGGATGACTCCTGAGGGATGACACCCAGGGTGGACTTCTGGCCTACACCCCGCCCCTCCCACACACGCAACAAAAGGAAGGAAGGAAGGTCAGAATCTGAACGGAGAAAACCTTTCTTTAGATCCTCTGTTCATATAGTCTACTGTACACAACAACATTTGAATTTATATACCACCCTATAATTTATTTTAGTCATTATGCTGCAATTACTTGGTTATACAGAGCTACGTGAGACCATTTTCATGCATATATAGGATGTGCCTGGAGCCTGTTCTTCCACACCCAGCTGCCTTCCCTTTTTTTTCTCTCCCTTCTCATGAGTGTCCTTTGTTTCTTATACAGTTTTGTTTCTGGTTTCACGTCATGCTCACATGCTCTGGTATGCCTTTCTGCTGCTGTGATAAGATGCTTCAGCCAGGAAAGGACTCACTTAGCTTGTACGTCCAGGTCACAACCCTTCCTCGAGGGAAGAAGTCAGGGCAGTAGGTTACGTAGAAACTGAAGCAGAAACCGTTGAGGAAGGTGGCGTCCTTCAGAATGTCCTCAGCAATTCTGCTTAGCCAGCTTTCTTACACAGCCCAGGCCCACCAGCAAGGGGCTGTTCCTCCCACATCAATCAACAGTCAAGCCAGTTCCCCACAGAGATGGCCACAAGCCAATCTGACTTCCGCAATTCCTCAACTAAGACTTTCTCTTCAACAACTTAAGTGCAAGTTATAAATTGTTCATAAAAAAATTGGAAAATATTTTCCCATAGAAATTACATGAATCATAGTGCGCAACTGCATAGATGAGCCCACAGATGTCAGGGCATTAGTTAACTACATAGACTGACACTCTTCAGGGCTTGCTGTGAGCAGGAGCCAAGCAAGAAGCCGAGGGTTGGTGGCCACAGCACCGCCACCTCATGGAGGGGAAAGGCACGGGAACGAAGGGGTCTGAGGGCTTGAAACATGGCAGCTGGCTGGCCATAGTTCTTACATGCATGGCTGTGCACATAAACACAAGGGAGCCAACCAATCAAAGAGCTTTTCCAGAACAACAGATAACCTACATCTGAGGGACATGGGATCCCTACATCTTGCTTAATAAGGGTAGAGAGAGTCTAATGACCAGCCTCAAGCCAGCTGAGAGCCATTTGCAGAGAGAGCACATATCCAAGGAAGGCTGATTTCCCAGAGGACCCCGCCACTTTCTCTCTAGTCATTAGGCTCCTGCTCCCACTGTTAACCTCCAGACCTTGGGAGTTACAGGCTGGCTTTGTCCTGAGGTGACACGCAAGAGCCTGCTATTCTGAGTGGAGGCAGCCCGTTTTAATGAGGCCTTCAGAGTTTTCCGTGCTTCCAGAATAGGGATCTTCCTGAAATAAAGCACTTTTCCAACTTGATGTAGGCTAGGAGCTGGGCCTACTCCTCTTTTAGTTGGTTAATTATAATAATTACAACTGTATTAATCATCCCGTTATTCATTTATTGCCTTTGCTCATTCTGAAAATTACACAAGGGAACCGAATATGGGTTTGTTTGGGTTATCCTTTTGTCCATGAGATTCCTGGATGTCCTGAAATTGCAGCAGAGTAAAAAAAAATCCTATGCAGAGGGATGGCGTATCTTGTTATGTTCAAATTTTTATTTTCACTTTAACTTTTTCTGACAGAAACTAACCCAACCTGTTTCCTGTCAACCTTTGTTAAATATCAGATGATATATATGTATATATATACATATACATATATGACATATATACGTGTATATATATATGTATGTGTATATACTTGAGTCCACAGGGTACAGGACTGTGGGGCAGGGACTGCTGGGGCTATGTTGCCTTCTGGGAACCTTAAACAAACAAGACCCACTTGTAACAGTTACTTTTCTCATCGCTGTGACAAAGTTGTCATTTGGGTCCTATCTTTTGCTTCAGAGCTAGTTAAACCGGGGGCTCTATGAACCCCCACCTCAGGACAGGGGCTAAGGTTACTTCTGTCGTGTCACTACTGTGGGTCCAGGACACCCACCAGTCCTCACGAAAGCAGGATTTGTCACTGTGGTATGATGGCCCAGGGGGGGAGAGTTCTTAGGGTCAGACAGCATCTTGCAGGGGATAGGAGCAGTTGAGAAGGCTTGAACTCCTGCTGTATGTCTCCCGGAAAGTGCACTGAGCTTGCACATCTGGAAAGCCCTCTTCCTGGTCTCCAAGGCTGAAGGTGGGGCTCATCCTGTGGGGCAGAACAAATGAGAAGGCCCACTGCTGCTGTGCTAAGTTAGCTCACGCTTAGCAGTTTAAAACAACCTAGATTTGTTTTACCTTGGCATTCCTGAAGTCCGAAATCTGAACTGGATATTGAGAGTCCCACCTTCAAAGTCCCTCTAGCCACACAACACAATGCCCTCGCATGTTGGGGGTTGGGACACGGACATGATGGGTGGTCTTTATCCTGCTCACAAGGTTTTCCGAAAAACCTCTATACTGTGGCTCTCAACCTTCCTAATGCTGCCACCCTTTAATACAGTTCCTCATGTTGTGCTGACCCCCAACCAGGAAATTATTTTCACTTTGCTACTTCATAATTGTAATTTTGCTACTGTTGTGAATCCTAATGTAAAGATCTATGAGGATTTTGTGATGTAGGAGTTAAGAATGTAAAAGGACTTTAACATAATCCAGGATTAGCCTGCCTTTGCGCAAGTATCCTCACACCCTTCACATCTTTTGGAAAGTCCAGACCATACCAAAAAAATTCCTTTTTTATGCTTCCTTTTTAATGATTGGGAGAGGGAAAGCCAGGTTTGGGGTGCAGCTTAGCAATGGAGTACTTACCTACAATGAGCAGAGCCGATTTGGTTTCCAGAACCAAACAACAAGATGCACAAAAGAAAACTCATGCAAATAATGTTGTCTTCCTCTTTAAAGGGGGCAGAGATGATTCATGAGTTCGCAGTTATGAGCAGTTGCTGTTCTTACAGAGGACCAGAGCGGAAGTCCCAGCACCCAAGTCCAGCAGCTCACAACTACCTGTGACTCCCGTGCTGGGGTAGCTGGTGCCCTCTTGTGGCCTCCTCATGTACCTGCACAGATATGGTACACAACACAGATATACACATAACTAAAAATAAAGCAATTTATCACTTTATCTAGCTAGCGATGGTTAGAAGCAGGAGGACATATGCATGCCTGCATGCCACAGTGTAAAATGGGTGACAGAGGACAACTTTCGGGAGTCAGAGCTCTCCTTCCAACGTGTGAGCTCCAGGGATGCAAACCAGGTTATCAGGCTCAGTGCCAAGCACCTTTAACTGCTGGGCCATCCTGCAGGTCCTTCTGTTTTTGATGTAGAACTGACCAAATATGAAAACAAAAGATGATCTAGGTGGTGACGTGAATGAACATTTTGCATGGAAATGTGATAGAATATTTTGCATGAGAAACATCTAAACAAATTAAGCAAAGATGGTCACAACTGTCTCCTCTTCCCTCTGCCAGTTCAGGAACCAGCCTAAGGATTCCATGCTGAGATCCTATTTGCTTGTACAAATGATCCCTATGAGCATTTCTCTGTAGTGGTGCTTATTAATCTTGCTGGAGGATTCTGGGATTATTTAGCAGTAGGTCACCTATATCCTCAGGAAGTGCATTCCAGCGTCTTCAGCACATGTCTGAACCTTGTTGTGGGGTCTGCTCAAATCCAACATAATCCAAACACCAGGTCAATGCAGTTGACAAAAATCTATTGTAATCAAGCCAGTATTGATTGATCAGGGCCACAGATCTGAGACCCTGAGACCAAGAGAACTGAGACCCTGAAGGGACATTATACAGCATATTTAAAGGATAAGACCAGAAGGCGAAGGAGAGCAGGATGGGCTGTAGCAATGTCCAATCATATTTTAACATAAGGGGTTGAACAAGGGAGTTTCCATCAATCAGAATAGGAGTTGGTTCCCGGGCCTGGGAACATGAGCTTAGTTTGACCCTGTCAGAAAGATGGAGTTGTCCTTGAGATGGCTGGATTCAGACAACTGTCTCCTTACACCAGAAGCTGTTCAGCTATTGGGAAGACCTCAGCTCCGCTAGGACATGGGACCTTGAACTTAGTTTCTCAGTCATTATATGGAGATGAAAATGAAATGGTAATACTTAGAATAAGTTTCTTTTGCTTGTTCCCAACAAGCCTGAGAATTGGATCAAGCCTGACAAACCAAGCCCTGCAAAGATACGCGTTCTGATAAAGGAGATAGCTCTTGAGTGACTAGCAGGCTGGTGGCTCAGGACGGACCTCCTGGACAAATTGGTGACTCAGAAGGGATGTAACAGAATGCCTTGAGATTTCACCATGCTGCTCAGAGTGGGGTGCCGTTTAGAATATATGAAGAGCTGACTTCTGGAGTTTTCCATTAAACATTTTTAAAGCACGGTTGTTCGTACAGGTGAGGCAATTGAAACCATAGAAACAGAGCTATAAAGGAGCAGGGCCTCGTGTGTCACAAACTGAGCGAGTTAAAACAGCAGACCTTGCCCTCAGCCTTATGAGGCTTAGAGTCTGAAATGAAGGCAAGCATAGAGCCATTCCATCTGAAGGCCCCAAGAGAAACTCAGCTCATGCCTTTCTCTAGTCTTTGACTTCACTTTGTCCTTCTCTCGTGTCATAATGTTGCAAATAATTGTCACATCTTTCTTATAGGAACACCCATCATAAGATTTCTGGCCCTTGAGCCAGGATGACTCCATTTTTAGATTCTGGACAAATTATACCAACAAAACTCTTATTTACAATTAAGTTTCCAATTCATAGATGTTGAGGTTCAGTACTGGGTGGCCTCCCCTTTTCTGAGGAGAGGGGGAGGATAGTGGGGAAGTAAGGTGACAGGAATGAACTGGGGGGAGAAAGGGGAGGAGGGGCTGTGACTGGGATGTAAAATAAATCGATCGATAAATAAATAATAAAGAAATAATTTTTAGTTATAGATAGATAGATAGATAGATAGATAGATAGATAGATAGATAGATATAATTAAATCATTTTTCTCTTTCCCTTCTCTTCCTCCAACTTCTACCATGGACCTCTTCCCCTTACTTTCACTCAATTTCATGTCCTCTGGACTCTTTCTTCCATTGTTGTTATGTAAATATTTAAACTGTGTGTGTGTGTGTGTGTGTGTATTGTCGTGTGAGTGTATGGGTGTGTAGTGAGTGTGTGTGTATGAATGAGTGACTGAGTGTGTAGTCTGTGTGTGTGTGTGTGTGTGTATTATTCTAGAGTGTATATGTCATTTCAAGGCTGACCACTGATACTGGATAGCCAACATGGGCTCTTCCCTCTTCTCCGGCTTTCTGCATTCCTTAGTTGCCTATCGCTCTTTGTCTAGGGCTGAGGTCCGTGAGCTTTCCCCATCTCATGTCATCATGTTTATTGGTGGAGTCCTTGTTTATATCTTGTCCATAGCATTTTGGGAACATCCTTTCAGCCTTCTCTGTAAACCTGACAGTATCTAGCTTTTTCCCATTCTGCCTACGTGTGTGTGTGTGTGTGTGTATTATGTCGGCTCACATCTGTGCACTCATGTCTTTCTCTACCACTTTCCACCTATTTTATTGTTTGAGACAGAGTCTCTCAGGGGCCCTGGAGCTCACCGTGTTGGCTGCACTGACTGGCACACTCTCGGGATCCGCCTGTCTCCACCCTGCTGACAGCGGCACCTAGATCTAGAGATCTAGATGCAGATCCTCATGTGGGTGTCCCAGGCACTTAGCCCACTGGGTCATCTCCCGAATCGCCACTGTTTTCCTTTTCTGGGACAGGATTTCATGCTGTAGAACAGGCTGGCCTGGAACTTACCACAATTCTCCTGCCTCCACCTCCCAAGTGCTGAGCCCTCGCACATCCTCCAGAAAAA
The DNA here is from genome assembly GCA_028658305.1 of Pachyuromys duprasi. NCBI lineage: Eukaryota > Metazoa > Chordata > Mammalia > Rodentia > Muridae > Pachyuromys > Pachyuromys duprasi. The sequence continues at coordinate 44,358,188 of CM053748.1, read as the reverse complement.
TTCTAAGTGTTTTGATCTGGTTTCTCCCAGAAATCATTTGGTGGCAGTTTTCTAAGCCTTGGAACTAGCTCACTTGCCACTTGTCTCTCCCGGATTAAGAAACAGCTTTTCTCAAGAAGGCAGCTCTGCACACGACCACATGGTGCTTTACAACCCTTGAACATAAATTGGAGAGACTGCTCATAAGTTCCCACTTTTAAAAGGCTCCTGTAAACACAGCAGACCGAGTGAGGACGTGGCTGTAGAAAGCCTGAGTTCCACTGAGAACTGAAGTTGTAATGCAGAACAGAATATCTGCACTTCTCAGGCGCCAGCCAGGGGCCGTTCAACTGGAATGCTTTCCAGGTGAAGAAAGCCAAGTGGACTCTTTTCTGATGGTAACAGATAGGCGTTAAGTCTGGTAGAAGGATGGTGCTCTGGCTGTCCGTCTATAACCTAAAATGCTTCTTAATCTCACCAGCTCTCTTTTTATCTGTAAATTGGATCTAATAATGGAACTGTTATCTAGCAAGGCTGGGGATGTAGCTCAGCTAGAAGAGTACTTGCCTCATATGCACAAGGTCCTGGGTTCAATCCCCTGTACCACAGGCACTATCCTGTAAGGTGAGGCAGCAGGGTCAGAAGTTCGAGGTTATCCTTGGCTATATATGTAGTGTGGTAGAGCCGCCCATGGGCTATGTGCTTATTACTATAGCAGAGACACATGGGCTGATTTTGACCTGTGCCTTTTTTACCAGAACTTGGAGGTGTGCTGAGTAGCATTATTTGGGGTCTCACATGCCTGCTGTATGTTACTATGATTTTCAAAAGCCTTTCCTCCTTTTTTACTTACACCATGTATAGCTGAGCTAAATTTTAACTCCCCTCACCTCAGCCTAAAGTGATAACCTGGCCACTGCCCAATACTAAAGGCTGATACCTGGTCCCACCCAAGCCCTGCCTTTATGCAGAAGATTGCCAGTGCTGAGGGGATGCTCAACCAGGGGTAAGATCACGATTCATGTCTTCCCTGACCCCAGAAGCCACTTGTTGCTAAGGCCAATCTTCAGCTTAGTCTATCTAGGAACGAGCCTGTCTAAACTCAGCCATACCCTAGACCACCTAGGTCTTCGGCCGTAGCCTTCTCTCTTTTCTGACTTCTCCTGCATTTGTTCCTTCTGTGCCTGGCTCTCAACCTTATAGAGGCCACAGTCCAGTCTCTGTGTCCCTCTGGCCTCCATCAGATTCTCTATGCTCCTGCTCTTGGCCTTCCCCGCTTCCCAGAAGGACAATCACACATCAATAAGTCTGATGACTCTTTCCTGGGAGAAGCCACAGCCATGCAGGACACGCGTGCATCCTCATAGGCACATGACCGCGACACCTCACTGATAACTATGAGACAGCAGAGGTGAGTCCCTCCTTTTCTCCCTCCCCCTTCTCTCTTCTTTTTTTCCTTTCCCTGAGACAAGGTCCCGCAACATTCCCAAGGCTGGCAGTAAACTCATGGTCATCCCCCTGTCTCAGCATTTTCAGTGTTTGGATTACATGGTTATTTTTTGTTTGCTTGATTCCTTGCTTATTTTTTTTTATTTCATAAAGCTCCATGTAATATTGAACTGATCATTTTAAAGTCGATAATTTGGTGGCATCTAGGACATTAACAACATAAGCTAGGACTACCTTGATCTGGTTCAAACATTTTCATCGCTCTGAAATGAAAACTTACACCTTCGAAAAGTCATTTTTTTTAATGATATAGTGACTCATAACTGTAATGTCAGTACTTGTGAGGCCAAATTGGAAGGCTCACCATGCCAGCCTTGGCTACAGAACAAGACCTGGTCTCAAAAAAAAAAAGAGAGAGAGAGAGAGAAAGAGACAGTGATGTGGACATGGTTCAGCAGGTATCTGCCACCACGCCTGACAACCTGAGTTGTCCTAGGATCCAAAAAGTAGGAGAGAGCTAACTCCTGCAAGCTGTGCTCTGACCTCCCCTCGTGAGCCATGGCACAGCATGCCGCACACACACACACACACACTCTAGAAATGTTTGATGTTTTCTAAAAATTTATTTCATTTTTAATTGTCTGTGTGCACATGTCCCTTGACCACTAGGTAAAAACACATTCTAGTTGTCCCATCTTCTTGATGACTGGTCCTTTGTGTGGAGGTGCTTCTCACACCTGCGGCAGCCAGGGACCAACTCCTCATGCTTTCCTCTTTCGTCCCCTACGTTAGCTTTTTCAGACGAGATCTCTCCCTGGGCCTAGAGCTCACCTCTTCTGAGAGTCTGGCTGGCCAGCAAGCCCTGGAGGTCTAGAAGTACAGCTCATGCCTGGTTGTTATTTGGATGCTGGGGATCTGCACTCGGGTCCTCATGCTTGCACCCCTAGCGCGTCGCCCGCCGGGCCACCCCTGCAGAACCCTTTCTACTTATAGATTGACTCGGGGCCTACATTGTGGCCACCCAGCCTTCAGTGGCTGCTGCTGAATCGTTTTTACTTTCAACATAATGTGTCTGTCTTTAGATCAACTGTTGGTTTCATACAGATTTCAAACACTTGCATCTTTTAATGAATAGGTTTTACTCTTAGACCAGTTTTAGATTTATGAAGAAGTGGAGGGACCCACTCTGCTTCTTCCCCTCCCCTTTGCACAGTTTTTGCTGACACTTTTATTTAAAAAAAATTGTGTTGGTCTAGTGCATAAAAACCTTCTCTTTGCGTTGCATTATCCTGTGGGTTTAACAGGTGAGTGGTGTCTGTATCAACCATTACAGTTTCATCAGAACGATTTCTCTACTTTTCAATTAGCACAGAATAGCTGACAGAACAATTTAAGGGAAGAAGGGCTTATTGTGACTCATAGTTTGGAAAGAACACTCTATTATGGGGAAGAAAGCATGCCAGCTGAATACTCTTGGCTCACTATGGAAGGGGCATATAGGAGCTGCTTGTTGGATGGTGCCAACCAGGAAGAAGAGATCTCTACAACCCTCAAGGCCTACCCCTACAGTCACCCACTTTTTCCAGCTGGACTTTACCTTCTAAAATGTTCCACAACCTTGCATCATCCGGGGACCAAGGGTTCAAACATTCAGGGACATTTCACCTTCCCACCTAACAGTGAGTGTGTCACTCTTTGCTGTGATAAAATAGCATGACCTGAAGCAACTTAGGAATGAGTTTGTTTTGCTTTAGAGTTCTAGAGAGCCACAGTTCATAGCAGCAGGAAGGGCGTGGTGGCCAGGGCAGGAAGCTGAGGAATCACAATTTAGCCGCACACACAGAGAGCAGAGACAGTAAACTGGAGGGTGAGCAAGGCTACAGGGCCCTCAAAGCCCCCCACCCTGTCCTGCGCTTCCTCCAGAAAGGCTCCACCTACTGAAGGCAGCATAACCTCTCCAGCTAGGAAAAAGTGTTCAAATCCATGAGCCTGTGGTGGAGAGTTCTCATCCAAACCATCAGAGTCAGCTTAGCCTCTTTGGATTTAAAGCAATGCCATTTAATATGCATAGATTAATATATACCATTAATACCAGATGTTGGACAGATAAAGTGCTTACTATATCCCTGAAACTTCCACTTCCACCATTTTGCTGGCTGTTTGCTATACGGTTTCTTTTCACCTCCAGTTGCTACAGTGTTGCTTTCTTTGGTGTTTGGCTGACTTTTCTTGCAGTATACCATTTTACTTTGCTCCTTCATTTCTGTTTTGTCTTTTTCGTGGTTTTTTTTTTTTAAGTGGTTGCCTTGTGTGAGGAAGGACAGACAGAAGAGAAGTTGAGAGAGACACAAATGGAAATGTTGTGAGAAACACTTCAAATAGAAAATATTGCAGTGCTGGTTACCATGGCCCTTAGAAAGTAAGAGTCTGTGTGTGCTTGCTTGTTTTACTGAGGTAGGTTCCATGTAGTCCAGGCTGACCTTGCTCTCACTCCATAGCCAAAGCTGGCCTTGAATGCTGTTTGTTCTTCTTCCTCCTTCCTCCTCTCAAGTGCCGATATTACTGGTATGTTGTTGATTATTCATATTTATAATTGAATTGTCTTTTAATTAACAGTGGTCATTCTTAAAGTGGTATATGCAAATCACCACACAGAGACTAGGATGTATTTAGTTAACCTAGAGCACAATGCTGGGCAATGATTACTCCATTCTAAACCTCCACGCCCACATAGTTTCCTTCCATTTAGATTTCCCACATTTTACTTGCTTTTAGTCATATCCTAGGTCCTGTTCATCTTTCCTGGCTGTTCCAAATCCTGTCCTCTCCAATCTTTCTTCATGGCTTCTCTCCCATTTGCTTCTTTCTCCTCCCCTCCAGACCAGGATGCCCCACCCTATTCTCTTCATTGCTCAGCACTGGCTGGTTGATTTATTGACAATACAGAAAACAAATGATGACATGTTTACACAAACTTGAGACCGGTGATGCTTTGAACAAAATCACAATGCAATGTATGGATTGAAACCAGAGAGTAGGGTAGAGAAATCAGCATGTTAATGAACAACGGAAAATAGTGTATATTCCACAAGAACATTATACCAACACTGGTATGTGCCGCCACACCCAGAGAAAAGTCCTGGCATTTAAAGTACTTAAGGGTGACATTTTAAAAAAAAGTTAACATTTATATTTCATTTATATTTTATGTACTATTTAAACTGGAAGGGATAGCATCTTTAAAGTACAATGACTGAAAAGAAAAAAATCTGTTTTACATAATTCAATGTCGTTTTACCTAATGTGAATGTATTTTTTTAAGTGTAAAATGTACTAATTTAAAGGAAAAAAATAGATGGTTATTTTTCAAGGAACCTTAAGAAAAAAAAAAAAGCTACAAGCCAGTTGTGGTGGTACACACCTTTAATCCCAGCACTTAGGAGGTAGAGAGGAGGATCTGAAGTTCGGGGTCATTCTCAGCCTGGGACACAGGAAACCCTGAGTGAACAAGCAACTACAGCAACAAAACAAAAGGAAGGGAGCGTTATATGGCCCATCCCTGACAGTGACCTTCCGACATTTGGAGATGCTGCACTGGAACTATCCTGCTCCGCCCTGAAATAAGCTCAGAAGAGAAGTACTAAGCAGGAGGCTCAGGATGTGGAGACAGTTGCCTAGTAACCCCAGGAGGTGCTCACTGTAAGCTTCTCCTAAGCCACACCCTGGAGAGCCAGGAGCAGGGGGCTTTTTCATTTAAGGTACTCAAATATCTGTAACCAATCGTAAACTAAGCTTTCTTGCCTTCGTCATTGAAGCTGCTCAACAAGCTGCTTAACCACGGTTTTCAATCACACAGGTTATAGAGATCATCTTAGTTTTCTTAAATGAGGTCCATTTTTACTCAGAGCAGATGTAATCACTACCTAATGTCTAACATATCACAAGGGCTTTTACGACATAAAGGTGATAATACCACTTGTTGCTTCTTTTTTTTTCTTTTTTAAAATTTTATTTATATGTTTATTTATTACAATTTATTCACTTTGTATCCCTGCTGCAGCCCCCTCCCTCATCTCCTCCCAGTCCTACCCATTCTCCCTCTTCTCTCCTTATGCCCTTTCCTTAGTCCCCTGATAGGGGAGGACCTCCTCCCCTTCTATCTGATCCTAGCTTATCAGGTCTCATCAAGGCTTGTTGCATCATCTTCCTCTGTGGCCTGGCAAGTAGCTGCAACTCCAAGGGGAAGGTGATCAAAGAGCTGGCCACTGAGTTCATGTCAGAGATAACCCCTGTACCCCTTACTAGAGAACCCACTTGGAAGCTGAGCAGTCAACAGGCTTCCTTTGAACAATAGCCAGAATCTGGAAACAACCTAGATGTCCCTCAATTTGAGGAATGGATACAGAAAGTGTGGTACATTTACACAATGGACTACTATTCAGCATTTAAAAACAAGGAAATCATGAAATTTGCAGGCAAATGGTGAGAACTAGAAAGATCATCCTGAGCGAGGTATCCCAGAAGCAGAAAGACACATATGATATATACTCACCCATAAGTGGGTATTAGCCATATAATATAGGATAAACATACTAAAATCTATAGTCCTAAAGAAGCTAAGCAACAAGAAGGACCCTAGGGAAGATGCTTAATCTTCATTCAGAAAGGCAAACAGGATAGACATAGGAGAAGACAAGGAACAGGACAGGAGCCTTCCACAGAAGACCTCTGAAAGTCTCTATCCACCAGGGTGTCGAAGGAGATACTGAGACTCATAGGAAAACTTTGGGTAGAGTGCCGGAATCCTTATGGAAGAAGAGGGAGATAGAAAGACCTGGTAGAGACAGGAACTCCACAAGGAGACCAACAGAGCCAAAATACCTTGGCCCAGGGGGACCTACAGAGACCGATACGCCAACTAAGGACCTCTTGTTGCTTCTTCTTCTTTTTTTTTTTGTTCTTTTTTAATTTATTTTTTTCTTTTTTTTAAATTTTTTATTAATTACACTTTATTTTCTTTGTATCCCCCATAAACCCCTCCTTCCTCCCTTCCCAATCCCATCTTCCTTCCCCCTTCTCCACACATGCCCCTCCCCAAGTCCACTGATAGGGGGAGGTCTTCCTTTCCTTCCTTTTGATGCTAGTCTATCAGCTCTCATCAGGAGTGGTTGCATTGTCTTCCTCTGTGGCCTGGTAAGTGTGCTCCCCCATCAGGGTGAGGTGATCAAAGAGCAGGCCAATCAGTTCAAGTCAGAGGCAGTCCCTGTTCCCATTACTATGTAACCCACTTGGATACTGAACTGCTATGGGCTACATCTATTCAGGGGTTCTAGGTTTTCTCCATGCATGGTATTTGGTTGGAGTATCAGTCTCTTGTTGCTTCTTTAAAGCTTGGGGCAGAGAAAGAGAGGATGATTAGAGACTTCTAGCTCACTGCATTCCTTGATCTGAAGAAAGAGGAAGACAGAGGTCGCTTACTCCCCAGACATGGTTAAGGAGGAGAAACAGAGACATTAAAACAGGTAGAAAGAGAAACTGGCTTTATAGTTGCTAGGCATGAAGTACTAAGATATATAAATAGTATCCCTACATAAGCTACCCCTGTCAAAACCAGAACCTGGGCAGTGAGCAGAGAAAAACAAGAAAATGAATAACAAATGCTGGCACACTGGCCAGAGGCCATCTAAGTCCAGGCAGCATCAACAGAGCAAAGAAGGCTGCCAGAGTTAGAACTGTGGGATGCAATTAAAATATTATACAGGGTAGATGTGTGTAAAAGTTCTAAACAACAATCTGAAGAATTGAAAGGGTCCATGGTCTTATTGAGGTACTAATTCTTAACCAGGAGTGGTTTGCCCCACCTAGGAGACATTGGTCAATGTTTAGAAAGAAGAGGAGAACAAGTAATGTATTAGCCGTTGGCTGTGTTAGGGGCATCATTCAATGCCCAGAGCGAAGAATCATCTTGCTCCAGTGTCAGCAACGCCACCCTCGAGAAGTCCTCATGTGAGCAAATGATGCGGCCTGGTACACATCTCCCAGACGGTCTGACTGGGTTGAGCACAGTTCACCACAAACATTGTCTCCTGAACCTCACTGAGTAGATGTGCTGGAGCCCACACCAGCCTCTTCAGAATGTTGTTAAGCCCACTGGGAGAGAATAAGAATACTACCACAACCTTTGAGCCAAATGTGAAGCAAGCCAGGACCATACACAAGATTCCCAGAGTATGGTGCCAAGTTATATTAGTCAGGGGTTTATAAATGCAAAAGCCATAAGACTATGTACTTGCACGTTCATCCAATTTGGGACTAGCATCCATCCTGATGCACATCCTGCCCTTTAACCCCTGCCTACGTGTCATCATCTGCATCCTGTGCATTTGGTGCAACCACGGTTGTTTACAGAAGTGAAAATACAAGGTTCGGTATCTTACATGAACCCCTCCCCCCAGAATTCCAGGAAGTTAACTGTTCCCTTGAGGAAGTGGGACTTACAGGTTAGAGGCATTTTTGCTTTATAGATCCCTTAAGTACAGTAATTTAAACTTAAAACGGAACTTTAGCCATCATAAAGTCCTAGTCCTATTTATGTGACTACGTTTAAAAGGCTGAGGTGGCAATATTGACACAATGGGAATTAGCAAATGTGGTAAAGAGGGGCTTTGTAACCTAAGGCTTCACACCCTAGAGAATTGGTTTTAAGCATTTATGGGTACACCATGGCTCACTGGGTACTGGAAGAGTAAGATTATCTCTTCTTTTTTCTCATCCTTCCTTGGTCCATCTTCCCTTTCTCCCGCCTCCTTCCTCATCATTCTCTTATGAAATAGCACTACTCCTGGGACTGAGGCGATGGCTCAGTGGGTAAGAAATCTTGTGTGCAAGTCTATAGAACAGAGTTTGGGTCCTTTCCACCATGTCATTTGTTTGGCAGCGTATCTGAATTGTGGGGCTCAGAAGGCAGAGACAGGTAATCCCCAGTGCAAGCTGGCCAGCTGGACTAGCCAAATTGGCAAGTTCTGTGTTCAACAGCATGGAGGAAGACACTGGAAGTCAACCTCTGTCTTCAGCATACATAACGCACGCATGTGCACATGCACCTGTGCACACACACACACATGCAAAAAGGAAAACAGCACACTACTTTTGCACACAGAGGCAGCGGCAAATGCCTAGTCCTTGAGCCTTCTCTTTGGAGCCAGTCGTTTTCCAACCTGAGGAGAACAAATGATCACCTAGAGGGCTTATTAGCCATGGATTGTTGGGTCTCATCCCCAGAGCTCCTGACTTAGGCCAGAGATGGGTCCAAGAACGTGCATTTCCCTCAAGCACGGTTGCTGCTGCCAAGGGACAGACTGCATCTTGCCCCCCTTCTTTCACTGCTCTCGCCTGCTCCAGAAGGAAACTCCACCGCCTTTTGCTTCACTGTGCTAAACAGCCAAGTGCAGCCTGGGTTTTCCAGAGTCCAGACTGGCTCAGGCTCAGAAAAGCACCTGGCCACAGAGACAACCATGTGCTGAGGGCTTTACCAGGCAGAGGCTAAACAGCCAAATGCAGCCTGGGTTTTCCAGAGTCCAGACTGGCTCAGGCTCAGAAAAGCACCTGGCCACAGAGACAACCATGTGCTGAGGGCTTTACCAGGCAGAAGAACAGACAGAACCCTCCACTGGGCCATTTGAGGAGAATTTCTTGGAGAGTCAAGGTAGGTCAGTAGTGGATACTACTATCCACTAGTATTAATTATCAACACAACAGGATCTGGAGTCACTTAGATGAGCCTCCAGTCATGCTGATTAGGAACTGTCTATCCTGACTGGTTGATTGAGGCTGCTCTCCGGATTCCCCTGCATGGGCTGCTTCCATATCACTCAGCTGCATGCCTCACTGCAGCACTGCGAGGCCTCTGTATGCAGAACATTGTTTCTGTTTTTAGCTTTTATTTCGTAGTTGTATTTCTTGTCTTGGATCCTCTGAAGATAAATCATAGAATCCTTGTGCACTACAATTGTGCAGATTAGGTTGAAATATGAACTTGCCACAACCCAGAATCACTTGGGAAGCAAGTCTCAATTGATGAATTGAAGCTGGCCTAGGGGCATATCTGAACACAATATAAACAGCTGCTTCGGGCTCCTGCCACCAAGACTTCTTGCCACAGTGGACTGAACTCTGGAGTTATGAGCCAAAATAGACCCTTTCCTTGCCTTTGTCAGGATATTTTAATACAGCGACAGGAAAAGTAGCCGAGACAGCCAGAGTTTAGGGAAAATAACTCAAGGTCTAGGAACATATTACTGACTTTCTGCCCTACAGGAAGCATTCTAAGATGACTTTCAGGATAGTTCTACAATGACTCCCTTGGATACTCTCCTGGCCTTAAATATGGAGGGTGCCTGTGGTTCTATCTAATAAAATGTAGCAGACATGAGAGTACACTATGCCTAGGATCAAGTCTAAGGACTTAGAGTAAAAGAGTCTCCTGTGAATCCTGAGGACGTCAGCCACAAGATTGTAGAAGATTCATGAAACAGAGAAAATAGACACTTCTAAGAACGGGAAGTGTCCCTCAGCTGACAGCCAGAAAGAAAGTAGGGCCCTCCATATGTTCACAAGAATTCTGCCAATAACCTCCCAAGCTCAGAAGACAGCTACATGCTCCAGAAAGAAACGCCGTCTGGCCAGCTCCTTATTACAAAGACCTTGAGCAGAAGGGTCTGCGAAGCCACATCCGGCCTCCTGACCCAGAGAAAGAATCCCGTCATCAGCACATCTTGTTTAGTTATTGGGGTAATTTGTGTTATTGGGGTAATTTGTAAAGGGCAGGCATTACATACCCTCAGTCTTATCTCCAAAGCAAAGGGAGGGCACCCTTACCTGAACCACAGTAAGGAGAGCAAGCCAGAGATAGGCACATCTGGGAAAGCCAACCTGGGTAGCCTGAGAAGATGTTGTTGGAGAGGAAGATCTGACCTGCCACTTGCCTTGTCCCCTGCCACCTGTCACCAGGGATACCACAGTTGAGCTCTGCAAGAAGCTCTAAGAAAGGACCAGCTCATATGACCTCCTGCCCAGAGGAAGGCACAGAATAGATAGCAGATTTGGAGAGGCCAATGGAAAACACATCTGGTGCTTGCATAGACAGCCATGAGAACATCAAGTGTTTGTCTTCCTGCTGTTAGTTACAGAAATGGACCGTGAAAGGGAAAAACCGAATGATAACTGAGGCTTTTGTTTCCATGGTAGACTTAAGTAAAAATACCCTAAAATGCAAATATCTTAACATTTGACTTTCTGCTTTGATAAGTGGGCTGATCAAAGCCCTTTCCCCCCATAATTCACTTTCTTATAGAAGCCCCTGTATTGTAATCACCTTTTGGCTCTCATCGTGTTCTGAGGTCTAGAAGAGGCGATTCATGCATCAAGGCTGGTCATAACCCAGACAGCTCTGCAGTTAATGGGGAGGTGGGGTAGTCTGTGGAGACAGTCTTGCCATGATGTTTTCCTAGTTATTCCTTAAAAGAGACTATTTATTCACTGTTAAGATGAAAATGGATTTGTTTAAATACCTTGTATCTCACTTTATGACCCTGGGGTTGAGATTTTGTCTTAGGTTGCTAGGGAGCTCTAACAAAGTACCAGTAACCGGGTTAAACAACAGAGATTTATTGTCTCGTAGTTGTGAAGGCCAGAAGTACAAGTTCAAGGCATTGCCAGTTTTTTCTTTTTTTAAGGCACAGTTATATTGGATAAGAGCCCACTCCAATGACGCTATTTTAACTGGATGGTGTACAAAGATTATTTCCAAATAAGGTCCCTTGCAAAGATATTGGGAGTTAGGACTTCAAATCCTTCTGTAAGGGCCACAATACAGCCTACACCTCAGATGTACTATGTTGAGTAACCAGGTTTAATAGACCTGGCGAATCCTGATCGTCACTGGTGTAAAATGGCGCACAGGCTTTGGCAAAGAGTTTGGCAGTTCCAAAAAAAAAAAAAAAAAAAAAAAAAGGTAAAGATATAGGGGCTGGAAAGGTTGCTCAGTGGGTACAATACTTGCTGCGTAAGCCTGAGGACCAGAGTTCAGGTCCCCGGGTGCTCAGAAAGCAGCGTGCAGCAGTGCATCTGCAATGCTGGAACTAGGTACACTGAAAGCCTGTCTCAGAAATAGGATAGAGAGGGATGGAGGAGGACACTGGAAGGCAGCCTTTGGCATGCATGGGCAAGCAAACCTGAACATAGGTGTGCACACACATACATAGGCAACAAACACACACACACACTTCTGGTACATGGTCCATCTCCCACATAATGTTCACAGCCACATAATAGTCCCAGATTAGAAATAGCCCAAATAACTCTGCTACTTTGACTAGACAGACAACATGTGTGTCATCCATGTAACAGAATATTATTCATCCCTAAACAAGAAAAATGGCAAGCTGTGCCTATAAATCTCAACACGACACTAAGCGGAAGAAGCCAGTTATAAAATACCACTCATTGGATAGTTCCGTTTCTATGAAATGACCAAGGAAGGCAACCGTATGAAGATAGAAAGCAGATGTGTAGTTGCTAAGAGTTCGAGAAGGAGTGGAAACTAACTGTAAGTAGCAGGAGGGGTGTCCCGGAATGACGGAGCAGTTCAAAAGCTGGGCTGTGGGATAACACAGCTCACGCCATGGGAGGTGGTGGCCATGTCTCCAGGCCATGTAATCCAGGCTCTTGCGAGGCTGAGGTCAGAGAAGCACTACAAGTTTGAGGTCAGCCTGAGCTGTGAAATCTTACATCCAAAATAAACACACCCAGGACCTACACAGGTACAAACCAGACAAAATCCCCACAGACAGAATTGGAAGTGAACACAAAGTCTTGTACCCTAACCAGTAAGCTATTTGCTATTGATACCTGCTGGGAAAGCAACTCAGTTTTCTTCACTGAGTGTCGCTGGGTGTCAACCACACTCCAGGGCAGGCTTCATGCCCAGGGGCAGTTGGCCAGTACAGAATGGACTCCATAGCTTCTGGAGTTTTTTGTTTTGTTTTGGTAATTTTTGTCTTATTCGTTTTTTGTTTTGAGGTTTGTATATGTGTGTGTGTAAAAGAGAGAGACAGAGACAGAGAGAGGAGGGGGAACAGAGAGAGACAGAGAGATCATGAAGTTGAGTTAGGAAGGAAGTAGGGAGGATCTTGGAGAAGTTGGGGAGGGTGATGAATATGATCTGATTGATACTTAAAAATTATGCTTCATATAATAATAAAATTATAAATGCTTGTACCTAACAGCAAATAGCTGAGGGTTTAGAATATATCAGCATAGAAATTCAGAAAATTCTTCTAATCCCTCAAAGTAATATTATTTGAAACCTCTACAGCTCTGAGAGGCTGGCGAAGCATGTGTCTGTGCTCTTTGCTTTGATTCACTCCTGATCGTTTTAAAATGCTCTCCTCTCAGGCTGGGTGATGAAAACTGGGCTTAGAAACATCCCACAGCCTGTGCAGATTCAAGGCATAGCCTCTCTTGGATGCATTTCTAAAGCCAAGCATTTCTTAACTCCTCTTGATTCCGCTCAAGACCTCAGCGCCCTGAAGTCCCAGAAAGGAATTCACACTCTGACGGTGGGAACTCCCATCTGAGTGTCTGGCCCTTAGATTGTGGTTTAAAGAAGACTGAGCCAATAATCTCAGTGAATATTTTCAGGAACCAGATCCAGTAGTGACTAAAACATCTCAGAAGCAGTTTGCTGCTGTTTCTGGAGGATGTGCACCTGCAGGCTGTGATGTGTGTGTGTGTGTGTGTGTGTGCGCGCGCGCGCTCAACAGTTTGCTTTCCCTTTACAGTCAGCAGAGATAGAACATATGCAGAGGCTTGACATGAGGCTCAGATAAGAGCCTCAGTGCCCTGCTCATTTAATGTCCCCAAAGAATCTCTCTCTCTCTCCACTTCAATAACTGATGGGATGTCAAGGGACCATTTTTAAAAATCAAAAAATACTATAGAAAACTAACTTCTCATTCCTCTGCTTCGATCTCTTTGACTAGGCTAGTGGTTTGAATAGACTCACATGTTTGAATGCTTGGTTCATAGGGAATGGCACTATTAAGAGGTTGTAGCCTTGTTGGAGGAAGTGTGTCACTGCAGGGGCAGGTTTTCAGGTCTCATATGTTCAAGCTAGGCATAATGTGGCAGCCTCTTGCTGCCTGAGGATCAAGATGTAAACTTCTCAGCTCCTTGTCCAAAACCATGCCTGCCTACGTGCCTCTGAACTGTAAGGCAGCTAGCTCCAATTAAATGCTTTCCTTTACAGGAGTGGTCATGGGTATCTCTTAACAGCAATAGGAACCCTGAGACAGCTAGCATAGTACATTTTTTTCTTTTGTACCCTGCCACCTTGTTCCTTCAGGAGACCTCTGCAAGGATGTTGTTAACATTTTCTGTCAGGAGAAAAAAACGCCTAGTCCAGTGATCTTTAATCCTGGCTTTAAGTTTCATCTTTAAAAGTTTCTTTATTTTCAAGAGCTTCAGAAGCACACTGCATTCTGTTTTTGCAAATTTGTTGCCACTTACCTGGGCATGGTGGCACATACCTGAAATGTAAGCACGGATGAGATGGAGGCAGGAGAATCTGAGTTCAAGACCAGCTTAGGCTACACAGTAAATCTGTGGCTGGCTTGGCTACACGACACCCTGTCTCAAAACAAAACAGACAAAATGAAAAGGAAAGAGAACAAGGCGGGGGGGCTGGCAAGATGGCTGAGTGAGTAAACGTCCTTGCCACCCATTCTGACAACTTGAGTTTGATCCCTGGGACTCACATGGTGGGTGGGAAGAACTGACTCACAAAATTTGTCCTCCGACCTCCACATTCACACTGTGGCATGTTTGTGCACGCACACACATCACAGGCACACACACATAAAAAGTTTGTTGACACTTTGCTCCTCAACCAAGGCAGAGATGCTAGTATTTGTAATAGTTTACTGCTAATTACAAATATTTTGTGTACAACTGTAGGCCTGGTGGGGGAGGTATGTGAGAGGTATATGTTGCCATCTTTCAGTCGGCCACAGTTTCAGGAAAGGCCAGCCAGGGCTGAAAAAGAGTCCAGAACACATTGCATACTGGGTTCCTTTGGTTACAACAGTGAAAGACTACAAAATTAGCAGCTTGAGATGCAAATGCCTAATCCTGTAGTTTGGGAGGTCCCAGCTCTAGCAGTAGGGTGTTAGCAGGACTGCCTTCTTTTCTGGAAGCTCCTGGAAAAGTCCCTTCCTTTTCCAGCTCTAGAGAGTTGCCCAGATGCCTTGGCCCCAGCTTCCTTCCCCTTCTAAAACGTTTCTCTGAACTCCAGCAAGGAATCTGAGCAAGAACTCATGCCAAAGGACCTACAGAGCAAGTGCAGCTGCTTAGGCTGCACACAAACCACTTCCACAATCTGTCCTCACCCCAGGGGGAATTTCTAACGGTGTTCAGTTGACCTTGGAGAAGGGTCTGTTCTATCTGCTAGTTCCAAAGCAAATCTGTTATTGATCTGTCAGTGGACTTTGAATGTTTGGGTATCATTCAAAACTGAGCTCACCATTGTATTCTTTGAAAAACATTTTTATGGGCGTTCTCAAACATAAATAAGTAGTTGCAAATTTCTAATTAATCAGTCTATTTCAATTGCTCCTCCATCTATCTTCAATGACATTTCAGCTATCTACTTGTTTTGCGAATGGCCCCGGACAGGCATATGGCCATCGTATTGTAGGCTGCCTCTGCTGTACTCAGTCCCTGTGATGTGGGACTCAGGAACTGCCTCTCTGCCAGCTGAAGACTATTCATTTTGTTTGCATTTATTCAGAGAGAAGCCGCCAAACACACTGGCACACATGGATTTGCCAGTTGAACACTTTGGGGTGCTGTTGACAGGCTTGCATGGAATGTTTGAATTCCAAAGCTGTGTCCTTCTTCTAACTACATTTTATCTATGGTATGTCTAAGATCAAATTGTCTGGAAGGCAAGCAGTAAGTTACAAGGGCAGATGGGGAAATCAGCATTAAAATGTGGTAGTAAGCTTTAAAAAAAAAAAAAGAACTAGACTGTTCTGTTCATCTTGCATCTGTTTGGAGGGTGTGAGAGAGTGTAGCACAAGCCATGTTAGGAAGCAAGACAGGAAAGACTGTGGGGGGAGATGAAGCAACATTTGCTACCAATTATCTTGACTCCAAGTCCTGAATTCGAATCAGTAATATGAATAAGGAGCCTTCCAGGAAATTCGCTTTCTTTCTCAAGATGAAATTTAATATAAAATTTGATAGTTTGAATGTAGCCTCTGACTCATCAGCAAGGAAAAGCAGCTCGGTGTTGTTTGTTTTTCTGTGCTTGCATCTTGTTTGGGGTGTCAATAGCGCAGAGCCTGTGACAGGCAGCTGATCTCTGGGGAAATGCAGCCAAAAGGAAGATCCCAGCCAAGCCAGGAACTTCAGTTCAAATAGTCATCTCAGACAAACAATGCTGATCATTGTGTGGCTAAAGAGCAGGGACGGGGCTCTGTACCAGGACAGGAATGACAAGATGCCCTAAGATTCACTTTCCTATTAATGCTGGGTTTGTGTTACTGTCCCATGAAAGACAACTGTGTATCCACGGAAATCAGGATCATATTCTTTGTGTGGTGTCCTGGAAAAATACACAACCATTCTAAAACCCCAAATATTTTTTTTAATGATATAAGGCACAATAAAGGGTGGACACTTAATTCTTATATTCTAACAGTCTACTTAGAAATATTTGAGTGGTCTATCGATCTGGGTCTCTCTGCTGACTCCTCCCATCACCCCATCTCCATTTCCTTCTCAGTCCACTTACTGAAGCATCTACTATCCTAGGACTTCTTGACTGCTCGTTAAGTGGCGTGTCTCTCCTGACATTCCAGATGACACTTGTGAAACATTTTTTTCCCCGCCTTCTTCGGTGATTTCTCAATGCCATGTTTTCTGCAGAGCTAACAACCTCCCGGCTTCGCTAACATAAAGTCGTCACTAGCAACCTTGTTCCCCTCTGCTGTTTCCCTGACTGGATCACCTCAGTAGCTTGCTTCTGCAAATGAAATTTGGTTTTACAGTCTGTTCCTGCAGCTCTTCTGTCCTACCAACTAAAAGAAAAAAAGCAATCCTTTGATTTTAAAACTGTAGCTGGTGGTACGTGCTTATAATCTCAGTACTTAAGAAGCACAAGTAGGGGGACTGATGCAAATTCCAGGCCTGCCTGGGTTACAGTAAGCTCTGGGCCAGCCAGCACTACACAGTGAGACCCTGACTCACAGACATGCATACAGGTTGATGTAATCACCAATAGACTAATTAAATACTGCATAAATAGTACAACGATTTTAATTCCTAATGGCAGCTGTCTGCTCTCCTGTTTCCTTCTCCCTAAAGTTTAAAGCTTTTCACCGTTTCCCTTTTAGCTATTTGGGTGTTTCCTCCACAGCACAAGGACCCTCTCCACATCTACTCTTCCTTCCCCTCACTGCTGCAGATGCTCTCTGTCTCACCACCCAGGCTCCTAGGTGCTCTGTCTGTGCATCTTCTGCATTAGGGATGTAACAAATTTGCTTAGATCAATTTGCAGCCAACGTATCCCCGGGTCATATAGTATTTTTATGACTAACCTTTCTTTCTTGTAGAACTTTTGTTTTCTCCTGCAGTTTATAGTTGCTTTGTGTTTTCATTTGACTGTTTTCCATATTGCTGAGGAAGCCCTAACCTCTTCACTGACTGGCAATGTATTCAGAATACACAGATCCCAGGAGTTTTCTCCATGTGTCCATGGAAACCTTACTGGAGGTCTGTGGAGTCTCTCTGTCCTTTTAGGTCCCCCTTCCATTTGGGGATCTCCACTCTTGACTTGGAGACTCTCTTCTCTGTTCTTGAGTGGGAATCTGCTTCCTGGATTCTACCTCTACTTCCTGGCATCTCATTCACTTCTCTGGAAAGTCTTTCCCAGCAGCATCTGAGATACAAATTCACTCAACAGTGATAAGGCGTGGGTAGTTTGTGTATCCAAGAGTATCTTCAGTCTACCTGAACTTCTTTCAGTTTGTTTTCATGTATTCATTTCTTTCCTAATGAATGACTGGTGTTCTGAGCAAGTGTCGAGTTCTACTTCATTGAGGGGCCTTTCCTTTTTGTTCAATGGTGTGAAGGCACGCACCATCGTCTGTGGGGCTTGAAAGTTCTGAAGAAATTCTAAGTCCTCAAATCTTGAGTAAAACTAATTTTTTTTTCTTCATAGAAGCTTTGCCATTTTTCCTCTGACTTCATTATTCTGAATTTTGTGATGGCATATCTTGATGACATCTATTTTTTAATCTCCTATTCTGGCTACTTGATATTTTGATTTCCTAACAACCTAGAAATGCACTATGCCCTTTAATTTGTGAAAATTATCTTTCATGATTTCTGTTCCTGTTATTTGAGATGTCAACCATTCTCTAATTATTTTCTCTGTATTTTCCCATTTTCTCAAGTTTCCATTTTTAAAAGCTATCTCTTGCTCTTTCTCCCTCCCTCCTTCCCTCCCTCCTTCCTTCCTTCCCTCCTTCCTTCCTTCCTTCCTTCCTTCCTTCCTTCCTTCCTTCCTTCCTTCCTTCCTTCCTTCTTTCTCTCTAGTGTTTCTCACCCTCTCTTCCGGGAACACTGGCTGGCAACATCCAAAGCTGTTTCAGCTTTTTCCACAGATGCTGTCCTCAGATTGTCAGCTGTCTGAGCATGGTTAATGTTGTGCTCTTTGTGGCAGAGTAACCCAGATGGGCTTGTGGGTTTTGTCAGGGAGGCTTGTTAGAGACCTCTGACACAGTCTTTCATGCAGATTCTGGGTTTGGCTGTCAGAGTCCCAGGCAGGAGCAATTTCACAACTCAGAATGGAACAGCCACTGTAGTTGGGCTCCAGAGCGCCTGTGGAACGGGGTTTAGGGATACTATCTTCTTCTCTGATCATGTTTCAAAGATGTGGTTCCCAGGCTAAGTTATAAAGCTGGCCAGAGCCTTAAAAGAAGTTGTATGCATAACCCAAAGGGCAGGATAATGAATTTAAAAGGATGTGTTTCTCTGAAGTAAATGTTCCAAGAAAAGATGAGTCTCAGAGCGGCCAGAGGGAGGAAGCTCTCAGAAGTTCTGTCCCACTAAGGGGAGTGGCGGCTGTGTTGTTTCCCTCTTTTCTGAGAGGAAGTGATGTTATCAGTAACTCATATTTGAGTCAACACCTCCAGGCCAGTGGCTGGGCTAGCAGGAATATCTGCCCCTGTGGGTAAGGGAAGCAGAAAGGTGGTAAAAGGTTATTAAGGAAAGAAGAGAGGCAGTTCTACTGGCTGAGGAGGCTGGGGCAGGGCTCCTGCCTGCTCAGGCTAGGAGAGAATGTGTTAGACAGGTATCCCCCTTTCTGAGAAGTTCCTGCTTATTGTATTCATGGATTTAAAATAAAAACGAGAAACACTAAATCATATCTTTTCCTAGAGAATTTTAGGAACGCGTGAAGTAAAACTATCTCATCAGAAAGAATGGTGGGTCTGCTGGCTTCTGAACAGTTGTCTGTCTGTCTGGGGTGGGGTGTGCATTCTATGTGGGTGTGTGGAGGTTACACGTGTGCAAATGCCAGAGGGTAGCCTTCGATGGTTGATATTCCTCATGAGTCAGGCACCTTGTTTTCTGAGTCAGGCTCTATCAAAGGGACCTGTGGCTTACTGATTTGGCTAGGCTGGTTGGCCAGCGAGCCCCGGGGATCCGTTCATCTACGCCTACCTAGTGCTGGGATTGTAAGCGGATGCCCTCACAGTCAGGTTTTTTACATGGGTCCTCAGGCTTGTGCAGCAAGCACGTTACCAGCCGAGCCACCTCTCCAGTGTGCTGGACCTCATTTTTGGCATTCAGAAGGGTTAAAAAAAATTAAATGAGAAAATATGCCTGCTTGTCCTGGCAGGGCTCTGGCATAAAGTTGCCAGATAAAACATAGCATGCCCCAGAAAATATAAATTTCAGACCAAGAATAGAGTTGCTACAAAAACTAAGTGGCCTCCGTTTTGAAGATACACTTTTCTTTGTAATTATGTGTGTGTGTTTTCCCATGAGTGTGCAGGTGCCTAGAGAGGCATCAGATCCCGCTGGAGCTGGAGTTCTAGAAGCTTGTGAGCTCTCATGTGGGTAGTGGAGACTGAAGGTGGGTCCTCGGTGAGAAGAGAATTCACTCTTAACCGCTGAGCCAGGCCCCATGCGCTCTGTTCTTATCATCCTACTTTGGCATGTTATAGGTACATGTTTCCTCATTTTCACTTCCTCATGAACTCATCTAAAAAGAGCTCCAGACAGTGCCTGATTTAAATGTGGTTTGAATGACGGGGAGATACAGAGATGGCAAAATGTATTATACCCTAATTCTTATTTCTCTAAGTAGAAACGCATAAAGAGCTAAAAGAAAAGCCTGGTAGTGGTGGCACATGTCTTTTATCCCAGCACTCAGGAGGCAGAAGCAGGTGGATCTGAGTTAGAGGCCAGCCTGGTCTATAGAGATAGTTCCGGGACAGCCAGGGTCACACAGAGAAACCCTGACTCCAAAAGAAAAAAAGAAGCATTACGTATTTTTATCTTCTTATTTAAGGTCGAGGGTTTAGCATGCAGCTCAGTGATAGAGCTGAGGTGTGAGGCACTATGCTGAGTCCCACCACCAATTCAAAATACAACCCAAACACCAACTAAGCAATATGTTCACATTTGTGGACAGTTAATAGCAATGTTGAAAAGCTTTTTTGGTAGAATTTTATGTGAGAAAAGCAGGCTAGGAAAATGCAGCGATATCTCTGCCTCTGCTATGTTAGGACAGAGGAGCTATGACGGTGTTGCTTGCACTGGGATCTTTGTTTACATCTTCTATGATGAAATCACTGCTCTCACAATCAAACAGATTTCTAAAGTTCCCTCTTAAATGGTGTTATATTCATAATCCACCAGCCATTTTAGGTTACTGTTAAAATTATCTCAATTTAGCCACTTAGGGATACGGCCTGACCTTTCCCCGGACATGAACAAATGTCTATTTCCTAGGCAACAGATCAAAAGTCACATATATCCACACTTACCACACTGGAGCAAGGAGTTTACTGGTGTTACCTACCGAAGCATGAGTGACCCAAGGCAGCTGTATCACAAAAGTGCAAAGCACAGTGATGGCATGTGAAAGGTGTGCTGCGACAGTTCCCTGAACATTGCGCAGGCAGCTCCCCCGGTTTCCAGTTTCTATCACCCTGAGGAGGGAGGAGCTTCCTGAGTTGCTGCCTTCCTCTCTCCAGGAACGTGGAAGAGTTATTTAACGTGGGACAGTGTAACTTTTAAACTCTCAGAGGCAGACAAAGTACAGAAAACGCACAGCTGGAAAGTATGTTAAGACTGAATGGCTGAACACCCTTATGTAAAACAAAGGCTCAAGTAGGCTGAATCAAGAAGTGGCCCCTGGGGCTGCCCCTGGGGCTGCAGGCTGTCCACCAGCACTCTTGCTTCCCCTACTGCGTTTGCCTTACTCCTTTTCCTGTCACTTCAGCTCCGCGCTCTCTGCTGACCATAAGCATGAGTCCTAATTTGTTAGAGTTACGGGATGTCTGGGCTCTATTGCTGTGAAGAGACACTATGATCATGGCAAGTCTTATAAAGAAAAGCATTTAACTGGAGTTTGCTTACAGTTGCAAAGGCTCAACTGTCATCACGGTGGGGAGAATGGCAGCAGGCAGGCATACACAAAGCTGGAGTAGCTGAGAGTTCTAGGTCTGCATCCACAGACCCACCCCCAGAGTAACAATTCCTCCAACCAGGCCACGCCTCTTAATCCTTTCAAATGGTGCCACTCCCTAAGCATTCACTTGTATGAGACTATAGGGAGCCATTCTTATTCAAACCAGCACAGGCGGTACATACACGTGCTTCTTGAGGGATGACGGCAGCTCATCCTAATAAACCTGTCAGAAGCTGAGAATGTGTTTAAAACGCTTCATCACCCATGCGTCGTTGGCTTTAGGAACACAGAACGCTGTACAGAGCAGTGGTTCTCAACCTTCCTCATGTTGTGGTGACCCCTAACCATAAATGTTTCTGTCGATCCTTTGTAGTTCTAATTTTCCTACTGTTATGACTCGAATTGTAACTATTTTCAGAGACAGAGCTTTGTAATGGGGGTCTCAACCCACAGGCTGAGAACCTCTTCGGTATCGCGCTGTCTGTGGACCACGAAGGTCACATACCTGGAAGGTGTGGCTTGTTGCTTCAGCCGGCATCTCAAGATGTATCACACATAAATCACTAGTCTGGGAGAAGACCCAAGTCCAAGACTGAAGGCACAGATTCTCCTGAGCATTAACATAACTGTCCCACTACCACAAAGTAGACTAGTCAAGGCAAGGGCTATGTTCTGTGCTCCCTTGTGTGCTTCCTTTTATGGACACTTTTGTTAAGTTTCTTCACCTTTCTGTTTATCAGAGGTCCCAGTAGGACTCTGCTACCATTTCCTTATTAGTATTTCATGATAGGACTATGTTGTGTTTCTTTACCCAATTGCTGGGTCTTTAGGTTAATGCGAGATTTGGGGATTAGAACCCACAGCTGCTCTCACACTTCTATCCATGTCCCCTGGTGCCCATATCCTCATGAGAGCAGAGGATTTTGCTTTCGTGAGCTGAGTGGACTCTGTGAGTAAGATCCTGACCCATCCAGGATCATAACGCAGTAACTGATGAAAACCCTGGAGTTGGGGATCAAGAGCTGTGGAAATTCTCCTGGCTTGGTTCTTACCCACGACAAATCCATATTCCAAAGGACTGAACACCCAGCGGTTGTCTCAAATGTCAAACAAACCTGCTGTTATTCTCAATGCATTAAAAAAATCCTTTAAATGACAAGAATCAGTATTAACATTCTTTTTTGTTTCAAATTAATAGCATCTAAATGTGAAGGTCTCTGCTTTGTGACTCACAAAAACATTTGCCAATATTCCAAATGAGACGCTTTTGCTTCTAAGACAGAATCAGAAATTTATTGTTTGTGGTATAAAACATTTTAGAGACACTGCTCAGTTCAACCCCTGTTCACATCATAAACCAGTAAATGAATTAGCCATTTTCAGGTCAGATGTCTCCCCAAGGTCATACTTTACTACTGGAGAACAGAATGTCTGGCTCCAAACTTTGACCCCCAAATATTGCTTGGGTTTAAAACTATAGCTTGTGTAGGATATAGAGAATGTCAGTTCTGCTGTTTTCATCATCAGTCTATCACTGTATTAATGTGGTTGTGGGACACAAACCCTGCTCGAGTCTCTTGGCACCTCCTTTTTACAACAGAGACATGGCGAGATCACATGATATAGCACTGCTACAGTGGCCATGTCTCATAACAAGGCAGTACCTACGACAAGAGAGCTGGAAATTATTTATTTATTTTTTGAAGCTACATTCTTATTTTACTGCAACTGTCTATTCTTGGCTATAGAATAACTAAAGACAGCCTGGGAGTGAAGGGTTGTGATCCCCAAAGGCCAGTCTGAGATCTGGTAATGAACTGCTGTAATATCAGGGAGAAGAGAATATTGTGAAGTTAGCTAGATTTGATTTTAGAGGACCTCCCCCCCCCCCGTCCCTTTGTGCTGAGATTTGCCTCTCTTTTGTGTTTGTTTTCTGAAGCCCTCATTTAAAAATGGTATGTTTGTAGCCAAACTTTGAGCAGAGTGCAGGGAATCTTATGAGAGAAGGGGGAGATAGAAAGACCTAGAAGAGATAGGAGTTCCACAAGGAAAGAAAAAAAAAATCTGGGCACAGGGATCTTTTCTGAGACTGATACCCTAAAAAGGACCATTCATGGAGATAACCTAGAACCTCTACACAGATGTAGCCCATAGCAGTTCAGTCTCCAAGTGGGTTCCCTATTAATGGGAACAGGGACTGTCTCTGATATGAACTCAGTGACCTGCTCTTTGATCACCTCCCGCTAAGGGAAGTTCAGCCTTACCAGGCCACAGAGGAAGACAATGCAGCCAGGGCTGATGAGACCTGATAAGCTAGGGTCAGATGGAAGAGGAGGAGGACCTCCCCTATCAGTGGACTTGGGGAAGGGCTTGGGTTGAGAAGAGGGAGGGAGGGTAGTATTCGGAGGGAACAAGGGAGGGTCTAAAGTTGCCATACAAAGTGAATAAACTGTGATTAATAAAAATAAATAAAAATAAAAGAAAAATGGTATGTTTATTATATCTGGGAGGATAACAGTGAAATTTTGTTCATCATCATATACCCGATTCCTTATATCACACCTGGTTTGTGACACAGAAACAGTACTTAAGTGAATGGTAAAGATAGTAATTCTACTTTAGTTATGGAGGATGCCTGCATTCTCAAAGTCAGAGGGTTGGTGAGATGGTTCAGCAGAGAAAGACACTTGCCTCCAAGCCTAATGATCTGAGTTCTCTTCCCACAACCACACGGTAGGAGAGAACCGACTCCTACAGGTGGTGCCATGTGCACAGCCACCCACCCTCACCCACCGCTGAGACTCACTGCACAGCTTAGAGATTGGTCTAACTGGGATGAGGGGGCTGAAGAAGCAGCAGACTCATACAAAACATCTGGGATTCAGTGGGCTGTGTACTCTGATGAAGATTCATTAGCAGCACATTCATTTCACACACCTGAATAGAAGAGGTGGATTTATTGTATAAAGGAGAAAGGGGTAGCCAATCTTGGTAGGAGACCTGTATATGGGAGCAGTCTCAGGCTGTAAACACCTGGGAGGAGGAAGATGTGCACACCCACAAAAGGACCAGGGAAGGCTTTGCCATTCCCCATGGATCTGAGGCACTAGGGTCCTGGATGACCCGTGATCATGTCAACAATACACATCCATTTAGAACTTCGTCTGTGACCACGATCAAAACACTAAATGAACATAATAAAAATATTAAAGGTTTTATTCAGACTGATGTTCCTGAGTTGTGGCCCAAAGCATCAGTTCACTGGGTTCAGTGTTTCTCCCAAATTCACATCTACACAGAACCTCAGGAATCAGGGTCTTTGAAGAATAATCCAGCTAGGATGAAGTTAGAAAGGATTAGGGTGGGCCCTGATATAGCGACTACTCTCCTTCAAGACTCCATGTGTCACCTTGAAACAGAGTCAGGGAGAAGGCTTCATGATGACAGATGCAGAAGGGGGAAGCGGAAATGATGGAGCTACAAACCAAGCAAAGCTGACAATCACTGGAAACTAAAAAGAGAAAGTAGGCATTGCATTGCCTTCATTTTGACCCTGAACTTATCTCCAGTCATGAAGGGATGCATTTTTGTCATCTCAAACCTCAGCTCAAGGTACTTTATCATTGACAGAAAGGAGTCCAAGGCTACTTCGTGTGGTAGGAGGCAGAAGGGAAAGAGTAAGATTTCCAGGGGACTAATGGCATCTCTTCTTCTTCTTTTTTTTAATCCTTTTTAATTTTTATTTATTATTTACAGTTTATTCATTTTATATCTCAATTGTAGCCCCCTCCCTCAACTCCTCCCGGTACCACCCTCCCTCCCTCTTTCCCCCCTATCCCCTTCCCCTAATCCACTGAAAGGGGGAGATCTTCTCCCCTGCCATCTGACCCTAATTAATCAAATCTCATCAGGACTGCCTGGATCCTCTTCCTCTGTGGCCTGGCAAGGCCACATTGCCAGGGAGAAGTGATCAAAGAGCAGGCAACCGAGTTCATGACAGAGGCAGCCGCCGCTCCCCTTGAGATTCTACATGGAGACTGAGCTGCCTATGAGCAGGGAGTCTAGGTCCTTTCCATACATGGTCCTTGGTTGGTGCATCAGTCTCTTCAGGGGCCCCTGGGGTGATACTTTAGCTTTGTCTGTCTCCTTGTGGAGCTCCTGTCCTCTCTGTGTCCTTCTAACCCTCTTTTCCCCTAAAGACTCCCTCCTCTCTGCCCAAAGTTTGACTGTGAACCTGCTTCAGTGCCCTGTTGGGTGAGCCTTTCAGAGGACCTCTATGGTGGCTCCCATCTTGTCCCTTTCTCCCACCAGTTCTTGTGTCTATCCTGTTTGCTAATGGCATCTCTTCTAATCTCTGTACAATGCAGCCAAAAAGAACACCTAGCTGCTTCAAGGAAAAACAGAAGACTGGGGGAATTGTTATATTGAGAACTTTTCTGTTGTAGGCATGGACAAGCCAGGAAATGCTTTGATATGATGTAGGAAGGGCATTTGTTAGGAATCTCAATCCTTCCTCACTCAAAAAAATAGAGATAATTACAGGGTTAAAAAGATTCACTAAAATCTGAAAAGCTATAAAGTCATATCTATAAATGGACTCTGAAGTGAGATAGGCAGTCTCAAATGCTAACAGAATTCACACTGGAAGTTTATGAGGGAGGGTATGACTTCAGAGAGCCCAGTCTCATCTTGCCACTGAACAGAGAACATATTAATTCGGTTTGGCCACCTGGGGCCCATTTAGTGCACTAGAGCAGTAATTTGCTAAATGGGTCCCTCGTAGTAAAATAGAATGAGTAAACATTGAGCAATTTAGGATGGTAAACCACTAGTAGCTCAAGGGATATACAAATGTGAAGCTATAATTAGATCCCTTGTTCATAATGTACAAAGTAAATGTATTGCATAGTATATTGTGTCTTTCTGAGTTTATTTCTGGACACAGCTGAGCCCTTACCAGTTCAGAGAGGAGCTATCCCAGCTACCAATTCATGCTTCCATTAAAATTCCAACTGCTTATATTAGAAAACAATTTTAAAGATGCTTTCTTTTATCTTAGATCGAAGGATCTACCCAGGATTAACCTAGGAGTAGAGCACAGCAAGTCACTTATAAATCATGCAGCAGAAAGTAATAGATTATGTTCTGTCTAAATTTAGCTATGAAAATATTTTAGCAAGTTGACATCAGGCTTTACAATGTTTCACTTCAGGATTATCTTTGAACATTTTAAGATGTGATTCTAAGGGGCTGGTGAGATGGTTCAGCAGCGAAAGGCACTAAGTTGAAAACCTGAGTTCAATTCCTGGGAACCAGGTGGTAGATGATTACTGACACCTGTGGTTTGTCCTGACTTTCATATGACCACCAGGGCACAGATGTACATGAACATACCACACACACACACACACACACACACACACACACACACACACACACACACACACACGCGCGCCACAGAGAGAGTGAGAAAAGAGAGAGAAAGGGGGATTAAAAGAAAGATGCCATCTTTTGCCCTTGTCTAGCAGGCAGGAGGACCTGGTACCACAAGAAAGTGATTGCTGGGAGGGTGTGGCTAGG
This sequence comes from Pachyuromys duprasi, assembly GCA_028658305.1. Lineage (NCBI taxonomy): Eukaryota > Metazoa > Chordata > Mammalia > Rodentia > Muridae > Pachyuromys > Pachyuromys duprasi. The sequence continues at coordinate 44,331,415 of CM053748.1, read as the reverse complement.
CAGAAACCCAGTAGATTGCAAGCATGGAATGCTTCGAAGGGCAGGGCATTGAGTGATGTGCTGTGCGGTCAGGATGATGCATTCCTCATGCCAACTATTTGGAAGCTGCCTGGAAAAGTTTTTATCATTTTTAAATCAAAACTCTTCTCTTGTTCACAGCAATTGTATACCGTGGGTTGGTGCAGAGAGTCTGCATGCTATTCCATGATACAGAAACCTCCCTGTTTACGTTTCTTTGTTCTTTACCAATTTGCTGTTTCAACTACAGGTGTCTGTCCTATCTGGTGTTATGAGGACAGTCTTCTCTTTCGAAATTCACATTTTCTTTCTTTCTTTCTGTTATCTGTTTAGTCACTTCATTAAGGTTTAGGATCACACTGTGGCCTTTCTTGCCACTATGCTAACCCTGCCAGTGGGATTCCTGGGTAGTACGGGATAGGCTATTTTTCAGATTACAGCTTCTATGCATGAAGTCTGGCAAAACTGCAATCTTTTATGCCTGCTTTAAAAAAAATCTTGAAAATTGTATTTATTATGTACATGGGTGTTTTGCCTGCATGTGTGTGTACCACATGCACACGAGGCCCACAGAGGCTAGATTGAGCATTGGATTCCCTGGAACTGGAATTACAGATGCTTGTGAAATACCATGTGGGTGCTGGAACTTGAATCCAGGTCCTCTTCCTTTTAACTGCCGAGCCATTTCTCCAGCTTCAACACTTGTTGATCTTTTGTGTGTGTGTGGCATATCCACTTTTTCTTCATTTTGAGATAGTTACTTTTGTCATTGCTGTTACACACCTAACAAAAGGTTCTCAAATACCTGAATGAGGAAGGATGTATTCTGGCTGACAGTTTGAGGGTAGAGAACTTCATGTCAGGACGGCATTACCGCAGGAGACAACTGGGCACGTTGTGTCACTTCTCAGGCCACGTTCTTCTTTTTATTCCATTCATTCCATACATGGTGCTGCCCACTTTCAGCTGAGGTCTGAAAACACCCTCACAGACATAGCCAAACTGTTTCCATGGTGATTGTAAATCCAAGCAAATTGGATTTAACTAACTGTTTGAGTTAATGCATTGCTCTAACAGTTATCTGGCAACAATTACTATGACTTTTTTTTTTTTTTTTT
>CM053748.1:44256858-44329779 GCA_028658305.1 Pachyuromys duprasi | reverse complement strand
CTCTGGTGCTTTGGGTTGTTCTCTGCTCTGTTTGGGCAGCTTGGGATTTGGGGTAACTCTCCGACGCTTTATTATGGATAGAGGACAGTGACCGACAAAAATTTGCTTCCCTATCTATATGCAGATGTCCACAATTGACCATTCACAGGCTGTAAGTGTAGTGTGGGCCTCTGGGAGCTTTGCTCTTGTCAACTGATGCCCTTGTTTGTTCCACTGTCCACCACGCGTATTTACTCACTGAGTCTCCTTAGACACCGGCTAAGTCTGTGTTCGTTGTTTTGAGTGCTGCTTATCCTAGTCACTTTTAAATTGCTTTATTTCAGTTTCCTCTCCATGTTTGAATCTTGCATAAAAAATGAGTTGGCCTGTTCTGTCTTACAGCCTTTATTGTGAGAACTGCAGGGAGGCTTGAAACAGACTAGAGAGAGTTCATGAAGTCGGTGCTTACTGCCTCTCTGATATGACCTGAATGAACTCTTTGACGTCTTCAGTATCTGTTTAATGGCTTGTCCCGGTGTGACCAACGACATGCTTCTCTTTTGCCTAGAGACTTGTCTGGAAAGAAGTTGAGTTACAGGGGTAGGGGTTATTGTATCTTAGCTTTGTAAGTCACTTGGGTTCTTCTCTGGTTGGAAGAGATCTTAGTGGTCAGAACTTCTGCTTAAAATAAAGTTAGCATAGGAGAATCAAAACTTTAGGTGTTGTGGATGTATATGAAAAGTAATGCTAACAACTCCATAGCGTTTTTGGAACAGTTGGTAGTGGCTGTCTCTGTGTCTTTCTCTCTCTTCTTTTTTGTCCAATATGTGTTCTAGTTGCTGTTTAGTTTAAATGAGTTAGTCCTTTATGTCCCTATTGAAATATGAAAGACAGTATTCCTGAGGGAAATGTCCCTTCAAGTTTTATTGAAGCTTTTATGAACTTAAGTGGATATTTTGATTAATGTTTGCCTCTTAAAGAAAACTGAATTGTAATACAATAGTGTTTTCCTGGAGCTAGTATCTTAATGGATGATGCAGCTTTTAATTTTTTTTTTCTCCCAGAAAAGTGCAGGTACAACAACTTTATCTTTTTCTTTCATGGCTCTTGTGACTTGTGAAATGTTTCTTTGCACAGGCACCAAATAGTAATCACACTCGTAAGGGAGAATATTTTAAGATGAGAATGATAGTCTTTCTTAATCACATAGAGGGAAATGGGTATAAAGCGAGGTATAATGGATAATATTTGAGCATGCGTTTATATGTGGAGGAAGCTTTTCTCTGCTTTGTTCATGACTGGATAAATCAGGATAAATATCTGTAGGAAAAGTTGGGATGTCATAGTTCTGAAATTTAAATCTTGGGTTCTTTTTGGTTGTCTTCAGTAGCACTTAGCGCTTAAAATATTCTGAGTGGGCAATAAGCAGTTTGTTTTCTTTCCAACTCATCTCAGTTAAAAAATGATCTGATTGCTGGTTAAATCTTAAATTTCTGGTGTTTATTTTAATCTTTTTGTTTATGAAAAGGTAATTGTTACCTCCCGAATTTATTTGTATGAGCACAGCCTACATAGATGCAGGCATCTGTGTGTATGCTCATAAAAGTAACTAATAAAGTGAGGATGCCCTGCACAAATGACCCAGCCTATGCTTGAATCTGATGCCCGGGCACATGTGTTCTACAGGGAAGGTGTCTGATTGTTGCAAAGATGTGTGAGTGCCTTCTTGGCACATGAACAGTGTTGGACTTATTTTAAGCCTAACTTCATTTTCTAAGCGTCTCTGTACTGATGTTTGTCATAGAACAAAATTCAGCATCAATAGATGCTATTTCAGTTTTCACAAGGATGTTTGTTAGTAACAGGAGGGTGCGGCTGAAAGATGATTCCACGTACCTGGACATTGTCATATGGTAAAGGCTTACCCCAGGCTGAGGAGATTCCTAGAAATTGCTTCTGTGCTCCAGTGGAACATAGGATGGCCAAAAGGCGGGTGTTCTATTTTGGTTGTTAGTGCTTTTGTGTAGGGAGAGGGTAATTCATGTATGTTTTAAACAGTGTCCTTTAAGAAGGCACTGGAAAATCGTGCAGATTTGCTTTGATAATTTATAAGTGCATTCTTGAATTTATTGTTGCATCTTTTCTAGTGGAGTTAGGTGGAGTTAAAGATAGCTAGGGAGTTTGAGACCGCCTGAAAATATATTTAAATTGAGCATATTATCTGTATTCTTCTCAGCCATGGTATTTCATATTTTCACGAAGCAGAAAACTTTCATTCTCTTGAAGGCCACTGTTCAATTAAGTTTCAGTATTTATATCTTTCTCGGGCTGTTTAAGGGCTTTTAAAGCTAGTTACAGTTGCATTGAATGGCTAAGTATTTATTTGGGTGAAGTAAAATAAAAGTCTTTTAATGCAACAGGTATTGAACGAGAAGTACTACCTAATTACATTTACCAAAAGCTTAGTTTGAAATTGTTACTGCTCCTATTACAAGAGCATTCTTTGAGTTTTAAAATATTAAGACATTCAAGTGGTTTTAACGAAAGTTACATTAAGTTTGCTAATTATGCTAATGTTTAATTTTCTTTAAAAAACATACATCTTAAGTTTTATCTGAAAGAGTAATTTTAAGTTAAAAAAATTTAGGAATTCAGTTAACTGATCTAAGTTATGAATACCTAAGCATGAATACGCTGTTTTGTTTAGGATTCCCTGCGGCATTGGTGTCATAGGACAGTAGAGGAAGTCTTATTTAAAAGTTTTTTCATTACCTTTTATTTTAGCTCTAGTTGTCTGCTTAGTTCAAACTGCAGCAACAAGAAAGATGGTTGCCAGAATGGAGAACATACCTGCGCCTAATGGCTCTTGGGAGATGCATGTATGTGGGCTTCCCTGGCAGTAAGCCTGCTCCCCTCTCACATTCCCAATCTTTCTCTTCTGGAAGCGCTCAGTCTTACATGATTTCCTACATGGAGACTAGGAAGGGGTGGTTAGCATCCGCAGTGTACGACAAGCAGGTTCTTATTACCATAATTACAGTGGTACTGAGCAGTGAGGTTTGAACATGTGACTCCAGTGTGTGCTTCAACAGTGCTTTGAAAGCACAAAGGGTTTAATTTATTTTGTTGTTTTTGTGCTTAACACTTTCTCATGTTTATTTATTTGTTATTTTTCATATGAGGTATGTGAAATCATTTGATAAAAAACAGACATTGGATTTTTATTGTCTTCAAAAATTTTAAGGGCTTTCACATAAATGATCTCATTTGTCTTTTCAAGAACCATTAGGGAGGAGTCCCTGGTGTCAGCCTTCTCAGATTGATGATCTGATTCTTGGTAGGTTTTCAGTCCATCCACTGCAGAGCTGAGATAGGGAGCAAAGAGCCTCTGCTTTGTAATTCAACTCACTTTCTATGAATTGGTGCTGAATTTCATTTACACTTGAATTTTCACTGAAAGCTTAGAGAAAACATGCTATGTAAATAATGAGGTGCTGTTATCGGCTAGTACTGTGTGGGGTTTCTTGTAAAGTGCAGATGATTCTATTTTTATCACATGGCCTTTAAAAATGTAAAGAACAAGGTTGGCAAGTAAGCACAGTACAGCAAGTATTGAAACATTCTAAATTCTGGGTATAAATTGTGATACTTAAAGTTGATACAGCTTACGTAGTGATTAATTTTTTAACCTAGTATTTCTTGTTAAATCTTCGTTAGGAATTTATCTGAACAAATAAGAGTAGACTTGATGATCTCTTCTTTTAAGGCAATGAAAATACCTATCACTAAAGAGCATACCTACTTGAAATTAGAATAACCAGTACTCTAACAATAAGTAGTGCCTTTTGACATTTTCTTGTATCATTTTGTAGTTCTTAGGTTGTATGAGAGTTAGAGAGCAAGCATTCTCTGAATTTCACAAGCATTTTGAAAATAGTGGTGGTTTTGTACTCATGAAAGTGATTGTAGAGAGGAGACAGGTGTAAATCAGTCTGTGTGAAGTCTCCAGTTACAAGTTTTAGCTTTTTCCTGAGCTAAGGGTCACCAGGAGTACAGGTCTAGCCTGTGTGAGGCTCAGCGGTCAATCCGCACTACCACCACAAAACCAAATCCGTTGTCAAATCAGCTGCCTTAAGCAGTTGTGTAAGATGTGTTTGCTCTTATCTTCTTACAAAATTGAATTTAGCTTTGATTTATTAGGGAGGTAATAAATCCTGGCATCATATAGGATCTATGCCTTATGTAAATCTTGGTATTTTTGCTTAACGTTTGTTGAATTGAATTTGTGTAGTTTGTTCAACAGCTAGTGGAGTGTGTCCTCATTCTTTTGACTTCCATCCTGTTTGGGTCCCCAGGGATGTGTTAAACACACATGCACACAGAGGCATTTCTCCCATGGCAGGAGATTTCTGATGTGCCACATACTATTAATATCTTCTCTTTCACGTGACTGAGCTCTGTGGACTTTGGGAGAACAATTTTCCCTCAGAGTTTCCCTAGAGTTAACAGCAACCCTCTTTGAAAGGCATTCCATACCTCAGCATTGAGATTAATTGAATGAGACATCTGTCAAATGAGGCATCATGCATTTAATGATTTTGTTATGTGTCACATTTTATGCAGCCCAGTCTCTCAGGACAGGAGAATGCTTAACTATAAACTCTGCAAGTCCACTCAGTGGGAAAGCTGTTTCTTTAAAAACATCTGGCATTTGTGAAAGTTGAGAAAGAGGTCTTATCAAAATGTCTCATAATAGCCTGGGAAGATGTGGCCCCTCCAGCCCACCTTCTGTAATTCTCCACTGTAGTCACCTCTGCTTGTGGTGCACTGCTTCTGAAGTTTTGGGTCCAGCCTAGTGTCCTGCACTTCTTCTTTTTTTAAAAATTACTATTTTTATATTAATTACAGTTTAATCACTTTGTACCCCAGCTGTAGCCCCCTCCCTCATTCCCTCCTAATCCCACTCTCCCTCCCTCATCTCCTCCCATGCTCCTCTTCAAGTCCACTGATAGGGGAGGGTCTTCTTCCCCTTCCATTTGCTCTAGCCTATCAGGTCTCATCACTTCTAAGGCAGACTCTTTATGTTTACTGTTTGTTTTCTAAAGACAGTTTTAATAAACAAGCCAAACCAAACACTTGCCCAATTAACTTTTAGGAATTTTTAACCTAAGGCTGTTTTGACTGTTTAGATTCACATGAAACCTCAATTAAGGATTTTGACAATTCTAGTAAGCTGCAAACTCAAGGATCTGGAAAGAATAGATTTTAATGGTACTTTGATTAAAGAACATTAGGATATTTGGTTAGCTGTGACATAGATCTTTAAAGTTATATGGTATAGTAATTTTTATCATGCATGATAGCTGTCATCAATTAATGAAGTACAGCTTGAGTATTTTAGGTGAAATGGTTTTCTGTTATCATGAGTCGTTCTGGAATACTTTTAGTATGCTAGGTGGAAATTAAGCATAGCTATCCCACATATCTGTGTTGAAATAGTTTCTCCTTCTTGTATTTTCATATTTGATACTGTTTTTATTTCTTATAAAACATCTAATGATAAAGTATGTTTAGTGGTTTCTGTAATTGCAGTATTGTGATAAAACTGAGGGAAATGCTTTATTTGTATGTAGTATATGTTTTGTGTTTGAAGACATAAATATTTCAGCAAAAGAAAGAAATTTCCATAATTTTGGCATAAACTTTTCTAAATGAAGCCTGACTTACAATAAATTAGTCTCATTTCCAGGTATATAATTTATTCAATTGAAGATTGAATATAATTTGAAATAATTTAGTTGTGAACCATTTCAACAATCAGTGAAAATGTAGAGATTTAAAGTCCAAGTGAATTTGAATGAGTGGTTTTGCTTGTTTGTTTTGTTTTCCCTTTAGTTTTTTTCATTTTTTCCAGCAGGAAGAGATTTGTTTGTCAGTGTTTCTGGTGACTCATATATTTGGTGAAGAGCGCTTGGAGAATGGATCTTTTCATATTCCTGCCTCAGTTAATAATATATTGCGACATTTGGACGTTCTTGTTAAGTACCAGGCATATTTTTAAATGTAGCAACAGTAAGCATGATCTATGCTGTTTTTTATTACATATTTAATTTTTTGGTTTTATGTTCAATTAACGTCTGAAACATTGGTCTAAATTTTGAGATTTTTATGCACAGATTGAGTTTTCAGGTGTTACTATGAGAAATGTATACCTTGGGAGAGTTTTCTTTTTTCTTATCTACGAGAGTGTGGCTAGCAGTGCCTTTTGTTGTTGAAGCTATCTTGTGGTTCTTGTATTTGGTTGATGCTCTGTGTATGTTTGTGGGGACAAGGGAGTAAGTAAACTAAATGTTTATCAAAATACAACATTTTGGGGGTGAAAGTTCTCTTATCTCATAGTCTGATTGGGAGGAAACTGTGATTGTGAGGTACTGTGGTTTAGAGAAACCAGTCTGTTCTGAGAGTTTGTAAACTGATATGATTTGGGGCATTTTTTCCCCCTGGTGCTGAGGAGGGAATCCGTAGCTTTTGGTACGTAGTAGACAAAGAGTTTACACCACTGAGCCACGTCCTCAGCCCTTGTTTTTGTGAGACAGGTCTTGCTTTGTAGCCTAGTGTGGATTTGAACATGAGATGTTTCTGTTCCGTCCTCCTGGGGTCACAGGTGTGAGCTAGCAGATCTACTTAGGTATTCATTTGAACCTATGCTGGGCTCTGATCTCCTCATCTGTAAAATGAGGAGCCTGGAAGTAGGGCAAGTCCAAGATCTCTTCAGACCCTTAGTCTCAGACACCATCAGAGAGCCTGATTTTCCACGGATTTTGAAAGTTGTTGAGTTCTGTATTGTTGGCTCAAAACTGTCAAATCAGCTAGAAAGGGCTTATATCTAATATATCAAAGTTTGCAGTCAAAGGAGATATCTGTTTGGATGGAATAAAGAAGATAATGTTTTATTCATTCTCTTCATCATTGATGCTTCCTAAAGTAAAATCTGGCATGCTGGAGATTAATTGAAGTTAAATCCTTTTCCTAGTTGGCTCATAAAGTTCCCTTCACAATCTGGTTTAGATAGCTTATTGGAATATAGCTTACCTCATTGTTAAGAACTCTCTGCTTGAGTATTTTTTAAACAATTATTTATTTTATGTGTATGTATGTGTGTATGTACTTGAGAGTGTGCATGGGTGCGTGCATGCATGCGTGTGTCTGTATGTGTGTGTGTGTGTCTGTGTGTGTGTAGGCAGGTAGGTATCCATGAAAGCCAGAAGAGGGTACCAGACATGCTGGAAGTAGAGTTACAGGCAGTTGTAAGCTGCCATGTGGGCTCTGGAAACTGAATCTGGGTCCTCTGAGGCATGAGCCGCGGTGCTCTCAACCCACTGAGCCATTCTCCAGCTTTACGTGGTCAGTTTCAATTTGGGTAAGGAGTGTGTCCGTGTACTAGTACCTAGTGTTGTCAGGAGGAAAAGCACTAAAGAAAATGAAAAGTCCCACTATATTACCAGATTATGGAATTCAGAAAATTGAGATAATTTAGTACAGTTGTATTTTACTAGATGAGGAAAGTAAACTCGCAGATCAAGTCAGTATCAGAATTAAGTACATCCAGATTTTAGTAGGCTCTCCAGGGTTCGGTTCCACATCGTAAGCTTGTAAGGAAAGTTCACTATTTTTAGTGACTCTTCTCACTATTTTTAGTGAAAGTTCACTATTTTTAGATGCTGTTTATGCTTTAATTACTCAGTATGAAGGTTTAGAAACTGTTTTTTTTACACATTTCATGGTTTCTCTATTGCCTGCTTCTAATCAGTGCCTTTGAGAGGTGGCATATCACTGTGACAGACTGTAAGGGGAGACCCTGTAACTGAGAAGCCAACAGCTGGGTACTCATTGTACAGAGGGAAATTAGATTTCATCCTTGATGCTACCTACCCTTTGGAAGAGTTAGGATAGAACTTATAATGGTTGGCTGAAAAGAGTCCGAGTTTTAGAATATCAGTGCTGGCTTGCTTCAACTTGAAGTAGTTAGAAGAATGGAAATGTTCAAAAAAGAAATCGTTGAATTAAAAAAATATATTTGAATTACTAAAAATATTGCATATTAATTGTTCTATATACATTTTTCTTTGTATGTTGAACATATAAATTGTTCCATACTAAGAAAACTAAAAATTCCATATAGTTTAATTCATAAAGTTAATTGTGCAGTTCATTATTCCAGAACCTATGTTAAGTTCTGCTGAAGGACCTGTTCATGGTTCTACCTTTGTGCAGTGTGAACAATTGAAAAAACTTTGTTTATTGATCTTTATACATCTGTTGTTTATTGAATTTTAAAGTCTGTATTGTGAAATATGCTATCCTTCTGTCTGTCTCTCTCTCTATCAGTCATCTGTAGTAACAAAAACATAATTTATGAGCTCTGGAAACAAATTTCCAGGTATTTCTAAGAAGGTTTAAGAGAGATTTCCTGTTAATGTTCTTCCATTTTAATTTAATCATTTTTTTAAGCAAAAGTTTTACTTTTCTTAAGTTAACCTACTGAATCAATTGATTCCCTGAAGATGACTGTCCATTTTTAGTGTGAGAACAGAAACCTTTTTCAAAGTGCAGAAGGAAAAAAAAAAGGCTCCGGTTACACGGCATCTGGACGATTCAGTATGTATCCCACATGCTGAAGCAAGGGAGGTATTTCTCTTGATGGTTTCTTAGAAAGGTGGGGTGGCTGTGCTGAGCTGACGCTCATATTTAACCGAGAAGAGCTTTGATGCACACACGCCGCTCTGTATTCTGTCCTGAACTCACATGGTACACATATGGTCCTCCGTGCTTTCAGGTAAGCAAAGGAGTTGGTGATGGTGGTGTTTGTGGGTGAAATATATGCATGGTATATTCTCGAGGAAGAAAAACCTTAACAAATTACTATTCATATTTCCTTAAATGTTTTTCCATATTAGAAGCTCAATGTGAGCGCCTGTTTATGTCACTAATCTGTTTTGGATGGGGTGCTTTTCTTTTGATAATTTATAAATCTCTTTGGGAGGTTCATTTAGAGATAAAACACTACATTGTTGTTATCTATTAATTTCTTATCGATTTTTTTTCCTCTGAGTTCCCACACCCTGTCATACTTAGGAATGCTTACCTCATCCTAAAACTGCAAAAGTCCTCTCAGATATTTTTGCTGTAATTTCAGTTATCTATCTGTTGTTTGATTAAGATAGGAAGTAGGAGATTTAAATTGGCCCCACATTTTTTTAAATTGAATAATTGTTTTCTTCAATAATTGAGAAAACTTTTCTTTTCCTCAGAGAGTTTTGCTTTTTATTTGATAGGAAATTTAGATTTATGTTATGGAGTATTTTTGTCCAGTAACTTTTGAATTTGTTGAGGAAAAAAAAAAGAGATCAAAGGCTAATCAGTCCATTTATTACTGTTTGTCTTATGCGTTGACTTCCTATATGGACGTTACTTTTAAAGAAGACTTATTTTCTGTGTACATGTGTGTGCCTGAGTATATGTATTATGTATGTGCATTATATGAGTACCATGCCTGCAGAGGTCAGAAGAGAGCGTTAGAACACTTGGAATAGGAGTGACAGGTGGTTGTGAGCCTACTAGACCTGGGTGCTGGCTACTGAATCCCAGTTCACTGTATTTTTTTTTTTTTTCTTTTTTTGACAGGGTTTCTCTGTGTATCCCTGGAAGTCCTGGAAGTCCAGGCTAGCCTCAAATTCACAGAGAGCGCCTATCTGTCTCCCAAGTGCTGGGATCAAAGGTGTGCTCCATTACACTGGGTTTGCGATGAGTGATCTTGAACCACTGAGCCATCTCTAGCTTCTACCACTATTGCCTAAAGGACTTGGCTGTCTCTTCTGTATTCCTTATTTACGAGGTTGAAAGTTGGTTTGGAGCTAGAGTGTAAACACTGTTTGGATATAGTTTTTTTCATTTATATATCAAAGTAAGTTTTACATGTTTTTCATAGTATTTATCGTTGCACATGTGGAGGTCAGAGGACAGCTTGCAGAAGTCAGTTCTCTCCTTCTACGGTGTGGGACCCAGGATGGAACTCAGGTGCTCAGGTGTGGTGGCAAATACCTTTACTCACTGAGCCAACTTGCTGGCCCTAAAGCCATTTGAAAAAAATCATTCATGTATATAATGTATCTTGGTCATAATCCACCCATTCCTTCCCTTTACCTAAGGAAAATTTATTTATTTGTTTATTTATTTAGTTAGTTATTGGCTTTTTGAGACAAGGTTTCTCTGTGTAACCTTGGCTATCCTGGACTCACTTTGTAGACCAGGCTGACCTCAAACTTACTGAGATTTGCCTGCCTCTGCCTCCCTGAGTGTTGGGATTATAGGTGTGCACCACTGTGCCCCGGCTTAAAGAGGATTTAAAAACATAATTCTGTGCTTCAAATTTTGAACACTTGGAATGATTTTCTTTTGATTAGGCATTAATCTAAGTTTCCTATTTAAATTACCAAAAATTCTTCTAATTCCCTTTATGGAGAAATCTCAGTTATCCTGAAGGCTATTATGAAATACAGTTTATTTTGGAATTTAGAAAATGGACGGCTAAGATACCCTTTGAAGTTAGTAGGCCTGGCTGCCTTTGGGGCTTTGAGGTTTTCCCTGGTTGACCTGGGAAGGAGGTGCATGAAGAGGGATTATGATTCAATCATAATTACTATTACCATGTTGGTACTAAGGTTTGAGTCCAGTGGCTCATGCGTGCTAGGTGCTGTAAATTGCACTCTAAGCTACATCCTCATCCCATGATGATCTGAGTGCTGGGAGATGGCCTGGTCAGTAAAGCGCTTGTTTTGCCAGCAGGGCCAGCCCTAGATCACTAGAACCCTCAAATGCTGGCTATGGTAGATTGTGATGGGGAGACAGGTTGGTCCATATGGCGTGCTGTGCTGGCCAGCCAGGAGAGTCTAATAGTGGAGCTCCAGGCTAGTCAGAAACATTGAAAGGAATTAGGTGGCGTTCTTGAGGATGACACCAGGGGTTGTCCTCAGTCTCCACGTGCATTTGTACCTGTATACCTCCCCCATACTAGCTCCCCCCTCCCAACACACACATTTGTGTGCTTTGATATAGCAGAGTATTGTGATATTGGGCTAGAGTTCTTATGGAAACTGCTGTACATGAACTCCCAGAAATGCCAGAAATGATAAAGTGGGTTTCAGTGGGGATGGAGGAAGGTTGAAGCAATGGTGTTAAATGTAGAAGAATCATATTAGAGCATCTATCATCTTTGTTAAGCATCTTCTCATAATCTGGTGATGTTCTTAATTATTAAGTGTTCATGAGATATAAATTGTACTGCTATTGGACTTTTGGCTTTACAGGATTTTACTTGGTAGAGAACTGGCTTTCTTTTCTGAAGCATTATTTTACCTAAGTTCTTGCTCTGTAGCCTAGGCTGACCTTGAACTTACAGCAACCCTCCAGCCTCAGCTTGCTAAGTTCCGGGATTCCAAGTGCATACCACTACACTTGGTCATGGGCTTTTAGTTGTACTGCTGAGGTTCTAAATCATCATTGCTGGAAGTAGATGTTAGATTTGAATACATTGACGCATTGCTCTGAGATACTAAATGAAAGAAAATTGTAGTTGACAAACTGATTTATGTGCACGTGTCTTATTTGCTTCCTGCTGCTGTGATAAAGACCATGACCAAAGCAACTGGGGCAGGAAAGGGTTTGAATCACTTTACAGCTTCTAGTTTTCAAAAGGAAAATGAGGGGTGGACACTGAGGCAGCAGTGTGGAGGCTGGAACTGAAGCAGAGGCTTGGGAGGAATGCTGTTTACTGGCACAGGGCGGCACTGCCCACAGGGCTGAGCCCTCCCCTATCAATCATTAATCAAGAAAATGCCCACAGGCCGCTGGGATGAAGGCAGTTCCTCAGCGGAGGCTTGCTCTTCCCTGATGACAGCTCTCGATGTGCCAAGGTGACGTACTAACCAGCACAGCAATAACAAAGCAGAGATCACTTCTTTTAACTTGCAAAATTAGTGCAAAAGATTTAAACCACCTGAGTGTTGTTGTATCCTGCTGTATAATTTGAAAAAAATGTGTAGTAGTTCATTATTTAGCACACATATCACAGTTTGTGGCCTTGTTTCAAGTTCTTCATAAATATTAACTAATTTAATCCTCATCATAACTCCATGAGGTAGACAGTGCTATCCCTCAGTATTGCAGATACACAAACTGAGTTACCAGTTTGCAGTCTGTGTGGATTTGCATACCAAGCAGAGGTAAAATGTAGGCTCATATATCTGATGGCAGCATTAAGTAGTTCACTAAGTTCATTACGTAAGTGTCCCCTTTGATCTGATGTAGAAAACAGGTGTGGTGCTTTGGTATTGGGGAAGCACAGACTTGGAACTCTAGGGCTCCGGGCTTGAGTTCTGACTTGAGCCGTCAGCTCCCCTTCTTCCTTCCTACCTGCATAAGGTTGCTAGGGACCAATTGGGACAAGAATGAAAGCGCCTAGGAACACAGTATTACACACCAGCTACTAATTGACCACACATTGCTAGGTTTTTCTTTTTGGTGGGAAGAAACTGGAGGTCTGTATTTGACTCTGAGCCTCCCCACTTGATGTGATGCCTGTGATAAATCCTTTAACTCCACTCAGCCTCATTTGTCAGAGAGGGAGAAAAGGTGATTTAAAAAAATGCACCTGAAAGAACTTTGTGAGGTTGAGATTTGAGGATATATGTGGAGGTGCTTTGTAAACTGTGAGATGTTATATAAATTTAATGTGGTTCTATTATTTTTAGCAATAGTTAATTGCCACCAATGTTAATGAGTGTTAATTAGGGCTCATTAAGGAAGAACAGGGGCAAGGGATGGGGATATACTGTTATTGGCCCTGATACTCAGTTATGGAGGACCACTTTCATTCAGTTGTTACTATTGAGTATCTGTCAAAGGTGTCAAAGGTGCTTTTGATCTGACGTGACTGATAGGATTTTCCTAAGATGCCTGAGACACTTGAATACTTGAGGGCACATTTTGGAGACATGGTGACATTTACAACTGAAAGGTGGTACTTCTGAAGTAAGCATGGTTCTCACAAGTTACTCTAAAAGCAGAAAAGAAGGGGACTCCCGACTATAGAGATTGTGCGCTGACTGACCCAGACTCTCTTTGTAGACCAGGCTGGCCCTGAACTCACGGTAATCAATCTGCCTCTGCCTCCCAAGTGCTGGGATTATAGGCATGCAACCCCACCTCCTGGCTCAGAGTGCACTCTGGGAAAACTTGAGCCCTTGAAGGGCCAGAAGGAGTAATTACTGCCTTACTTCTGGGATCTAACTTGTTCAGACGCTTTAGTTCAAGGTCCTGTTGGACTGTTAGGGTTAGTCACTCCAGTTTCATCTTTACCTTGTGCCAAGCACTCCCCTAGGCACCCGGGCATTTTTATTTGCTTGAATTAGTTGGGGCTTGCCTTTGTATCATAGCTTGTTAGTGTCTTGGTTTTTAGGCAAGCATCTATTAACTTTACCATTTTGCTTAGATGTGAATGTGTGTATGTTGAGGCTGCCCGAAGCCTTGCAGTGGCCCATGTTATACTGAAGACATTCTCTCTTTTCTAAGGCCTGTCATGTTTTATTTTGATGTGGGTTTAGGAATTTTATGGGAAATACTATGTTTATCTTTTGAAAGAAGGTATTTTAATGCCATGTGTTCACCACATTAATGCAAAATGTGAATGATAACCAACTGGGTCATGACCAGGTGCTTTAAAAAAAGTTTTAGGGTTTTCTGTCTGAAACTTCTTGGACCACTTTTTATCCTTTAAACCACGTGTTGATTAAAAGGAAGTACAAACTTACTGGGTTTTTCCCTGCTGGTTATAACAGTGCCCACAGGTAGGGCACTTCAACTGTTTGTTTCAGTATTTATTTATATATGCGTATGTGTGTGTGCATGTGTGCTTTATACATGTGTACATGTGTGTATGCATGTGGAGAAGAATGAGTATATATGTATGTATGTCTCTATACGTGTGTGTATATATATGCATAGGACATATGTGTATGTTTGTGGATATGTGCAATTATGTTTGTATGTGTGTATATGTGCATGGGTATGTAGATAAGTATATGTGTATATATCTATATGTGAGTGTATGTGTGTATACATTCCACAGCAGGTGGAGGACAAATTGCTGCTCTCTTTGGCAAGGTGAAGCCTTTACTAATGCAGTCTTTTGAATTACCTTCTCCTTAACTGGCTCTGTGAAATACTACCTTAGTGAATGACAACCCTGGAAGAAGAGCTTGGTTTTGCTTTTTCACATTAGCTGTAAGATTCTGACATATATCATAAAATATTTCTGATCGTGTCTGACGAAAATAAGTCATGCTTCCAAGTCAAATGAAAATACTTATAATGCAGACTGTTCAGCATTCAAGCTAATTATCTGCCAATATGCATTTCTACCACCATTAGCACCGATTTGCCCTCTGGAAATGTTTACAGAGACTTTAGCTGACTCATTACCACAGTATCCATACCTGACAGGCTGATTTCATGGGATGTATTAACAGACATACTATCAGCAGTGTGATCTAAGTATAGTTACTGGCACATGTGATCGCAAGCAGAAGCTCAATGAGCCCTTGTTCTCTAATGCAGGAGGACAAATGCTCTGTGAGTGTGTATCTTGGAACTGCTTAAGAGGACAAGGTTGTTCTAAAGACACCACACAAAAGGCCATTTCAGAGAGCAGGGGTTGTGTCGTATGGTCAGGATGTTTGTGTTCTGCCCTGGGTCAGTGTGGAGCTAATAGAGAACGGGAGCGGCCACTGCGCCTTCTTCCCTCAGTGCAATTCAAACAAGGCGGCTGCAGGCCTGGTTTTAAGGAACTGACAGATCAGCCTCGCTCAATTCTACCTCCAGATAATGCTGGTGTATTAAGGCATAAATAGTGTTCATTTATCTTTAAGGTACTTTGAAATGTACCTTTATACTTAATCCATGCACAGTATACTTTTTGTCTTATAGAACCATTTTTTTGTTTGTTTGTTTTAGAATAGACCAACACTGTAGATGGTATCAAGTCAGAACTGGGTAAGCATGATGATTGAAGTGTAATGTTTACTCAAGTATATAGTTTTGTCAGGCTTTACTGGTGTAAATTGGGTGACAGCCTTGGGGACATCCTAGAGGGTTTAGAACCTTTGCAATCGAAGAGATCAGAGGGCATCTGAACCATTCTTTGCTCCCTCCCTCATGCCTTCTGATAATGTCTCATTACATAATCCTGCTTAGGCTGGGAACTCTTCAGCCACCTGCCTCAGCCCCCATAGTGCTAAATGGATTACTGGTCTGTGCCACCCACTCACGACTAGCTCTGTTTTTACCTCCACAGAAACCTGGGCTTAGAAAGTTCATGACTCATGGTTGTCACCTAGGGACCTTGTTGCCTGCAAGCCGATGTCAGCACTGTATTCCAGGACAGCGTTGCTGGAGCCTTCCTCCTCGAGATGTGCTGTGTGGACCAGCAGCTTCTTCGAGCTTGTTAGGGATGCAGGCTCCACATGTCCCAGGTGTTACCATTTTAACAGGATCCCCAAGTGTTTTCAAGGGCATTGTAGACTTTGAGAAGGGCTGATGCTGAATAAATTGGGGGTGGAGTGATTAGGAGTTGGGAGTGCATGGATTGTGAGAGTCAGTTGTGGCTCAGGAGAGACATTGGGGTACAGAATAGGCCAGTGAGTGGGAGGAAAGGGGGTTTATGGACCCATCCCAGGATTCACTAGCTGACTGGTGGTAGAAATCATAAAATGGGTTAATTTGTGGTCTGGGTGATGGGAGGATTGTGGGTCAGTGCATGAAAGTAGTAGGTGTGAGGCATCACTCATTTAGTAAAATGTACAGACTGGGCGTTATAGTTAGAGGTTGGTGACATGAGTGAGGGTTTGCGTCCTGCTCTCTTTCTGAGATTGCACATTGGAGGACTTGACTTTGCTGAGGTCTGAGTGAGCTGGCTGCAGCCCTCCCTTCAGCTGGCAGCCTTGGTTTACATCACTTCCAAGTCTCCGTGCAGCTTTGTTGTTTTCTACTGGTTAGTTAAGTATAGACTCAGGAAAGTGACAAACTTTGCTCAGTTATCTTAGTTATCTTGAGTCCTTTTGAAAAATACAGAATAAAAGCTGGATATGGTGGTGCACGCCTGTAACCCCAGCACTGAGGGAGGCAGAGGCAGGTGGATCTCTGAGTTCAAGGCCAGCCTATTCTACAAACCCAGTTCAGGACAGCCAAGGCTACACAGAGAAGCCCTGTCTGAAAAAACTGAACCAACTAACCAAACAAATACAGAATAAATGTGAGTACTGGCTATAGCCTTGGGACACAATTGAGCAGGTCTAAGAAGAATGTTTTACTAAATTTATGAAGTTCTCAGGATGCATTATTTTTGAATGGCAATGCTTTTCTGTCTAGTGGGGTGAGGACTTGTATAAGCAATTACCATCCAACTTCTCAAAGTAGAGAGCTTCCTGGAAAGGACTAGATATGAAAGGCACAAAAGTATTGAACACTGTCCTCCAAGCATGTGGTTCTCATCAGAACAGCTCTCACTACTTGCAAGAGACCTGGAGATTGGACCTGTTGACTTTCCCTCATAGAAGGATGGGTTGGGGAGAGTCCTTGGGTCCTCCTTAGCTTCTGAGTCACTCCCTTTGGCATGTCCCAGCTTAGCTGTATATAATTCTGCCACAATTGTACACAGCTTCCAGAGGTACGAGAGTATATTGACTGTGGAAGGTTAAGAGATTCCATCTGTGCAGCTATGAGAAGGTTGTCGTCCATCCTGGCATAGGGCCTTCTGGCTGCTTTGGGGTTAACCATTCTTCTTTATGTAACTACATCCATGCTCTGTAGGTAACCCAGTAAACGTGTTGGTTTCCGAAGTTGGTGGAATTGTACTATGGTCCCTGGGGTTCTATAAAAAGGAGGTAGATGCTTGTCTTTTCTGGGAAAGACTTCCTGAAACAAAGAGTGAATGGCAGCTCAATGTGGGTCAAGAATGGTGAGTAACTTGGACTGGTGAAGGGCTAGATAATGAGGTTAGCAGTAGTAATGGGACTAAGAAGGAAGGTTAGGGTCAAGCAAGTGAGCTGGACGATGAGCTGCAGGAAGTCCCTAGACTGGGAGGCTGCTGTAAGTAGAGCACTTAGTCAACACTTATGGAATTCATTCATGCCAGTTCTTCCTGTTAAGAGCAAGGGGTGTTCTTTGTTGCCTTTGCCTCAAGTTCATCCTAGTAGGAAAGAAGAAAAGATTTAGTAGCGTGGACTCCACCATTTTTAAGGTTGTGGTGGTTGTGCCAAATAGGAAAATAACCACCTTTGCTTTGGTTGTGGTAGGTCACAGGTTTTGAAGATCTGAAAGAGTAGACCAGGAAGTAGGAGTATGTGGGAAAGGGTATGGGGTGGGGTGGGGTGGGGAGCTACCTAGTTCCATGAGAAAAAGGGTGTGCCTAACCTGCTGGCATTTGACTTGACTTTGTTTCCCACAGAGTTCATGCTCAAGAATCCTACAGTTGAGTAACAAGCAAAACAAAACAACAAAACAAAACCCTTCATGTTTTAAGTGAATTTATGATATGTTGGGCTACATTAATAGATATTGAGGCCTCTGGGCTGTGGATTGAATATTTTTGGATATGTGCAGATGAAAAATCCACGGACATAGAGGAATTATTTAGAACAGAATTGTTGGATTTTAGTATTTAATTATATGTGTAATATACGCTTATGGGGGGATGGGAAGTCAGAATGAAAAAAAAATTCATTTCTGAACTAATTTGAATATGTTTTCCATTTTGAGAAGTAGAGATATGGCGACAAACAGTGTGGACAGGGTTTTAGATGTCAGTTTCACTTGGCTTCAGTGGAAGTGGCTGTATTCCAATTAATAACTCTTGAGGATTCTTTAAATAAGTAGGGGAGATAAATTAGAATTTGAATATTTTGAGTGTGGTGTACTGAAGGACATCAGGTATGTCTGATAAGCACAGAGTATTAGTTACAGTTTTTGATGGAATTTGGGAGTGTAGTGTACCTTAGTTTTCTTCTCTTGCTGTGGTAAATCACTAGCCAAAAGAAGCTTGGAGAGGAAAGTATTTATTTCATTCACAGCTTATAGTTTGTCATGAGGAGAGTCAGGGGAGGGACCCAATTTGAGTCCTGAAGCCTAACAGCGGAGGAACACTGCTTACTGGCTTGCTCCGCATGGCTTGCACAGACTGCTTTTTTGTATACACTAAGGTCTCCTGCCTGGGGATGCTCTTGCTCCTAGCGGGCTGGGTTCTCTCACATCAACCATTAATAAAATCCACCTTGATAGAGGCGGCTTCTTAATTAAGGATCCCTCTTACCAGGTGATTCCAGTTTGGGTCAAGTTGGCATACAGTAACCAGCACGAAATGTTGATGTGAACACAGTTCTGAGGAAGTACATTTGAGAAATGCTTTTATTTAAAACGTGTTGATGGGTTATATTGGGTGAAAGAAATTTCAGACACGAAAGAGATGTCGTCTATATGATAGGCAGACAGTGGCTAATTTTTGGGTGTTATGTCTTTCAGAGTTAGTGTTGGGAAAGGACATGAGGAATCATTGAGTCTTTGTATTGATCTGAAGTTTAGTTTCCACAAGTGAAGATTTATCAAAATGAACTCTTTACAAGTTGTGAAGTTGAGCACATACAAAATGTATCTCACTGCCAGAGTAGAAGTAAATGGTCCTGTGGGGAACATTGTTCCTGTTCTGAGATGAAAGAGACAGAGGCAAAGGATAGTGGATGAATGGAGAAGAAAAATGAAGGGGGAAATTGCTGGAGGAAATAATAAGAGGCAGAATTGACTTAGATTTATGAAGCTAACCTTAAACAATCCAGCTATTTCCCTGAGACTGTAGAGAAGATGAGTGAAGAAAAAGGTCCTTGGGTTTGGAGAGGGGCCTCAGCAATTAGGAGCGGGTACTGCTTACAGAGGACCAGCGTTTGGTTCCTAACACCCATGCCGGGTAGCTCACAATTGTTAGTAACTTCAGTTTCAGCGGACCATGACACCTCTTCTGGTGCATAAAATCTCAAGCAGCCTCAACTACATACCCATAAATTAAAACAAAATCCTTTTTAAAAAGGAAAAGATTCTTTTCCTAGGAGTTCAGAGTTGGGCCTCATTTGGCTTCAGACTTTTTAGTGAATTGGGGGAACTGAGCCTTCATATTTACGGTAGTGTACCTTTTCTTGGGTCAGTCACCCTTAAATGTTGAGAATTTGTGACTGTTTTCAATTGCTGCTGACTTTTCTAAAGGTCGGGCTTTATTGAGCTGCCTTAGAGTGTGTCATAGTGCAGTGGAAGGAGGGTGAGGATAAACAAGAGATTAGGAACAGATTGTCAGGCTTGGGTTGTAGATTTGGCTGCTTGCGTTGGGCAGGTTGTTTTGATAGCAGTATGTGACTCTCTAAGAGCGAGAGAGGCATGGATGGAGAGGAGGTAGGCGGCCTGGTAAGATGCTTTAGAAAATGACCGGCTGGGATTATGTTTTCTCTGTTTCTTTGTTGTTTGTAAAATTACCTTTGGATTACTTTGGAGAAAAAATTTGGCTTTTTTTTCTTCCCTGTGATTTGCTTATATTTGCAGGTAGGAGCTGTTTGGTGAATTGCCCCTCCCCCATCTTTAGATTAATAAAGTTATGTAGAGTTTAAATATTTTTATAGAATGAACATAAGGCCATGGTAAAATTTAAATATATCTATGTGTGTGCATGCACATACATATGCAAACCAGATGATATAGAGGACAGTTAATATATTCTAAATAATAAATACTGGTAAGGAAACTGCTGAACATGTCATTTTCCTTCTAAATTGTACAGCATTGAATTCTTATTTTGGGCTCATTACTGAACTATATGCAGAGATTACTAATTGAGGTTCCATCTTTGGCATTATTTTGATTGTTCTTAAGAATGTAATTCCTCAAATATTTACAAAAGTCCCTAGATCTGGGTATTTTATATTCAAGTTCCAATGTGTCTGTACATTTCTTCTCTGTATGTACATGTGTGTAAGTGCATGTGTGTGGAAGTCAGTGGTCAACCTTGGGTGTCTTCAGGTGGTGCCCACCTCTATTGAGAGAGTGTCTTTCACTGGGGTTCCAGTCTGGACTGGCCTGGCCAGCAAGTCCAAGGGATCCCGACACTGCCTCTTCAATGCTGGCTTCCAAGCTTTCCCACCATGCCCAGCTCTTTCCCGGGGTACTGTGGAGTGGACTGAGGCATTCATGCTTGTGGGGCAAGCACTTTACTGGTTGTACCATCTCCCTGCCCTGGCTTCCATAATTTCCTCTTAACTTAAGGGCTGTGAAAGAAACTCTTGCCTGCGACACCATGGCCAGCATGTGCCCCCTTTACCTCACTTCTAAGCATCAAATTTGCGTCTGTACCCTTGCATACAAACTCTTTGCTGACTGTATCAGCTTCTATAAATTTCTAGCTCATTGCTTAACCACTTGGTCACAACTAAAATCACAGGTTTCTAAAAAAGCCATTCAGGACCAGGAGAGAAGCTCTTGAGAAAGAACTGTGATTGCTAATTCTTCACATCAAATCGCCAGACAGAATAGTTGGGGAAATGTGTGCTTTTCAGCAGGACTCATCCGGACCTGGATTGCTGACAGGACTGGTGGGATGGCTGCACACTCTTGCTGTTTATTTGCGCAGGAGCTTTGTATTTGCAAGGTCAGCAGTATTGGCATGAAGTTTTGTTTGTGTTCAAAAGTCACTCATCCGTGGTAACAGAAACTTTAAAAATAGGAGATACCGTTTCCTCCCACCCCCCCAACACACACGCTTAGTCAACTCAAACACTTTGAGGGCTTGCCTTCCAAGGTGGGTGGTATAAGGTGTTTTGGAGGTTGAGGGAAAACATGAATCCAACAGAGCCCTTGATATTTTTTTTTTTCAGAGTATTAAACCAATTTGAACAAGGCACCTATTATCACAAGAAAAGCACAAGGAATGTTCTCCCCTTTCCTTATGATTTCTTGAACTTGGTGCTTATGAAATGTCAGTCTATAATCAGACAGATAAGGTCCCTATTCTCGGGACTTCAAAGTAAAGAGCAGCTTTACCACATACTAAGCCAGAGGTGGTGTCACCTTCCAGCAATTTACCACTCAGGAAGCAAGGCACGAGGGTTGCTGCAAACTGTCAGTCAGCCTGTCCGAACGAGCAAGACCTTGTCTCACCTCCCATACTCAAAACAAAACAAAACAAAACAAAACAAAAACTTGTATAGTCTATTGTAATTGTGACATGTGCCACTAGGGGTAGAGCATGTTGTGAATCCTTATTGTATACAGTATTTGGAATAACTAATGCATGGAAGAGCGTTCCAGATAGAGGAATAGATGTATGAAGGCTGAAGGCCTGAGGCTGGGAGCTCAGCATCTTTAAGGATCTAGAGGAAGATTTTCAGTGAAGAAGTTGGGATTAACTACCGACACAAGGAACCATAGTGCAGGTACTTACTTGGGGCCAGCTTCTGCTTGTATAACATTTTGTTCACGACTCTACTCCCCCATCTTAAATACAATACAAAATAGGTCAGAGTTATTTTTTGAGTCTGAAGACACAGGCTTTAGTTAGTGTTTTGGAGTTGATTTTAAGAATAATAAATCATTTTTCTGATTTTTTTTTAATATTCTTTAAGGATATCCTTTTTGAGGTCAGTTGTGGACATCATTAATCACCTGTGATTTCCTTTTTATCATCACAGTAGGGGCCTAGGAGAAGAGACTCCCAGTGCACTAGGGTCCTTTTCATCCTTCCAGCTTGTCCGAGCCACCCACTGTCCCTCACCAGCCACCCTGGACACTCCCAAACCACTAGGGGCCATGATCCAAGGATGAAGACATGCATCTTTCTTGGTGGTCGTAGTCCTTTGAATTATTTCCTTACTTTTGAAGACATCAAATTATCAGGAACAGGAAAGAGGTAAACAGTTTTAGGATTTATTGTGGAGACATTTACATTTAAAATTAGTTAGGAAAGTAAGCACAGCTCCTGTGTCTCTTTTGGGGAACTCAGAAGAGAGTGGGGAACTGGCGCTCTGGGCTCCGTGTGGCACACGTCACCTGCTGTATTTGGTGGACACAGTTTGAAATCTTTCAAAATGAAGGGTCATTAATTAAACATTGTAAGTTTACTATAAGAATCAAGATCTCTCAGCTCACCAGGCTGCAGCTGGTGAGTAGGATGCCTTTTCCCACCTCATCCAGAGTGCTTTCTGTGCATCCTGTGTGGTTCTCTCTCATGGTTCCCATGGGCTGGCTGATGGTTTGTGAACCGAACCCTGCCTTGGAGCAGCCAAGATAATTTTCTATGCTGCTGCTTTCTTGGATGTATGATAACTAATTTTTTTGTGCACATTTCCCTGCAAGATGGTGTTTTGCTTTGTTTGAATTGATGTGTATTCAGATAGTAGTCAGAAGGCCATCCGATGCTCTCTGCTTTATACATCTGTCATAAGCCTTACTCAGTGTACTGTGTGGCTTTATTCCCAGGGCCTCTCTACTTGACGATGGTAATTGGTATTTATAGTTTTAAAGCTTAGCAAAATGGTTCTTTTTTTAAGTATCCAGTTCTTGTTGAATGAGCAGATAAGGAGCAAGCAAAAACAACATCAACAACAAAAAACAAAAAAAATAAAAAAACAAACTACTAGGAGAGAAATTACAAGGAAAAAAACATCACAGACATATAACGATGTTTGAAGTTTCAGCGATGTTATTACCTCCTCTTCTTCCACTCCTGTGTTAAAGGTGATTATTATCATGCTGTGTGATTATACTGCTATACAGTAGTAGATATATTTTTTATAGATACACAGATATTTAGTTTATACATTAATAATATAAATTTGTGGATAGATTTCTTGAGATGTCAGTTTATTTGGCCTTGCCCTAAGAATTTGGAATTTGAATTCCTTAATTTGCTTTATAGCCCGTGTTAACACACTGTGGTGTGAACAAGGAAAGGACATGGACAGAGCTCACATTTGAAGAGGATCTGAGAAGTGTGCTTGATAAATTCTGTATGTATGGAGACAAGGTATGTGTGTATGAATGTATGTATGTATGGAGGCAAGGTATGTGTGTATGAATGTATGTGTGCATGTGTGTGTGTATGTATGTCTTTCTAAGCAGTGTACACTGGCCTAGAACTTCTGTGGACTCCACATTGGCTCCTAACTTATGTTTCTCCTGTCTCAAGCTCACCAATACAGTAGTCATTGGTAAGTATGCCTTATCATACCTACTTTGATATTTTTAAACTTAGTATTTGAGTGTTATTGAAAGCGGGAATTACATAAGATAAAAATAGTATTTCACTTTAGGGCTTAATAGAATTTGTTTAATATAAATCTATATTTAAGCTTTAAAGCTGAGCATGCTTTTGAGCTTTCTTTTTGAGTAGCTGTTAGATCTGTATGTCTTCTGACCTCCTTTAATAAGAAGGGTGGACCAGGTTAGGCTCTTACACATTGAATCCAGGAGAATATTTACTTACAGTGATTGAGAATGAGAAACAAAACATGCTACCTACCAGCAACATAGTGTGAGTCTCTATTACCTAGTAGTAATGTGTGAAAATGTAGCTTGAATGACTCCAGACCATTCATAAACTAACAGTTCATAGAAAGGAGAAGCCATTGCATGCTTGTTATTGTGAACCTCTCAAGTGGTGCCTTTGAAAGGTGGTTCCATGTTAAAGGTCCTGAGTGGCATGTGTGGATGTTGGAAACTATAAGCCACTGAACATGTGCTATCTTTATGGGGAACGTTATTGGATAGAGCTGTAATACTGAAAGAAATTAGAGTATACTTTGAGTAGGATTTTAATAATAGCATTAGTACTCAATAAAATACTCCATTTTCAAAGCATTTTCAGTATTGAAGTGATAATCATTGGTCCATTAAATCTGTGGGGGATTTCTAGTTGAAAGGAAATTCCTAATGGTATAATTGCCCCTTTTTTGCGATTCTGTTCTTATTGTATGCAACAGGGTATTGTGTATCCCAGGCTGGCCTTGAACTTAGTGGCCGCATAGCAGAGGATGCTCTTGAGCTCCTGATCCTTCTGCCTCCACCTCCTGAGTGCTAGGATTACAGGTGTGCACCATCATATGCAATGCTGAAGATCAAGCTCAGGGCTTCGTATATGCTAGGCCAGCGCTCTGCCAGCTGAGCAGTAGTGCTACCCTTGTGACCATATATATTTTTTTTAGAAAAATTAGGTACAAATAGTGAATATTAGTTAATCTTTCTTTCCTACATATCAATGATGAGCATTCACAAATTACACAAAAATTATGATTTAAATTAAAGATTAGAACCCAAAATACTGTAGGAGTTGTAAATAACAGTTTTAGTGACTGCTGGATTGCTTTCTGAGTTCCCAAGAGGAAGACAGAATTGTATTGCATGGTTTATGGATTACCTTACATAATAACTAGAGAAAAAGGAAACAAGTAGAAAAAATTATGGGAGCTTTCCTCAGATGTAAAAATGTCTGTGATGGTTATTGTTGATTGTCATCTTGACTACGTCGGGAATGAACTATAATCTGTGGAAGATTTTTTGCTTGGTTTGAAGTGGGTGAATCCATTTCTAGTCAGGACACACATCTTTGATCTGGATCTTGCGGCAGGAAGACATTCCTTTAATTTGGGCCACACCCTCTGCTGGAAGCCTGTATAAGAACATGGAAGGAGGAGGCTTTTGCTCTTTGCCTACGTTGCCTACATACCCTCGACCTACCTATCCATTCCTTCACTGGCATTAGAGCCTGCTTACTTGGGATTCCAGCATCTACTGAAGACCAGCTGAGACATCCAGCCTTGTGGACTGAGCAACTACTGGATTCTTGGACTTTCTGTCCACCACCAGTCATTGTTGCATTAGCTGGACTGCAGTGTGCAAGCCATTTCAATTAATCGTGTGTGTGTGTGTATAAGTTCTGTTACACTAGAGAACCGTAATAAAATGTTCCTGCTTTGTTAGGTAGTGTGTTATTGTTTGAATATGAATGTCCCCATGGGATCATCTCTTGAATGTTGGTCTTCAGATGGTAGCAATATTTTGGGAGGTTCTGGAAACTTTCGGGGATGGAACCTAATTGGGAGGTAGGGTCTCTGAGTACATGTCTTTTGAGGTTTATACCTGGTCCTCAGTCAGTTTTCCTCACTGTTTCCTGCCCACCATGAGATGAACAGTCTCCTGCACGTGCGCCCACTGCCATGGCGTTTCTGCTTTAGGCCTCAGTGCACTGGAGATAGTCAGTTGACTTTGTATTGAAACTTTGAAATTGAGCTAGAAAAATCTTTGCAGCTGTACAGTTTTTGTTGAGTATTTTCTGATAGCAGTGGAAATAGCCTTATCCCTCGGCTTCAACTCTGCCATGTGCATTCATCCCACAACACTCACTGTCCACCCTTTCTCTTCTGACAAATGGTGTTGACTGTATCCATGTGTAGATATGTGCCATGGGCAGGCAGTACATATGAACAGGACGTAGTTATTGTGGGGCTTATAGTTTGTGCACTGACTTCTGACTCTGCTTCCTCCACGTGCTCTGCTCCTTTACCTGTTCTCCCCATCACTGCAAACTCGCTGCTGTGTGTGATGGTAATACAACACTCTCCTTTGTAAATGCAGTGAAAAGGAAAATGTCCTCATAGTCTTGAAAATATGGTACTTGACACTTTTACTTGTTTCAGAGAGTTTTGCTCTATTTCAGCTTGTTTCTAGATTTTTATTAGATTTTTGCCTTTTGTCTTTATTACTTTTTAATTTTTCTTGTGTTTTGAGCTAGTTGCATGCCTTAATTGGAAAGATGCTATTCTATAGTTCTAACTTAGAGGGATTTTAATAGCTCCTAGCTTTTCTATGTTTTTCTGTAATTCATAATACATTTCATTTTTGCTACACCTAAAAAAAAAAAACAAAGCTGCCTGCCCTTAAGTTTTTGATGTAAAATCAATCCTTTTTGAGGGCCAGGCCTTAGTAGAAGAATGAAAAAAAAGAAAATGATAGAGGCAGAGCATTTGTGAAGTTCATTTATGGGTTTGTTCACTTTATTATTTTGATTTTTTGGTTTATTATTATTTAGTATTATTTGAGACAGGATTTCTCTGTATAGCCTTGGCTGTCCTAGAACTCACTTCGTAGACCAGGCTGGCCTTGAACACTGCCTTTGCCTCCCAAGTGCTGGGATTAAAGGTGTGTGCCACCACTACCCAGCGCTTTATTGTTTTTGTCAATTTAAAAATTACATTTCTTATTTAATTTGTGGTGTATGCATGTATGTCGGCTAATATGTAGAGGACAGCCTGCAGGAGTTGGTTCTGTCATTATCTGTGGAGCCGTCTTGCTGTATCATCTATTGTTTGGGTTTTGAGTATTGATACTGATGTCATTGATCCAGAGTGAATTGTGCGTTTATTTATTTTTTTATTTTTTATTTAGAGACAGGAGTTTCTCTGTGTACTCTTGTCATGACCTCGCTTTGTAGACCAGGCTGGGCCTTGAACTCACAGCAATCGGCCTCCCTCTGCCTCCCAGAGTGCTGGGATTAAAGGTGTGTGTCATCATGCCTGGCTTGTGGGTTGATTCTTAAGGATAGCTGCACATCTGAAAAGTTGGCTTTGTGGCAGAATTACTTGGAGACTGTATTATGGTTATTATTTTGTAAAGTGAGTGTGAGGTGTGTGGGATGTTTGTGGAAGTCAGGAGGTAGCCTTGCCCTGTCTGAACACCGTCTGTAAAAAAATTGTGTGTGAGAACTTTTAAAGGAATAAAGTGTAAAAAAGTGATTCATACTTCTTCAGATGGGCCGATTAAATGATTATGTATGGTAACTTTCCCCCAAAGTGTTTGTCTAAGAGTAGAACTGCATCAACTCGATGGAGAAGGGCTAGCGTGTAGAGGGGCTGGCCTTGTTACTTCAGTTCAGCTCTTTGGAAAAGCCTTTCATTTGTATGCTGCCTAATTATACTGTAAAATAAAGGACTGAATCCATTAACTAGCCAGGCCCTTTGTGTAGCTCCTGAATCCTTTTAGTTTCATGGCTGCATAGAAGCCTCATTCAGAGCATTCCTAGGCCTGCAGTATCTTTCCTGTCTGCATGCCAGACCCTATTCATAGTGTTCTCACTTCAGGAAGTTCTCACAGTCATTTGGGGTAGTGTGGGGGAGGGGTAAAATGGGGAGGGCTGTGAGGATCTCTTTTCCTTTTTCTGTTTCCTCCTCTGTCCCTTAAAACAAAACCAAACTCCAGACAAAAAGCAAACTTGGTGAGATAGCTCTAAAGGAGATTCTCAGGTGACCCAGTGGATTGATAACTCCTGGTATATAACAGCAAATGTGTTTTCTTCTGCTCTCTGTTCTCAAGCACTTGGAACAAAGCACTTGAGGTCAGCTGAGGGTAGCAGGGGAGGGGAGAATAGATGTCCCTGTGCTCTACAGGATTTATTTCTTCTGACTGAATGTACTTAAAGGACTGTTTTCTTTCTTAAGGTTGTACTACCAATGAAGGTAGGAGAGAAGCAAGGGGATTCAGGCAAGCATCTTAAAATCCAAATGAGAAAAAGAGGCTAAAGAATGCCATTTCCCCCTTGTTTCACAATTTAAAAATAGATATTATCCTGGGTTTGGTTTAGAATATGTTGTGTTTCACCAGTGGATGCAGAACTGTGCTATGTGAAGTAAGGAGGCAGAACAGAATGATTTAAGATGTTTTTATTTTTGTTTGTTTGTTTTTGAGAAGCTGCTGGTAGTGTGCATACAGACCCACTCCTGAGAATGAATAAGTGGTGCATAAGTTCTGAATCACTAAGATTTAGTCTCCTTAGCCATAGTTCTGTAACCCAAGGGAAGTTGGTCTAGTTGAGCTTTGCTTTTCTTTTTCCCTCCCTCTTTCCTCCCTCCCTTCTTTCCTTCCTGTTGTTGATTGAACATCTTGCAAAGTAGAGTGATGGAATGGGGTAGTCAACTTAGAATCTGCTTTGAACTAGAATGTCTTCTTCTAAAGGATTATTTGGGTCAGTTCAAGTGTGATCATATTAGAGCCTTGCTAAAGCTGGCTGCGCAGTTAAAGAAAATTAGCTCCTTAAATCTGTGAAGTATTTGCTAGAAAGTAATGGCACTGAATAATTGGATGCAAATGACAGTGACAAACACACTTGAGTACTATGGCAGTTCTACTGTGAAATAAACTATGCACATATAAAAACAGTGCTCTAAGAATTATGATTGAAAGATTACTTACGGGTGGGGTCCTTCCCTGCATTCATGAGAAAGCCGTCAGATGGATTACAGATGGAGAGCTAAACATTCAGTAGTTCTTTCTGGGAAAAATAGTGCAGAATTTTTGTTTTTCATTTTTGTGGTGACTTGAGATTGATAATTATTGAGATATTTTATTATATTTAAGCCTGTAAGTAAGTAAAAATTTAAAAAGCATGTGTGTATTTCTTTATGTGTTCACATTTTACCTGTGTGTCCGAGTGGAGGTGCCTATGTGCTGTAGTACAAGTGCGCCGTGAGAGGATGACACTGTATTTCAGGCTACAGGGACCACAAGCTCCCAGGAACTCCCTGGTTCTGCCTTTTGTCCTCTTGTGGAATGCTGGCATATTAGGTGCTTCTTTTTCCCCCCCTTAACATTTTATGTGTATGAGTGTTTTGTCTGCATGTAGGTATGTGCTCAGTGTGTGTGCCTGGTGTCCACAGAGGTCAGAAAGAGTGTTGGACCCTGGAATTGGAACAATCTCTAGCTGTTAGTGGGCATAATTGAACTAGGGTACACCGGAAGAACAGCTAATGCCTTTAACCACCCAGCCACCTCCCTAGCCCTGGCTACTTTCCTATGGCTGTGGTAAACGAAGTTTATCTGTAGGCATGTTTGATGTTATTATGCTGTGATATTTTACTTCTAGAGTACACCCTGAGACAGGAATGGGCTGGAGACAAGATTTAGCCCCCAACGATAATGCTTCTAGTGACCCACTTTCTTCAGGTAGGCCCTACCAATCAGAGTTTCCAGCACATGCTAAACGTGCCCTACACAGGAGCCTATGAGAGATACTTCCTATGCAGCAAGACTCATGTAGCTTCATTTGATGCTCTACCAAGTAGTGGGACTTTAGAATCTCACTTGTTAGTGTTTCCTTACAGCATGGTGTGGTACTTGCCCAGGTTTCCAACTTCAGTTGACCTCACCTCCCCTGACGCATGCCTTGACTGGTCCTGTGCTTGTAGGCTTATCTTCATACAAATTAGACTAATGGCAGTGTGGTTTATGGTTTTGGCTTTAAATATTTTTTGTCTGCAAGTTTAATTGGAAAGCTTGGTAGATTTTAAAGATTTCTTTTGGAGAAAGAATTCACAGTAACTTCTGATCCTGAGGCTAATTTCTTTTGGAGGTGGCTGGTTATCTCCTTATTGAGAACCTATAACAGATTCTCAATAGACTGTGATTGAAGCATTTGTTACATGTGATTAGCCTGTTGTCTGTACCGCCTTGTCCACCACCACAGCTGTTCTTCCATCTTGCCTTCTGCACGGTGGGGAGTGTGCCCATTGTTCTTTGTCTTAGGTTCTGGCCTCTTGCTTCTTCCCGACTTCTTGCTCAGCTGTTTCTGTTCTGCTGTGAAATTCCTTCAACCTTGTGGAACAGGCATTCCCTGTCACCTGTCTTGTCACTCTGACAGACTGGATCAGTGTAAATGCTGGGGTGCAAATGTCTGTGCGTAGGGACCCTGTCTTCATGTCTGGTCACTCTGAAAGATGTGGGGAATGTTGAGTTCATACTTTAATTTTCGGAACTGCCTTAAAGAAAAAAACAACGTACCACAGTGGTGTCAGTGTTATAAATGTATTTGGGTGTCACCAAAGGCTTTTGGGTAAGAGGATGAAGAGGTGGCAGTTTGAATAGTGTTGAGAGGCGCAGTGCTTTGAAGAATATGATGAAATAGATCGAAAGTGGTTAAGAAACTTCGTTCTTGATCCACAGGTTCAAAGACTGGGCCTCCTGTCAGATGTATCATTGGGTGGGGCTGCTCAGCTCTCTGTCAGAGGGTCATGGAAACCATTGTTTGATATTCCATTTTGATGTAAGGGTAACAATGACATATGAATTTTTCCAGTTCTACTTACAAATGAGAAGAAAACATATGGCTTTAGGTCAGTTTTACAATGTGTGAGGAAAGCATTAAATGAAGTTGCTATGTCTCTTCAGGATGTCTTCAGGACCACAGCAGGTTTCAACAATCTACAGCTTTTGTTTTGAGTTAGCTGTCTTAATGCCAGCAATCTGACATGACATATGCAGTCAAATGAGCCCATGTATTTGTGTGTGCATATATGGAATGTGTATATAAGTATATATGTATGTATATATACACATATATACTTATATACACAGTGTGATGCAAAGGAATAAACCTTTGAATTTTTTCTTATGCTCTGCCTGATGATCATTCTGTATCAATATGTAAAAGTTCAAAAGCAGTTTTATAATCAATATGTAATTCAGTATGGAAGTTCAGAAGCAGTTCCTCCCATTTTCAGTTGTTGCTATCTGAAGTTCACACTAACGTTTATTTTATTTTTAAAAATGAGGTGTTTTCTAAAAGGCAAGGTTACCTAAAGCAGCTAGTAACTCTCAATGATTTTAATGTCTTAGTCCATGTATTAGGTGGGTCTTGTGAATCTTGTGTATAATAATCGTGGAGTGGGAGAGAGCTCTGTACGGTGTATTGCTTGAGAAGCCAGTGGAGGAAACTGCCTGGAACACTGCTAGATGTGAAAAAGCTTCAGCCCTCACACAGAGTTGCCCCCAGGGATCCAGGACCGGTAATCCTGCCTTGTGCCCAGGTGAAAGTGACACTACAGTGTGAGTCATTTGGGATGTTTTGGCGACAGGTAATGGAGCCTGAATCGAGCAAAGTTCAACAATAAGGAGGTTTAGTTTTTTCAAAATGTGAGGAATTTAGAGG
Source organism: Pachyuromys duprasi (assembly GCA_028658305.1). Taxonomy (NCBI): domain Eukaryota; kingdom Metazoa; phylum Chordata; class Mammalia; order Rodentia; family Muridae; genus Pachyuromys; species Pachyuromys duprasi. The sequence continues at coordinate 44,298,689 of CM053748.1, read as the reverse complement.
CTGGATCCAGAAAGTGTGTGGTGCCATCAGGAACTCAGAGATGTCACTGAGGTTTTGAGTTTGTGCCCAGCTCTGCCATCTTGAGGTCGAGCTTTGCTCTCAGGTCCGCATTCCTCTTGTTCCTAAGCTGCTCCAGCAGTTGCAACAGCATTTCCAGAAATGATAGTAGTTAGAGAAGGAGGTGTGCAGGAAATAACTGCCGTTTTTCCCTTATGAAATCACTCCTTAAAACACACAGTTAGAGTTCTTATGTTTCATTGGGAAGAACTTTCTTTTTTAATAATTTATTTTACTTATAGGTATGTGTGTGCACCACATGTGTGTCTGTTGGATCCCATGGAGCTGGGGTTATGGATGGTTGTGAGCCCTCATTTGGTTCCTAGGAATTGAACCTGGGTCTTCTGAAACAGCAACAAGAACTCTTAACCACTGAGCCATCCTTTTAGCCCCTGGAAGAACTTGACATGTTCCTTCTAAACCAGCTACAATCAGAGCCGACTTGTTGGAGCTAGGGACCAGGGTTGGCTGACATTCTCCTGAAGCACATGACTATACATGGAAGAGGAGGATGGTCAACAAAAGTAGACTTTAGTTAAAAGGGGAATATAGAATGAGCTACCGGTAGCACCTGCCATGCTCAATATGGTGTGAATATAAATGATCTTAGGTGTTTGTCTCTGATAGTGATATGCTAATGCCTAATGGATGTAGGAGAATACTTAAGCAGCCAACTTGTTTATAGACAAGGGTGACTTCTTTAAACTAACTTTCAGATAGCTCAGCAGATGTAGGGAATGAACTATGCCACTTGTGCAGAATCAGCATATGTATGATGCTACAATAGGTGCCGACTGAGTACTACAGAAAAGACAAGGCCTGGGTTTCTTGAAAATTTATCATCTGTCATTAGTTTCCAACTACTGAAGCAGAGACTGACTAGCCTCCATGCAGCAAAGCAGAGCTTGGCTATTGTATCTAGTGCCTCTTGAAATAGTTTCCTTCTTATCTTCGGTAAGATAAAAGTCAAATACAAATTTAATTTCCATTTCATTTCTTAGTACTAGAACTATATTAGTAATGTCACACTGACTTCTCTTGCTGTGTATCTTGTGTTTTCTTCGAGATTTTAGAAAAGATATATTCTAATTTCTCCTTACCTCTCTAATGCAGACTAGACTGATGTTTTGGGTGGCCCCGTTTTCTGTGAGGTACCCAGGAAGAGTGCTGATTCCTAAAACCAACAATGGGCTATATTTATAGCTTTTCTCTTTTCTGAGTTTTTTAGTACAACCACCCCTGTCCCCTTTCATTCTCAGCTGGCAGGGAAATCCTGATTGTCTTGGAGTGCTGGCTTGCCTCAGGCTGCCCTGGTACTCTTCTCCTAGTGTTAAAGCTGTCAGCACTCACTGAGTGAGTGTTAACCTTCTCAACATATAGACTGCGTGAACACAGCAACAGAAATAAGCATCCTTGCAAACACTTTGCCTATTGCCCACTAGGCACTGGGCCCTTAAAGTCTTCATTAGTCTTTCTGAAGCAAAACTTTTTAAATTTGAGTGTCAAAGTTCTAGGTTAGGGACATTTTCAGGTAAATGTCTTAAGAGTTTTTATGAATGTAAAATGGTCTGTTCTCTAAGGGTTTGAAAAAAATACCAGTGGAAAAGTCATTTTTGAGTTCTAGGGAGTAGTAACCCCCTCCCTTTCTTTTTTCTTTTTTAAAAAATAATTGTAGTTCTCCCTACCCCCTTCAGCCTGTGAGAACATATGTCAAAGCAAACCATATCTTAGCCTGGGCGTCCAGTCATTATTAACAGTTTTCAAAAGGAAATATAAAATGAAGTAGCTCATTGATGACTGGTAAACCGACATTTGCAGGATGAGGGAATGGAAATGAGTGTGAAGGATGATTCTGGAGGATGAGGGCTGTTCCTTTGTACTTAGTGTGTGCAGTGTGATATCTTCCTCCTGTACCATTTCTTTGCCATTTTTGTTTTCCCCCTGCTTTGTACTGCTTCTGCTCTTTGTTCCTCATCATCCTTCTGCTTTTGGTCTTTTGATGTAGTTCAGAAAGAAAAAGCAATTTTCTTAAATATATTTACAATGCATGCTACTGAGCGAACTATTTTTTTAAACATATTTCTTTTCTTTTCTTAATAAGACTTTTTCGCATCTCTTTGAAAATGTCTCTCTCCCTTTAAAGACAATGGACTGAATGCAGATTGACTTCTCTTCTGGTGACTCCAATGGGAGGAGACGGTCAGGTTAGGTCCTTGTGGAATAGATTCTTGTAGAATACTGCTCCTCCTCACTTTAAGAAAAAACATGTGTTTGATTCCTTCATAATATTTGTGATGAGTACTTTATGGGAAATGTAAAGAAAGAACAATCTTTAAGACAATTTATAGCTGTATTATTTTTAAATTTAATTTAATGTGCATGAGTGTTTTGTCTGCATATACACTACATGTGTGCTTGGTGTTCACAGAGGTCAGGGAAAGGTGACTAGGATCATGGTGGTTGTCAGTCACCATTTGGTTACTAGGAACCAAACATGTATTCTCTGCAAGAGCAGCAAATGCTATTAACCACTGGGCAATCTCCTTGGCCTCAAATTTTAATTTTTTGAGACCATTTAATGTATTCCAATCTTGCTTTGAACCTTGTAAGCCAAGAATGACCTGTAATTTCTGAGGCTTCTGTTTGTGCTTCCTGAGGATTACAAATGTATGCTACCACACCCTGTTCCTCATAGCATTGTTTAAAACAAAAACACAAAACCAAAAAAACCGGTACCACTGAGTATAATTTCAGCAAGTGACAAGGTGAGATTCACTCCCACGAATATTCTGAGTCTGTGGTGGGGCTAATCAGAGGCCCTGCAGCTTGCCAAGGGAAGGACATAGATGAAACAATTGCCTTGAGGCCTGAAGTAAAATGTTTAGAAAAATAGATACTTGAAAACATTAAAAACAAACAAACAAACAAAAAACTTTACTCATCTGTAAAATAAAAATCTGTTTTCCGTCTTAGGTCAGCTTTTGCTTTCAGAGTGTCTGTTGTGTTGCTGCTGCAGTGTTTGGACTTTATTCATAAATACAGTAAACATGGAATAGTTAGTAAACATGGACAGTTAGCTGGCTATGTTAGCTATGCTCTTGTTTGAAACTTTGGCTTAAGGTTTTTTTGGTCAAACTCTTAGATGTGTCAAATGTTCATTTTAATCTCAAGATCTTGTTTTGCAGTGTAATCCTACTGACATATTTCTTTTCCTTTGGCTTGTTTTGTTGGCTAAAATCAAGAGCTGGTAAAAAGTGACTAATTTTATATCATGAAAATTAATCTTGTTCAGGCGTGGAGATGTTGTAGAGACTCTGTGTCTGGTATGTGAGGAATTCTGCTAAAGGTAGACTTTGGTCATGAAAACTGTTCTTATCCTTCCCTTCCCTCTTGCTCTTTGCGTACCCTCTGAGAAGTTAAGAAACGAAAAAGCTAAGAATGAAACATATCGCTAATAACTAATTTCAACCTAGACCAAACAGATGTGTGTATTGGGTCGTTTAATTTTGTACCGTCAGTCATCTTGCCCCTTTGGGTTCTACACCTGACTACTTCTGCTTGAATTAGAAATGGTGGTACTGCTCCCAGCACATTCCAGGTAAGGACTCTAGGGGTTAGAATGGAGGGACAGTGTGTACATGTATAACACAGTGCAATATTTAATTAAAAGTTTTTCATTGCAAACCCTAATGAGATCAGAAAGAGAAGCTCGCCTACAGGCTGGAACCAAAGAAGGAGCTGCCTCTTTAGATAATGACTGGTCTCCTGCTCCCACCTCTTGGCTTTGTATGGGCTTCCTGCTTCTCACTGCATTAACAGCCTGCTGACAGTAAGTACTTCAGAAGTGTCTTGCTATATAGGTGCCTCTCCCTCTTTTTGTTGAGAGTACCTATTTTATTGGAAATAGATTGTTTCTGACATAATACATTCAGATTATAGTTTCCCCTCTATTCCTCTTAGTTCATCCTCACTTTCCCTCTCATCTGGATCCACTCCCTTTCTGTCTCTCATTAGAAAAGAACAGGCTTCTAAGAGATAATATTAGAATATACAAAATAAAATATAAGATCAAACAAGAACTATCTTATATTGAGGTTGAATAGGACAAACCAGCAGAAGGAAAAGAACCCCCAAAAGGCCATGAAAATCAGAGACCCCTTCCTTTGCATGCTCAGGAGTTTTATAAAAACACTAAAGTGGAAGCTGTAATATATACACATTGGACCTGGTGCAACCTGGCACAGGCCCTGCACATTCTGCTTCAGTCTCTTGAGTTCCTGTGAGCCTTGCTCATGTTGACTTTTAGGGCCTTGTTTTCCTGTGTCCTTTATCTACTCTGGCTCTTAGACTCTTTCTTTTTCCTCTTTAGAATTCCTGTGCTCCGAGGGGAGGGAATTGATGGGATACTTCATTCAGGGCTAAGGTCTGTTCCAAGGTCTCTAACTCTCCATGTAATGTCTGGCTGTGGGTCTTTGTATTTGTTCTCATCTGCTGCAGGAGGAAGCTTCTGATAATGACTGAACAAGCACTGATCTACTGAGTATAGCAGAATGCCATTAGCAGTCATTTTATCACTTCTTTTTTTCTACCCTATTTTTTAGACCAGTAGTATGTGATTTTATAGTAGGTCCCCAGGCTACCTAGCTTCTGGTTCTTGGTCACCCAAGCTACGTCTGTAGATTCACAGAGGGTAGGTATATAGTAAGGAAGTAGAGGGAACAGATGGATGTCATTGGGAAAGGGAAATCCAATAGATAATTATGGATGGATTAGAGGGGTTTGGACTGAGACGATCCAGTAGGGAGAGAGGATTGAGGGAAGGAGTATGGGAGACACAGCTCACATTAGGGGCATTTGAGAGATAGTATGGAATCTTAATAGAGTAGAAACTTCCTAAAGTGTATACAAATATGAAGACAGTCTAAGTGAAATTGCCAAATAATGGGGAGACAGAGTCCCTATTGACCATCTCTTGTATCCAAATGGAGCTTCCAGTACTCGGATTAGATTAAATCTAATTGGGTTGTTGGCCAAAGAGGTCCCATGGGAATACCCAAACAGCACAGGCTGTGGCCAACAGTATATATAGGTTTCTTTCCGCTAACTGACATCAAGGCCCCGTTGCTGAAGACAGCACCTACCCATGGAACATGGAGAATTTGAGCTGGTGCCTGCGCAGAACCTTCAGGCTACCAAAGGAAAGCATAAAACCCAGTCCACTAGCTATCCTGGGTCGTGGTGGCACGAGCCTGTGGGAGTCAGCAGTCAGTAACTAGTCTGCCTTAAGGCTCGTCCTTGGGACGGGAACCCACTCCCGACACTGCTTATGCACCTCTCCTTCTGTGCCGTCATTGTTCTTCATCCACTCTGCTGGCTGCTGGCATGTACTCACTGTGGCTCATGAACTGGTAAAATGGGTGAATTCTGGAGCCAAGTAGAATTGGTTTTGAACCGTGCTTTTACCATGTGTGTTTCTATGTTTCCTTTCCAGGCTTCAGCTTCCTCTGACAGTGCGCCAGTGGTTAGACATCAGGCTTTTCCACATTTCTACTCTCTTCCAGCTCTTTATTTTTTATTATTTTAATTTTTTACATTGTAAACTAGATAATGCAATTCAATTTTGTAGGAATTTTGGAGTTTGGGGTGGGAGTGGATATCAAACAAGCTTTATGCATGGCTGCATTTTGTCTGTTTGGTCTACTCAGGCTTACAAGAAAAGACTTGATAAAAATTGCTGTGGAGGACTTTGAATGTACAGCCCACTGGCACTGTCCGTAAGGCAAGGCCTGCACACATACGTGGCAAATGTGTATCTTGTGTTGGAGAGGTCTAGGCTGAGGAGGACTGCTAACTAGGCCCTGAGTTTGATCTCCAGAACCCATTTTTAAAAAGCCAGGCTTGTAACCCTGTCACTGCAAGGTGGAAGTAGGATGACCTCTGGGGCCACCTGGCCAGCCAGCCCAGTTTGGTGAGAGACTTTACCTCAGAGAATAAACGATTCTTGTCTGAGGGCACAATACAAATGCAGAAAGCAGCACGGCATTTCTTTCAGCATCCTGAGTGCTAGTGTCTGCTCAATACATTAAAAGTGCTTTATTGAGATTAGGAGATGGGCAGTAGTTTAAGGTTAAATGGTCGCATTGCACAGAACTCTAGCAGGGGTATTATAGCTGTGCTCTGCAGTGTGGTGGGCACCACTGGGCTTCCCAGGTTCCGGTGTCCCTCAACAGGGATTTGGACCGAGCACATGGATAGTGAAAGAAGAAGTATTTTTTCCTGAGTGACAAAGAGGCACTTGGAGTGGAAGTGGCCAGAGCCTGAGAAAGGTCAGAAGGCTCACTGCGCTGGGCCCCGAGTTGTCACTCTTTTAGTCATTGTGTTTTGGCTCTTACCTGTAGTTAGGCTAGAGGTGGGGATTCCAGACTTTTTTTTTTTTTTTTGGTCATTGTTTTCTTATCAAAACAAAATTCAAAGAACAAAATTAAGAGAGAGAGAAGAGTGTGTGTGAGTGAGTCTTTTCGAAAGGTACACCAGGCTGGCCTTGAACTCTGAGATCTGTCTGCCTCTGCCTTCTGAATGCTGGGATTAAAGGTGTGCACCACCAGCAGATTAACTTGTATTTAAAGACCCAAAATTTGGGGCTATTCAATTTGTGACCTGGCACAAAATCAGAAACTTATTTAAAATACCATACTTTTTTTTTTTTTTTTGTAATTTGATTGCAAATGTTGTAGATGACTGTGTGGTAATGTAATGTCAAATGTTTATTAGGTCTAATTGAATCTAGGTCTTTATGTATTCATTTTGCTTCTGTATCTCTTATAAGCAAGCAAACAAACTTGAAATGCCTAAGTATTATTCTAGAAATAATTTCTGTTTCTGTAATGTCACACGCTTTTCATGGAAGTTTATGTTTAGAATTTAAGTTTTAAAAATTAGAATACTGTTTATTAGTTTGAGTTTTGAATAATTAATATGTATTAGTCAAAGGAAATCCCTATCCTATACATTTATAACCTACTTTAAAATAGTGATGGTATATTTTTTCCATAATAGTTGTAGTAGAGGTGATGGTGGGAAAGAGTGCTTTTATTCTAGACGTGAATTACAAAATAAAGTACCTAAAACAGTTACTTTAATAAGTTATTACTTTGCAGCTAACTCTACAAAGTCTACCCCAGTGATTCATGTAGCTGGTTAAAAATTTCTTTCAGAAAATTTCCAAGTATAGACTTCTTTACTCACTTAAAAAAAAAAAAAAGATTTATGGGGCCAGAGAAATGGCTTTGAGGTTAGTAGAACCGGTTGCTCTTCCAGACATGTCTGCTTTAATTCTTAGCACACAAACGACAGCTCAAAACTGTAACTTCACTTGTAGGGTATCTGACAAAAAAAACTATGCGTGTAAAATAAAAAGAAGCAATTTTTAAAAATTATTTATTATGGTGTGTCTGTGTGTCTGTCTGTCTTGGTGTGTGGGTATGTGCATGTGAAAGCAGGTGCTTTTGGAGGCATCAGATTCCTCTGGAGCTAGAGTTACTGGCAAGTAGCCTGTTATGGTCTTTGCAAGACAGATTTCTCCCTTACCCATGGCGACCCCTGTAGACTCCTTTACTCACCTTTTGTGTTTCTGTATGTGAATAAGCAGGCTACGGAAGCACAGCTACCTTGCAGCAATTTAAACTGTTCTGTGTAACAGCTTGCCTCTTCCTTGGCTTTTTGAACATTCTTTTCTCTGCATAAGTCTGTACTTCTGAGATATAATGTAAAGACCCGTAACTGTGCTCTTTGGTTTCTTACAGAATGTGAGGAGGATTAGGTGCCGCCTACAAGTGGGAGATTGCCGTGCGCTTTTCCTGTAGGTTGTTGCCCTGGACAACTGCAGTCCTTTAGTCAGGTGTGCACACCTCACAGTGCAAGACGTCACGTGAGTGTCTCATTCGGCTCTTAGCAGCCTGTCCTGCCTCAGTGTGCAAGGAGCCTGAGACTGCTTCGCCACTGCCGTTCCCTTCAGACCCCTTCGCAGCTGGCGTTTTCTTGGGGCTCCCTTTTAGTCTCTCACTTTTCCACAGACATTGTTGATTGTACCTCCAGTGTTGCATGCAGGAGCTCATCGTGTTCACACTATCACATAGGTATCTGGTTATTCCTTTCTTCATATTGCTACCAGAGCTTTCTTTTCTCCTCTTCCTCCTTCTTCTAAATACATATATTTATATATATATATATATATATATATATATATATTTTTTTTTTTGAAGACAGGGTCTCATCTTGATTAGGTTGGAACTCAATAAGTAGACCAGGCTGGCCTTGAACTTAAATACATTCACCTGCCTCTGCCTCCTGAGTGCTGGAATCGCCCCCAGTCCCAGTTAGCTCTGGCCAGAGTTTTCTTGAAGCTCGGCTATGAGATCCCCACTGCATGAAGTGGTAGTCTCCAAGAAAGGTGTTTGTGACATCATTCATTAGGGAGATGTACACAGATCTCTACTCACCACAGATAGGAAACTAGTGACAGACAAAGGAAAAGATAGCACCAAAGTTCAATAATCCAAGGCACTTTGACCGACTTTAATAACTACTAATCTTCTTCTATTTAAATTTCCCATTTTCTCTGATTGGCTTGACTTTGTGTAGGGAAATAGGGCTGATAAGTATCAAATCTCTTTTGGTTTAATACGAAGAAGCCCTTATATCTGAAATAAAAATTTTTAACCTTAACTCTTTGAGTGTAAAATGAGATTTTTTTTCTTTTGGAAAGAGGATCCCAAGCTGTCCTCCTTGAACTTGTAATCCTCCTGTGTCAGCTTTCTAAAATGGTACACATTTAGGATTACTGGATGGGATACATGTGTATATTTGAATATAAGTACAACAAATGAAAAATAGCACATGCCTGGGCATGAGGTCTGGGGATTGGTCTCCAGAACTGTAAACCAAAGCAAAGCAAACCAAATCAAAGCTCACTTTGATTATAAACTTGTTATCAGACTCTGAGTTATACTAGTACAGCATCAAAGATTGTACAGATGAGGAAACACCAGATCAATAAAGTTAATTGTCCAAAGAGAATGGCAAAAGTTTAAGTAATATGCTTATATTAGACCAGGGAAACCTGACACATATATCTAGTATATCCAGTTCCTCCCGACGCTTGAGAAAGCCGCCCAGTATGCAAGAATATACTTACTACTTTATGAACTCGAAATAAGGACATTATTTGCATTTTTTGTTGGATTTTACCCTTTCTTTGCATATTAAAAGACAGAGCATGTAGATGGCAGCAACCAGCTCCGTTTTTTCCAGATTAGATGGAGCGGTTTAATGGTTTGGAGTGTGACACCTGTGCCATAGGCATGAGCTCGGGTAATGAGTCACATGAGCGACTGTGGGCGCAGGGCTTTAGACATCAGGGATTGAATTGCCCCCCAAATATTTGTATTTAATTGCATTTCTGAATAGATAAGTAGGTAACAGTTGTTTGGGAAAAGACAGTGTACTGTTTTTACATTGTAGAAATTATGTTTTCCCACCCTGTTTAGAAAAAAAGAACACCATAGCACAACAATGACAACAGCCTCAACCCCATCCCGGCAGGAAGTAGCCTTTTCCACTGCTGCCACCTTTACTCCCAAAGTGGGCTGGAACAAAGATGCTAATATGCAGAGTTTGGCTGGCGCTGTTTAACCACCTCAGACATGAGAGTGGATATGAGGCATAAGCTGTCTTAGGCTTCTAGGAGAATATGAAAAATCTAGTAAATGCCTCTGTATCTGAGAAAAGAGGGGTCTTGCCAGGAATCCCGACTTTATACATTTGTTTTCATTGGTATTCAGTTTTAATTTTTCATCTTAGGAACTATCCAAAAAAATTCTAAGTTTAAAAGTCTTGAAAGGTGCATTGTGGCAAAGAAGCCACCGCCTGACCCACCCCCTCCCAAATTTTTTTCAGCTGCTATGAATAAAGAAAACAACAGCAACAAACCCCAAACAAACCAACATCCAACATTATCTCCCAGAACAGTGATTGGGAGCCTTGAACACGAAAGGGACTGACCGTGTGGAGGAGATCCCAAATGCCCTGCAAGGCAGGAAGCATGGCATCAGTTCCCAGTGCCATCAAGCAGCGAGTTTCATGACCCTGGGAGATGAGCTAATTTTTAAACAAGAGCAGTACTCCGAAAGGGCTGTAATAACTGGTATGGGAAAATAACTGGAATGAGAAAATAACTGGAATGAGAAAAGAAGCCACAAAATTCTCTGAGTATCCCAAATTGATGTCAGTAAAGCTTATGTAGCTCCGCTTTCTCTGTCCGCATGTTGTCCCGCCAAGTTTGGCTGTGGCTATACTAGAGAGATGCAGCTGGGAAAGAGGCAGCTGTGGGCTTTTTCAGTGACAGTGTCAGAAAAACGTGGGTGGGGTGACAGCTTGATGGCGACCCAACAAGAAACTCAGACCTGTCTAAGTCTTTAGGAGTTAAAGTTGTAATGCGTTCATGGACGTCCATGTCGGCTTACGGCTGTGTTCTGCTGGGTGACTGAAGCAGACACCGAGGCAGTGTGTCAAGGCCACTCCTGCTCTTCTCGTTCATCCGCCTTGGGTAGGGAATAACGCTTTGGAAAGCACAATGTATCGTCGCACAAAATGATTATTAGAGCTAAGATTATGATAAATTGAGCTCTTAAAAATAGCTCACATCTAGAAACGATTAGAGCAAACTGTTTATTCATGTAGCAGTCTGTGTATAGACTTCAGAAACCATGTAATTGAAAGAGACAAAGTTAAGTGCAATTAGAAGTTATAGAATCAGATATACTTAATTTTAGTGGAATACTGGATATAAATCTTGACCAAACCTTTCAGTATCGTGGAATCAGAAGCCCAGCATTGAGTATCATCATAAAGAGGATTTTATATTGTCCCTGCTTAATGTCTGGGTCTTTATGTTTTTGAACTGTATCATTGTAGAGGAAACATTATTGACCAAGACTGAAAGAAATTACTTCTGACTTTGAAATGAGTAAAATGATTAAGTGTGATTGCTATGAAGAAAGTGAATTTTAAACACAAATTTAGAACAAATTTAGAAAATTTTCCAAAATGTGTTTTTAAGATATTCATAGAAGTGTCTGTTTATTTTCTCAAAGCCAGGAAAAATACTCTTATTACATCATGTACTTTTCGGGCCTACTGTCTTCTTTTAATTTTTAAACAGAAGTTATATTTATTGTGTGTGCTTGTGTGGTGCATGCCATGGTGTCTGTGTAGAGGTCAGAACAGTCTGTATGAGGGCACTGTGTAGGAGCTTACTATGTGGGTCCTGGGATTGAACCATAAGACTTGGTGGCAAAGCACCCTCATCCTCAGAGCCACCTTACCAGCCCCAATGGGCTCTTTTAAATTTGTTCATATTTTAAGTGCAATTTACAGGGTAACAAAGGGATAGCTGAAAACAACTTTATTGGACATTTTAATAACAATTTTAATCTAGCAAACCCATTTTCTAGGTTTTGAGGAGACTTAGGCAAAAAATCAGTTAAATTATTTGAATGCAGACGGCTGTTTATTAAGTTAGTGCTTAAATCTAGAGCTGGTTCATCTTGTTGCCACTGGTTCCAGAGTTCAAACATGCCTCTACCATTGCTTCATGTTTTTTGTAATTCATCAAATGCTATACATAAAATTTTCAAAATCATACACAACTCAGTTTTATTATGAAGGAAGGAACATTTTCTGTGCTTTGTAATTGCGACAGATTCCTGTTCCTTGGTTTGTAAAAACAAATGCTCAATCGAGTGAATATTTTTGTTTCCAGATCATGAATTTCTATAATCTTCTGCCTTCAATATATGTTAATTCATGATCCACCATTGAACCATTTGATGCAAATTTTGATATGCCAACACCTCAATATACGAAAGTTGTTGCAGAATTAAAGAATGATCTTTTATGTTAAATAACATATTGGATGAGAATATTATAGTGTAATTTGTTTACTTAGAAATACATGGGTCACACCAGCTTTTAAATGTGAGAAAAAAATAATCTAGAATATCTTCAGTTGAAGACTCATTTGGATTTACTAGTATCATCAATAAAGTCTAGAGTGCCTTCATTTCCCAATTTATTGTAACGCATTTCTTATTCAGGTTTCTTTGTTAGAATGGTCAGAAAATGAAAAATAAAATTTAAAAATTTTTTAGTCTGTTCAATAAAAGCTAAAAGTTTATATCATGCTTTTATCCTAAAATGGTCTGCTAATACTCTGAGCAATGTAGCGGGAATCTGCAGTATTAATAGTTCCCTGTTACATCATCTTTGTAAGTATTTTGTTTTCTTATTACAGTCAATTTTTAAAAGAGCATAATGGGCAATAATTCATTGGCCAATTAAATATTTCTTTTGGTGATAAAATAGTAAAGGATTTTAAGTAAGATCACTGAGTTTGCAAATGCTTTGTATATTTATAAAATGCTATAGCTTTTCCATTGGACTGTTGAAAGGGGGTGAATGTCATTCTGTATAAAAAAAATGAGATGCTCTCTTTGTTTTTCAGAAGCTCTTTAAGAGAAAAAACATGATCCTTGCAAATAGAATTGTGCAAAAAAATTGTTCAAAAAAAGGGGGGGCGGGGAGGAGGTCCTCCCCTATCATGGACTTGGAAAGGGGCAGGGAGGAGATGAGGGGGATGGGGAGAGTAGGAGGGAATGAGGGAGGGGGCTACGGCCGGGATACAAAGTACGTAACCTGTGATTAATATAAAAGAAAACAAACAAAAAAAGAAAGGAAGTAAAAGTGCTGAAATGGAGTCCAATGGCCATTGGTAGTATGTTGATAACCAGTCAAGATCATGTGCAGTTTGTGATATCTTTTCCCCTTCATATGTTATCTACTGTGGATATCAAATCATTCTTGTAGCCCTATGACAGATCCACATTTATAGGCATGTGGCATAGGAAGTGCAGTGGCTATTCGCATCATCTTCATTTGTGATACGTGTATGTATAGACTTTTGCCCATCTTTTCGCACTGAGTTTTTGCTGAGTTTAAGTGAAATTTGTGCATTGCAAGTGTCTTATCCTATTCTTTGGCTTCTGACATTTTCTTTAAACATTTATGTATTATTATTGTGTATGTGAGTGCAGGCGTGCTTGTAACAGAGCATGTGTGTGTGCAAGTCAGATACTAGCCGTGGAATTAGTTCTCTCCTTCATGTGGGTTCCCGGGTAGTGCTGCCAGGACCTGTACTCACTGTGGTATCTGAGAAGCTTTTGCTTATAATCCGCTTTGTATGTTATATGTTCCAGCACTCCTCAGGGTGCTCATCATGTGCTACAGACTACTTATTCATGACAGGCTTGTTTCCCCCGATGAAGGATTCTTTTAGACTCTAGTTTTTCTTTAAGCTTTCATTGTTTATGGACTTACCATGAACACATTTCTTGTTGGTGCCCTCTGTTTGGTGTCTTCCTTTGCTGATCTATTTTCATAATATCACAAGTTATTCGGAAACTCAGTCTGTTCAAGTTACTACTCCTTTGCTGAAAAGTCCTCAGTAAATAACTGTTTCCTAGGAAATACCTTAGCCCTAGGTAATGTCCTCTTTTGGAATACCATGTTACCAGATAGGGTGAGGAGAGAAGGAATCAGTGTTCTTTGTGAAGCAATAATCCCAAACTTGGAAGACTGAGGCATGGCTTTTATTTGTTATTTATGACAGGTTATTATTACTCATTGTTTATATGGTGCATGTTATTATCTCAAGCACCCAGCATACTGTTGTGACACAGGAAACTTCAGTACCTACTTCTTTTTGGAGTGACTTGGAGAGGGAAGCTTTTCAGGTTAAAACATATTGGTGCTAGATATGATTCACTTTTATAGTAGGCAGCATGTAAATTTGTGATGTATTTTTTTTTTTAAATAGTGTAATTTTATATTTGGAACCTCTAATTTAAAGAGACCGTACAAGAGGAAATATAATCATCACTGCAGTTAGGAAGTAGCTTTTGAACTGGAAGTTGAAGATGTCTTGAGATTGGTGAATGTATTTGTCAATTTGAATTTTCTTTGATGCTCTATACTGTGGCAGTTCTGTTAGGGCTTTGCTGCTGTTTTGCTTTGAGAAATAGATTATTAAGGAACATTGTTGTATTAGTATTCTATCACAGCTCTTGTTTTGCTTTTTTATTTGTTTGTTTTTGCTTTGATAAACATTAAATTTTTTTTTTTTTTATTAATCATGTTACAGCCTGATCCCAGCCCCCTTCCTTCTTTCCTTCCAGTTCTACCCTCATTTCCATATTTTCTCAGAGTAGGAGAGGATAACAAGGGCTACCAACCCACCCTGGTACCTCAGGTCCTAGTAGGGTTAACTATATCTCCTCCCACTGGGTCCTGACAAGGCAGCCCAGATGGGGGAAAGGGATACAAAGGCAGGGAACAGAGTCAGAGAGGGCCCCTACTCCCATTGTTAGGGAACTCACATTTTGACCCAGCTACATGTCTGTACATATGTGTAGGAGTCTCAGTCCAGCTCATGCTTGCTTCTTGGTTGGTGAATCAGTCTCTGTGTGCCTCTATGGGCCAAGGTTAGTTTACTCTGTAGGTCTTTTTGTGGTGTCCTTGATCCCCAGGCTCCCTTTTATCCTTCTTCCTACTCTTCCACAGAATTCCCTGAGCTCTGCCTATTGTTTGGCTGTGGGTCTGTGCATCTCTTCAATCAGCTTCTGGATGAAGCCTCTTAGAAGACAATTATGCTAGGCTCCTATCTGCAAGCATAGCAGAGTATTATTAATAGTGACAATTGGCTCTTTCCCATGGTCTCAAATTGGGCCATGCCTCAAACTGGCCCCCTTTTATCCATATACTTCTTGTAGGTAAGATAGGTTTTGGGTTGAAGATTTGATGGGTGAGTTGGTGTCCCCCTCCCTTCACTGGAAGTCCCACCTGGCTATAAGAGTTGCTGACTTGAAGCTCCTTTACCCCTACTGCTAGGAGTCTCAGGTAGGGTCACCCCCATACACTTCCAAGAGCCTCCCCCGTCCCAGAGATGCACCCCTCCCAATTTCCATTCTCTCTCCTGGTCCTACTGCAACATTTAAAAAAAGAACCGTTTAATTGGGTTTTGCTTACAGTTTCAGAGGTTGGCAGAAAGCAGGCAGACAGATTTCTGCATCTGGATGTGTAGGAAGCAGGAAGAGAGAGAGCTGCTGGGCCTTGCTTGGGCTTTTGAACACCTCAAATCTCTCCTCCAGTGACATACTTCCTCCAACAAGGCCATACCTCCTAATCCTTTCAAATAGTGCCACTCCCTGGTGATCAAGCATTCAAATTTGTGAATGAATGGGGGCCATTCTTTTTCAGACCACCACAATTGTATATTCTTAGAAATACATGTGTTTGTTCAAATTAAGTTTGTTCTTTAGCAGGCTTTTGGAGGTTCCTTATTAAACCTTTATTACCGTCATCCTAGTTAGTACATAGACCAAGTATCCAGAAGACAGAGTAATGCAGAATGTGGTTTATCTTTTAGTGTATTGATTGATTTAACATGAGCTTGATGGTGTTGTTAGATTTAGAATTGTATCTTAGCACTTTGCTCACTCTGTGCAATGGGGATGCTTTAAAGAAATGTTCTCACTTCTTGGTCACGATGAAGTTATCTGTGGCTTTAGTTCAGGGGAAGATCTTTGCTGGTGGTAAAAACTCAAAGGGCAGTTAGACTTTAATTATCTTGTATTCATATATAATTAGATCCTGTTGGGCTTCTACTTAAGACCGCCCAGGGGTTTCCCATTGTGCTGAGACTGAGATAGAAACACTCTAGGTCACCTGCCTCTGCCCTCATTCAGACTTGGGGACTTCTCTTTTCTCCTTGCTCAGTCGCAGTCTCTGGCCACCACGCTCACCCCTGCGCAAGCCTTCATACTTCTGTCCTAACCCTTGCCTCCCACTTCAGTTTTGAATCCTCTTTTTTTAGACCTTTGTACCTTTTTCAGTTATCACATCATCGTTAGCAGCCTGAGAAAAGGTCTCTTTCAGTCTTTGCTCCCCACCTGTTCTGCTGGGCTGCTTTGATTGTCTTCTTAGTGGACTTCACACTCTCATTGGTCAGTGGTCCTCTGGACAGCCTTTACCTGTCTGCTTGCATATCCGATCACTGTGGTGTCCCTGTGCAAGCACATAATGGCTGCTCCCTAAGGGTTGGAAGGGATGCCTGTGATCTTCATAATTATTCTCATTGATGTAAAATGACTTGTCAAAGCACCTTGTGACTAAACAGGTATTAATTCATACAGTTGCTATTTAGATCACTCAATAATTGATCTGTCTTTTCATTATGCGGTCCAGAATTCATTTACTGTAGAAACAGATACTCTTGTGTCTGGAGCTGGTGTCCGTATATAAGATGCTGTCTTACATTTAATTTGTTAGGTTGTGCTTTCACTTCCTTCCAGCTAGTTAAGACAGATGGCTGAACAATAATTGTCTTTTTAAGAAATTTATATTAATTCCAAGCCATTAAAGATTTGCTAAAAAGTTGCTGGTGTGTGTTGGTTTCTTGTTGATTTAACTCATGATGATGAAGATGGAGAGCACCAGAACCAGAGTCAGAAAGCTCAGGCTCCTTTGTAATTCTGCTGGTACTAGCTTTACAAGGGAAGCTCCTGGCTCTCACTTCTGTAACTCATAAAAGAGAAAGGGTGAATTAAATTCTTTTAAAGGTGTATAATTATGTAATTCTGGGTATGACCCAGTCATTTCTCCCCTCCCCCATGGGTATGTGGTATCTATGATAGTTGTCTGGAGAGCATTAAGCTTTTGCAAGAATGAAAAGTCAAGGTTGTTTCATTTAGCTGAACATAGACATCTGAGGAGTTCAGAAATGGTTTCTTTCGTTATTTCAATTCAGATATCACTTGTTTTTGGAAGTAGCTGTGGTAATTATACCATACATAGCTATGGGAGCATTGACTTGGAAGAAGGCAGTTAAGTGAATAGTAACAGCTATCTTTAGGGTGCTTATTTGACTTTAGCATTAGTTCAAGGATCCTCACTGTGTTCCTGGTTGAAAATCATTTAGGATAATATTTGCAATTTTAGCCTAAAGTGTCTGTTTTATCAGTTTTTTTTTTAGAAAAAATAAAAATAAATTATTATAAAGAACTTGAAAATAAAGACATCATGGAGCTAGGTTAACATAGCTAGTCAAATGAGTGCTTGACTATACCCAAAGTCTACATATCTCAGTGAAGTTCTGTTTAGTTAGCACAGCCCTTCAGAAGCTGTGGAGCTGTGGATTTTACACTTTCACTGTCACTACCTTTATATTCACTTACCCACCACAAAAACAAAACAAATCGAAACAACAACAAAAACCTACTACTACCAAAGCCTAAATGCCCACAACAGTTAAAACTAAAAAAGCAATTAGATTTATATCCTTCAGGATTCATGTTCTGTACCTTCTTCATTCTACCTTCATCATCTGATAATACTTTCTCTTATTCTCCCTGGTGTATGTGACACTACCCCCACATGTACACTGCCTTGCCTTTGCATATATACATGTATGCATTGTAGGTGAGGCTCCACATATGAAGGACACCATGCATTGTTTTTCTTTTTGACATTGGTGGCTTTGATTAGTATTACACATTCTAAGTCCATTTATTTTCTTGACAGTTTGTGATTTCATTTTTGTTTAGAGCAGAATAGTATTCCATTTTATATTACCAGATTTTCAGTATCCATTCATCTGTTGACAGGTAGGTGGTTCCATATCCTTGCCTTATTGAATAGAACAACAATAAATACGAGGGTACAAATATTTATGTGGTGGGATATGGAGTTCCCTGTGTTATGCCCAGGGGTGAAATAGCTGGGTCATGTGATAGTTCTGTTTTTAATGTTTTGAGCAACCTCCAAACTGAATTTCATAAAGGCCGTATTAATTTGCATTCCACTAACAGTGAATAATGGTTCTATAATTCATTTTTGTCATAAAATACGTATCTTTTCTTGTTTGTTTTTGTTTTGTTTGTTTGCTTTTGTTTTTGCAGCAGGGTTTCTCTGAGTATTTCTGGTTGACCTAGAACTCTCTGTGAGTTTCTGGCCTGAAACTCAGAGGTCTGCCTGCCTTGCCTCCTAGTTTTGTGTCTAAAGGCATATGCCACCAGCTTAGCCACACACCAGTTTTAAGAAACATTAAAGAATACTGCGTTCCATTCCATATTCTGTAGTGCAGTAGTCCTCAAAACATGTTGACTCTGTGACATTTGGATTGATTTCCTCTTACCATATGATATGTCCTTTCCCAACCTCTTGATAGTGTGAGATATAGAAGGTCATAAATGCAAGTGGAATCCTCAACAACAAGATGCTGCCAGTAACTTTAACCCTTTGGGGCTGTGTGCCAAACATGCATTTGGAGGTTATAGGCATTTTATGGTTGTCAGTTGAGAACCCTGGCTTTAGACTAAAAATAACCTTAGTTGGAAGATTGGTTCTATTGTTGTTCATTGGCTATTTGAGATTAAGAAAACTAACTTAAAACAACAACAACATAGTTTCTTTGTATTTGACGTGAGATTGATAATATTTGCCTAATAGGATTTTGTGATGACTTAATTAAGCTATATAAAATCTGTCTCATACAGGCTCAATAACTAGTGGTTTTAGAAGAACTTAAATGTGGTACAGGGGGATGGCCCAGCACTTGCTTCTCTTGCAGAAGGCTGAAATTGGTTTCTAGCCCAGCACTTTTATCAAGGGACTCACACTGACCTGCAAATCCAGCTTCATGGGATCGGACTCCCTTTTCTGGCCTCTAAGGGCACCAACACACATGCACACACACATATATTAAGAGAAAAGCTGAATTAATGTTAATTTAAATGATTATTTAATGTTGTTTGGGGCAGTGTTCCATTTATTTATATCTTATTTGCTGCTAGTTAGTTTTGTCAACTAGACATAAACTAGAATCACCTGAGAAGAGGGACCTTGAGGCATTTTCTCCACCAGACTGACCTGCAGACATATCTGTGGGATATTTTTTGATTAATGATGGATGTGGGGAGGTGCCACCCTGTACCTGTGGGCCTGGGTTTTATAAGAAAGTAAGTTAATTAAGCCACAAGGAACAGGGCAATAAGCAGCACCCCTACATGGTCTTTGCTTCAGTTCCTGCCTTGGCTTCTCTCTATGACTGAGTATAAGTTGGAAGCTTTTGGTCAATGTTTTATCACAGTAACAGGAAGAAAACGAGAACATTCACCTAAGCTGCATTCTGAGCTTATTTCTGGACAGCAGAAGGGGTTTGCAGTGTTTGCACAGACCCTGTTCTTCCTTGCTTGTTGGGAACGCTGTCTTTTTTTGCCCAGCCTGGCTCTGTGTCCTGGGCATTAGCTTTGCTCCTAGTTGTACATCAGGTCCTTCTTGCTCTGCTGACCTGCTGTGTGGCCTGTGCCTGACTGCAGTCTGAACTGCTGCAATGTGATCTTGAGATCTGCCTCTGGCTTCACATGAAAACCAGTGAATATATGATTTCAGTTTTGTTAGATTTAAGACAAGCATGAATATTCAGCTCTGGTTTTTAACTTGAATATTCATTGAAACAGTCTCAAGAAAAGGGAGATAGAATGACCTGAAGGGGACAGGAGCTCCAAAAGGAGACCAACAGAGAAAAAAAAACAAAAACCAACAAAACAAAAAAACCCAAAACAAAACCCTGAGCCCCGGGAGCTCTGCAGAGACTGATTCCCCAACCAAGGACAATGCATGGAGAGGACCTAAAGCCCAGCCTCAGATGTAGCCCATAGACTCAGTCTCCATGTGGGGTCACTAGTAAGGGAAGCAGGGACTTACTCTGGCATGAATTCAGTGACAGGCTCTCTGATCACCTCCTCCTGGGGGGTACAGCATTGCCAGGCCACAGAGGAAGACAATGCAACCAGTCCTGAGGAGACCTGATAGGCTAGGGTCAAATAGAAGGGGAGGAGGACCTCGCCTATCAGTGGACTAGGGAGGGGCATAGGGAGAGAAGGGGGAGGGAAGGTGGGATTGGGAGGAGACGAGGGAGGAGGGGGACACAGCCAGGATACAAATTGAATAAATTGTACTAAATGATAATAATAAAAAAGTAAAAAACAAACAAACCAAAAAACATTCTCATGAAGAGGGAGTGATTTGTTTGCTTGAAAAGAACCTATAGTCACAGATCTTAGCTGGCTTGGGATATGCTTGAGAAGTGTTCCGTTGTAAATTCTGATACTTGGGTTCTCTGAGAAGCTGAGCTGCACAACTGTGGGGTGAGAGGTGCCAGTTGCTCCCATCACAGATGCCTGGGCCAGTGTGATCTGTCATTGTTGTCACACTCTTTGTATTTCTGTTGGGACCAGGGATTGATTCTCTGTTGTCCTAAGGCCCCTTTTAATGCTGTATTTTCAGCCACACTTATGATTTCATGTTTATCAGACACGAAAGGGGTTGGTTTGTTTAAACAAAATGTTTTTTCTTTCTATTTTCTTCCTCAGGACCTATCTGTCAGAGTATCTTAGCAAATTTGTATGATTTTGCCCATTTGTGCACTTGTGTATGAGTTTTGTTTACATTTGCAAGGGAAGACATAGGCCCCAGATTATAGGTTATCATTTACGTTTAGAGTCACAAAAATTATGAAGGACAGAGGGATGAAGTGTGGCAGTTTCACTTGATTGACTTTTGATATTTGAATGTGGTAGAATATTAAGGTTGGCATACAGTATTATCATCTGAAACTATTAAAAAGACACGACTACTCAGGAATGTTTGACCAACCGTTGTTGTCCCTTGCTAGCCACAGGGTATTGGAATAAGGGCACTCCCTCCCTAAGCAAAATCTGAGGATGGAATCTTTGCATATATCTATACATAGATTAAATTATTTCTAGATACAATATCTAGTAGAATATAAATAGTTGTCTTTGCAACTATTTATTTGCATAAATTTAGATATGGCTTCTATCTTTTGCATTAAGTATGTTTTGTAAATATAAGGGAATTTACAAAAGAAAGATTTAAAAAGATAACTATCCTATTTATTAATTCAAGTATTTGTTTCTAAGATGCAGCTGGTACATTTTTTCAGAGGGGGAGAAGTAGCAAGGAATAATGACTTCATATTGTCGAAGATGTCGTATATAAAGAGTGATGTAGTGATTTTGACTGATTAACATCAGTTGTTTTTGAGCAGAAAGCTATCTTTTTTTTCTTCTTCATTGGTCTACTCTTTGTGCTAGAATTAAATGAATTTATTATATAAATATATATAAAATATATTGCATGTAAATATGTGGAGGTAGAACACAATTTATGAGGGTTGGTTCTCTCCTTCCACCATTTGGGTCCTGGGGTTCCAACTCCTCCTCAGGGATCAAACTCCTGTTGTCAGGTATGGCAGCAAGTGCTCTTACTCACACAGCCTGACCGCTGTTTAGACAGGCAATGATTCTCAGATGTCAGTGATTTTGATGCTGTCGATGAGAGTCTCTGAGTAGTTTAGTGGTTAACACAGTCTCAAAGAATGCTAATGGTATGTGTTAATGGTGAGCATTGGCATTTTCTAATAAAAGTCTTTTCTTATTTTCATTATGTAGACTGTCTATAGGCATTCACTGCCCAAGAGGAATGGTGAGTTGCATTTTCCTCTAGACTTAAAAAAATGTGTCATCTATAGTTACTAGATGTAGACTTTGCTCCTTAGGTCTTTTGCTAAATGCCACATGTAACATTTATTACAAAAATAATGTGTTACATACATCCATGGATTGCATCACTGAAAGGGGCACACTTGATGATTTGAAGAAAAACATTTTCTGCTTGTTTATTTTGAGTTTTTCCCTTCCTCCCTCTCTCTCTCCATCCATCCCTCCCTCCTTCCCTTCCTTTTTTCCTTCCTTTCATTTCTTTTTCCTTCCTACCTTTTTCTTTTTTCTTTTTCTAATAGTGTCTCTGTAGTCCAGGCTGTCCTGGAACTTACTGTGTAGCCACAGCCTGGTTTCAAGCCCTTACTGATACTCCTGCTTTAGCCTCCAAGTGTTGGGACTGCAAATGTGAGCTACCACCATCAAACCTGTCCTTTCTCCAGCGTTTGGTTTGGCTTTTGAGTAGGAGGCAGACCCTGCCCTGGAACCTGCTATACAGACCAAGTTGGCCTCAGACTCATGCCTGTGCCTCCAAGTATTGGGATTACAGGGATAATACATCCGAATCACCATTCATCTTGGGCAATGAATGACTATGGATAGTCTACATAATGAAAATAAGAAAAGACTTATTAGAAAATGCATATGCTCACAATTTTGTTCTGATGGGTCATTTAAGGACCTGAAATACGGAGGCTGGCACATCAGGGAGCCTGTCTGCTGGGCAGGTGCAAAGGACAGTGCGGAGTACTGTTCCAAGCTGTGGGCCTCAATTCACTTTACCACTGACACAATGGGAAGAGCTTTGATGTTACCGTCATTCTTTGAGCCCGTTTTCTTTCTTTAGGCCCTGTAAAGAGGCAGATAGTGGGATAGCTCTTTGGCAGTGGTTCTCATCTGGGCTGGTTTTGCTTAGAGAGACAGTCAGCTGTATTTGGAGATATTTTTGGTTGTCAAAACTATGAAGACTAATTCTGTCTTTTGTTATTGTTGGACAGTGATACATCCTACAACCCACAAAAAAGAATTATCAGGCTCAAAATTTTAGTGATGCCAAAGGTTGAGAGAACTAGTATTAAAGCATTATTGTCCTCCCAGGAAGGGCTAGGAGGATGCAGAATTTTCTAGCATCATAATCTGACTGTTCAGAGAAATTCTAGGAATGTGAAAGTGGAGATTCCATGTTAGTTAGTGCCTAAGAATGAAGTTGGTGTACTAGCTATGGTAAGTCTCCCACAGGCTTTATGGCCTTATTTATAGTCCTTATCTTTGGATGGAAGAGAAATTTTAGTTCAGAACAATTTGTTTTATGTGAGTGGTGCAAAATCAGAAACCACTTGTTCTACCTCGCTTTTGGTTGTGATAACCATCATAACCAAAAGCAATTGGGAGAAAAGGGTTTATTTGGCTCCTGCTCTTTCTGGCCAGCAGTCCATCACTGAGGGAGTCAGGGTGGGCACTCAAGGCTGGACACCGACGCCAAAACCATGGAGGAACGTTTCTTAAGAGCTGGTGCTTAGCTCATGCACAGCTGCTTTGCTTATACAGTGCAGACCCACCCACTGAGGGATTGTACTGTTTCTCTGTGGCCTTGGCTCTCCCATACCAACGGTCAATGGGAATAGCTTCTATAGAGACATAGCCACAGCCTATCTGCTTGAGGCAATTCTTCAATTAAGGTTCCTTTTTTCAGGTGATTCTAAATTATGTCAAATTGATAGTAAAAACAAACCTTCACACACTGTTAAAGCCAATTAATTTTTTCATGTGCTAAAGAAATGAGAATTGTCATTGGTTAATCTGCTTTGGTTTGTAAAATGGTCTATAGTCTGATTCTGCAGTTGCTGACATTGTTAACCCTGTACTTTCCTGTTGTTTCTTTATTACAAATTTCGTGGGGTTCTTTTGTTTTTTGTTTTTTGAGAGTGAATTACAGCAGAACACCAACCTGCTTTGAATATTTAAATCAGATATTTTGGCACCCTGGGATTTTTTTTTCATACAATATATTCTGATTTGACTTTTCCTGACTTCCAGCTCCTCCCAGCTCCTTCCCTCCTCAGCATCCACCCAAACCCACACCCTTCCTTTCTCATTCTCAGTAGAAAACAAATAAGCGTCTAAGAAAAAAAAATCAAATAAAAACAAACCAGAACAGGACAAAAATAGAGCTAAAGAACAAGCATAAGAAATACATAGATGCAGAGACACACAAATTGGCATACACAGAAATCCCAGAAAAACATGAAACCAGAAACCAGAGTATATAAGCAAAAGACCTGTAAGGTATGCAAAATGTCTAGACAAAGCGCTATGATACCACCCAAAACAAACAAATAAACAAACCAACCAAAAAACCAAATCCAACCTCTAACAGTGTTGAGCTGGTTTGTGTTGGCCATCTACTGCTCTGCATGAGACTTGCTCTTACGTATGGTTAATATATCCACCGAGACTATGTGAAGACAACTAGTTTTTCCATTGCAAGTGATTATCAATTGGAGTTAGCTTCTGTTTTAGGCATGGGGTCATGTGTTTGCTTCCTCTGTCAGCTCAGGCCTTGTCTGGCTTAGACTTGCGTATCCTGCCACAATTTCTGTGAGTTCATATGTACATCAGTCCTGTTGTGTCTAGAAGGCCTGGTTGCCTTGGTGTTTTCCATCCCCACCGGCTCATATGGTCTTTTTACCTCCCCTTCTGCAGAGTTAGGACTCTGTTTTAAATTTAGTGATTGTGGTTTCTTTTTGACGTAGTTGATATAATTGAGAAGTTGAAATGTGGTCTTTTTAGGGCAAAATGAGTCATATGTCAAAATATATAGATATTTATGGAAAAAAGATTAATATAACAAATGTAGAGGAAAGAATAATTTGAAGAAGTCATTATTTGCGACTTTTAAGGCAAATAAATTATAGCTCTAAAATTGTGTTGTAAAACACAGAAAACCAGATAATTGGTATGCTTTTCTGTCTGACTC
This sequence comes from Pachyuromys duprasi, assembly GCA_028658305.1. Classification (NCBI taxonomy): domain Eukaryota; kingdom Metazoa; phylum Chordata; class Mammalia; order Rodentia; family Muridae; genus Pachyuromys; species Pachyuromys duprasi. The sequence continues at coordinate 44,273,963 of CM053748.1, read as the reverse complement.
AATTTTAAAAGACTCTAATTGATGCATTGTTTATGTTGCTCACTAAACACAGTGTTTGCGTGGTAGAAAGGGAGCAGCTTGGAGATGTGCTGTGCTGCTGAACAATTACAGTGTAGGCCTGCCAATGGTGATGTCACTGTCAGCAGAGAAAGGACGCTTGGAGCCTCTCCATCACCGTCATGGGAGGACAGGGCCAGTTTGTGCAAAGTTGGAAGCAATGTTAAGACTCCTACTGTGTTGCTCTGTTCTGTTGCTTTAAATGATGTTTACAACATTTAATTATTTATAATTTGCAAATTATATTTATCATCAGGAAAAGTGAGCAGGAATACAGAAGCAGTTGCTCTTTGTTACAGCAGCTGCACACTGGCGCTGAGATGGAGAAAATAATTCCAGTTTCTTTCTGTACTGTGTCTGCATGCAGATAAGATAGCTCCATGGTGTGACAGTGAGAAGACTGTGAATCTTAATACTGTTCATACAATAATGTGATCTTATTCAGAAAGGAAAATGGCTATAGTATCTGTGTGTGTGTAAAACAAATGAACACAAGCAAAAACAACAGAAATCACAAAGCTTTCTCACAGGTAGAAAGAGGTAAATTTAAAACTAGTGTTCTGCTTGAGTGGTACTACAGGTGAGTAATCCCAGCACTGGCAAGGCTGGGTCTTTACTTTTCATGCTGGATTTGGAGCCCACATAAGAAAAGATGATGTTGTAAAGATTCAGGGAAAAAAAAAAGTGCCAAAATCAGAGCAAAACAACCCAACAGCCTATGGCCAGCTGATGGAGAGGACTTCCGACAATAAGAAAATTGGCGTGGTTCACTGTGTTTTGGCAAGGTCACACCAAGGAGACCAGGCTGCCTGGAGACTGCCTAGCCTTGCCAGTGCTGGGATTACACACTTTGGGGCAGGGCCTCTCCCTGAACCTGAGGCTTCCATTTGCTCTCCTAGGCTGGAAGCCAGCAAGCCCCAGTGATCTGCCTGTCTCTTGTTTTCTTGGAATTGGGGCTCCAGGGACATATGGGATGCCTGTTTTTTTCTGTGGGTGCTGGGTTCTGAACTCCAGTGCTCATGATTGTGCAGCAAGTATTCTTATTTACTGAGCCACCCTCTAACCCTAAAGCAGTCCCTCCTTCCCTTCCTCCCTTCCTTCCTACCTTGTTTTGTTTTGCATTGCTTTGTCTTGTTTTGTTTTTTAAGACAGGGTTTCTCTGTTTAGCCTTGGCTCTCCTGGAACTCACTCAGTAGACCAGGCTGGCCTGGAATTTACAGAGATCCGCCTGCCTTCTGAGTACTGGGATTAAAGGCATGCGCCACCACCTCCTGGCTCCATTTCTTAATAATGTCACCTGTGGATAAAAATGTCTGTGGGGAGGAGTGAGCCTGTTTGTGACACATTTTACCAGTGCCTTTTTGGGCAGAGTGGTGTACCAAACTTTCCCTTTGAGCATCTAATTCTCTTGAAAAAAATGTCATCTGTAATTTAAGAATGCTTTTTACAAACAGATGAATAAAAACTGGCCAACTTTTCCTGTATCCCTAAAGACTCTCCATTAATAATTGCTGTTAATATTAGCTATACTTTTTGTAAATAATTTGAATAAAGGGTCTTGGTGGCCCTACCATTCCCTTTTGTTTTGTTTGTTTGTTTTGCTACTGAACTATCTTCTTGAAAGCTGACACTTGGCTCTGTCTCTGTGTCTTGGCATGTTTATGCTAATCTTTCATGTAAAACTTCAACTAGCATGACTAGGACTACACTTTTGTTGGTTAAGTTTAAGAAACAACTAGTTAAACACTACTTTTCTCACTGTAGACTGTGTGTAGAGCAGGGAAGTAAGCTGCTCTAAATCCTCATTCTGAACCGAGCAGCAGTTTCTAGTGTAACGTTTAGAGCGTCAGGAACGGAACTGTTATTTCTTCAAGATTTTTTATCAGCCATTGCTCTATTATAGTTTCTTCCCTAAACTACTTTATTTTTCTGTTAATTGATTCATTTTATTTATTTTATCCAAAATATTCAATTCTTGTAAAAGTAACTTGTCTTCCTATTTCATGGATCTATACAAAATTTAACATATAAGGTACAATTAGCATTACATGTTGGTTTGAGTCACCATTCAGCAGGAGAAATAGAAACATATCACATATACAAGTGAAAAATCCCATAGTCCCATAGACTTCAGTCTATCTTTTGCCCAGGGTATGGAAGTATATGGTTAGTTTGTTGGTTGCTTAAATGGAGGTTAGGAAAGCGACTTCTTTGGTTGGAGGCTTTAAGTTGCCACATGTTTCAGAGAATACGTCTAGCTTTATCAAACCTCACTGGCACATACCCTTCTGTCCCAAGAGTGCAAATCTTCATGTTCTATCAATATTGATATAACTTCATATAATAATTTCTGTTTGTCTGAGGCTGTGATCTCCTGGGGATTAGAAAGAGGCCCCTTTTGTTTTAAGTTCCTTCCTTTGCATTGGTTGTTATAGAACCTTAAGCTATATTTCCATATATTCATTGTTGTTCTAATCACTGTGATGAAAATATCCAATAGAACAGCTTAGGGAAGAAGGATCTATTTTAACTTTGTTTCTTGAACCCATCAAAACGAGGAAGGCACGATGGAATAGAGCAGTTCACATCACATGGTGGCCAGAAAGCAGACAGGAAAGAGGCTAAGGATAGGAACTCTCCAAGGACCTGTCACCAGTGACCTATCTTCTTTAGCTATGTCCTCTCGCAAAGTATCTGGTTCTCTCCATATAGTCTATCATGATCTGGTTACCAAAGAGCCTATGGCAGCATTTCATATTCACACCGGAACATTCCACATGTGTCCCTACAAGGCTTATGGCATCTCGAAATGCAAAATACACTTGGTTCATTTCCAAGACCTTCCAGCCTTAACAGTTCCAGCATAGTTTGACAGTCAAAATCCAAAGTCTCCCATGAGACTCCAGGTAGATTCTTAGCCCTAAGCCCTTGTAAAAATAAAACAGCAAGATGCTTACTATCCCTTTTACGCTTCTGGTTCATGTGGTTGTTGAGAGCGTCTCTGTATGCATGCAGTTCAAGCTGGCCTGCTCTGATCCTGTTGCCTCTGCTTCCCAGATATCTGGATTACAAATAATTACCACCACCTCACTGGCACTCCTAAGCTTTAGAAGTAGCCTCTCTGTGTACCTCTCCATCACATGAGTCAAGAAGGACGTGAATTACACAAGCTACTTGCTCAGAGAAACTGAATATTGCCAATAAATTAATGCATATAGCTACATAATTCAAACATGATAGTGAATGTTAGAGGACAAAGATTTGAGTATCGTAATTGTGTGATATACCTTATTTGAAAAGCATACTTCCTTTTATCAGCTCTAGAAAATTGCCTTAACATTTTAATTCATGTTACAAATGTTTTTCAAGTCCAAATAATCAATGATTTTATATTATTTTTCTCTAAGACCATATCAGTGTTCAGTTAACTTTCTGTGAATCTCTGCTGTGACTCCTAAGCACTAAGTGTGCACACATAGATCTACTGGTTTTCAATTTGTAGAATTACTTCTTATCTACTACCATTTTAATGCCATAAAATTTTTGAGGTAAAAAAATAAATAAAATGAAAAGCAAGTTGCCGACTTCCAGTGCATAGTATCAGAGGGGAAGCTTTTTCATTCCAAAAGGAAATAATAGGAGAATACGAGGAAGGATTGAAGTAAAGGAGGATTCAAACCTAGGAAGACAACCTCCTATTGTGTAAAAGCTCTGTCTGGCATCCAGAGCACACAGTGACATAGTATGAGCTGCAGTTGTTCTGAGTAGCCTGCCCCGGTGGCCTTGCTGTTTTCAGCCCACTTGTCCTTTCTCCTTAGTCTTGGCTCCGTTTGCTGCATATAGCTCTCCTTGGCAGGTGTTTTGCTTCCTGGCATCACCAACATCCCAGGGCTCAGGCTTTTCTATATATAGCTGATTTTACCCTCTTAGCTTCCCACACCATTTACTCAGACTTTGCTTCCCCTATCCATTGCCTTGTCTCTTAGGCCTTCCCCAGTGAGTGAGTGAGCGTGTGTGTTCTGTGCATGCACATTTGCTTGTATAGGTGTTTTCCCCACATAGGTGTTTGTGCATCCTACATGTGTCCCTCATAGAAGGACCAGAAGATAGTTTCATGTCCCCAGGAACTGGAGTTACAGATGGTTATAAGCCACCATGTGGGTGCTGGGAATCAAGCCTGGGTTCTCTGCAAGAGCAGCCAATTGTTTTAACTATTGAGCCATTCTTCCAGTCTCTCTTAAAATCTGGGAAGTCTCCATGGCTCCATAACTATTGTATTTGTCATGCTTTGAAAACCAGTATGATGGGGACGGAAACATGGTTAGCTGCCAGTGCGCAGCTGCATCCTCTGGGCCATGGGGGAGTGGTGAGGAATGCTGTCTGAGTGCCGTGGTGATTGGGCTCAAGGAAATGAATTATGAGCCTACCTCCTAGGTGTTCTCATGTGGGCAGGGTATTCTAGAGCTACTTGCTCCTCAAGGGAATGCCTTTGACTTGTTTAATCCTTCATCATTAGAACCTAAGGTGGTAACTCCTGAGAGACCGTCATAACACCGTTTCTTTTGTCCCATGTACAATGCTTGACTTAATTACTTATTTATTTGAGACAGGATCTAACTATATGACCTAGACAATGGTATCTTCAGTGAGTATTTTGGAGTACAGGTTGTTTTGGTTGTTTTGTTATTGGCTCATTATGGGAATGACTCCTGACCCTTTGACTTATTTTTTAATGGTACTAATCTCTACAGAAGCCACATCTTCTACTGACCCAACTTGGCACAAACTTTTCTCACCAAGCTACAAGTTTCAAAGTCTATTAGTTTTGGTTTTTGTACCCAATTCTCATTGTAAACCTAGCTGAAAGTAGCTAGTCGTGGCCATGTCACAAATGACTTAACATTTCTTCAGCTAGATTAATGCTGACTTCCCACAGTTTTCATGGGCATAATGCTATCAAGGCTCTTTACCATAGCATTATATGCTCAGCTTCTAGGCCAGCTCTCAAGAGCATCCTGGTACACATGTGAAACTCATCAACTTGGTTTTGGCTGCCTACAATCCACCTGAATCACCCACTAAGAGCTCTACTCTCCAGCAGCCTGGGCTTGAGTAGTCTGCTTCTTCAAATTCTTCCTGCAAACCATTTTAAAAACCCTCACAGAAGCCCTATCACTAGTTCTGGTACTGCTTTTCTATTTTAGTTTCTTTTATTGTTATGTGACCCAATGCCTGACAGAACCATCTTAAAACGGACCAAAGACTTATTTTAACTCACAGATTTGGAAGTTTTCTTTTTCATGTCAGACAGGGCATGGCAGAGCAGCATGGTTCATGCCGTGGTAGCAAGAATGCAGAGAGAGAGGAATAGGCCAGGAATATGGTAGCTCCAAGATCCTATTTTCTCTGTCTGGCTTCCCCCTCTCAGTTCCCAGAGGATCCCAAAGCACAGTGTCATTAACTGGAGACCAAGTTAGTACTTATTTGTCACAATGAGCTGCTGATTCAGAACACAATGTTCTAGAAGAGCTGTCTTACACTGCTCAGGTATAGTTTGGGGACACTTGTACTTTTCTGGATAAGCCAGGTAATTGGGAGTACAAGAAGACAAGACAGTAATTCAGGAACTGGGATGGATGACTTGTCAGGGACAGCCAGGGTGAAGCAGGACCCACAGTGCAGCTCTAGTCCCAAAGGACCAAGGCAAGTCTAAGGTGAAGTCAGTCCCCACACTCCCTGTTTGTACTGAAATTGTGCATTTTGTCAAAAGGTGACACAAAGCCTTTTTCTTTTGAATGCTATTTATAAGCATCAGTTCAGTCAAGGGTGCCTTCAAAACATGTATAGTGAAAGCTTTCTTTTTTTAATAAAAAAGAAATTAATTTAGTGCCAGAGAGATGGCTCAGGGAGAAGAGAGCTGCTGCCAATCCAACGAACCTGAGTTTGATCCCCAGCAAACTCACATGGTGGAAGGAGAGAACTGACTCCATAGAAGTCCTCTGGCCTCCACATGTGCTCACCTGTACAAACACACCAGATGGAAGATAGACGGAAGATACTCAGCCTTGCTGCGTTTCTGAGGAGCAGGAACAGAAACTGTAATTCAAACATCTCTCTTTCCCCTCCCTCCCTCCTTCACTTCTTCCTCCCTTCCTGTTAAAGATAGGGTCTTACTATGTAGCCTTAGCTAGCCAGGAACTTACTATGTAGACTGTCCTGGAATTCCTTTGCCTCCCAAGTGGGATTAAAGACATGCCACCACTTACTGTTCTGTTTTACATATTTAGAAACAAGAATGATTGCTAAGGCACAGGGTTTGTTTTTTGATAGTGGATGGAAACTGTAAGAGTGCATTTTGTTTCAAGAGGATGTCCCTCCCCTCTCTCTCTGTTTGTTTTAAGATTAGATTACTCACTTTTTAAAAAAAACGTAGTTAACCTATTTATCTATGTAGAATATAGGCAAGTAGAAATATCTGGAATATCTTATTCACTGCCACTGTTATCTACCTGGCTTATTTGTCTTTAGTTACTTATTGTATGTGCTCATAGACTGTTCTAATCTTCAGAAAAATTATAGTCTATTAAAATTACTAGGATTTTTGAAATTTTACGTTATATCCCCCATGCTAGTGTGTATAATTGTATACAAAATTTCTCATATCTTACTTATGTATGTATTTTTATCCCTGTAATCTTTTTCCCCTTCATTTTCTGTGACAGGAACCAGTTCTGCTAGGCCCTTCTACCTTGGTGGAAGCAAATAAGGGAAGAGTGAAAAACCGGCTTTAACCTGCTAGTGAGGCAGCTTTATTTCTCAGCTCAGATGTTGATGTTGTGGCATGGAAGCCCATAAAGCTAAATTAAACAACACCACATCAAGGTGCTGTGTCAAGGCAGAGAGCCAGCCACAGGGCCGCACTGCTACCATGTCAGATGAGCACCTGCGGGGAAGTGGGAGAGCATATTGAATAATAAGACTAAGGTCTGATATGTGGTATGTTTTCTCGTAAGTGTAAATGAAAAAAAAAGACCTATTGTTTTCATGAGAACAAAAAATAGTTAAATGGTTCCATATGGTTAGATGGTATTGTTTTTCTGAGAGAGTTGTAGAATTATGCATAAAAAGATCTAAGATGGCTTTCTCTATCTGTTTAGCTGTATCAGTCACATGATACCAAGTTGGTTTTGAAAGAAAGCAAAAACAGTATTTTTGTTTTTGAAGAACCAAATACATTGTGGACTTTAAAAATAACTTGTCATCAGAATTTTCTAGGCTCTTTTAAAAAGTTCTTTGCTGGGGTGGACTGTGTAGAATGCTGATCTTACCATGGTCGGATGGTGTGGGCGGGTGCAGTAGGAAAGCCCAATGGCAGAAGGTGGGATGGACTCCCTCTATTCTGCACCAGGGTCTTAATCGGCACCAGACTGTTCACATTCCCCAGTTATATCTGTAGATTCCAAACCCTTTGTTTCAAGTTCCTGTTTTGTCTGGCTTTGTTTCTTTATCCTACATATTTCTGATGTAATCCTGATGTAGTTGTGACTGATGAAGGTAAATAGTTTAAAACTGCACTTGAAGGGCCAGTTTTAAACCCATCTATATGTGTAGATGTACACATAAACACAAGAAAAATAAGCATACAAACGTTTGTTACTTTCCATAGCAACAGCTTTGGTGGCCTCCGAATGTTGTTTGTTATAGAGTCCTGTTTGAAAGTAGGTGTCTACCAGCTGAATGAAACAAATCCTCTCTGAGACTGGTGACTTCATGGGATAAAAGATGATGGAACTGGAGCTAGGAATCACAGGAAATGGAGAGTGCATAAAAAGGGCTACTGTCTCCCATCAGTCTTCAGAGAGGCTTCGGAGGTAAGACGTAAAGGTAAATATATGCTGTGTTCAGTGTGATAGCTAATATTGTCAACTCGCTTGATCTAGAGTTTGAAACAAACCTCTGCACTTCTTTAGAGGAGGGAAGACCCGTGCATGTTTTCACAGGCTGGGGTCTTTCTTGCCTGGGTAAAAGGAGGAAGGGGGCTGAGCTGCAAGATACACATCTCTCTGCTTTCTTCCTGCCTGTGGATGCCATGTGACTTCTGCTTCTGCATCCATGACTTCCCTGCTTCGAATTGTGAGCCAAATAAGGCCTTCCTTCCTAGGTTGTTCTTGTCAGGCACGTCACAAGACTGAGAAAACTAACACAGTTGGTGCTTGCTTTTGAGAGCCTTCTCACTTCCTAGAGTAACTTTAGTCCAACATGCTAGGAGAAGAGGTCTCTAAGTAGCCCAAAAAGAACCTACAGATTTTAGGAATAGACACTTCTGGCACAGTAGAAGTAGCATCAAAAAGTAATCTGGGACCCCTGCCATTTTTGTCAGTATTTTTATGAATGTAATTTATTATATTCTTATGTACTCTTACTCCATGGCTACTAAGGAAAAAAAAAGTCAGTGTTTATTTGCTTGTGATAAGGCAGGACAAGTTACATGACATTCCTAAGTATTGAAGTAAGATTTATTGCCAAAAGAATTAAGGCTTGCACATTTATAAAGCTCTGTAATCTGGATCAGTACATGATACACAACAGAAAGCTATATTCAATAGCTACAAGGATTGGAAATGAACTAGACAAAGGCACAGACGTCTAGGTGAAGGAGGCTAGAGACAGGAAAAGGAGCTAGGTGGCTATTGCTGTAGCTAAGTAGGACATGGGCGAAGCAAGATCAAGACCTGGGCCTGAGCACTTGAAGAGTAGAAGGATTGGATCCAAGATCTACAGGAAAAATTGTGCAAGTAGTGACTAGCTAGAGATATATAACAAACAGAGACTAAGTAATAGTGATCTAGACTTTGCAGCTTTTTGGTCTGGGAGCATGTGCATTACTTCTGCAGAAGTGGGACACTGGATTTTTGCAAGGAGGAAAACTAGCTTTGTTCTAGAGTGCTGAGTAAAGTTGGCAAGAGACCTGGCAGGAGCTTGGATGTACTGGCCTGGAGCTCTGAGTGATTCTTTTCAGCAGATCTCCAGGCAAGCAAAGACAAGCATGCTTTCATTGTTGCCCTGGTAAATGCTTAATAATTATTCCTTGGTTTGTGGTTCTTTTGAATTTTGTGGGATGACTGGATTTGCTTGGAAATAAACTTTGTTCAGATACCTAGTTTTTAACTTAGAAAAGAGAGACGCGTTCGTACATTTTCAGCGGGAGCGGATGTGGAGGCCAGTGGGCTAGCCCATGGTTATTGTGCCTGCATGGTCTCTGGTATGTCATACCAACTCACCATTCTACTGTACTGTGTGGTGCTTACTTCCATGTAGTTTTAGAGGTACAGGTACATTAATAACTACTATAAGCCTCATGAAAAATTCCAACCATATTTCTTTTGTAGTTTTGCATTTCTTCCACTGAGATGACTTGCTCATGACTGACTGGAACTACAAAGGAATATGCATTTTCCCACTCGGTGTGATAGCCCTTTTCCTATGAATGTTTTGTTAGTTTCTTGATCTTTAGACAAGTATCCTAAGTTTATTAGCTGAGCTTTGTAGGGTGCTGTCGGGAGAGCAAATGCCCCAGCTGCATTTCCTTGAGGCAGTTTCTGAGAGCAGTTTTTGATAGGGAGCTTTGGAGGTTACTAAGGACCTGAATCTTCACCGTAAATCACAGTTTATTGAAATAATGGCAGAAACTGTCACTGAAAGCCTAAGAGTTAATAAGTTAGGAGGTAGTCTCGAGGGAAACAGTGTAGGTGATTTGGCTTAGTACTATTTTTATTTTCTGTCTCTAATAAGTAGTCTGCTAATTATTGGGCATACTACTTATTAATTAGTGAGCGAGGCATTTTTCACTATCTGAATAAAAAATCATAGAAATAAATTTTCCTATTTTTCCAATCTGGTTATAGTCAATTTAAATTCCAATAACCAAGGAGATGTTTTTACAAATCTAAGCATGTGTTTTTCTAATCAGGAATGTTGACTCATAGACCTTCAACTATCCCTTCCCTGACATGCTGCAGAGAAGGCAGCTGGGCTAGAGTGCACTGTACTGACTCCGCTTTATTACTCGAGTTGGAGAGGTGCCAGTATCTCAGAGTGCTTGAGCCTAAAGGCTTGTGGAAAAGAATATTTTCTCAGGCATGACTTATTCAATTTCTAATGATTATTTTCTGGTTCTGAAGTAAAACTGTAATTTGCTGTCACATTGGTGCTCTGTGGACATTAGGAAGCAGTTGCTTTTGTTGCTGATGTCCTTTTAGGATAAAGATTTCTCAGATGTCTGAGATGGGGAAAATACTGTCACTTTGCTACTCTCTTCTCACTAAATTAACACTATTGTTCTATGTTCTTTTTCTTCATCTTACTTTGTATTCATGCATTTATTTTTATTTTTAATTTTTTATCAATTACTGATTATTCACTTTGGATCCCAGCTGTAGCCCCCCTCCCTCATTTCCTCCCACTCCTACCCTTCCTCCCTCATCTTCTCCCATACTCTTCCCCAAGTCCACTGAAGGGGGGGGGGTTCCTCCTCCCCTTCCCTCTGACCCTAGCCTGTCAGGTCTCATCAAGACTGGCTGTATTGTCTTTCTCTGTGGCTGGTAAGGCTGCTCCCCCTCAGGGGGAGGTGATCAAAGAGCCAGCCACTGAATTCATGTCAGAAATAGTCCTTGTTCCCCTTACTAGGGAACCCACTTGGAGACTGAACTGCCATAGGTTACATCTGTGCAGGGATTGTAAGTTATCTCCGTAATAATGAATTTTGATAATTTCTACAAATGTCTGCTTCCCTGAACACAATATAAACGGAAGCCCCTGAAAAAGAGGTTTAAACTGTTGATTTTTTTTTTTCTTCTGTCAGGCTGAGTTGGCATTGAAGCTTTTAAACATTTCAATCTCAATGAAAAAATTTTAAAAATGGGTGTGTGTGTGCGTGCATGTGTATGCACGTGTGAGTGTGTAGGTAGGTTGGTAGTTCAGAAGGTAAGTTTTAGGAGATTATTTTCTCCTTTCATAGTGTGGGTTTGGGGATTGAATTCAAGTTTTCAGGCTTGACATCAAGCAACCTTACCTTATGAGACATCTTGTTGGCCCAAAGTGTTTTTTTTTTTTAATTCCTTTCCTTTTTCTCCTTTTGAAAGTAGGGGCTATCCCTATATTTGAAGCTTTATAGACAGTGCACAAGGAAATAACCGCAGTTAAGAATGTAGTTCATGCTAGAGATTAGTGATGAGAACAGTCTCTTAACATATGCATAAGCCTTGCAAGTGTGATGAGTGTGATTGCACAAGTGCATAGAGATTTCTTGGTTCAGTTCTCACTGATGACTGTACATTGGAAGTTAGGTCTTTACCATCTACTGCTGACTCTCCTTCATGCCAGCTTGCCTCCTTGCCAGTTTGAATCACCCATTCTAAAGGCCCAGGACAGAACTTGGTGTAATCAATCACTAGTTAGTGTTGGCCATTCCTGACATGGGATGGACCAATCTTCTACCGTGTGCTCTTTCCTTTTTCTGTAGCAATCACAACCTACATTAGCTTGAATATAGAGCTTGGTATATATCATAGCGTTAATTTAATTAGCAGTTGTTGACTGCTCACAATATATCAGAAACTGCCAAATACTAAAGATAAACAATTTCATATTCATTACTTCATGGATGAATAATCTAACATCTTCCCTGATGTCAGTCTGACATTAGAGACAAGATTCAAGCATGATTCTTCAAGTCCGTGCTCTTAACCGTTGGAGCTGCTGTGGTTAGACTAGCTGATTGTTTTTCAAGCCTGGAGCGTATTGACCTAACATTTGAGTCTAATCCTACAGTATTAAATCTGCATCATCTGAGTTCACGTACTCTATGTCAGTGGGCCTTCTTTTTTATAGTGACCTTTGCTAGAAACTGGGTTAAACCATCATTTTTGTCCTGGGGCTAAGTGGCTCTCTAAGACAGTGATAGCTTTTAAAAACTCAAAGTGACATTCATGTAGTTTTATACACATACACATACAGTCATTCGTGTGTATGAGCAGACAGGCATGCGCAGTGCACAGCCCAGTGTATTTGACATGCTTTCCTCTTCTCGGGAGAAGTACCGATCCACGTCTTTATGGAGTGTTTTGCAAGTTAGTGTAATATTCTATGATTTTGAAGATTGAGAAAATGAACCATCACATAGTTTTTTTTTTTGAGAGTTTTTTACTGTTTCAGATTTTGATTAACAATTTAACTAGGTTTTTTTTGGATTATGTTTGTAAATTTGTTGTTGAAAAAAGGATAAAGGGCCTTGGAGAGGTGTCTTGGCTGTTAAGAATACTTTTTACTCTTTCGGAGGACCTGGTTAAGTTCCCAGTACCTGCATGATGGTTCATTCACACATAAAATGAATAAACCTAAAAACAAAATTTAAAAAAAAGGATGCACTGTGGTAATTTCTCTTATTATTTAAATGTTAAAAGGAGACATGGTTACAGTACTTGAGAGAAGTGATTTTTAACGAGTAACAGTATTTTTACTTGTAAGCAAATTAATAATGAGGTAGAGAGATGGCTCTTAAAGGAACAGAGTAGAGAATAATGTGTCTGGACCTCACAGTGTGCAGCATCTCTAGACTCTTCAGTATTCACTGGGTTCACCTATTTTGAAATATTTGAGAGTATTTTAGAACAATAGTTATCAAACATTTTATTCAAAGGGCTAGATAACACTATCTTACGTGTTGTGAGGAAGCCACTTAGGCATCTTCCTGTCAGCCTTTGCATGTGAACTGTGCTGGCAAGGTACTTGACACAAGCTAGGGCCATCTGGAAATGAGGGAGAAAATCACTTGAGATGCTTCTATCAGATTGGCTGTTGGGTGTTCTCTTGATTAATGGTTGACATGGGCTGGTATAGCTTACTGTGTGTGCTATTTTACCAGGGCTGGTGGTCCTAGAATGTGTAAGAAAAACAGGCTGATCAAGTTAGGATAGAGCAAGCCAGTAAGCATCATTTTTCCATGGTCTGTGCTTCTGTTGCTGCCTCTAGGTTTCTGTCTGGAGTTCCTTCCTGTTTGGCTTGCTCTGATGATGAACTGAAACCTGTAAGCCAAATAAATCCTTTCTTCCCAAGTTGCTTTTGGTCGTGATGTTTTATCACATCACTAGAAAGTAAGCATTTACTTTTTCCTTTCTAATTTTGTTTTATAATCTAAACCTTTATTTCCCAGCTATGAATTATTGTGCCATTTCTGTAGTAAAGGTTTCTCATTACTTCTGTTGCTAATCTCCTTTACATTGTTCCCTGGAAGCACTGTTCTTGAGACACAGCTCTGCTCCATCATTTTTTTCTATATCTAAGGTATGTTAATGGTCTCTTGATTTCTTGTTTGATATTGACTCTTGTCATCCTTTCTTTAGAATTGCTTCTGAGCTTCCCATATGCTGAACACTTTTCTTAATTTGCTCTCTGTGCCCATACTTATAATAGAAGATAGCTTATAGTTGATGCCTTGACAAATCTAAAATTTATTAGATGTAACTGGATTTGTGAAAGTACAGTGTTAAATATAGGGTTTTAAGTTTGTAAAACTTTTAGATACTATTAAGCAGCTGACGTAATGCCGTGTACTGGTCAGTGCACTTTAAGGAAACACTGACTTCCGTGGTATTCACCATACACGATGGGAAGGAACTGTTGAGAGTTTTATAGAGGGAGCTAAGGTGTGTGACTACGGGGAGTAGGGGTACATGTCGGCCCATCTGGCTTCAGAGTACATTTTATTTAAAGCACTGTTATATTGCTTCCCTAATGAGTTGACAGAGTGAAGAAGGGCTTTGAAGCTAGTAGAGGAGGGGCCGGAATCCTGCAAGCATAGCTTTAGCCTTTATTACTTTCCCTGCCAAGGTTTCGAGTCCTTTGTATTTTGTTGTTTTGCCAGATAGTTTGTGAATTTGGCTGAACTTTGAGACAGAAATTTTGAATATTTGAAGTAGGGAAGAGTTCAAGGTGATTAGAATAGGAAAAGTTCAGCTTTTCTTACTGGAGCCCAGCTAGGTAGGTGCCTTTTGATAGACTGCCAGGGACTCTATCCATAGACAAAGACAAGGGAAAGCATTTGCACATGATTATTCATTGTGGGAATTTATTAAATACACAAACAAAATGCTTTTTTGGTCAGCCATCTCCTGAAAGCCAGAAAGGAGCTTATGAATATTCAGTTGTTTCTGAAAACTGTTATTAGTATCTTGCTTATGTGTTGCTAATTGCTTGAGAAGAAAAAATTTTACTTTTTTGGTCTTTTTGTAATACAAGCCCAAATTGCTATTTCTTAGAATGTTTTTTTTAGCTAGGGTATCTATAAATGTTGATCGCATAAAATACAGATGTTTTATCATATTATACAATAACGCAATATTGTATAATATTAGTCTTAACTCATTTTAGTTAAGTCTACAGATTATTATGGTAAAGAAAATGCATAAATAAAAGTCATACTCTGATGAATAATAGATTATTACTCTTGTCACTAGAGGGATTTTATATGATTAAGCCTATTATATGTATTGTAGCTATTTACTCATAGCCTCTTACTGACACCAACTGTGAGTATCGGGTTCTGAATGACTTGTCCTAAGCACTGTTGAAGGTGCCCAGGATGGTTCACGAATAATACAAAGTTCTCTCTACAAATCTTCATGATATGGCATATAAGCAGGTTACAATAGATGAAGTGATGTGTTGTGAAAGAGAAAGGGAAGCAAGGGCATGCCGAGAATGGGGGAGGCAGACTGTGGTATTAAGGCTCAGCTGCTCGAGGCAGGATTCTTGGTATTTGTGCAAAGATTTGAAAGAAATGTGCATGTCATGTGAAATGTGACATGCAAGCAGCATGTCACCTCCTATTTTATCATTGTCCCCCCTCTCCCACTGGGTATTCGTATATTTATCATTGTTTTTCAATTTCTGTGTAGAGCTTGATTATTTTGTGTCCCTAGTTCTGTAAGACATTTTTATATCTCAGCCTTCCCTATACAAAATGGTCTGGTTTAGGGATTTATATTACATTAGCTGGAACTTGATTAAGGCTCAGTGAAATATAATTGATACATTTGAGTTTATTGTTAAAGTATCAGTGCATGGTAAGGTGTCTGTTCGGCTGACTGGTGGGAAGTTGTGTCCGGTACACTGCCCTGCAGTGTATAGTAATTCTCAGTAGATGTATCAGAAAGGAAAGAATTAGAATCTTAAGCAGAGCTGAAAAAATACCTGAAGCCCATTTCTGAGCTGGGGGTATTGCAGACCTGCTTTTTTCCTGACGATAAAGCTGCCTCTCACTGACATGCATCAGTTACTCTGGAGGCTTGTGAACACAGGTGGCCGTAGACTCACAGTCTGTCCCACTGATGTTCCATTCTAGTGGGTTGTGAGCTGATGCTGATTTACTGTATCCTGGATTTCCTCCTCTCCTTTTCCTCAGAAATGGCTATATTTTCTGTATTATTCAGAAAGGAGCTTAACTTGTCCAAGGCTTGGAACCAAGTGTTTTATGACTCTACTCACTGCTTTTCTCCTATTCTGCATATTTCTTAGGTTATTGTTTGGAAATTACCAAAATACATTATTTTAGTAAGTCTCCACAGGACTGGCCTGTTTTTGTAAAAGTAGAGCACATTAAACTGCCAAGACAGGAGAGACCCTTTGAAATGATGACAGGAACATTTTAGGACTGACGCTGGGAGCCACCTCACTGGGTCAGAGCATTTGCTATCTGAGCATGAGGACCTCAGTTCGAATCCCAGCACCTCTTGTTTCTTTGTGGAATAGCCCCAGCTGGCCTGGAACTCACTCTGTAGACCAGGCTGGCCCTGAACTCATAGAAATCTGCTTGCTTCTACCTCTTTAGTGCTGGGATGTACCTCCATGCACCCCATCCTTTCTTTAAGACAGGCATGACCATGAATCCCTGTAACCCCAGTGTTAGTATGTGCATGTAAGTTTGTGGTAGGGTTGGAGACAGGAGGATCACTGAGGCTTTCTGGTGTCAACTTAGTTACATGTTTCAGAGAGAGACCTTATCTCAAGGAAATAAAGCAGAAGGTGACAGATCAGGACACCCAGTGCCCTCCTCTGGCTTTCATGTGCGCATAGGCATAAACACTCACACACCACACAGCATCTCCTCCCTGAGAATTTGGAATTGTGTTGACTTTGCATTGCTATGAAGGTTTATCGTCATGCTTTCCTCACTCCAGAAAAATCAGATGAAAAAGTGAATCTTTGTTTTTGTTTTTGTTCCTGAAAGATTGCTTCAGTCCCCTCTTTAAATTCTTCAGTTGAGATCTCTGGGTGGTTACTATATGTAATTAATCCATTGATCAAAGCCAGAAAGGTCTCTGATGAGATCCAGTGGTAAGAAAACAGATGTTCCCAGCTCTCCACAAGTGTCTACCTGACACCTGTTCAAGACGAATTAATATTTAAAACAGCAAAACAACCTAGAGAATTGCAATATCCTAGCCAGGAGGTGTTCCTCCTGAGCCAAAATTTTTAGATGAATTGTTAACTATCAGTTGTTTTTTGAATTCCATGTCCCTTCCTCCAACCTTGAATTATCCTCTACTGAGTGAAATTCCTAGCAGTGAGGGAGTTTTTAAAGAGACAAACAAAAGCAGCTGGTCGTGGATCATTACCTGTCAGGAGAAAGGAAAAACAAAATGGAAGACACGTAAATGAGCTGTTGTATGAAATCCGCGATGAGAGGAGCCCCCAAATGCCATCATAACATTAATGTGTGCCATTTGCTTTATGTGAGTATTCTTTCATCTACCAATAAGCACGTGTGATGGGAGACTTTGGAGATTCACATTTGGCTTCCTGATATACTCTTCAGGCAGCACAGCCATGTTTTAGGACTCAATATGCAGTTGTTAATTTTAGATTACAGGACAAGTGCTGGTCTTAACTTTTTTCTACTTCTAGAGTAAATGTGTGGTATATACAAACTCAGATTTGTCACCATATGCAGTTTAAACCGTTCACTCTGTGGACATAGAGAAGAGATGAAA
>CM053748.1:44214858-44256758 GCA_028658305.1 Pachyuromys duprasi | reverse complement strand
ACAACTTGTGGGAGTTGGTTTTTCTTACTCATGTAGTCACAGTTTTTCAGGCTGAGCAGCAACTGCCTTTACCTGCTGAACCATCTTGCCATCTCTCTTCTTTCTTCTGGTTACCTTCCTTTATTGCTGTGTGCTGTCATTCATTGGCAAAGTTTAGCCATTCTGGTTGGTGGGTAAAGTAAGCTTATTGTGATAGTAATTTGTATTCCCTCATAATGGAGCTTGTACACTTTATGTTGGCGCTTTAGATCTGTTTGTGTATGTGTCTTGGGGCACAAGTTAGTATTTTGCTTTTTTAAAAAAAACAGATTACCATTTTTATTTTTAACTATTTTTTTATATTCGGGATATTTTTTGCTAGTTGTTTGCTTGTTTGTAGTCCAGGCTAGCACTGAGTTTGTTATGTAGCTAATGATAACCACCTTGAACTGTTGATCTCGCCTCTACCTCCTCAGTGTTGTGATTGCAGGGTGCACAACATAGTTAGTGGTTTTTATAATGTAGTTTACCTTTCTTCCCTTTTTCTAATAGTATCTTTTCCCCTTTCCTTTTGTATGTGTGTGTACATGCGAAGGGACGAGGCATCTTTGTTTACTGCTGTTTTTACCTTTTTGAGGCAAATCTTCCTTTCTCCACCTTTTCTAGAGCTGAGCTTGCACACATACTCCTGAGCCCGCTCTGTGTGTATGCTGATGATTGGAACACAGGTCCTCATGTGTGCTCAAGCAAGCACTTTATTACCCCTGCCATCTTCCAGTCTGAATGGTACCTTGCTATTTAAGCAGTCATTGCCAGTGCTGATGTCCAGGTTTACTTTAAAGTCAATATTTGACCACTCCATTCACATGGAGAACTGCCATTGCTTTGTTTTGAGTTTTAAATCATAGACTAATAGTTCAAGGTACTCATCAAATTCAATTTTTTCTTTTTATAAGTGACTTCAAAATGCTGTCTTTTCATAGAGCTAAAGGATTCTTTGTTTCTATTTTACTACACAAATTGTATGCAAAACAGCTTTTTTGTTTTCCTGGGTCCTCTTTATAGATAAAAGAAAACAAAACTCAGGAATTTAATCTTCTTTGCATTGATATGTAATACATTTATGCTGAACACAAGAAATAATCTAGCTCATTTTCAGGCATAAAGAACAGAGCATATACAGATAAATTTACATAAATCTGTTGAGCAAACCAATAACTTATATTGCCAAGTTTAGTTTTTCCTTCTAGATGGCTTTATAGCAGCAATTTCAGGTAGGGTTTTTTAGAGATTTGGAAGGGAAGGAAAACTGATACTTTTCTTTAGTTTTTATTATCCATACTTTTTTTTTCCTCCTGTTTTCCCTTTTGTTTTTTAAAGCATTTGACTGCAGCAATGGAGCTGATAATTGTTATATTTTCAAGTTAGCTTGTTAATTTTCTAAGCAATTTTTTTCTTAAAATTTGGTTCTACCATTTTGAGAAACTCTTCATTCCTCTAACAGATAGGTAGTACTTCCAAGGGTAACAGAAAGTGAACAAAGATTTCATGGGGTATTGTTTATATACGCTATTGTATATTTGGGGTACATACATGTTATTTGCAGGGTTAAAATGATATATTTGAGGATTTGACATCCTCTTTGAAATCCATAATTTACTGTTCATCTAAGTAGAACTTTGTTCAGATCTTAGTGTAAGATTATATCTGCAACTCTAAAATTTGTAAAACCATTTTGTTTTCTTGTAAATTTGTATGGGATATGTGGGTTCAAGTGTTATCTACATTAATAAGAAAGACTCAACTATTTTAAGGTAGTCCAGAGTAACAACCCTGAGATGGCTCAGTTCTTCAGTTAATCAGACCAACATATCATTTACTCTTCACATTGCCAGCTCTTCTCTGAAACTTCTACAAAGTTGCTCTTACTGTCTGGTTTAATGCAAGATAATTTATGAGTTGAGCTTTCTTTGTTCAAGTTAATTTGAGATATTATTGCACTTACTGATAACAAGACAGTGGTGTTAGGTTCCTGCTGCTGTGATAAAATACTAGAGAAAATGTATTTAGAAGCAACAGAGTTATTTTGGCTATGGTTTCAGCTGGGAGTCCATTTGCTTCATGGTTTCTGCAGTGAGTCAGAGTGTCATGATGGAAATGTACACACCCAACAAAGCTTCTTACCTCCTGGTAGCCAGTAAGCAAATGAGGAGAAGGCTGGGCCATACACAGAATCTGTCCTGTAAAGGATAGAGTAAGGGCCTGACTTCCTCCTATGTTTTCCTAGCTCTGGCTGCTGGCAGTTGTCAGTAATCTTTGGTTTACATACATTACTCTGTAGTCTCTGCCATGCCCCCCTCCAGTTCTTCCCTCCTCCTCCTCCTTTTCTTCTCCTCTTTCGCTCTCTTCTCTTCCATTCTCCTTTCCTCCCTCCATTTTTGATAGTTTCTGTCCATGTAGACCATGCTGATCTGAAACTCACCTCAAATTTACAACTCTGCTTGAATTTCCTCTACCTCAGTTTTCCTTTTTCCCAGGACAGGAAGATCCAAGTGCTATACTGGCCTTGGCAAGGCCTGGCCCCCACAATCTGACTGGTGGGCATCCTCCCTGTCCTTTCTTCTTCCTTATCTTGCTGCTCTAGATGCTGGTCTTTCCCCAGGAATTTACATCCTGTCCTAGAGCCCTGTGGTTGTTGGGTCTCCCTCTTCATGCTCTCTGCCTCTCCTTGCTCTCTCCTGCTCCCCAGTCACTTCATCCTTGCCTGTTTCTCCTCTCCCCATTTTGCAGATTGAAGCAGGGCCTTACACATGCCTGCGAAGTGCTTTGATTACTATACTCCCATTCCAGCCCTACCTCCATTTCCCACTTGCGCTATTCCATTTGTGCGTTCCTAGTTTCTCTTTGTATGAGGACTGTAGTCAATGGATTAGGACCTGTTATAATCTAATGGAAACTCTTCTTAACTTAATTACATATGCAGAGACCCTGCTTACATATAAATTCATATTCATAGATTCTCTGTTGGGGCCAAGTATAACTTTGAGGTGCTAATGGGTGTGGATAGCTACCACAGTGACTGGAAGAGCAGAAGCAAGGACGCATAAGTGGGAGGACCTTGTTCTATAGGAAAGCACAAGAACTTAGATTTAGGCCATATCTGGGAAGCCTAACAGGTAAGATTTGTAGTAGCTGTGAGGCTGAAATGTGGGTTGACTTCTGTTAATGTATGTAGAGATGATAATTCCTCACTGTTCACCTGCTGTGCATTGAAGTAATTTTAGAAGTTTACTGGCATTTGTCAGCACATCACAGCTACTCGAATGTTGTGGCAATTTTATTTTTAAATTGAAATTTTACTTTACATATTAACCATTCATTTAAAACATTGTAAAGCATGTTCGGTGTCTTACCATAACCGTGGAGATCTTCTGTATAATAAGTTGACTTACCAGCTAGTTTAAACTTAATTAATGAATACTAATTCTGTTAGGAGTTGTGTGTAGGTGGTAAAATATGTTGAATCAGTAAGTTTATAAAAGTTCCTAAGATCATGGTGATTTTGAAGTTCTTTTCAATTGCTAAGAACTCCTCTTAAAATAGTTAAATAAACCATGTTTACCTTAGAGTGAAGTGCTCACACTGACAGTCTGTTTAGACTGTCTGAATAGACCTTGTGCTACGTTATTGTCCCCTACAATATGGCCTCCCAGGAAAGTCCCCAGTAGATGCTCTCTGAACCTTTATTAGTTTAGATTTCTAGAAAGGATGCCCAGAGACGTGATGCCTTCATTTCTGGGGCATTTACCCTAGGATTTCAAAGTCAAAACAATACCTACGCCTTGCAATCTACTTAGGGCTCTTTTGGGTGAATTGCATGGTATTAAGTAGGTAATACTAGGTTTTGTAAACATTCTCAACTGCGTTTGCTAAAAAAGTATTACAATACTGGACAAAAGTAGTAAAAGCTTAATTTTTGAGTTAAAAAATGGAGAAAATTAGACTTACTTAAATCAAAGGCTAGTTATACAGTCAATAGCTGTTCCAAAATTATTGTCAAACTGTAGCCTCAGTGTGTCCTAACTAGTTAAGATGGAGCCATTATTGATTAGATTAGTCTTTGACTACCACAACAAGCACCCTTAGAAGACAACAGGATAGAGATGCAAACCAAGAGGTGGTGATGTGAAGTCAGAGGGAAAGGTGAGTTAGGTGACCACAAGCTGAAGAAAGGCCAAGAATTAGCAGTGGACACACCGGAATTCAAGAAAGCAGCATAATGCAGTTTCTCTCTTGAGAGCCTCAGGAACCAAATCCACCAACACCTTGGCTTTGAACTTGTACACTCTAGAGCTAGAGAAAATAAATCACTTCAATCTGTACAGTTTATGGTAACTGTGCAGCTCTTGGGCGCCAAGGCTCATGCTCAACAGTAGGTAGCCACTTGCTACTTCACGGGGTCTTTTGTGAGCAGTTTTGAATCACTGTGTATTTGGGAATGGGCTGCTTGCTATGCTGTTGAAATCTGTGTGTCTGTGTCCTAACAGGCCTGCCTACAGGTTTTCATTGCTTTGTTTGTATGCTGTAAGAACAAGGAACCTAGTACCCTAGTCTTGGTGTTCCCAGACCTAGAAACTTGCTCCAGTGATGGTGTAATTTTAACCTGAATGTAACTGTGACAGAGAGATTTTAGTTAAATGCAGCAACCAGCTATACAGATCAAGCGGCATAGCATAATAGTTGTTTTGTTCTTGTTAGTTCTCTTGACCGAGTCCATGGTTATCTGTCCAGGCAGGCAGCTCCATTTCAGCTGACACAGGAATCAAGACTTCTGTCTTATGGCTTACCCATGTCCTAGAGCCCTCACAGAATCTGCTGGTGTGAGTCTTTTTGTCTGGACAGTGGGTGGAAAGTATGTGGAGCGCAGTGTGGGCTGTCTCATAGGCTGTTGTAAACGTGGCATATATGTCCCAACCCACATTTTATTGGTCAGGACCGGTAGTATGGCTTTGGTTACATTCCAGGAGAGGCAAAAAAAAAAAAAAAGTAACTGCTATGTATGTTCAGGAATTAAAAATCGAATTGTTAAAAATTTAGCCAGTCCCTGGCAATACAGCACAGTGTAGTTTTTGTACAGTCATATAAAGGTAAATCTATTTTGCATTGTGTAGTGTTCGTCATTTTAGAAGTGAGAATTACTTTTTCTGGGTTTATTCTAATCATTTCTCAGAGTCTTTGGTGCTGTTTTGACTAATGACATTTTATGATTTATTATCCTATGAGAATGAGAATTTCTCTCTGTAAGTGAGATTGAAAAATATGAGTTCAGAACACACTTGTAGAATATCATGCTGCTTTTTAAACCATGTGAGAATGAAGTGGGCTTTAGTTTCTGATTAAGGTCTCATGGTGCCTGTAAATTGATACTTCTGCAAAAATTTTGTTCTTGCTACTTTATTTGTAGCTTGAGCTCCCAAGTACTTTTTTCTATGGCCAGTAAATTTTGGGACTGAGTTTGCTTGCTAATTTTCAGGGATACTAAAAGTGACACATTGTTATTTTTGTAGTAAACACAAAACTCTCACCTGATTATTTTTTCCTGGTTTGATTTCTGTTGCTTCTTTGAGGTAATTTCTTCTCTATGTATTTAAATCCATATTTTTTCATAACATGCTTCTAACATATACTTAATATAACAACAAAATCTTTATTATTTTTTTTTAGAAGAGAAGCTTGAAATAATTGGGTTGGTAAATCTAGACAAATGTTTTGCTCAGTTGTGTAAACTGAAGATTGTTAGAGGGCACAGAGATTTGCTTTGAGACACCCATTTTTCTTTGCTTTTCTTTCCCTCTCTCAAAATTTCAGCTAAAATTTTGTTGTTTGAATAATTTGCTGAATAGTTGGGAATTGGCTTTCTTTGGGCTAAACATATTAGTTATGTTCATTTCTCTACGAGGCAACCTACAGAACACTTAGTAAATTCCGTATCTTAGGTTGGGCTTTGAGCTTGCACATAAAAAAAAGAAATGTACCTATATTTTGCCCATACTGGAATCTACAAGCCAGGGGATGGGGTTAGATTAGAAGGACTCCAAAACCTAGGGGGAATGAATTTATGAGGTTATTAAAAGAACACCTTGACATCCAAAGACTGATTTGTGAACATGTCTCATAGGAATTAAATCAGCATCCTAGATCTGAACGACTGTTCCATGTAGCTGTATGTTCCATTTAGCATATGATAGCCAGCACTCCAAGACCTATGGCAGTCAATTGCAGATAGCTTGTGGTTCTTATGTCTGCTGTGCGGTTGGTGGCCGAGTATGTGCTTGCTTTTGATGATTGTATTAGTGACCAGTGGAGATAGCTCTTTCTCCCCCACCCCTTTTTTTTCTTATGGTGAAAAAGTATTATTATTATTATTTTTAGGTGTTTGGGAGCAAAAAAGACAATGATATAGAGTGCTAGATAAAATTAGAATGTTTTAAGTAGAAATACAAAAGTTTTTACTGGAAAAAAACATATGGACCCCTTCCTCCTTGTAGGGTACTTTCTTTTAATAGTTCTTTATTACATGTTTTACTCAAATGCAAATACTGTTGTCAACAGTGTGTGTGTTCTTAGAATGTCTGGAATGATGGTCATTTCTAGTGGAAAAATATCCCAAAGTGGAAGGTTTTTGGTTTTTATTTTTTTGTTTGTTATTTGGTTCACTTTGATTTATAGCCATTTTACAGTTAGTGGCTAGAAAGAAGCAGTAACACTCATGGGAAGCCTGGAGTAAAAACCTCTAGTCCTTCATAGAATAAAAGCTCAGGCTGGGTGTTGTGGTGCACATCTGTAATCCCAGCACTCAGGGAGGCAGAGGCAGGTGGATCTGTGAGTTTGAGGTCAGCCGGTCTACAAAGTGAGTCCAAGACAGCCAAGGGACCCAAAAAAGAAAAATTAAATAAATAAAAGCTCAGTTATCTACTAGGAATAGGTCATATATGGCATAGTTTGCAAGTGTTTAAGATATAAAGATGGACAGCTTGGTAAATGGTATATGATACAAGTTGGAGGGGATAAAGCAGAATATATAACAGTATTTCTATTATGATTACAAGTATGTAGAAGATGCAAATGTAAAAATTGGTAACTATCAATTTTATCTATTTATAGTATAAAATAGATTATTTTTACTTTCAAAGTTTGATAATGGAGCATTTTATCTGTCTGACTGTCTGTCAATGAGACAGGTTCTTATGTAGTTCATATTGGCCTTGAACTTGCTGTGTAGCCAAGGATGACTTTGAACACCTGATTTCATGACTCCACTGTAAGTACTGGTTTTTAAACTCTACTTTATTTGGGGTTTTTAAATCCCTTCTAATCCTCCAATCCTGGGTATGAGAGTAAGAAGGGAAAGGGGATGTAGACCTCTTTTGACTCAGTTCCTGCTGGTTAGGGTTGTCGGGGTTCTTTGGGAAAATACCAGTCTCAGTCATCAGGATATCTAGCAGTCCAGCAGACCAGCAACCTCCTTCCTCCTCTGGCCCATCTCCCCTAAGACCCTTTCTGTCTCTGGACTCTGGTATTTATACTCTCCCAGAGTCCTCAGTATTCCGTCAAGGCCAGCTGGGAAAGACTAAGCCCCTCTCCAAGCTGCTGTTATCAGCTGTGGATAAACTAAGGCAGTCCCAATCCCACACTTGGGATTAAAACAAAAACATATTTACATAACATAACAGTTTTTAAAACAAAACTTCCAGTACATTCCACCTCCTAAGTGCTAGGATCACAGACATTTGTTACCATGCCTGGCTTCTTTTTAATACTGTAATTGGGAAAATTAAGTGGTCACTCCATAGCCTTTTTATGTGTAGCTCTGAAGAAGGTTAAAGTTTCTTCCATTTCCCCTGAGATATCATAGGACTGTGGAAGGTTTTATAATATTTTTTTCTTTTTAGAGATTCCTAATAAGTTGAGAGAGAACCATATGTTTGGAATGGGTGAGGCTTAGACATTTGATGATGGGCATTACATTTTATTTGTGTGTGTGTGTGTGTATGTATGTGTCCATGCACATGTGTGGAGGGTGGAAGACAATTTCCTTCTATTATGTGGGTCCAGGGATTGAACTTGGGTTGTCAGCCTTAGCTTTACTTGCCGAGCCATCTAGCTGGCCCAAGAGTAGCTTTTTAAGTCAGTTTTGAACTTCTGATTCTAGACTATTCATCTGTAATCAACACTGTAGGGAAAAATGGTAGTTAACAGAAAATTACCTAAGGTAGCAGAAGAATTGAATACAGTTTTTAGGAAGTGTTTTTGCCCTTAAAATGAACAAAATGTATTTTGTCAAATTTTTATTTAGTATATATTATAATGTGGGGGATAAAGTCCATAACCCTACCTCCTAGAGAGAATCATTGTGGAAAGAGTTTTGAATTATGTTTTAACTTTTTGGTCACAATATAATTACAGTTATATAGAAATTGTTCCTTGTAATTTTCTGAATGCATCATGGCTGAAATCTATCAGGAAAGGAAACTGAAATATAGTCAGGTTTTTTTACTGTATTTTAGAGAGTGGAACAGTGGTATAGTTTTTCCAAGTCATTCATGCTTGGTATTAGCATTTTATTTCAGTATTTGTTTAGACCTGTGTATGCACCTGGATGGGACACAGCACTCCTAATAAAAGCATCTCACAGTGGAACCTTGACGTGAATAGGGCTGTGAAATTGTCTTGTGTAGCTTTGTCATCCTGATTTCCACACACTGCATTGTTCGTTACCTTTGAGAGACTCAGTTCTATCAGAAGGAGGTAGCTGAACATGAAGTCTATTTTAGCAGCATATAGGGTTCTCTCCCGCCTACCCCCGATTTAAGAATTAGTCATTCCTTAGATGTCTAAAGCCTCACAAGAGGTAGTACTTTGTGGTTTTCTGAAGTCCAGATTTGAATTAAGCCTACCCTCAGGCCTGCTTGCTGCTCAGCTTTCCAGCTCCATACAGTTCAGTCACTTCTCCTCATTTATGGTGTCCTACACTTACATTCCTGTGCTTTGTGACATTCTTTATGCAGAAGTACCAAAGTCAGGAAGGTTGGTGATAGAGTCTGCCATAGTCATTGTTTTGGTCAGAAAATAGATTGTAGATAACTTAAGATGTTGAGGGCTGCAGACATGTGACCTGTGGACCTGGACAGGACTGCTGTCTGTCACAACAGAGGTGGCAGCAGCAGGAATTAGTGTGGGTGTTTCTGTGATGGTGCGCTCCACTGGAAGTAGGGGGCTCAAATAAGAAAGACAACTCCAGGAGATGCTGAAAGACTGTTAGGCATTTTGTGTGAAGTTGTGCATGGGGCACGTTAGACTGCCATTCACGGGAAGCAGCAGATGGTAAAGACTTTAGGCTGACAAGTTTTCCAAATGTGTTTTCATGGTCAGAAGTTAAGAGAAGTCATATCAGACAGCTGCTGCGCTGGTTGGTTTTTGTCAACTTGACACAAGCTGGAGTCACCTGCTTCAGAGAAAGCACCTCGCCTAAGGCACTACCTCTATTAAGATGGCCTGTGGGCTTCTTTTTGGGTTATTTTCTTCATTCATGATTCATGTGCGACAACATAGCTCACTGTGGATAAGTGCTACCCCTAGGCAGGGGGTCCTGGGTTATATAAGAAAGAAGGCAAATAAGCCTTTAAGGAGCCTTTCTTCAGGTTTCTGCTTCAGTTCCCGCCCCCAAGTTCCTGCTTAGCTTCCTTCCTTCCTTTTTCTTTCTTTCTCTCTTTCTTTTCTTTTTTCTTTTTTATATTAATTACAGTTTATTCACTTTGTATCCTAGCTGTAGCCCCTTCCTGCATTCCCTCCCAATCCCACTCCCTCATCTCCTCCCATGCTCCTCTCCAAGTCCACTGATAGGGAGATCCTCCTCCCCTTCTATCTGACCCTAGTCTCTCAGGTTTTATCAGGACTGGCTGTATTGTCTTCTTCTGTGGCCTGGTAAGGTTGCTCCCCCCTCAGGGGGAGGTGATCAAAGAGCCAGCCTCTGAGTTCATGGTAAACTATGATGTGAGAGTACAAGCGAAATAAATCCTTTCCTCCCTAAGTTGAGTTTGGTCAGGTTTTTTATGGCCACAAAGAAGCAAACTAGGATTGCTACTCATCTATTGCTCCTGGAACTGAGCAGATGTTCATAAATTGAGACTTGAGCATTGACTATTAAAACCAGCTAAACCACCATTTTCCTTGGTGCATAGAGGTTAGAGGTAAAGGTACCTGGGAACATAAGCTTTCCCCTAGCATGGTCCATGTGCTTCTGTGCTGCAGAGCCTCTGCTAGAGGAGCCATTGACAACCTTGTGCCAGAAGCTGGTGTGTCTCAAACTATATTCTCAGTGAATTCTCCGGTGCATACACAGAATAGTTGAATATAAAACTCTAGGAGGTGAGCTCCTACAATCTGTGTTTTATTTGCAGGGCTTCAGATGATTTTTGGTATATGCCAAAAAATTTGAGGCCTTCCGCTAGAACCAGTTCCTATTCAGTATTTATGCTGACTCACACAGTTAAAGCAATAATCTTATAACTTGAAAGCTTATAGCTAATTTTGCTGTAGCTTGTTTGAGTGTTTGCTCTGGTAGATTTTTCTCTCCAAATTTAAATGACTTTAGCTCTGTGTTTACTGAATCATTAAGGCCACTGGGGGATAGTACACATTTTCTGCCATTACTTAATGAGTCTTGTACAGTGAATTGTAACCTCTGTTAGTATTTTCATGGCTTAAGAATCTATAGCAGTTTGAGTGCTATAAATAGCCCTAATCAAATTGAGTAGCTATCAGGAAGAAGCAAGAATCACTGGGCAGCTGACTTAATGCATTTTGATCTGAGGGATGAAGTAACCCTCCCTCAATCTAGTTAGTGGCTGGTTGTCATTTTTATTAGCTAAGAGCAACCAGACTTCAGTCTCTTTTAGAGCTTCTGCCAGGGCTTGTCATTGTGACATTACCTTTGGTCAGAGACGAAATTACCAGATGTGGTTTAGGGCTCTTACAGGGTCATTTTAGCCTATTTGCTGGCTCTTGAAATGGCCCTAGACAAGTGATTAGATTCATTCTTTCTATCACTGGAGCTAGTCAAAATGGATTTAGGGATTTGAGTCCAATAAGAACACACTTTATAGTTTATCAGTGCTTAAGCTCAAAAGATAGAGCAGCTGAAGTGAGAGCACCAAGTGATGTCACTCATTCTAGGGCCATGTTGGATTTCTCCATTAACTGCACAGTCCTCAGATATTCTTAGGTTTTTGGTTCAGCTTTGATACAAAGCCTCGTAACATTTGGAAATTGTTTTGACGGCTTAATATGCTATTCTTATTTGCTCTCTCTCTTTTTACTATTTCCAGGTTTACTAATTTATACAAAGTGAAACAGCATAGTAAGGTTATACTAGTCAGTGTCCTCAATTTTAGTGGCTCATATTTTGAAGCCTTTATTTTTTTTTAATAAGTTTCTCTGAGTTGGGAGCTCGGGTGTGAGCTTGCTGAATGTTCTGGTTTAGGTTCTGTCAAAGTTCACAGTCGTATGTCCCAGGGACTGCAGTGTTTTGGGCTTGACATCTGTTTGTGTTAGGCCATGCATCCATGGCATGTGGTTCCAGGCCTCAGTTCTTGCTGACTGCCCTTGTGACAAAGCAGCAGGCTTCCACCAAAGAGTCTTATCTCTATAAAATCGTAGAGAGATGAGGGGTATCCAAGTCTAGTGTCTTTTATGACCTACATTTTGGAGGTTGCAAGCTGCTACTGTTCCTTCTGTGATATTCTTTATTAAGAAGCAAGCAACATAGGAATGGAAGGAGGCTGCAACTTTTGGAGGAAGAATGTAAAAGAATTTGTAAATGTACACTTTTTTTTTAAACAAAATGTGGATGTATTTGTGCGTCTGTGTAAGTCTATGCCACTTGTGTGAAAGTGTCCATGGAGGAGGCCTGCAGAAGAGGGAGTCAGATCCCTTGGATCTGGAGCTGTAGGTAGTTGGGAGATGCCTGACATGGGTTGTAGTATAGAACTCAAGTCTTCTGCAAGAACAGTTCTCACTCTTATCCATTTAGCCATCTCTCCAGCCTCTGTCTCAGTAGGGAAAGGTGCTTGTTGCCAAGGCTAATGACCTCAGGTTGAGCCTTAAGACCCATGTGGTAGAAGGAGAGAACTGACTTCTGCAAGTCTCACAGCACACACAGAGTACACAAGTAAATAATGAAAACAACAACAAAGATTCTAGGAAGTACTTAGTAGAGAAATTTCATTGACAACAAACTCATAGTCCTGTTCCATACGTACACCAGACTTTGATGCTAGGGAGGAAAGAGGAGCTCAGGGAGGTAAAATTCTAGAAACCTGCAAAAAGGTCATCACTAAGCCATAGTGAGTACTAATCAGAGCATGCCTGTGAGGAGAGTATGCACGGCCGGGAAAACCCTGAGCAGCATGGCAGAGGTAAAGTTTGATTCTCATGCAGCCCAAATAGCCAGCATGTGGACCCATCAGGGCATTGTTTGCTAACATTATTATTGGTGCAAGAGTATTGTCCTGCAAATAATTTTACAATAAACAAATTGCCTCTAAATAACTGTCCTAGAGGAGTTCTGTATTATATGTGGAAACACAAATTAGCACCCACCGAGGTAGAATTCATGGTGAATGGTATTCAAACAAAAATAATCAGTCATGTGAACAAAAAGACCCATATTGAAAACAGTCAGTTAACTAAACTGACACAGTAGCAGTGTGAGTGACAGGGTTAACTGCAAGGATATATAAGTTGCTCCTTTACTTCTTATTTGTGTGCTCCTGAAGGTGAAGCAATAGCATGCCAGGAGATGCGGAAGATACTTTTCTGTGTGCATGTACCTACATTGAGCTTCTAGAGATGGCACATACTAGAAATTATTATTATTATTATTTACAATTTATTCACTTTGTATCCCAGTTGTAGCCCACTTTGTATCCCTCCCTCATCTCTTCTCAGTCTCACCCTCCCTCTCTCTTCTCCCTCTATGCTCCTCCCCTCGCTCACTGATAGGAGAAGTCCTTCTCCCATACTGTCTGACCCTAGCCTATCAGGCCCCATCAAGAACTTCCTGGATTCTCTTGTCTGTGGACTGGCTAGGTCCCCCACCAGCGAGAAGTTACCAAGGAGCAGGCACCCGAGTTCATGTCAGAGACTGTCTCTTTTCCCCTTACTAGGGAACTGACATGGAGACTGAGCTGTCTATGGGCTACACTTGGGCAGGGGGTCTAGGTCTCCCCTATGCATGGTCTTTGGTTGATGCGTCAGTCTCTGTAGGGCCCTGTGGACCCAGCTCTTTTGGCTTTGTTGGTCTCCTCGTGGCCTCTCCCCTCGCGTACTTCTGCACCCTCTTCTCCTGGAAGACTCCCTGTGCTCTTTCCGAAAGTCATAGCGTCTGCTGCAGTCCCCTGCTGGGTGGAGTCTCCGCAGGAGAGCTGCGGTAGGCCCCCTCTCTTCTACTGCTTCTGGTATCTATTCGTTTTGCCTTCCGAATGAGGATTAAGCGTCTTCCCCAGGGTCCTCCTTGTTGTTTAGCTTCTTTCGACCTGTAGATTTTAGTAGGTTTATCCTATATATGTCTAATATCCACTTACAAGTGAGTATATACCATGCATGTCTTTCTGCTTCTGGGTTACCTCATTCAGGATGATCTTTTCTAGTTCCATCCATTTGCCTGCAAATTCATGATTTCCTTGTTTTTAATAGTGCAGTAGTATTCCTACCCCCTTTTAAAATTAGATTATTTGGTTTGTTAGTGTTTAATTTCTTGAGTTCTTTATATATTCTGGATATTAGCCCTCTATCAGATGTAGGTTTGGTGAAGATTTTTTTAAAAACACTTAAACACAGAACAAGAGATTAGTAAACCTGAAGATACAGTGGTTGCCACAACCAATAAAGAGAGCAAATAGAATTTCAGTGAGTTATAATTTCAAGTACGTTGTGTATGTACAGTTGGAAACCCTAAAGAGAACTTATGAGAAGGTATTTTAAGCAGTAGTAACTGGCAAAATTCTCAGTTTTGACCATAAGCTCCAAGCCTTGAATGTAAGAAATATGAAGGAATATTTTGACCATCATGTTGCAGGGTGCTGGGAAAGTGCTTGCCTTGACTCCGTGCACTCACAGAAAAAAATGCCTGCTGTGATGTCATGGATCCCTAATCCCAGCCTAGGGAAGCCGAGGCAGGGAAACCTGTCGCTACAGTGTGGACAGAGATTCTCATACCTGTGATTGTCTTCTGGCTCCCAGGAGTGTGCCTTCCCCTCACCATTATTAAAGAGAAAAGACAAATTGCTTAAAACCAGCAGTAAAGAGAGAATCTTTAAGATGCAACAAGGTAGTGGGTGCCATTCGCTGCACTGACCTGTGAAATGGCAGCACACTTCTTACCAGAACTAACAGTAGCTGGTTCTGAAGAAAAGAATTCTCTATGCAGTGAGATCTCACTAAAAACAAAGAAATGAGGGCTTTCCTAGACACAAAGGCAGACAGACTTTATTACTACCAGATCTGCACCACAAGAAAAGGCTAAGACACTGAGTCAGAATGAAAATAACCTCACTGGGCTCGATCTGTGTAAAGGAGTGAAGAGCACCCGAGGTGAAGGGTGCAAAAGATATTAACATTCTGTCAAAGTAATGTACTGTTTATAGCAAAACTTTAAAATGCTTGAAATGTAATTTGAGGACATTTGATAGACTCTTGCCCTTTTTATTATCATCTTTTATTTTCTTGAGGGTGGTCACATAAATCCAGTTGCACTTCTCTAGCAGATTTGATGCTGATTCATATTTACTCTTTGAACATTATATATACCATGTAATTTGTGTGTGTGTGACTGTGCGTGTGTGTTTGCATGTATGTGCTTCATGCATGCAGGAGTGTCCAAAGAGGTCCGGAGATGGTTTTTAATTCCCTTGGGACTGGAATTGCAGGCAGTTGTGAGCCTTTTGCTGGGAACGGAACCCAGGTCCTCTGCAGGAACAGCAAGTGCCCGTAAACTACTGTGCCATCTCTCCAACCTTCTATACACTTAAAAAAATTTACCTCTAGACTCCATAGCTTTCTCTCGTGTTGTTTTTCAAGTGTGTTTATGTGGTATTAAAAAATTAAGTAGCTGGTTTTTAGTGAGTACAAAATTGAAATTCATGAGTATGAAGAATATATCTGTTGAGGAAAATCTTACTTTGCAGAAGGAGTTGCAGATGTATTAAATTTTTTAGATTTATTGCCATAAAACCAAAATTTTGGTGGTGATGCTGAAAGCAGCATTTTGCCTTTGACTAACAGGATTCCAGAATGGTATGTCTGTTATAGTTGACTGAAGGCCAAGTGATTCTTAGACATGTCCCTGACCACATCCTGAGATGTGCTGCTATAAGCTGTGTAGTACAGGGAAGATTTTCTTACTACACCTAGAATTTTGCATAGGTCTTGCTTATGTGGACTTTTTTGTTAGGATGGCTGTTGGGAGTTTTATTCTCTATTTGGTGCAAGGCAGTTATGGGGTCAGGAAAGCTCAGTGCTGTGAACCAAGACAGGGCTCTCTCCAGCTCCTGCTGTTGTCTCTTGTTTGCTGTGGCCTTCCTAGTTTACAGGATGGGGGCCGGGGAGGGGCTTTGGCCTAGCACCACTTAAACTTGGCTTGGCTGGTGGTTCCGCCAGGTCAGGACAGGGGCCCTGGTGTTGGCCAGGCCAGGATGGATAACCAGCTTTTCTTGACCGTTTTAGGCTCTGTGATCAGGCTTCTGGAGGCCTGGGTGGTGAGGGTGAGGGGTGGATTCTGCTCAGGAGACTCCAACACTGGGGCCATGAATGGGAGGTGGACTTCCTGAAAAAGAAGCTGGCTGACCAGTAGCCAGGGTCAGCCTAGGGGAGACCTGAGATGGGGTACAGTGTCCCCAGGGTACTGGCCACTTCCTCGGCATCACTGATGGCAGTCGTGGGTAGCCATGAGTGAGTCACTGAAAATGATGGCTGACATGCTTAAGGGCCGGCACACTGTGGAGACCTTGGCAGTGACTCTTCCTTGTGGGCTTTGGCATGGTCACGGTCATGTGTGGCAACACCTGGAGCACTAGGCTGTGGAGCCTGTTTGCAGGGATAACCCACAGGAGACCTCTGTTGGAGGGTGTGCACCATGTACACATGCATATTTACTGGCTTTCCTGCATGGGCCTGTGATGGACATTTTATACCACTACCAATCCAGCAATTGTACTATAAGAAATAAGAAAAAAAAAACCTGTATGTGTGATGTAGGAGAAGAGTGTTCAGTAAGTCATTAAAAAGCACATCCTCCAACATCATGATATAATTTCCTACAAGGGGCTTGAACCCCTTCATGGGACAGTGTCTTGGGGTTTAGTATAGATCACCATTAAAAAACATTATATTTACTGTATGTATGAATGATTTGATTTGCATTTCCCTGATGACTAAGGACTTTGAGCATTTAAGTGTTTCTCTGTCATTTGATATTTTTCTGTTGAGAGCTTATCCTCCTGAGTGGTGAGAATGTCTTGCAGGGAGGTAGAGTAGCATTCCCACAGCCCAGTCTCTAGCCATCGACTCAGCTTTAAATGGGCGGAAATCATTGTTTGGGAGTATCATTATTTATTAGAGCACTGGTAATTGGAATAATTTTAAAGTGAAAATTTTGTGACTGGCCAGTGGGTTAAAATAATTCCCAATGTCTGAGAATAAGGAAGTCTGATACAAAGGAGGGTGTGCCTGTTTGATTGTCCAGGTGTATATTACCGCAGTCACCTCCATATTCCCCAGAGTGCAGCTGGTACTCAGCCAGCTCTGAGGGTGTGACTGAGTTGGAACACCCAGGAAGAGAAGCAACTAGAGGACAAAATGCACTAGGGGTGGGGTTTGATTCAGAGTGAGATCTTAGTGTTTTCCCAGAACAAACCTGCCTTGCCCTGGTGCTCTATGACTGTGTAGAACTCTTGGGAACTTTCCTGATCAGTCTTTGTTGATATGTCCATTCCATTAAAAGCCTAAGTCAGTCTGTCTTCTGGTTTGCTGTTTCTAGGAGGTATTTGGATTTGGAGAATTGAAAGGCTCTCCTTTATGTATCCTGGTTTTTGTTTTATTTTCCCCTCTTAGTCTCTGTTAGTTATTTGCAAATCTGACTAAACGTGTCCTTGAAGCTTCTCTGATGTAGTGAAATAAAATACCCGCTTCTTTGTATTCACACATGTGTGTGAAGGTGTGGGTGTGTTTGCATCAGATCCTTTGTTGGAGACTGTTATTTTATTTTACAGTTAAGGAAACTGGGCTTTAGAATCCCGTTGTGGCACACTCTTTAGTCCATTTTAATTTTTCTTAGAATCTTATCTGCTCCCTACTGTCTCCTCTATGAAAGAGAATCTGTCCCATACAGGAGGTCTTAAACTGGACTCATTTGGTAGCTGATATTGTATGTCAGCTTGACATACTTGGGGAGAGGGAACTAAAAATTGAGGAATTGCCTCTATCCGTTTTGTCTGGAGCATGTTTGTGGGACATTCTTTTGGCTGCTGATGGATATAGGAGGGTTCTGCCCACTGTGGGCAGTACTCTGGGTGGTCCTAGGCTATATGAGAAAGCACGCTAAATACAGCAGCCAGAGAGCAAGCCAGTAAGCAGCACTCATCCATAGCCTCTACTTCAGCTCCCTCCTCCATATGCCTGCTTTGAGTTCCTGTCTTGCTTTCCTCAGTGAGGGCTGTGACCTGTGAGCTGAAGTAAACTCTCCCCAAGTTACTTTTGGTCATGGTGTTTATCATAGCAAGAGAAAGCAGACTAGGGCATCAGGCATCGTTCTTTCTTGGCATAAATGAGCATGCGCATAACAGGATAGTGATAATGGCAATTTCTGTGTGTTATGAACAGTCCCTGGCCCCTTACTTGCTGTGGGATGATTGGTACTGATGAACACCACAGATCCCTTCCTGTGGGGAGCTTGGGAAGGATGGTGCTGACTCTAATGGCTGTACCATTGCATTTCATCCTTGCCCAGCCACCATAA
The DNA here is from genome assembly GCA_028658305.1 of Pachyuromys duprasi. NCBI lineage: Eukaryota > Metazoa > Chordata > Mammalia > Rodentia > Muridae > Pachyuromys > Pachyuromys duprasi. The sequence continues at coordinate 44,238,706 of CM053748.1, read as the reverse complement.
CATTGAAGGGTGCATTCTCATTTTATAAAACATTCTGATATGTTGGAAGAGGAAATAAATGAGAACATGCTATTTTATTAGAAAATAACATCTCTGCCCAACTGTGTTTACTGGGTGAGTTCAACATTCTCTAAGAACACTTGATGTCTGTTTTAAGTGGTGGTGGTGCTTTTTGCTCCATGTTTGATGAGCATTACGCATCTGTCAACCCTGGGGGTCTTTTGTTGCTGTTCCTTTAAACTTTAAAGTCTCATTATTTATTGTGTGTGTTGCCATGGAGTGTGTGTTGTGTGTAAAGGCCAGAGGACAGCTTTTCTGGGAGTTAGGTCTCTCCTTCTATCATGGTCCTAGGGATCAAACTCAGGTCGTCAGGCTTGCATCATCAGGTGGCAAGCACCTTTACCCCATGGGCCACATTGCTGGCCTGTCAACTATTTGTTAATTTTTAATAATATAATATCTCTTGGGCTTTCCCCCCCTCCAGTCCTTAGTGGCTAGCTAGACTTCCAAATATGTCATTTCTCATTTGGGTTCCACTGCAGGACATCTGTCTCTTATTTCTTTCTGATCTATTAAGCATCTGACATTGGTTGGTATTTCTGTAGTTCCATTAAGCATTGTGTCAAATCAGAGTAGAGCTTGTATTGTGTTGATAGGACTTGCCTGAAAGCAGTGGTGCTGTATTCACTCCTATCTTCAGAACTCCTGAAGCCTCTCCCTGCGTGCTCTCCCAAGGTGCTGCTCTCTGTCTCTCTCCACAAATCACAGATGTCACAGTCTCCAGCCTCACCCCACCACAATCTTGTGGTGTGTTCTTATCAGAACAATCACTTTTACCTCTCACTTTTAGTAAATATGCATTTGATAAGTGTGGAGAGAAAACCAGCAGTTAATCGCAGTAAGATTTAAGAGATGCTCAATGTTTCTTTTCTATCTTGACCTGTAACATTTTCTTCTTAGTTTACTAATGACTAGCCACCCAAAAAAATCCTATATCCATCTCATTAAATATGCAATAAATTATAAAGAAATGCATAATAAGAAAGGGGCTAAAACAGTCTTTTTCTTGTGTTTTAAGAAAAAAGTTGTTATTCACTTGATATTAAAATACATATGGGGAACAATTAGGGTTGTTTTATTACCATAATTCCACAATGAATGTTAGTTATATTGGTGCCCCTCCCCCATAACTGTTGTTTGCTAATTAACTTATCTAGTTTATAGCCAAGGGGGAAAAGGTTATTTTTAAAGACTAACATGTGACACGTTTGTTTGTGTTTGTTTTAGGAAAACCTCACAGCACCGGGAGTTCAGAACGGATTCAGCTCTCAGGAATGTACAATGTCCGAAAAGGCAAAATGCAGTTGCCAGTGAATCGGTGGACAAGACGCCAGGTTATCCTGTGTGGGACCTGCTTGATAGTGTCATCTGTGAAAGACAGCTTGAGTGGGAAGATGCATGTTCTACCACTAATTGGTGGGAAAGTAAGTGTAAAGCAAGAATGCTGAAGAGTATTGTAGCATCAGTAAGGACCTTCCAGCCATCTGTGTAATATGAGGGATATGGATTTGACTTGTCTGAAGTCTCACTCTCTGATGTATTCCACTGGCAGGCATTGTTGTTTACTGGATCTGTAAAAATAGCAGTGCCATTGGATCACAAGAGAAAGTGGATCTGCAGAATATCATTGTTCTGTTTTAGAGTATAGATGATAAATTCATTATAATTAGGCATCCTTTGTTCTGTTGAGCTTGTAGCTCATAGTACAGGACACCATTCCCAAGTCTGAGTGTAGGAATACACAAGTGTGCTGAAGTCTGACTAGAGTTCCATTACCCATCTTTAGTTTATTACATTTGAACTGGAAGCGTTACTTATATACTTGACATATATTTCCAACATTATTGATGGCTTTTCTTTGGGTGTTTTGACTAGTTTATGCCCATTGCTAATACAATAGAACCATTTTTTCTTTTTTTTGTGGACATACTAAATTCTCTGCTGGTTTATTTATAAGTAAGTAGTAAATTCTCTGTTGAGGTAGGTGCATCACTATAATCACATGTCAATATTTGCTGCCTTTCACATGATATAATTTATTAAAGAGGAAAGATTTAGATAAGAAATGGGTTTGCTGGAACCGGGGACATATGAAACAAGTGTTTCCTACCCCCCTCACCCCCCCGTATGGAAGAGGAGGTAGGAGGTGGAGAATGCAATTAGAGAAAAAAAATAATTAAAAACAAGTATTTTTAATTAGAGTAAAAATTTAAACTTAAAAAGTTGACAAATGTCTGTTCTGTTCTAAGAGTCAGAATTGAAGGTAAGGCTGGATCTGCATAGTGATAAGAGGCTTTGATGCTCAGCAGCTTTGTAATATGGTTTGTCCTTGTGAGTACCCTGTGCTGGTTGCTCTCTGCTCTACTGGTGTACACTATTCCTAGGATGGCTGTGCAGCCTTTTCACAATAGGTTTTCAGCCAGACTGGAGGTAGAGTTAGATCTATTCACTCTTCCATTTTGAAACCATTGCTTATTAGCCTTTGTCTGAGCATTAAGGATTGGTGTGTGTAGTCAAGGATGACCTTGAACTCCTGATATTCCTGCCTGGGATCACAGGTGTGGGGTTACAAGTGTGCACCATCACACCCAGTTTTAGTGTCATATGGTATTGGAGATTGAACCCAGGCTTGGCATATGCTAGGCAAGCATTCTACCAAGTGAGCATATCCACAGCCCATTGAGTTATTATTTAACATTTTGGCTTTTCATGGATTACTGAAAGTTTTGTTGTTCATGTTGCAGTCATGGATGATTATTTTAAAATACAAACATTAATGTTTGATGCTGTTAGACCTAAAGTCTATCTCTTTGTGATGCTGGGTATTTGCACGTGTAAATATATGTGACATTACTAAATGTCTTTTGTGGGGGAAGACACTGTGTTTGATACTAGGAAATGGGAGTCACCATCTTTGAAAAGCTTCTGATTCCTTATCAGGAGATGCAGACTGGATATATCATCATCTGCATTAAAGCAGTAAGAGAGCAAGAGCACCGTGGGAGGTTAGTAAAAGGGCAGCCTTCTCTAGGGAAGAGAGAATTTTGTAATGAAAGATGTAACAGTAATAGAACTTGAAGGGTGAAAAATCTTTTGACATATACAGTGGGAACAAGATTATTATTCTCAGAGAGGAGAAAAAGCACGTGGAATGTTCAGGTAAGGTCAGAAAAATCCAGCTATAATTAGCATTGCCATTCAGAGACTCATCCTGTTTCCCAGGCCTGTTATTGGATGGACTTCTACTATTGAGTGAATTGAAAGTTAATAGCTTCCGCTTTTTACAAGTAGATCTTGTCAAACCTGCTTTGCAGTGTTTTAAAATAATGGAGCTTGTTGAAAAACTGAGTCTTTAAAACCTGTTGACCCAGTTAGGAGACAATAATTCGCTTTTTGTAATTTGAGATTTCCTTCATGTTTGTCTTATTTCTTTTTGTCATTCTGTTTCAGTTGGTAAAGGGAAAACAGATTGAATGCATGAGCCTTTCCCCCTTTCTTTTTAGTTTATGTGTGGAAGAGCTGGAGTGAGTGAAGTGTGGGGTAGATTGGTCATAGTCCTGTGGTAATAGCTGTCGTGTCAGTTTTCCACATCAGGGGAACATGATCAGCTTACAATTTTCAAATAACAAGTGGCTTCATTGTTAAAGAAAGTTTACCAGTGAGTTGTCTCTATGGGTGGAGGAACTTGCCAATCCTGATGACCTGAGTTAGATCCCTGGAACCCGCATGGTAGAAAGACAGAACTGACTCTTGCAAGTTGTCCTCTGACCTTCATATGCACCTTGACCCTCGTGCACACAGGCACACAAATATAAGTCTAATTTTATAAAAAGTTAAAGCAACCTTTCTTTTCTTTTTTTATTAATTCAGATTATATCTTGGTCATGTCCCCCACCCTCTCCTCCCAGTCGCACCCTCCCTCCTGTTCCTTCATCTCCTATTCCTTCAAATATGGGAGTCCCCTACCCAGACACCCTGGCTCATCTATTCACTTGAGGACCCAGTTCGTCTTCCTCCCTGTGGCCTAGTAGGGAAGTCCCATCAGGGAGAAGTGATCAAAAAGCAGGCAACATGGTCCATGTCAGAGATATCCTCCCAATCTCCTAACTGATAGACCCTCATGAAGCCTAAGATGCCATTGGCTACTTAGAAGTAGAGGATCTAGGTCCAGACCATACATTGTCCTTAGTTGGTGCTTCAGACTCCATTGGGCCCTGGTTGATTGGCTCTGATAATCTTCTTGTAGAGCTTTTGTCACGTCTTTTTCCATTTATCCTTCCCCCTTCTTTTCCAGTAGACTCCCTATGCTTTGCCCAGTGCTTGGCTGTGAGTCTCAGCATCTGTTTTGAACCATTGCTTGGTGGAGCCTCTCAGAGGACAACTCTAGGCTCCTGTCTGCAAGCATAGCAGAGTATCATTAATTAAAGCACTCTTAAAATGTTGAAAAATACTTTTCAGATACATTTTTTATTCATTGTGTAGTTGTGCTAAATTTGCTTTTTAGAGTTAAACAGATTTTTAGAAAATGCGTTCAAGTAAGGCTTTAATATGTATTTAAATAAAGATGAATAATAAATGAAATAAATGTTTACCTTTTATTCTGGACAAGAATTATCGATGGTCATACCTTCAGGTTTAAATGAGTGAGTTTATTAAGTATATAGCAAGCGAAAATAATAAGTATCAGGTACATAGGCAGATGATAGAAGCAGATAGCAAACATCACTTAGTACAATGCCCAATAAATACTGGAGCAGCCTGATTAGGAGGGTGATGGACATTGTTTTGAGATAGAGATTTTTCATTGTATGTATTTCATAAGAGTTCATGTTTATGTAGTTTTAATTTCTGAATGGTCTAATCTGTAAATATTTCACAATTACCATAATTTTAAAAGTAATTTTTCTACTTATGAACATTTGGGTTGCTTCCAGATTTTTGTTGTTACCCATAGTGTTGTTGACATAATCTTAGAGTGATATGCCTTCTGGTGAATACATTTTTTTTTTTAGGCAGAAATTATTGTTTACAAGAGAACTTATGAGCTCAGGGGCATTTGGTCTTATGTGAAAATGATTTTGACGTTCGTAACAGAGAACAGGCAACTTGCCCTTGAGTCTGTACTGACATTGGGCTTGTCTTAGTTCCTGCAGCTCCTTGTTGAGAAGTTCATTGGGCTCTAGGGTGTACCTTGCTTTCTCTTTAGTACCCATTATTCACTTCCATGTTTAAGCCTGCTCTAAAACGTTTTTTATTAAATTCCAACCTGCTTCATAAACTGGCTACTCTTAAATTCATTCAGCATCAAAACTATGAATCTCACTTTGGTTTGAGTCAAGGTCCTGGAAAGTCTAGGAGAACTTCTTGGACTGAGGAAGGTGCAGACAGTGGGACCTGGGCCTTCTGCCTCTGACCCCCGGAACACTGATAGGACAGTGGGTCAACAATTGACAGTATTTCCTGTGGCGAAGGGACAGGAACGTAGATTCACAGAAGGAGCACAAGGGCACCCGGGAAGAAAACAACAAAGATTGAAACACTAGCTTTGAAGCTATACCATGGTAGCACAACTAACTACTAGATTTTGATGGCTTCCAGTAGTGACTTCTTGTTCAGATCACAAGACCACTATGAGTTGGTAGATTTTGGAGTTGATTTCTCTTTCTGTATATTTCTGTAGGGACCCCTCCTGATGCTCTGTTCATCTGTTGTTTAATATTTGTGACCTGTGGCAGAGGAAGAAGTAACGGTCCTGTCATTCACTGGTTCCTGTCTATTTAAAGACTCGTTTTCATTTGTGTGTCCTTATATGTGCATGTGTGAGTGCAAGTGAGAAGAGGACATTTTAGTATCCTTTCAGTCACTCTCTGCCTGTTCCTCTGTGGCAAGGACTCTTCCTGAATCTCAGGCTAAACTGCAAGCCAGGAAGCTCTAGCCATCTCCCTGTTCCCACCCACATTGGAGCTGTGGCTCTAGGTATTTGTAAGGAATGACTGGTGGCTTGTTAAATGCTGTCTTTACAGCCTTACTCTTGTATACTTAGATCTGAAATAGGAACACATGCCACTCTTTTGTCAGCAGCTTGTAGCCAGAATTATTTATATTGACTTTACTTTTGTAAGAGAGCTGGGAAATGCCTAGAAGTAGGTGAAGGGTTGGTGGATACCCATGTCCTTGCTGCAGAGGATACTTTTGGCATTAAAAGTGCTAGCAAGGGTTTCCAGAATAAAATCTTATATGATGGGTTAGACAGGTCCTGAGCAGTGATGAACTCAATCCAAATTCTTACAGTGACCGGAAAATATACCTTCCGGAGTGTATGCATCGGGGAGCTCTAGGATGTGAGCATATCCACATCACAAGATGATACCTGATTTGTCTGCCAGAGTGTAATTTTATACCCACTCTGGTTTATGTGTCTGATTATCTTTTTATATTTTACCATAACTTATTAATTATAGTGTTATTTACGTGTGGACACACATGGGTGCTATAGTGTATGTATGGAGGTTAGAGGAAAACTTGGGAGAATTGCCTTTTTTTCCTATGATGTAGGATCTGGAGATCAAATTCAGGTTGTTGGGCTGGGTAGCAAGTGCCTTTATCCATTGAACCACCACATCCTCCCTTTACATTTCAGATGTAGTTTCCTTTTAATTATGTGTTTGTGTGTATGTAGGGAGCATATACACATGCGTACAGGTGCCTGTGGATGCTGGAAGAGGAAGTCAGATACCTGAGAGCTGGAGTTACAGGCTGCTGCTGTAAGTTGCCTGTTGTGGGTGCCGGGAACGGAACTCGGGTCCTCGGAAGGAGCACAGCGTCGGCTCAACACTGAGCCGTCTTTTTGGCTCCAGTTTCTATTTTGTTATTACTGTCATTTAGCATAGCATTCATTCAGCTTTTGGTTTTGAATTTTCTTGCTAATAAGTTCTATGCTAAGCAAATTAATTTCTACTTTATTTTCCAAATATTAAAATATATTAACTTTCCCTGTATTTTCTTGATTTCATCCCACAGATTTTGTCATGTATTTGTTGAGTTCTAAGTTCTTAGGTTATGTATATTTTTAGGCTCTGAAATGACTAGGAGTACATAGTTGAAAAGTGTGTCATGTACGGGACTGGGTTTGTGGGTGTACTGGAACAGTTGCCTGCACACACAGACTCTGGATGTCCTCAGCTCTTAGAATGGATGCTTCAGAAGTGTGCTGTTCATCTTCTAAACATACATATATTTTACACTAAGTTTCATTAATGAATTCTGAGATGATTACATTTTGAACAGTGTTCATATAATAATAATTTAAAAATCCTTTTGTGACTTGGCTTATAGTCAGGTCATTTTTCTCAAGAAAATGATGGGAGTTTGTGTAACATGTTTTATTTAATTTTTTAATTTTTTCTCTTTGTGAAGAATATACTGTGAATGGGAGTTTACTATTTTAGCTATAAGAGGAAGAAGCCCAAAGCCCTGTTGTTAAGATATCCATATAAAGAATATGAAAAGAGTTTTTACCAATTTTCAACAGGAAGAGGGAAATTTCACTTGGGTGGTGAACTCTAATGAAGATAAAGATCCCCCTTTCTTGATTTCCTTGTAGCTAAGATAGGCTGTAAATAATAAGAGGAGCATGAGTGGGGAGAGATAGAGGCAAATCTAATGAAGAAGCTGCATCTGCACGACACTCTCGTTTACCTGTTTTTCTTCTCTGCATCTCTTCATAGGTGGAAGAAGTGAAAAAGCACCAGCACTGTTTAGCATTCAGCTCCTCGGGGCCCCAAAGCCAGACTTACTACATCTGCTTTGACACTTTCACGGAGTACTTACGGTGGCTTCGACAAGTCTCCAAGGTAAGCAGTACTTGCTTTTGTCTCACTTAGTTCCAAAACACAGTTTTCTACACTTTGTTTTTCTCTTTCAGATATGCTAATGACTAGTAACTTTTAGTGTTAAAAAAGCTAAATATGGGTGAAAATGAGCACCCCTTTCCCCCATCAATTTTTCTTTAGTATCACTGGCTTTGTCTGCTAGCCCCCAAACATAGCATTTTTAAAAAATTAAGTTATTTTCTTTGTTTCTTTTCTTCTTTCGTTCCTTCCTTCCCTCCTTTCTTTTCTTCCCTTTTTTTTTTTTTTGAGAATTTTATCTGAGTATTTTAAGTCATTTCCAACTCCATTCTCAAGCTCATGACTTCTTTTGTTATTATTGGTATGGTGTAGTTGTGTGTGTGTTTGTGTGTGTGTGTGTGTAATACAACTACCAAGTCCATTTAGTATTGCTGACCACCTGACCACTTGGGAATGGTCAACTATCAGGAAGTATCCTTGAAGAAAAGGGGTTCTCCCTTTTGTACCAGCCATTGATTGCCTGTAGCTCTTCCTCTGGAGCAGAACCTGTGACTGGCCTGTCAAAATAGCCACAGTGCTCCAGTAGTTGTATAGTAGCTGCCTTGAACGTCAAGTCCACTCACTGGAAAGGAATTCATACCTGCTACTGTAAATCTAGAGCTAGCCAGCTACCTGTAGCTAGAGAGGTCATGGATTCTAGAGAGAACATACTACAGTCACTTTCCTAAAACAACATAATTTGTCCCTGTATTGTAAGTACTTACTCTTCTACCCACAGGTCAGTGTACCTCTCAACCTCATCAAACAGACTGCTTTTTGCAGTAGACGGAGGTTGTTGCAGAGATCTAAACTGGTCACAATGCGAAGAAGAAGTGACTGTGGGGAGCGCTGACAGTGTCGACCCTACACCTGAGGCTCAGAGAAAGTCACTGAAGTGGGGGCAGGGTGTCCGTAAGCGCCAGAGTACCAGGGCCCTTTTGTGAGATGCTGTCTTCTACACATGATACGGTAACAGCAACCATAAAGTCTCAAAAATATGGTTGCTCAAATAAGACACAATGAAAGTGAGCCTTCACAAATTTTGTACAGGGGTGGAGAGATGGCTCAGGGGTTAAGAGTACTTGCTGATCTCTAGAGGACCTGACTTCAGTTCTCATCCCTGACATGGCAGCTATCAGGCACGTGTGACCCAGTTCAGGAGATCTGCCACCCTCTTCAGGCCTCTGGCGGCATTGCATAGACATGCATGTAGATAAACACCCATACCCATTTAAAAACAATAATAGGTAAACAATTTTATGTGTGAGGTTTTAGCAAACCATATGTTCCGTGACTGGAATGGCTATGGTAATGTTATAGACAAATAACAGTAGATTGAGAGTATTTCAGTGACTAGCCCGGGATAAGGTAAATACAAAAGCACAGGACACAATAGCAAGCTTCCAAGCTTCCTGTGTCTTCTGATTGTATTTTCATATGTTTGTTGTCTTCCCCACCCCTTTCTTTTATTCTGCCTTTTTTGAGTGATTTCATTCTTTTTATCTTTTGCTGGCTATTTTTATATTCCTGTAGTCCCTGTGTGTTGTGCATGTGTATTTGTCCCATGAAATATTGCACCTGTGTATTAAACCAGAATAGCATTATAAAGGAGATAAGTAAGTGCTGATTTTTCAGATTCTCTGTGAGCAGGCATTTTTGCATCTTATTGTGAAGTAATGGGTTAGATTGCTGCACTAAGTGCTTTGGTTTTGGGTGTGTATTTTAAATGATGGTCTCTGGGGTGCAGGAACATTACCACAGAATTCACTGTCGTGTTTTTAAATTTACAATCCAATTTGTTATCCAAGTTCAGTGTGATTCATACTGTTGCATGATGGAGCTATTTGTCAAGCAAGTGAGTAAGAAAATAATTGTAGAGGCAGTTAATGGAAAACTAGAGCCTGACATTTCAGAGGCTCTCTGGTGCTCCCTCATTTGGATGACAGGCGAGTTGCTGTTCTCTGGTGAGGGCTGGCTCTTAGAATCTCTAGCTTTTCTCCCTTCCAGAAAAGCATTGACAGGTTTTGGTTGCTGGTACTTAGAAGATGCTCCTAATCTAAGGCAAATACAGGTTCTGAGTGCACAGGGCAGCAGTCTCTAGCTGGAAATGGGAAAGATAGCACTTCCCCTTTAGTCTTACATGTGGGCTAACTGTGATATGAAGATACGAAGTACACATACACTTGTCCAATAGTTTTAAAATTCACCTTGTACTTATAGCTATTAGGAGACAAATATTAAATAATATGCTTTGAATTTAAATAGTTTTAAAATGTATATTCACAATTAAGTAACACTGAGGGTTCAAAGCAGTAAATCAGTTGTTGGATTCTCTCCTTTATTCAGAATAAAAGGCCAAGATATTGTCAAAGCAAAGGAATTTCTTCTGCACTAAGACAGAAACCTTGTCTTTAATTACTTTGACATTATTTTATATTTACATAAATGTGGTACAGGGCGGTTTTCTTGGTCCCCTTGTTCTGTTCCCTGCATGTGGAGTCATGGTGCTTTCATCAGAACCAGGAGACCGCCCTTAGTGGCATAGCACTCTGGACTCTCCTCAAGACTCTTCAAGAACTATGTTCTATAGTTGCTTTTCTGTTCCCTTTCTAATCCAAGGCACCATATTCCATTTGGTCATGCTTTGTCCCCTCTGCTGCATGATAACTTTTTAAATCTATTTTTTATGACTGACAGTTCAGGAGTACAGTTGACTTGTAAACTATAATTAATCAAATGTAAAATGTCCTACCTGGAAATACTTTTGATCTTGTAGACCAAATGCATAGTAGCAGATTAGGCCAGGTGTGAGCTGTTTACACTAAACACAATTGAGATACAAAGTCTTTTTTTTTTAAGTGTACCTACCACCCATTCTTTTTCCTCTTTTTTTCCCTTTAATTTCTTTAATTTTATTTTGAGTGCATTGGAGTGAAGTGAATGTTCCATTGAACCAGAGTTATAGATAGCTATGAACTGTCATGTGGGTATTGGGAATTGAACTCTGGTCCTCTGGAAGAGCAGTGCTCTTAACCGCTGAGCCATCTCTCCAGTCCCTGAGATACAAATTCTTAAATAGTGATGAGGGTGTAGATAAGAGAATTTAAACTGCCCAGTAAACCACAGCAGATTATTTTGGTTGACACAGTTGTAAAACAAAACAAAACAAAACAAAGATTAATGGTCTTATCTGTTGAGTACCATACAGTTGGTAAGTTAATTAACTCTGCCAAACATTTGCTCAGTATCTTCTTTTGGTCAGGTCTGTGATTTGTGCATTGAGAATATAATGAAGAAAAGTTCAATTCCTATCAGTTGCAGAATTTATGTTAATTAGGTAAAGGGCCAAGAAGAAATTAATGGAACTGGAGAGCAGGGGAAATTGTTAAATGTACCCCTGAATTTGGCTCCCTGCACCTACTTGACAGCTCACCATTTACTGTAACTACCAGTTCTGATGCCCTCTTCTGGCCTTCTTGGGTACCAGGCTTGCATGTGATATACATATATACACACAGACAAAACACTTACATAATAAAATGTAAAATAAATAAAATTGATCAAATTTGAAAATATGTAAAAAACAAGTTAGCAGGTTCACATGTGTAATACAAGGTGCTAGGACCCATTGGTGGGGAAGGAGGGCATTTAAATGAAAAATCCTGCAAGAAGAGTGTGACTGTTTGAAGAGCTGGTGGGATGGTAAGCTTTCCAGGTAGAGGATGAAGATACATGAAGACCCAAAGCCTACAAAGCTGGAGTCTGAAGTAAGGAAGGGAAGTCACAATAGGCAGAGGTCTGTGCGATGCAGTGATGTAGCATTTCAGTTCTGTTGATCATATAATGGCAAACCATCACAGAACATTCTGTTGTAAAGTTACATGTGTGATCTCTAAGTAAGACAGAAGCAAGGAGCCCGGTTAATCTAGCAGAGGTGAGGGTCACAGTTGTGGTAGAACTGAAGAGACCTTGAAATCTGCCCATGGGGATGTGTTTTGGAGATTGACAGAGTTACCAATAAATTATATAGAGAATGCGAGGAAAAGGAAAAAGTAAAGAATGGTTTTTAGGGCTGGGGTTGTAGCACAGAGGTAGACCATGTGCAAGACACTGGGTTTAATCTCTAGACACACATACAGTCAGCAACACATATCACACCTTCTAGACCTTTATTTGAATTGTGATCAATTAAAGTCTCAGCTGGAAATTATAGCACTAATTGTATTCCACATATATGATTTGAATGTCCAAAGAACTTCTGATACAGGAGAGACAGAAAAGCAAAGCACAAGAGAGAGAGTCATGAGCTGTCTCTTTAGAAGAGTGTGAAAATGTTAATTTCCAGCTTGGTGATTGTGATTGTCAGGTGTTAGCTGGGTTAGTACTCTTTCTTAGTTGTGGTTGGCTAATGTGCCATCTCTGTTGTTTAGTGCTGTCTTCTCTCTAATGAGCCTCTCATTCTAATTGCTTAAATCATGAACAGATTTAGACACCAGACTTCTTCAGTGGGAGGCAGTGGAGTATGGTGGGGAGGGGCAGAGTTACCGTGTTTGTGATATGAGTAAGAACATGGAGGTAGCAGGCAGGAGAGGACACTTCTGTGAGTTTTCTCTTCTGCTGACTCTGACCGCTCCATAGGAAGTGTTTGATACCTAATGCCAGGAGTGGCGGTACACACGTGTCTTCTTAGATCTGGGAGGCCAAGCTAGGGGGATCATGATTTCAAGGTTAGTCTGGATTACTCAGACCAGCCTAAGTGGTGTGCAACCTTGTAACCAGAAATCCAAAAGAATGTGTTTGGGGTCTGTGTGCTGAAATGTGATGTCACTGTGTAGAAAATAGTGCTGTGTGCATATGTAGTACCATTTACACTCACATTTCCAAAATGTGTGTTTCCAGGAGGGCAGAGGGACTTTGATTTAATTACTTTGATTATTGTTGAGTGAATTAATTAGAACAGGAGCTTTAACATCTCTGCTTTCTAAGTAAGGCTTTGAGTGTCAGGAGGAGCTGTGTATACTGAAGGTTAGTGATCTGAATGTCTGAATATGGCATTATTCCATTACTTTCTGCTTATATGGTTGTACCTGAGATTCAAATATTAAGTTTTTTTTATCTGATAAAGGGAAAAATAATGCTGTCTCCTGTGGCTTATGTGAATTGTATGTGTAATAGATCTACACTGGCATAGTAAGGGTATTTGTGCATGACTAAACAAGTGTGTTAAGTTAATTTGGGGGAAGGGGTTGTTGTTGTTTTGCTTTTTGATACAGGGTTTCTCCTTGCCTTGGCTCTCTTGGAAGTCACTCTGTAAACCAGACTGGCCTTGTACTCACAGAATTCGGCTTGCCTTTGCCTCCTCAAGTGCTGACATTAAAGGTATGTGCTACCGCCCCCACACCTGGCTATGTTAAGTTAATTTTATGACTCATTTCTGCCATCATCAGTGATCAGGCAGTTGCTTCAATATTTCATTCATTCATTCATTCATTCATTCATTCATTCATTCATTCATTCATTCATTCATTCATTCATTCATTCATATTATTTCCAGCAAATAAGAGAACATGTTTTGTTTATCTGAGTGAGGAATATTCTGATGTTCTCAATTATGGAAGCTTTTTTGGGAAAGTGACAGATATTCATCTGAGAAGACCAGGATCTGGGATTGGCATAGTGCAAACATTAGAAACAGGTTGTCTTTCCTTTCTACAATTTTAAACATCAGATGCCCACGTGAGCAACTTTCAAAGTGGCTAATAGGATGCAGAGAAGCTGCACGTCACCTGGTCAGTGTGTTCTAGGTCCTGTTAGCTCTCCAACATTGCAAATACTTTGTTTTGTTTCATTTTATTTTTAGAAATGATTACTGATTTAAAAAAAACACACCAAAGGATCTATAATGAGCTGTCACAGAAGAAATGAGTGAAGAATTCATTTGGGTCAGATTTCTATATAATGAGGCTCTGAGCACTCCTTTCTAAACCACTGTGTTGGGAATAAACGTGATAATCTCTTCAACCCCAAATCCAGGGAGAGTAGGATGGGGCTGCTAGCAGAGGGTGGGGTGGACATGTCTTTTACTCTCAATTTTGGTTGTTACTTACATTCCTTATATGTACAATTAGGAAGCTGGATACTTTTTAGTCATATTCAAGGTCACTATAAAAACCATTTCTTTCCTTTTCTTTATATTGAGAGAACATGGGATTCATTTTGAAAAGGATTTATAAAAATAAGCAGCATAAAGAAAAATCTAAGTTTAGTATTCTTTTCCCTACCTTAGTCATAATGAAAAGACACAAATAACCAAATTCCAATGACTTTTATATCAACAGGAACTAGATAAGTAATTTTAAACGGAAGTTCTTCATTTTCAGTATATGCTTTTGGATTTTAGCTTGTAGAAAAGTGTTTTTATTGTATCAGTTGGTTTTGGGAAAGTTGATAAAAGTTTTTTGAAGAGTAATTGTAGCACTTAAGATTGCTTGCCAAAGGCAGGAGCTTTGGGTTTATTGTGTTGGGTGTGTGTTTATAAGAATCCTTTGGGAGGGTTACAACATTGGTTTTGAAGTCATCTCTAAAATACGAATGTGCAGCATGTTTTAAAAATTCAGTAAACATCTTGTATGAAATGTAAAAAGAGGAGTGTATTTATTCAGCATATAGTCATATGTCTAGTATGTTTTCACTGTGGTAGGAAGACAGCCCCCCTCAGACGTACCTGTACCACCAAGGAAATGCCAACCTACCTGTCCACATTTGTAGCCAAAATTTTAGAGCATGTTCTCTTCAAACATGTTGATTGATCCCATGATTTTCTTTTCTTGTTATTCACAAGAAAGTTATTCTTTCTTGTGAATCTGTAACCTTAATCTTTCGTTAATTTACGAAAGCTAAAAGTGCGTTTGGGTCTCTGGTTTAGCATTGTGTATATGTGTTTTTACTTTTGTTTATTTTGTTTTGTGAGATGGGGTAAAATGGGAGTGTGTGTGTGTGTGGGGGGGGGTCTTACTTCCCAGCCCAGGCTGGCTTAGTACTTGCTGTAGCCACAGGCTAGTCTTTAAATTGTGGCAGTTTTCTTTCTCTGCCTCCAAATTCTGGAAATGCAGGCCTGGGCCACATCAGCTTTGTGTTTTTAACTGTAATTAAAGAATTGTTCTTTTATTGCAAATTGGATGTTTTCAATTATTGATTAGCTAAAAGATGTTGGAAATAACTTACCACTTGGCACCAACTTAAAGACTTTGAACAATAACATGGCTAAATTGAATGCAGTGAAGTTTATAGGTAGGATTTTAGCTTGAATAATCCTGACCTCAAGTGTTAAGGACTCAAAATGTTTCAGCTTCTTTCTTTCTTTCTTTCTTTCTTTCTTTCTTTCTTTCTTTCTTTCTTTCTTTCTTTCTTTCTTTCTTTCTTTCTTTCTTTTTTTGTTGGTTGGTTGGTTGGTTTTTTTTCTGATTTGAGAATATTTGCACGTGCACAGTGAGCTGCCCTTAGGGAGGAGACCCTGAATTTAACTTTGGAATTGCTTTATTGTGTATACTATATTTAGAGAGGATCAAGGTCATTTGGTACAGTATAGTTAGTGCCTCTGTATTTCGGCTGCTGCCTGTCACTTGAGGTTATACAGGATAGTTTTCACTTGTCACTCAAAATATTTGGATTACTTTAGATTTTACCATTTTCAATTGAGAATTGTCAACCTGCACTGTTTCTAATAATGCCCCTTCCCCAATTGTTTTCTGTGGGAAAGGAAATGTCCCATGATGGTCTCTTCTGAGGACCTCAGTGACCTTAAAATAGCCTGGTTTACATGGCTAAAGCATGATTAGCAAAATGGGACCTCCTGAAACTGAAAAGCAAAGGACACTGTTAACAGAACAAAATGGCAGCCTACAGGCTAGGAAAATATCATCACCAACCCTACATCCGACAGAGGGCTAATATCCAGAATATATAAAGAACTCAATAAATTAAACACCAACATACTGAATAACCCAATTAAAAAATAGGGTACAGAGCTAGACAGAGAATTCTCAGCTGAGAAATCTCTAATGGCTGAGAAGCACTTAAAGAAATGTTCAACATCATTAGTCATCAGGGAAATGAAAATCAAAGCAACTCTGAGATTCCATCTTACACCCATCAGAATGTTTAAGATCAAACACTCAAGTGACAGCTCATGTTGGCAAGAATGTGGAACAAGGGGAACCCTCCTCCATTGCTCGTGGGAGTACACACTTGTACAACCACTGGAAATCAGTGTGGCAGTTTCTCAGAAAATTGGGAATAGTTCTATCTCAAGACCCAACTGTACCACTCCTGGTCATATACCCAAAAGATGCCCCAACATTCAACAAGGACATTTGCTCTACTATGTCCATAGCAGCTTTATTTGTAATACCCAGAATCTGGAAACAACCTAGATGTCCCTCAACCAAAGAATGGATACAGAAACTGTGGCACATTTATATAATGGAATACTACTCAGCTATTAAACACAAGGAAATCATGACATTTGCAGGCAAATGGATGTAATTGGAAAAGATCATACTGAGTAAGATAATCGAAACCCAGAAAGACATGCATGGTATATACTCACTTATAAGTGGATATTAGCCATAAAGTATAGGATAACCATGCTAAAATTCACAGACCCAAAGAAGCTAAGTAACAAGGAGGGCGCAAGGGAGGATGCTTGAATATTACTCAGATAGGAAATAAAATAGACATCTGAAGTAGATGGAGAGAGGGAACTGGGGTGGGGAGAGGGAGTGGGGGAACAGAGTTGGGGATTAGGTGTAGGGAGAAAGAACAGAAATTGGTGGAGAATGGGCATCTCTGGGAGTCTATGGTGGTGACCCTAGTTGAGACTCCTAGCAGGAGGGGATATGGGCCTGAGGTGCCAGGAGGGACTTCTGGTGGAGGGAGGGAGACACCGATTCATCCACAAGCCTTTTACTCAGCTAACCAATGACTGACCCAAACTGAGTCACATGCCATTAGAGAGAGCCCACCCCTGACACTATTAATAATATTCTGCTATACTTGCAGACAGGAGGCTAGCATAACAGTCAACTGCTTCAACCAGTAGCTGATGAAAACAGATGCAGAGACCCACAGCCAAACATTAGGTGGCACTCAGGAAATCTAATGGAAGAGGGAGAAGAAGGATTGAAATAGCCAGAGAGGTCAAGGACATCACAAGACAACCTACAAAATTAACTAACCTGGGCCCATAGGGGCTCACAGAGACTAAACCATGAGAGAGCTTCCATGGGATGGACCTAGGACCCCCACACGTATGGAATGGATGTACATCTTGGTCTTCGTGTGGAACTTCTAACAGCAGGAACTGACTCTGTTGCCTGCCTTTGGATCCTGTTCCTTTAACTGGATAACCAACTAGCTTCAATAGAAGATGTGCCCAGTCCTGCTTGATATGCCGAGGCAGGTTGATGTCTATGGGAGGTCTCCCCTTTTTTGAGAAGAGAGGGGTCATAGGAGAGGTGAGGAGGGAGGGGAAGATCTGATCGGGGATGTAAAGTAAATAAATACATTAATTAATGAAAAAGTGTGATGATCAGCTTAGGTTTTTATTAGGTTCATTCAGCTTGTCTGTGTGCCTTTTGTGCTCATGTAGGCAATGTATTAGCAGTGGCAGGCAGACTGACTTCCTAACAGGCATGTCACTGCTGTTACTCCTGCTGTGTAATTCTCCACAGAATGGTAGTATTTTAAGTCCCAGGACAAAGATTACCCTTGGTCAAAGGATAATCAGTGTCTCAGGACACTGGTTTGAGAAGGAAGTCACTGTTGTGAAGGGCAGAGAAAATTTCCTCTGAATTAAAGATTATGTGAAATGGTGACTAGGTGACACCCTTTAAATAAAAAATGAGCTGTATGGGGAGCCATAATTGAACTTTCAGTTTCATGTGCTAAAAAATGTTCTGAGGTCCAGATCTAACTAAAAGAATACTTAATTGACTACTTGAGTCAAGCCACTGGTGTGTAATAGGATTAAGATGGATTCACATCATTAGTGCTAGTTGCAAGGGATACTTTAAATGTGACTTAGTCATCTATAATGTGTATTTGATATAGTCTACAGTCAGCCCAGCCTGTCCCCAGTGCTTTAGGGACCCTGCTTCCATGTGTTACACTGGGTTTGTAATGCTAAGTAAGAAGCTTTGTTAGAATCATTCTTCTGAAGAACACAGGAATTTTCTGGAAACTCAAAATTCACGCTTCACAGTCATTCTATAAATAATGATGGGTCCTTTGACCAAGGGTAAGCCACCAAGTTTGTAGAATTAGAAGAGGACCTAAGGTTCTGCTGATGAGCATATCTGCTTGTCTTCAAAAATTACTTTTGTGCCAATTCTGTAGTGATAACTGAGAAATATTGGGAACTGAATATGAGATGTTGGGGCATAGGAGGATTATTAAGGGCAGGAGCAAAACAAATCTTGAAGAATGCCTTTGTTACTTTTCGGTCACTGTAACAAAACACCACAAACAAGTCAAATTATAAAAGAAAGCATTTAATATGGCTTGTGGCTTCAGGAAGTCAGAGTCCATGATGGTGGAGCACAGGAACAGCTGAGAGCCCACATACTGATTGCCACCCATGAGGCAGAGAGAGACACACAGACTGGGAATGATGTGAATCTCTTGAAACCTCAAAGCTATTTGACCCTTATCCATCCCTCCTAACCCTTCTTAAACAGTCCCACCAGGGACTGTTGTTGTAAAGTAAAATGATGTTGTGCCATATATTATTATTATTAGCCTTAAGATTATCACAGTGGTATTATCTAACTTGATATCACAAATAACAAGACACAGACACCTGTTAGATTTTATAATTGCCTTATTTACCTTGGGCTGGGCAGGTATTTCACTTAAACTGTCTCAATAATTTCACCATCCATCTCCCAGCTCCAATCCAATGTAATCTACCTTAATTTTCCTCATTTGGACTGTCTTCCATCCATAATCTTATAAATACTTGCTTTCATTCTTCATCTGGGCCTTTCCACAACATTATTGGAATCCTTCCTACCAACTCCCATGGTTCCTTCTCCATGCTAACCCATCATGCTGTCCTCCTTCCTCCTCTCTTCCAGTCAGTCTGTCTCCTGTGTTTCTCCTTTTATCTAACCCCGGGGAACTTAGCCACTCCCACTCCATTCTGCCATTCCCAGGTACCAACCAATCAGGTATGTCTTGGGCAGGTTTACAAACAAGGATAGGTGTAACCAATCTTGAGGGCTAGTAACATGCATCAGACCAACCTCCAACTAGGGACCAAGTATTCAAATATATCAGTCTGTGAGGACCACTGTTCCCATTCAAACTACCACATTCTACTCCCTGACCCTTATTGGCTTGTAGTCATTTCCTAATGCAAATGCGTTTGATCCAATACAATTTGAAAAGTGTTGGAGGATGTTTTGTGCACTGTATATTCAGATGCTGATTTCTGTGCCCCAAGATGTGGCTGCAGTCAGGATTGCTATGATCATTTATCAATGTTGTATAAAGATTGCTTTCCAATTATGTCTGATTAGTTAATAAAGAAGCTGAGCAGCCTGTAGCTGATCAGGAGAGGACAGGGAGGTTGGAATTCTGTTCCCAATCGAGGGGTCTCAGGGACCGTGAGGTAGGGGTAGAAGAAGGAAGAAGAGAGAAAGGATGTACCCATGAGGACTGACCTGAGAGAGCAGAAGCAGCCCAGGCAGGACCAATATGGCAAGGAATTCAGGGCATGTGTTAGGAAGTAGCCAGACTAGCATAGAGGGTTAGAATAGATGAATATCTACTCAGCTCTAGTGCTTTAAAGCTTGTTGAATAAATCTAATAGGTCCCTGGGTCAATTATTTGGGAGCAGGAGAGGGTAATTAGAAAAGGCCTCCAAATTATACCACATATTTCTACAAAAAAAGTCTAAAGTCTCTTCTGAGAATCAAGGCTCTCAGTTATAAGCTCCTGTAAGATCAAAATTTAAAAAGCAAATTATATACTTACAGTAGTCAATGGCACAGAATATATATAAGTATTCCAAAGCGAGGTAAGAGGGCATAACGAAGAAATACTATATCAAAGCAAAGTTGAAACCCAGCAGGAAAACTTTAAATCCTGTGGCTCCGTGTCTGATATCAAGGTCTTCGGTGGTTTCCCACTTCCAGCTTTGCTGCCTGCACTGCACTTCTTTCTCTTGGCTAGCTCCATTCCTTGTATGCAGCTCTATTTTGCAGATACCCCACAGTTATGGCATCTCTAACATTTTGGGGGTATCTAACACAATCCAGGCTTCACTTTCATAGCTTCATGCAGTGGATTGTCAGAGGCATACCTGGACTCTGGGACTCTCTTTAATTCCAGAGGAATGTTCTGGGACCCCCCTTTCTCCTGTATCCTATGACTCTAAAGCCAGAACCATGTGGACAACACTGCCAAGTTTGACTGCCCTCTTGGGATGGAGCTGGCCTCCTTGAATCACATTTGCAGAAGGTTCCCTTAATTTTGTTGCTTTTTAGAGGCAGAAAATTTCTCAGGCTTTTCTTTCCCTTTTAGCAGTGGGGTATTGCCCTCAGGGCACTTTCCCTTTATTCTAGTTCAGGTCAGGCCTCTCTTTATGCTTCTTAATTCATTCAGCCCAAGCCTTGGCTGCTACTTTAAATTTCCTGGTTCTAATCTTTGCAAACTATACATTTGTATTTCTTTTTATTCCTTTTGGTGTTTTCATTATTGAACTGCATGAGAGTGATTACTAATAATCATGTGACAGAGACAATATTAGGCATCTTAAAATCTCCTCCAAGGATATTAGTCTATTACTTTTAATTTAGCTTTAGTCAGACTTAGGACAAGGGCAAAGAACAGCCACATTCTTTGCCAAAATATCACAAGAGTGGTCTATATCCAGATTGCTAATTGTCCTCTCTGAAACTTCTTGAGCTAGCTGTCTATTCACACTGTTCACAGCACCACTGTCTTCGAAGCGCCTATGAAGGTCATCATTAAATCCCTGCTTACAGTGTTCAACTCATTTCCTATTCTAAAGTCCCAAAGACTTCTACATTCCTCAAAAACAAACAATAATAACATTTAAAAAAATAACTCCACAACACAAACAAGCAAACAACATGCAACATGGTCAGCCCTGTCTGGACAATAGCCTACTTCGTGGTAGGTACTAACTTCTATCTTACTACTTTTCTGTCTCGGTGACAAAACACTGTGACCAAATTAACTTAGAAAAGAAAGAGTTTAATCTGACTTATGGTTACAGGGGATCAGAGTCCATGATGGTGGAGCAAAGGAATAGTTGAGTGTTCACATCTTGATTGCCACCCACGAGTCAAAGAAAGGAGGAAGAGAGGAGAGGAGGGGCGATAGGGAGGGAGGGAAGGAGGAGAGACAGAGAGACAAAGACACTTGGAATGGTGTGAGAGACAGGGACAGAAACTGGGAATGGTGTGAATCACTTAAAAGCTCAAAGCTCACCCCCAATAACACACCAAGGCACCTCCTAAATGTTCCTAAATAAATAATCTCCAGGTTTTCAAATATTTGAGCCTATGGGGGCTCTTTTCATTCATATCACTACACCACAAAAATCAAGATTAAAATTTATTCCACACAGAGGTTAATTTTGTGGAAAGGTCATAAAATATAGACATGGTCATGCTCTATCTGAGCAGTGTGGAAGAAACATCTAAAAGCTAAAGCACAAGAGTACAGGCTAGACCGATTTTGACCTTGCAGTCTGAGAAGGGTACAAGGGACATTAACGCACAGTGTGCATGCCTATGTACATTGTTTTTGGCTAGTTCCATTTTTCTCTCCTGTGGAAGTTTTACTGTGATTTACCAGATACTATAAATAGATAGATTTCATTATAGAAAAAAACTATATTGGAATTTTCCCCAATTACCAATAAGAAAATAGGCATTTAGAGAACTTAGAAATTCTACTCTGAATTCAGGCAGAAATGAAGTATTTTGGATTGCATAAATTTGTTTTGTGGTGTATAAACTGATTAAGTTAGACTAATCCCTGTAGAATTATAGTTATGGTTAGGTATTCCTGTTTCCACGTTAATAGTGCCTTTGTTTTTCTATAGGGTTTTTGTTGTTCCAGAGGAAGGGGTTCTCACTTAACTGTAAGATATGTCAGCTTAAAACTACTTAATTTTATTTTCTCTGAAGTTCTAGAATCCAGTTTTATACAAATAGGGTATCTCGTAATAGAAGCATTTGATGCAGTGCCTGTTTATATAGTGAGGTTATTACCATTTGAAGCCCACCCCCTTTCCCCTACTCTCCTTCCTATTTTCTGCCCCCTTCTTATGTTCTTTCTCCAGCATACTGGAATTAGCCCTCTTGCTCGCCTACCAGGGAAGTGAGGAAGCTAGAAGGAAGAAAGAAAAAACACATTTTTCACTTTCTTTGTATGAGGTACTGTTCTTCCAGGTTCAAGTGACTGCTATTATCTTTGTAACTGGAAACCTTGGTGGAACTCTTGAAACAATTTTTGCTGCACTTATAGAAGGATGGATGGTATCTGTACTGCTGTAATTAATACTTTAAAATAATGTAGATTTTGTCTATATAATATCATCTTTAATAAAATTATTTAAGTTTTAAGGGGAGAATTTAAAGCTACATTTTTTCAGTTTTATGGGTTTTCAAATTAATTTTTTTAAATAATTTATTCACTTTACATTCTAATTGTAGCCCCCTTCCTCATCTGCTCCTGGTCACTCCTTCCCTCCTCTTCCCTTGTATTCCTCAGAAAGGGGGAGACTTCCTGTCCTACCCTCTGACCCCAGCCTATCAAGTCTCATCAGGACTGCCTGCATCCTTTTCTTCTGTGGCCTGGGAATGCCGAACTACTAGGGGAAGTAATCAAAGAGGAGTCCATGTTAGAGATAGCCCCTGTTCCCCTTGCTAGGACACCCACATGGAGAAAGCTTCCTATAGACTACATCTGAGCTGGGGCGGGGTGGGGGTGGGGGTTAATGTCCTCTCCATGTGTGGTCCTTGGTTGGTACATCAGTCTCTTTAGGGCCCCCTGGACCCAGCTTTGTTGGCTCTGTTGATCTCTTTGTGGAGCTCCTGGTCCCCTCCTGGTCCTTCTATCCCCCCACTCTTCCATAAGACCCCCTGTACTCTGCTAAAGTTTGGCTGTGAGTCTCTATATCTGCTTTCATTACCTGCTGGGTGTAGTCTTTCGGAGGACATCTCTGGTAGGTTCCAATCCTGTTCTCTCTCTTCAACTGCTTCCGGTGTTTAATCTATTTGTCCTTCTGAATGAGACTTAAGCATCCTCCCTAGGGTCCTCCTTGTTATTTACTTTCTTTAGGTCTGTGGATTATAGAATGGTTTTCCTGCATTATACGGTTAATATCCACTTATACACCTAAAGAAGCTAAACAAGAAAGAGGACCCAGGGTAAGATGATCATTCCGCACTTAGAAAGACAAATGGGATGGACATTGGAAGTAGGAGAAAACAAGAAACAGGACAGGAGCTTACCATAGAGGGCCTCTGAAAGACTTTACCTAACAGTATATCAAGGCAGATGCTGAGATTCATAACCAAAACCTTGGGCAGAGTGCAGGAAATCATATAAAAGAAGGGGGAGTTAGGGGGAGTTAGGAAGACCTGGAGAAGACAGGAGCTCCACAAGGACCAAATATATCTGGGCATAGGGGTCTTTTCTGAGACTGATTCTCCAACCAAGGACCATGTTTGGATATAACCTAGAACCCGTACTCAGATGTAGCCCAAGGCAGCTCAGTCTCCAAGTGGGTACCATAGTAAGGGGAACAGGGGCTGTCACTGACATGAACTCAGTGGCTGGCTCTTTAACACCCCCCCCCC
>CM053748.1:44199074-44214758 GCA_028658305.1 Pachyuromys duprasi | reverse complement strand
CTTTTCTAATTGCAATCCTCTAAGTGTTGTAGAATTACCATGGTCTTTGTGTCCTTGTGCAGACTTATCTTTTTGCCAGCAGTGTGTTTTCAGAAGCCTCGCTGGGGATTCATTCCACCTGCTTTCTCTGTCACTTGGTTTTCAGATTCCCTGTGTAGCAGCTCCTCTCCTTTGTGTTCTGGTATGCTGACAGATGCATTGACACAATGTGAGCATCACAGTTTGTGACTGTTGCTTTCCTAGCTTTAGATACAGGGAACCAAGTAAATTACTTAGTCATTAGTGTTGTGAGACCAACATAAAAAAAAGGAAAGTTCTTCAGCCTTTGTGTTTATTTTCCTCCAAGTTATTAATAGATCTGTTTTGTTACAAACTGCAGTTAGTTGAATTCATGCTGTAGTGACAATGATGTGCATAATCTATAATAAAAACCAACACTTTGCTGTTACTATGCAGCAACCTGTTCTACCTACTTCCCAGCAGCCTTGTGAGAGCTAATGGATGGATCTCACAACAGTCATGAGATCTGGCTTCACAATCAGTGTAATATCTCTTGCCGTTGTCACCACCACTTTGTGAAGAAAGGGATGAAAGTATCAATTCCTTGCATTACTGTATGTAATAAATTTTGCTGCCTTGCGCTTTTGTTTGTACTTTCATTGTTTTACAAAAGTTGTAAACTGAAATGTATATAGCAACTAAAATTTACTGACAGGATTACACTACTTCATAGATTCTGTCAGCAGCTGAATCCAGTTTACTCAATAGTATATTAAAAGGTGGTTTCCAAGCAGCATGTTGGCATCTGCTGCTGGAAGACACAGAGATCAGTCCCTCCACATCTTTATGTTAATAGCACACACTGAAGAACACGAGATGCCCTGTGAGTTCCCCAGTGCAGGTTAAATTGGTGCCAGTTAAATTGGTGCCAGTGTTGCAGGATCTAGTCATATTTAGTATGCATGTGTGCACAGTCCTGTGTGTGTTCTTGTTTGTGTGTATGTGTGCATGAGCACCTGCGTATGTGTGTACATATGTATGTATTTTGATGCTGGGGTTTTTGTTTGTTTGCTGCTTTCTTCTTTATGAGACAGGATCTCAGTATGTAGCCCTGACTGACCTGCAAGGTACTACCTAGAGGCATCCTCACACTTAGAAATCCACCTGTCGCTTGCCTCCTAAGTGCTGGAATTAAAGGCCTATTCCTGGCCTTACTCATAAGAGTTGTTGAATCTGAAATACTTTAGTCTGAAGGTTTAGGCCGACTTAAATATATATTTATTCTTAAAATTTTATCGTTTGTTTCTTTTTGGGTTTTCAAGACAGGGTTTCTCTGTGTAGCATTGGCTGTCCTGGACCGGCTTTGTAGACTGGGCTGGACTTGAGATCCACCAGCTTTTGCTTCCTTGAGTGCTGGGATTACAGGCATGTACCACTGTGCTTAGCTATTTATCTCCTGTTTTTGCTTGTTTATTTTTAGGCGTTTCATTGTTTTTAGCCTAGAGCATTGCATTTTGATTATTATTACAATTTTCTAATAAAGAAATTTAGGAAATAAGAAATAATGAAATGATTAGAAAAGAATCTGAACTGTATATTCAATACATAGACCTTGTGTATGGAACCCAGAACTCACCTTTTCCTTTTTGGTTTTCAATTTTCTAACTACAAAACCAGTAGTTTATTTGCAATTGTTGAACTGTTTGAGTTTGTGTGTATATAAGTAAATCAAAAGTTAAGAGTATGAGGTGTATTTTTATGGTTTGTTTCTCCTCGTCTAGAAGGTGCTATCTTTGGGACAGTGTGGCTCTACCTTTTAGGCTATACGCAGGTAGTAACAGTTTCAGAATATCTTTTACACATATGTTGCTAATAAGGAGATGAAGAATGTCCTCTGAGCTCAGGTTTGATGTCCACCCAAGTGAGTGTCTGTTTTTTATGGCTGCTGAAATCACTATGGGGTTTATGTACAGGGACTGCGTGGGGGAGTTAACTATGAGTGTCATTTGGAAGGCTGGCCCTGTTCAGATGCTTCTGACTCTGAAAGTGTGAGGCATCAGGTTCACATGTTCAGGTTAGGCTCCACAATGAGTTCACTGGGCAGGTGCAGCAGAATTGTCCCTCAGGCCCAATCCATTTGTTGGTGGAGGGGAGGCTATGTCTATAGCTGGTCTGTGAACTTTGCTCTGCATATGTTCTCATTGTGTCCCCACAAGGCCAGTGCAGTACTGCCTAGTACCAAGTAGTGTGATGCTGGGTTTATAGAGGGCAGATGGTGAGTATGTATGGACTAGTTCCCTCAGGTTACCTGGTAGTGTGAGGATGCCTCCTCGTCATCTCCATTCACTCCCTTTCCATGGCAGACAGTTAGGAATGCCTGGTAGGATATCTTAGTCTGTTTCTCTGTATTGCTTTTTCTAGACTGCTATAACCTGGTTCTTGAGCAATTACCTAGATACTTTGTGTACTCTCCAGCCTGAAGGCTCATCCTCCCCAGGTCATGATACCTCAACCCTTCTTGTGTTATGCCTCTTGTAGATCCTCTCTTTTGTCTGTGAACTACCTGTGTCTCTGGATTTTCCTATTTCCTTCATTGGCTTTACATTTCTTTGCTGCTAATAATTTAGAATGGAGGGTAAATTTACATGCTTTATTTCTAATATATGCCCCCAATCATTTAACTTTTGAAAGAAGAGGAATGTTAAAGTATTGATATTCTAGATGAAATGTCCAAAATTACTAGTTTAATATACTTTTATTAGGACGCAGTGAGACTGTCTCAGAAAACAAAACAGCAACTGCACACAAAGCAAAAGACCTGTAATTAATTTTGTAGGTGTTCTGTATCTGTTAAACAGAATTTTAAAAATGATAATTAGCATCAAGAAATTAATGTCACCATGAAAAGGGCTGGGGCTAATATGTTCTATACAATTTGAGGAAAAAATATTACATGCCATGAAACAGTGGAAATTAACAGAAATGCTTCTGGTGAGGCTGAAGTTGAAACAAGTAAAGGTGTTAGAATGTCTGATAAAGATTTATGAGTTATATTCTGATCATTCTTACCAAAGCATTGGTAAGATGGGTTGTTAGAAATGGATTACTTGAAGTTAAGAATCATCACCAAAGCCTAGTGAACTTCTCAGAGACTATCCTTTTAGCCAGGGGCATAATCATCTAAAGCTGAAGGTTGAGCTAGAACAGTTAATGACTCATGCTAGTTCACAACAGTCTTAGTTTATACACAGAATTCTTTGTGCTATTTTGGCTGCTTTGACCAAGACTTTCAGTCATTTGAGATATTATGCACTTAAGAAGGCTAGATATTACTTCCCTAGAGTACAGAGGGTACCAAATGTCACATGTATGCTGTTGTGACCTTTCCTTGCCAAAGGAAGGTGATTA
Organism: Pachyuromys duprasi; assembly: GCA_028658305.1. Taxonomy (NCBI): domain Eukaryota; kingdom Metazoa; phylum Chordata; class Mammalia; order Rodentia; family Muridae; genus Pachyuromys; species Pachyuromys duprasi. Next base: position 44,211,350 of record CM053748.1, on the reverse strand, counting down.
TCTACCGAGTGGCTGTCAGCATGGTGAGTAACAGTCCATCACAGGGAAGGCAATGATAGTCGAAAAGCACGCAGATGTAGGTTAGGGCTAGGCCAGGGGTTCTGTTTTAGAAATGAAGCTCAGCTAGACTCAGCAGAAAGATTTCTTGGCCTGAGAGTCCTAAGGGTAGGGAAAGAAATAACTTAAGAGTTTGTCAAGCTGGGCAGCATGTTAGAAAAATATATGAAGGTCTATTAAGGAATATGTAATTTTTGTTATTCTAGTTATTTTTTTAATCCCATAGTGTTTAGGAAGAACTATTTTGAGGACTAAATACACTTTCCCTATTGTATATGTTTACAAGACACTTATTTGCCAAAGTTGACAATTTGAATAGTTGGTTTGAATTAATAATTTATATTAATATATATCACAGGATTTGTTCATTCTGACTCGAATCAGCCTTTATTTACTTAGGTGCAAGTGTGTGAATGTGTGTGTGCATGCTAGTGTCTGTTAACTGCAGATGCCAGAGATGTCAGATTCTCTGGAGCCAGAATTACATGTGGCTGTGAGCTACCATATGTGGGTACAGAAAATGAACTTGGGTCCCCTGCGGGAACTGCAAAAGCTTTAACCATTGAACCATCTCTCCACTCCTGGTCTTAGGGTTGTTTTGGTTTGTTTGTTTGTTTGTTTCTGTCAACACAGATTAGGAATAATCTTCTAAACTATAGTTATCTTGAACGGATCTAAAAATCAAACCTATTCACATGTAGAATATTCTAAGAAACACTATTTGTGTAAGTGCCCATGGTGACGGGGATATGGACTAGGGAGGGCGGTGGAGCTTGCCTAGCCTTTCTTGAGTTTTAAAGGTGAGGAGGGTGTTGTTGGTGTTGATGGGTATGCGTCAGTCAGCCTAGTCTAGAGGTGAGGACGCTGATGGACAGATGGGTGAAGTGGTTCATCCAAAGCCACATACCATAGACCAGTTAAGTCCTCTTACACCTTGGTTTTGTAGCAGCTAGTGTGTCGTGTGATGCACACACAGCGGCTTCTGCAAAGGGCCTTTTATATTTCAGTTGTGAGATCCCTGAGAAGTCCCTTTCAGAATGGGGGTGTTAGGCATTTTCCACATAGCCTAGTTTCTTTTACTTTCCAGATTTTTTTTCACTTTTTTTTGTGTGTTGTGTGCACTTTTCCTATTGACTTCTCAGGTTTGATCTGACGTTCCTCAATTTTTCACTGGGAATCACTATTGTTCAGTTGGACTAGTGGTTTGGGGTTGGAGTGGGCAGAGCCGTGACATCAAGGAATTATCCCACTGGCCTTCATCCTTTCTGTGTGTGCTCAGCAGATGTTCCCCTGCTTCTCTGGAGGAGTGTGCATGTCCTGTTACTACTTCTTTTTCACACCCAAGCTTAAGTTTCTCCTAGCGGTTGCTTCTCTGTGCTCTAGCTCTGCTCCCATTTTTCTTGGGTGTTAGTGGAATGTTCCTCCTCCCTCCCAGGTTTCCTGGCATTATCTAACAGTTGTCCAGGGAGACCTTGGCCAGGGAGATGAGGTTAATAGTGCAGACTCTTGTTCACACCCTGGGCCCAGCATAGTTGTCGCCTGGAGCTCAGTTTGACTCAGTTTAACTTACTTGAGCTTTAAGATAGGAGTTGATCCTTCACTATACTGAGTTTGTTGAAAATTTATTATATCTTCTGCTCTCACAAGGGCAGCACTTCCTATCTATAACAATAAGTTACAGCTGCTGGGAAAGGAAGTGGATAATGAAGTGCTTGCTCTGAGGTGTGTCCTGGTGGGTTTGTCTGTGTGAGATCTTATGTAGATTTTGGAGAGCGGATTTGAGTTTTAATAGCATGTTCAGGTGGACCACAGCTTCTTCGTCGGATGTCCAGCTTTTCTTGTTTGGGGAACAGGTATACTGTTGGGTACAAGTGCGTTTCTCTTCCAGGTGAGATGCACGTTGGCTGGTCTGTGTTGATATACTTACTCCTTCTGTTGTGGTTCTAGGATATGGGTCCGGCCAAAGGAGATGCTTGTGGTAGCTTTTGTGGTCTCTTTGGCTTCTCACTGCCCTATGGCTGTTACACATGGGATTCATGTTCTTACTATAGATGTTCCTGTTTCCACCGTGGTTCCCATAAGACCATGCTGGCTGATTTTATCCTGTGAATGTGCCTACTTCCTCCTGGCTCCAACAGTACCAGCTTGTAGCCAAGAATGAGGAATGGAGCAAGGACAACTTGAAGTTTAATTATTTTCTCTTTGTCCAAAGGGAGCAGTGCTAGGCTTCTGTTAAAATAGGATGTGTTTCTTCAAAGTAACCTCCAGGGGAGCAGTGTACTAGGTAGGCCAGAGACAAACTTGTGAAAGTGGTAGAAGGAGCTGTGAGAAGGGCCAGGGACCCTCCTTTCTGCACAGCATCCTGACGGTCATAGTGCTCGGTGTGGTTGTCTCAGTGAACAAGATAGAGCAACCCTTTCCTTTACAAGCATGCAGCCTGGAGACACAGAACCCAGAAAGCTACATGAGTATGTTGGTGACCATGCTACACTTCTTAGAACCTTTTAAAGTTTTCTACTTTGCTTGCATTAAAGGCCAGAGTTCTTAGAATGGGCTAAAATACTCCATAAGATCTGGGGTGACCCTGCCTCTTCTTGGTCTGAACTCAGTCGTTGACCCTCCCTATGCCAGCATGTGCTGAGAAACACCTTTCTTTTTTGGCTGCTTGTGCAAACTGTGATGCTCCTCTGTACATTGTTCCTGTTGCCTTCTTACTGCTGCATGGTCTTTGCAGTAAGGCTTCTTGCCCTGCCCAGGGTTAGTGAGGCTCAGGATCTAACATGGGGTCTTGTGTGTGCTGGCTTTTACCATACCACATCTGTTTTCTTTTCTCTTTTAAGATAAGATACTGCTAAGTTGCTCAAGCTGTCCTTGAACTCGTTCTATGTCCTAACCCTATTCACACCTCTCAGAGTATGTGTGTGTTTGTATTTAGGGTCCACTTGGATGATGCAGGGTAAAGATTCTTGATCACATCTTTGGGCACATAAGGTAATAGCTACTGTATTTGAACAGAGGTATGTATTTTGGAGCCTGCCCCCTCCTCCCATTTGCCCATTTCATATGGCTATGTGTGTTATTAGCCACAAGAGGAGGAAATGCCCCAGGTACACGTGGCAAGTACAACACTAAGTAGAAGGAAAGCCAGAAAGCTGCTCTTTTCCTCACTTCCACCGTTTTTTTTTTTTGAAGTAGTTTTTTTCCTCCAAATTAAATGCACATGTGTTCTCAGACGCACAAGGAAGAGTACAGACGTGAGATTATATTTTCTTGGCTGCTGTAATGTCTCCGCTGTAGTGTTCTTACCTAACATGTGTGAAGCCTTAGGCTTGCTTCTTTCTCTGCTTCTCTCCCTCCCTCTCTCTGGTACCTATGTATTGGCCTTCCCAAGTTTTAACACATTGATAGTTACCTTGTGTATTCTGTTGTCCTTCTTAGAAGGAGCAAACAGTAAAGATCAATTTAAAAATCTCCTGTCCTCCATTTCCTATTTTCATTTCTCTTTTTTATGAACAATCACTATTAAAATATGAGCAGGCATTATTGGGCATGTCATTATCATATGTAATATGTGGAGTTGCATGTGTGTGTATTTAAAATGTTTTCAGGATTAGTATTATATATAGAATAGTATAGGTCTTGAGATTTCACTGTGGTTCCTGAGGTAGGCCCTCACTCTGCCTTCTGTCTGATTAGCCGTATCAGTGGCTGCTAGGTTAGCCTGTAGTGTCAACAGTTGGAGTACCATTGCTCAGAACTGCAGTGCTTATCTTCCCTTGTGCCCAGAGGAGCAGGATACTCTGCAATTCCCTCTAGGGTTTTATGTGTAGATTGTGATGGGCGTGGGGGAAGATGATAAATAAATAAAGCGGAAAGCAGAATCCCAAAACCACAGACTTCCACTTGAGTTTCAATTCAGGTTTAGATAACACATCCCTTAGGAAGGTTTTCCTGACCCTCAGATTATATTCTGAGCCTTTGTAGTTTCCATTACTACAATAGTTATCATTAATAAACTTTCCTTTTTGATATGTACGCGATCAGGGCTGAGAATGTCTTGTTTTGTTGTTGCATCTCAGGATATGCTCTGTCTGATTTACCATTAGGTGCTTAGCACTTAGTTTTGAATGGGTAGCCTTACCGACTGTACACTTCAGCCAGTTTCCTACTCATAGCATCTTACATGGTTCTCCTGAATAGGAATCCTTTGTGGCTCTGATGGTTTTGAACTGGCTTTTTGTACATTAACATCTGCTGTCCCTACCCCAAGCCCCCAAATCCTTTTGGTTTACATCAGAAACTTGGCCCTCTTTGGAATTTTCTTTTTTAATGGTGCAAATTTAAATAAGGGAAGTTGAAATTGCTGAAATGCCAACCCAGACTTCTCTATGATCATTTGAGATGGATCTATTCGAGCCTTTGCATACCAGCACCCTTCTGCTTTCACATGCACACTATAATTTTTGTGTTTTTACTTTCAAATGTGACTTTAGCAAAGTGTGTTTCATGCATATTTACTTCTTCCTGAAGAGTTTTTTAGCATCAGAGGAATTTGAGTACTAGTGAACATTAAATACGAATAATTCTATTTTGTAACAATAGCAATAAAATAACAGCAACATTTATGGGTGGTTTTCCTGGGCATGAAGGTGGGACTAGATGCTGTGTTTATAGCTGTCCCACAGACATGAAAACTGAGGCTCAGAGAGGTCCGTCATCTGTCTGGTCACCTCACCTCGGTGACTAGGTGGTGGGGCCTGGATGAGAACGTCTGCACTCTGGGCCAGAGCTGCACTCCCAGGACTCAGTTCTGTGTTTTCTTGGTTAGGAAAAAGAAACCTGGAATTTGGTAAAAAGAAAAGTACATCAGGTTGATCACAAAGTATCTGTTTGTTTGTTTATATTTTTGCAAAAGCTGTGGTAAAGTCAGAGGCTACGTTAGGGGAAGGCTTAGAACTATGATTTTACAGCGCCACCAGAGAACCAAAATATATGAAGTGGGCTCAATCTATATGCTTCCATTATAAATTTACGTAACATTTTAGAAGTCCGGCTTACCCTGCACTTTTTTTTTTTTTTTTTTTTTTTACCCTGCACATTTTGTATCTCCATCATACATGTTGGTTTGTAACCCTGGGATCCTGCCTGGTCGGGGTAGGAGGTATTTAACCAGTAAGGCATTGTATAGCTAGATAATCATGTAGATAGAATTATTGTTTTGTGTGCAAAGCATCTGCATGAGACAAAGCACAAGGAATTGAATTTATGATTATCTTACAGAAACTTTGTGGAGTAACAGCTGTAGGCAAGTACTGGAATCTCATTAAGTTTTTGAAAGGCCTCTGCAACGAGGAGGAGGCCACTGCTGCTCCCTTTCCTGCTCTGCCCTCTCTTAAATCGATATACATAGTGTCTGTCTTCCTGCAAAGTCCCTGATAGTGTATTTCCCCTAAATTCTTGTATTAGTTTGTTCAAAAGTCTCTTAACTTGATATTCTTAAGAATAAAACCACCTGTAGCAGAGACTAGTGACATCACTAAACCTAACGGAAGAACTTGTGCTCTGTGCAGCCCCTCCTGTGCGAGGTCACTGTAAGCATGCTCCAGTGTGGTTTTCACGGGAGTCCGCTCTGTTTTGTGCCAAGTGTATATATACGTCATCTGTTTGTATTTGGACACGAAGTGCTACTTTCATGATGTTCCTGGGTTCCCAAAAGGAAATATCTTATTTTTATCAATAACTCACAGGAACAAAGTGAATTAAACTTACTGTTTTTCCCTCCAGGTTGCATCCCAGCGCATAAGCTCAGTAGACCTCTCGTGTTGTAGCCTTGAGCACCTTCCTGCCAACCTCTTCTACAGCCAAGACCTTACTCATCTCAACTTAAAACAAAACTTCCTAAGGCAAAACCCCAGCCTCCCAGCTGCCAGAGGACTTGGTGAACTACAAAGGTGAGCCTGCAGAAGGGCTAGAGTCCTTTGGAAGGGTGGGGGACTAGACAAGTACAGGGCCAGCTCACTTGGCAATGGTCTCTTTACTATTGGGACAGGTGTAATGTATATTTTTCCCTTCAGAAGGCAAGGTAATAATTTGCTTTATAGTGAGGGGAATATCGGCTATCACTCTGAAATTTTCCATAAGTTTTCCTGCCTTTAAAATTATGGCTGTGGTTATTCATTGGGTAGATTTACATAAGAGCAGTTCTTTTTAAACAAACTTCATTCCCTGGAATATCTGCAAATAGACTGTGAACGATTAATGGGTTTTATTGTTGTTCCTTCTAATTTCAAGAATCTATTCAGAATAAACTATTTCTTTTGAGATTTATGGGTCAATTTTTTTTCTCATGAAAAGTCATTATCTTAGAAATATAAGAATCGAGATTTAAATCTAAAGCTGTGAAATCTGGATATCAGTTTGTCAGATTTGAATCATGAGTATCAGCTGGGAGAATCTGACCCATTATGACTAGAAGATTATGTAAAGCAGATCTGAGAGTTTGCCATATTCCTTTCTTTCCCCTTTGGAACATTGACCAAGCTTGATTCTGTTGGAAATGAAGCCCTTCATGACTGCATGTAGAAGAGGGTGTAGTTGTGTGTTTAAGGAACAGTGTGGCTTCTTCAGTGGCTGAGAGAAGGCTATGCTCACCGGTCATTGTGATTATATATTATGGTTAACACCCAGAAAGAAAAACCAAGCCACAATATTTTTTAAATTTGTACATGTAATTGCAAAATAAGATAGTTGTTTTAAAGAATTAACTTTTCAAAGTTAGCACACAGCTTAATAGGTTTCTTTGCAGCATTTCCTTACTTGTATCACTATAGTTTGTTCTGTTTTTTCCCTGCCCTCTCTCCCACCATACATCCCTAATCCCCAGCAGAGTATTTAGTTGTTGTTGTTTTTTTCCTTCAAAAAGTTGTGAGTATTCTTCTTCAATATCATAACTAAATTCTGACAGGTGGTTCTTACGCTACAAAGCAGCATTATGGTTCATCTAGACTAAGCCCACGTGAGGGACAAGGTTTATGGGATATTAAGGCAGATTCACGTTAGTGGTGACCTGAGGAGGAAGTCAGGGCTGGGATTACAGAATGACTTGAAGGGGTTTTCACTATATGTGTAATATTTACTTCTTTAAGAAGAAGAAACATATAGAAGTAAATATGGCAAAACATGTTAACATTTGGCAGATGGAATTGTAAATGTCTGGTTGACATTACTTACTCTGTTCTTCTACCTAAGTGTTCCATAGTAACTGAAAGTCAAGACCTACATAAGATGAGTTTCTTACCGCTTACAGGAATATCCACAAAAGCGAGTATCTGTGAAATGAGTTGATGTCCACGTGGACCCAGGTTCAGTGGGGTCCAGGTGTCCACCTTGCCGGTTGTTTCTTTCAGAGACTCCCAGTTGCCTGAGACACCTAATCGCCCCCTCCATACCCATCCTGTGACTCCTGAGCTGTCTTTTGAACTCTCCCTTCACTCCTCCCCGCACACATGTGCACATGACATGGACACACATGTACAAATGAGGCACGCGTAGGCTGATGCGCTACCAACTGCACCTGGGGTTGGAATTCTTTGCAGAATGAGGAGTTGCTATTGTTAGCCTGTTTCTTATCTCCTGTTTTTATGAGTTTGTTTTATTTTGTGTTTTTAAAAGTGTATACTTCTTCCTCACTAAAATAAAGTTGTATGTAAACTTAAAATTCTACGAAACAAGTTTATAACAAATAGTTGCCTAAATTTCCAGTATACCCCTGCACCTAAGTCCTGCTTTTGAGCAAGTCACTGTTGTGCCATTTGGATCTACTGTTTTCCTTATTCTTTCTAAATCTTATGCATACACTGCCATGCTGGACATTCAGTGCTGGTTTACTGTCCTAAGAAGGTAAGGCCTTGGTTCTTCTGCTTTCTCATACTGTTCCTGCTTGATGCTTCAAGCACAACTCTTTCCCTTTCTCTTGATGTATTACTATCAATTTTTGTTCCAATTAGCATTCACTGTTACCATTGTTAGCAAGGAACTGTGGTTCCCAGCTAAGGAACTTAAGTTCTGTGATTGCATTTCTGGTGCTTGCTCTTCTTTTCCTTTTTACTCATTTCTACTTCCTAGCTCATATGGGCTTCCTGACAGAACTTAACACTGTTCACTTTGCTTCTTAACACCGTTCTTAACCCCGTTTACTTGGAGACTGCTCTGCTCCTGAAGCCAGTATAAGCATTTGCTCTTTGTACCTGCACATAGTAGAGATAGTAAGTACATCTTTCTCCAGGGTGTGTCAGTTTTACTTGAGAGGAATCCTTTGGCTTCTGTCTGAGTGATGCATGCCAAGACTCAGAGAGCTGAGTGAGGAAGAGAAGCAGAATCTCAAAGCTTCACGTGTGGATTTTTGTCTACTCTCCATTTTGCAGGACACAGTGTTTTGCTGAACCTGATACCTTTGAACCAGTGATTCTCCGGCTTAATTTCTTCCCGAATAAACTCTTCCTGGAACTGGGGAGAGAATCTGGCATCTTTGACATGCTTTTTTATCTGTGTAACAAAAATACAGGACACGAGTATGCAGCCTGGTGGGTTCCTACCAAAAACCTATGTCATATAACTACTATCCGTATTAAGAAATCGACTGTTACCAGCACACAGCAGCTCTCTTTCTGACCCACCCCTCCATTGTTAACAAAAGATGATCTCTGTTTGGGCATCTGACACTTGACTCAGTCTCACCTATCTTTATATAGGGATCATATGGTGAGTGCATGTATCCAGTTTCTCTCAGATATTATTCTCTGTGAAAAGCAAAACACAGTATTCAGTCATCTTGGTGTATTTGTCTCAGGCAGTCCAGGCTGGGCTACTCAAATGACTTGGTTTAAGATGGAAGGGTATCACATTTTATATTATAAAAGAGCTGTTTGTTCTCTGCTGCTTTAAGGCTGAGCAGGTCTAATTGAGAGACTTGGTCTCTGAGGTCTGAGGCATAGGTGAGGCTGCTGCTACAGTGCCCTTCAGAGAACAACCTAGGCTTCAAACCACATCCTCCTTCAACACCTTCCTCTGCAGCACCTGTGTGACAGCCCGTTGTTCATCTTTTCAAAGTTAAAAAGTAAAGATGCTCACACACACACACATATATTGATACCAGGGATTAAAACTATAATATATACTTAAGGAAGTCATAATTATACTTCAGACATCATTAATGTACATTTTAAAATTATAGTTTAGCAACTTTTGTTATGTATATGAGTTTGTTATATACATTATATCTAATGTAATACAGTATATATTGTTCTTGTGTGTAATGTGTATTTATTGTGTATACATATCCATATCTATTGCGTTCTGCTTACTCTGGCACATACCCCTGTCAGTCCTCCTCCTATCCTACAGTCCTTCTCAGACATTTGTACAGTCCTGTTTTCCTAACCTTCCTTTCTTACATTAACGTCTTTTATTTTGTTTGTAAGTTGCTGAATTTAACCAGGACTGCCTGTGTCTATGGAGTTGTAGCTCTCCACTTGGACTTGGGGGCACCTGTGGGTACACATCACAGTGATGGTCGTTCCTGCAGAAGCCCTCAGGAGCCAGCGGTCAGTGGGGAGGAGGAGGACTCCTGAGCCCCTTTTTGATCCGTGGATGTCTAAGGACAGGCCCACTCTTGTCTTGGGATCACTGTGGCAGTGGCTGCGATACCCGGGCTGTGCTTCCAAGTCGTAGGGAGGGAGGTATAAATGACCTGGATAGGACTGAGCACTCACCGTCACTGACTCTCAGTGCCTAGTGCAGCCATGAGTCCCTGCATGTACCCAGTGATGTACATTTTTAATGTTCGTAGAGTTTGCCATGTGTTGACATGCCATACTTTCAATTTCCTAATTTTTATTTTTGTGTATATATAAGAAATTTATGATAATAAATGTCCAGTGTATGTTTAACTGGGAATGTGTTTGAAAGGTAACGAGTAATTTATTTTCATATTTTAACTAAGTTTTAAGGAATTAGATTTTACACTGCTTTTAAATATTGAAATTCTGATTTCAATATTTTAGGAAGAAATTTTACATACAATAAAATAGATAAAAGTTGTTTTTAAAGTACAGTGTATCTTACATTTTCATTTAAATGTAAATATTCACTTTAAGCAAGAGATCAGTTTTCAAAGAGCATTTAAGCTGGAGTTTGTGCCAGCGTTCTGAGTCTGGAAAGTGACAGAGGTCAGCAGTTTCAGAGGGAAAACATTGTTCTTGGGTCTTCCACTGTTTGTTTTTCCTTTATTGGCACTGGAACTTTTCAACGTCATGTTCAGCGTTTAGAAAGGAAAGCAACAGTAATTTCTGGTGATTTTAATAGTTTCTTTCCTGATTCTGCGCCACTAATAACTATCCTGTATTATTTACGTTTCTTTCACATAGCCAACTGCATCTCCATTTAAATGAACCAAGTAGTCAGAATGTAAGTCATTGCTTTGCAATAGACAATTAGTTTAAAAAAATTTTTTTGGAAAGTCAAGAGGACAAGTTTTGCTGTTTTATTTATTGAAGGACCTTTAACTTTTTCATATATCTTAATTTTACTGGTTCTAATGTGGTAGCTAATTGTATGAGCTTAATTGTACTGAACTATACTGATGTTCAGCTATCTTACCAAACTGATATGTGTAGCTTTTTTCTATTTTTAGTAACTTCTCAATTTCCATTCATTGAAATTTTATGGGTAGGGTCATTAAAGGATGTAGAGTTTGTGTATAAGGAAATCAAAACTTTGTATGTTTTACAAGAGTCTTTCTCCACCTAGTAACAAGAGAAAAGCATTGTATTGTTCCAAACACCTGGAAGTCTCAACAGGAAAATGAAGTCCTGGAGAAGAGCAAACCTTAGGCCTATATACTAGATTGAGAACGGGAATTGGTTATGAAAGAGGAGGAGTAGGGACCCCAGAGGACATAGCCATTACCTTGACAAGGTCTGTGTGTAGAGAACCCTCTGCCCCTCGAGCCCCATCTCAGTGCTAACAGTGTTTCCTCCTTCCAGGCGTATGGAGGATAACGTTCATGTACATATCTCTTGCTTTTCAGGAAATTTAAGGGGATCAGGGGGTATCTTTTTTGCCTACTGTTTTTCTTTAGTTCAAAACAATCCTGTGACAGGGACAGATTTAGGGTGAAATCTTCTTTCCTCCTTCTTAAAGGGATGGCAAGAGTTCCTTACGGTGCCTACAGTCTTTGGAAAGCACAATGTGAGGAGTGTACTCAGACAGTAACAATTTGTGTGTGTTCATTTCTCCTTGTTTTGTTCATAGTACTTGAAATGTTTATAATTTAAGGTAAATTTCTTTACCTAAAACAATATTAATGTACTGATAATTCCATTTAATATATAAGCTGATGCTGTAGTAAACTGTTCACAAACTTACGATCACGTTTAAATTATTTAATTCCATATATGGAAAATTACTTTGTTAGATAGAAGTTATTAAACACATTTCACCTGTCTTTGCCCTCACTGCCATCATAGTCCAGGGACAGGAGTCCTCCTCGCAGCCCTTGCGCTTTGATAGACTGGAACAAGGGAGCAAAGCTAGCACCCGCCCTCACTGCTTTCAAGAGTATGGTTACTTTTTACAGGGGGAGTACTAACGTTTGTCTTAAGGTGTTTTTTTTTGTTGCTTAAGAATTTAATCCAGACTATCAAAGCAGATGCTAAGACTTATGGCCAACCTTTGGGCAGAGTGCAGGGAATCTTATGAAAGAAGTACGAAATAGTAACATCTGGAGAGGACAGGAGCTCCACAAGGAGAGCAACAGAACCAAAAAATCTGAGCGCAGGGGTCTTTCCTGAGACTGATACTCCAACCAAGTACCATGCATGGAGATAACCTAGAACCCCTGCACAGATGTAGCCCATGGCAGTTCAGTGTCCAGGTGGGTTTCATAGTAATGGGAACATGGACTGTGTCTGACATGAACTGATTTGCCTGTTCTTTGATCACCTCTCCCTGAGAGGGGAACAGCCTTACTAGGCCACAGAGGAAGACAATGCAGCCACTCCTGATGAGACCTGATAGACTAGGATCAGAGGGAAGGGGAGGAGGACCTCCCCTATCAGTGGACTTGGGGAGGGGCATACATGCAGAAGGGAAAGGAAGGGAGGGGTTGGGAGGGGAGGAGGGAGGGAACTACAAGGGGGATACAAAGTGAATAAAGTGTAA
>CM053748.1:44181430-44198574 GCA_028658305.1 Pachyuromys duprasi | reverse complement strand
CTCGGAAAGACTCTACCTAGCAATGTATCAAAGCAAATATTAAGAAACATAACCAACCCATTGGCAAAGTGCAGGGAATCATATGAAAGAAGGGGGAGCAGCCTTGCTAGACCACAGAAGAGGACATTGCAGCCATTCCTGAAGAGACCTGATAAGCTAGAGTTAGAAGGAAGGGGAGGAGGTCCTCCCCTATCAGTGGACCTGGGAAGGGGCAGGGAGGAGATGAGGGAGGGAAGGGCGGGATAGGGAGAGGATGGGGGAGGGGGCTACGGCTGGGATACAAAGTATATAACTTGTGATTAATATAAAATAAAAATGTTAAAATTAAAAAAATAAAGAATTTAAAAAGAATAAAGAAAGTTAATCTATGCATATATTGACCCCTATACCTTCCCTCTAGTTACCCTCCAAGCTTCCCCATCCGCTTTTGCCTCCTAACTTAATGTTGTCTTTCCCCTTCCCCTTTTATTGAAAATAGTTTTTTTTTTCTCATACAAAATATCCTGATTAGTTTCCTAGTTCCTCCTCTCCCCCCTCCCCAACTAGACAATTTTCTTTTTCTCTCTCTCAGTAGAAAAGAACAAGCTCCTAACACTCAGACGTAACAAAATAAAATATAGTAAGATAAAACGTCCATCACGTCAAAAGTGGATAAAGTGAACTAACAGAAGAAAACAGCCCAAAAGAAGGCACAAGAATCAGAGAACCCCTCATTCACACACTCAAGAATCCAATAAAAACACTAAACTGAATGCCAAAATACATACATACATACACACATATACACACAAAATACATACATACATACATACACATAGATACAGATATACATATACACATACATGTGTGTATATATGTATATATGTGTGTATGTATGTATGTGTATCTGTGTGTATATATATGCAGAGGGCCTGGTGCATACTTGTGCTTGATGTTTCAGTCTCTGAGCTCAAGGGCTTTCATAATTTGGAGGGCTGTGTTCTTCTGGTGTCTTCCATACCTCTGCCTCTTAAACTGTTTCTACCTTCTTTTCCTTGAGGTTTCCTGATTTCCTGACCTCTGAGGGGAGGGGTGGAATGGAGACTAAATGAGAAATGAGGGCATGACTGCTCCTTTGTATGGTTGAGGAAAAGGTAGACATGAGAGAGAACATAGCCAGAGGCATCTGAAAGTGTCCAGACCAAACCAGGCCATGACAGGGAGAGGGGCAAGAGAGCAGAGAAGGGGCCAAGCAGACAAAGAGGGATTCAGGAGTGAGCCAGGCAGATTCCAAGCCAGGCAAAAGTGATGAGACCAAAAGCACATAGGCAAAATGGTGGAGTTATATAGGGATCAGAGGCTGGGTGGAGGGAAGGAAAGCTCAGCCCCTGGGTTGAAGAGGTGAGGGTAAGGGGAGGGTGGGAGGGGCTGAGAGAAGCCATGGGTACTGCAGAAGACTACTTATGATCTAACAGACAGATCTCATTTAGAGCTGTGTGTTCCAAGATCTGTCTGTCTGTCTCTTTCTCTCTCTGCATAATGTCTGGCTGAGGGTCTTTATTTATTTCCATCTTCTGCAGGAGGAAGCTCCTCTGATGATGGCTGTGCAAGGGATTATGATTATGTGAGTATAGGAGAATATTAGGAGTCGTTTCATCACTACTTTTAAAAGACTAGTAGTATTTGGTTTTACTCTAGGTCTCTGGGCTATCTAGTCTCTGATTAGTTTCTTGTTCACCCAAGCAGTTTTGGGTCTGAACTCCATCTTTTGAAGTAGGTCTTCAGTGAAATCAGACATTGGGTGGCTACTCCCACAAGGTTGTGTCATCTGCAGGTGTTGCAGGTAGAACAGCATGTTAGACCACAGGGTTTATACTAGGTTACTGTTTATGTTTTCCTTTGGTTGCCTGCAGAGTACCTTCCCACCATACCAAGGACACTAGCTCTACTTCTCCATGTTCAGTGAAGTGTGTGGGTGTTGTCTTCAGCTTGTCAATTTGTCTTGGCAACAGTCTGGGTTGTTAGGGGATTTTCATGGGACTCCCTTTAGTCAATAACTCGATTTAGTGTAACCTAGACCTGGTACTGGAAGCTTCACTTGGTGGCAAGGGATGGTCACTTGGGACTGTCTCCCTTATCATTTGGAGACTTCATTAGACCACCTTCATATAATGTAGTCTGGTTTCAAACCCACAGAATCCACTTATTGTTGCTTGTATGTGCACCATTGTAGCGTAATGAACAGGAGCATGGGAGCTTATTTAGGGCAATAGCTGTGAAAAACTCACCCTCCTTTCCCACAGCAACCATCAATTGCCAGGAGCTCTGCAGTTACAGGTGGAACTGCATAAAAGCCCATCCGTGCTGGGATGTTGGCTAGCCTGTGCAGGCCTTGTTGTGTCAAAGCCACTGTGAGGCCATCCATGCTGGGACGTCGGCTAATGTTGCAGGTCTTGGCATAGAGTCACAGCCACTGTGAAGTCATGTGTGCTGCTGTACTGTCCTCTTAAATAGTATTTTGCTGCAGATGTTCAGTTGCTCTGGCTTTGAAAAGTTTTCTACTTCCTCTTCACAAATCCTTGAGCCTTGCTGCAAGGGCTGTGACAGAGATTACCTATATAAATCTGAGCACTCAGTCTCTTTGCATGTCGATGAGTTATGGATCTTTGCATCATTTGTCATCCACAACAAAAAGGTCTTCTGTGAGGATGCATCAGTCTCTGTGTATAAAGATAAGAACTTAGGGAACAGTTAATTACTCTGTTCATTTAACAGAATAATAGTACTAGACCAGAATGCTTTTTTAAAAAGCAAGGGATCACAGTCCTGAAAGCAAGCTGTGAACATGACATTCCTAATGCAAATATGGCCATGGCTTTTCTTGCCCTTGTCTTCTCAGAAATCATTGATTAGCTTCATCATGTTGCTCTTATTTAAACCTTACATTATAACCTTGTGAAACTTGTTTCTTCTGGTATGTCTAACGATTTCAAATTACACTACTTGTGACTCAGAAGTTGTACCCAGTTCCTAGACTGGAAAACCGAAGCCTTCTCTCCCACAGTAGGTAAGACAGGGAGAGTCTCATGGTCCCTCATCTGTGTGAGCAGAGCTGCAGAAGGTGATTGATTAGCATGCCTTTGCACCCTGGAAGGACTTTGGGACTACAAGTTGGGTCAGGAGAATCTGAAGCTGGGGAGAACATTCCAGAGATTACCATATAAGAGGTGGCAGCAGCAGAAAGAGTGGAGCCTGCCTCCACACCCTCCCTGCGCCTGAGACCTTCTGAAAAGTGCACACACAATCTTGGGGAAGTCAGATGCTGTGTTGACTTACAGAACAGCTCACCTCCCTGCTTTACCCTTCTGGAGCTAAGCCACAGACAAGATAGGGCACCTGTAGACTTTTCTGTATCTCCTTCTCCTGTAGCTGCCCATGTGTCTCTGTGCAGTTCATTGCCCAGAGGCACAAGGAATTGGAAATCATGTTTACTTTCCAGACTTGAATCGACACCTCTAACAGTCTGTGTGTTTTGCTTGGGAGAATTATGGTCATTAGTATTCAGCTATCATCAAAGGATTTAAATTAATTCATGTCATTTTGTTAATTTTGTAGTATTTAATATCATTAGAAATTTGTATTGTGATTTGAGAATCACATATGAATTATTAATAAATTATTTTCATTATAAATAACACTCCAACCATGCACATATAAAAAGTTAAGTGTACCATTAGATCTTTTTTAATTAATTTATTTTTTATTAATTACAATTTATTCATTTTGTATTGCAGCTGTAGCCTCCTCCCTCCTTCCTGCCTCTTCTCCTTCCGTACTCCTCCCCCAGTCCACTGATAGGGGAGGACCTCCTCCCCTTCCATCTGACCCTAGCCTATCAGGTCTCATCAGGACTGACTGGCTGCATTGATCTCCTCTGTGGGTGGCAAGGCTGCTCCCCTCTCAGGGGAAGGTAATCAAAGAGCAGGCCACTGAGTTCATGTCAGAGACAGTCCCTGTTCCCCTTGCTAGGGAAACTACTTGGACACTGAGCTACCATGGGGCTACATCTGTGCAGGGGTTCTAGGTTATCTCCATGCATGGTCCTTGGTTGGAGTATCAGTTGCAGAAAAGACCCCTGTGCCCAGATTTTTTGGTTCTGTTGCTCTCCTTGTGGAGCTCCTGTCCCCTCCAGGCCTTTCATCCCCTCCCTTTTTTCATAAGATTCCCTGCACTCTGCCCAAAGTTTGGCTATGAGTCTCAGCATCTGCTTTAATACTCTGCTGGATAGAGCCTTTCAGAGGCCTTCTGTGGTAGGCGCCTGTCCTGTTCCCTGTTTTCTCCCTCTTCTGATGTCCATCCCATTTGCCTATCTGAATGAGGATTGATCATCTTACCCAGGGTCTTCCTTCTTGTTTAGCTTCTTTAGTTGTACAGATTTTAGTATGTTTATCCTAAACATATGTCTAATATCCACCTATAATTGAGTATATACCGTGTGTGTCTTTCTGCTTCTGGGCTACCTCACTCAGGATGATCTTTTCTAGTTCCTAACATTTGCCTGTAAATTTCATGATTTCCTTGTTTTTAATTGCTGAGTAGTAAGTATTCCATTGTGTAAATATACCACAATTTCTATATCCATTCCTATCCAGATGTTGAGGGACATCTGGGTTGTTTCCAGATTCTGGCTATCATGAATAAAGCTGCTATGAACATGGTTGAGCAAATGTCCTTGTTGTATACTTGAGCATAATTAGGATATATGCCTAGGAGGTATCACCAGATCTTTAGCCAACATTTCTTTCAGTAGTGATTTGTTGTTTGTTGCTGTTGTTCCAGTGTGATTATTTATTCCCTGGCAGTTTCACAGAATTCTATGAAATAGTTTGTGAAAGCTTTTTTTTTTAAACGTAGAAATAGTAGTATATAACCTTAACTTTTACACCTTTGATTACATTTAATTTTTGTTGCAGAAACTGATACTGTAACTCTCTCTTGTAAGGAGAGAATTGACCTGATTACCTCTTTGTTCTGTTTATCCACTCTGCTCTGCTCAGCTTTGAATTCCTAACAGGTGGAGATCAGGTTCCCCCAGAGACGGCTGCCGTTGTTAGGGACCACTCAGTACACTGAGTGGGCAGATGGGAAGGGCAGTGGGAACTGCAGTTATCACTCACGCCTGTGTTACTCAGAAGCTGCCTCTCTGCAACAGGCTCTTGTGGCGACTCGGAAAGGAAATGAAACTGGTAATTCGTCATTTCTCTTTGGTTGAAGGTTTGATGAAAAAAAAAACCTGCATAATGAGACCACTCAGGAAACATGACACAGAGATTTGTAATGAAGAATTGGTAGTTGGAAAAGAGAAAATAAGTTTTAAATGAACAGTGTGATAAGTTTTGTTTTCTTTTTCCCCTAAAGGTGGGGAAAAACGCAAACCAAAGCAAAACTACCACCAGTTTCTAAAATACTTCACATTCTCTTGCCACTCCCTTACCAGATGCTGTCCTGTTGCCTTCACCACCTCCTAAGCTCTAGTCCGACTTCTGTCCTATCTGTTCTTCAAAGCGCATTTCCAAAGATGTCTTGAAGAGTTTGGTTATTTCCAGTTCTGTGTGCTCATTTCTTCCTCTGATTTATAAACATTCTTTATACTTGCTTGTTATACCTCTTATAGTAAATGTTAGAAAATTTCTAAATTGACATCTATTCGTAAATTTCTTGACCTTTGGGAAAGAGTGGTCTCATTTTGCAGTCTATGTGTGCAGTACTTAGGATACTCCAGCCTCGTGGGGCACACTCTTCTGTGTGAAGAATGCTGTAAAGGTTGGGGGGAATCGCTGAAGAGAGGGTTCGTTCACGTAAAGGAAGAAGGTAGCCAGTGCGTAGTGCTGCTGGGAAAATTGGAGATTTTCAACACAGGGTTTTGAGGCTGGCCAGAAGATTAAGGAATTTCAGAGAATGTGTGGAATGCCCCCTCTCCAGTTAGCTGTTACCCATACCGAAAGTTCTTGCACAGCTGAGTTTTGCAAATGGAATTTAGATCCTCTTGGGATGCTTTCTATTTCATAGGCCTCCATTTTCCTGCCCTGAGCTCTGGATCAAAGGAAAGCCTTGAGATGGCTTAGGGCTCTGGGATCCTGCAGTCTTTACTCTTCCTTTCAGCTCTTTACTCCTCCTCAGCTCTGGCATCATGGCCTGTTTTCTTTTTTTCACAAGACAGCACTTTCTAAAAAGGAACTCAAGGAAACAAAAGATTTTTAACACTGGGGTGTTTTAACTTTGTACAACTGATTTCTTGGAGTCATGTAAGATGCTTTTTAACTTTTATTCCATTTACAGAAAAATGTGTTGTAAATAATAGTGACTTTAAAAGCTTCTGGCAGATTCTAATTCGGCTATTTTATTCTGCCCAACTCCATTTCCCATTGTTTTAATTAAGCTCTTTTGCTGTATTCTGTAAGCCTTAACCTAATTTTAAGAGTCTAGTACTAAACAGTATTTGTAGGTATTTGCTGTTCTGAGTTGCAGTTAGCCATTCACTGCCTGTCTCCTTGGGGACAAGAATGACTGATGTCAGCTAGCAGATGCTCCATATCACAGCACTGGGTAATAAATGTCTTTGTGACTTGGGAATGGGGGCATCCTCAGCATCCTTACTGATGGCTTGTGAATTGTCTTATTGGTGGACAGTGTGAGCACACTGCTGGAGTGTGCTCTTCCCTTCTAATGTCAGACACACAGCTAATACCCAGTGCTCACACAACTTGTGTAGCTTTTATAAGCTAACATCCCAGGAGAGTTTGCTTTTTGATGCAATTTTGATGCAGTTCACCATATGCCATTCAGGTGGAACTTTGAATGGGAGCTTTGGATAATGACACTTACCCAGCAGGATGTCCACAGTGGCCTGTGTAACAAGCAGAGCACACCCCCTCTTTCTGGTGGTGTTTGGGTTATAGTGAACAATGGAGAAACAAAACTACTTAGATAAAGGATAGCTTTGCTTATCCCCTGAATTTAGCCACCCTTCCCTACTATGTGAGGAATGACAGGAAGGGGAAGTATTATTTTTGTGATAAATACAAATCATGCATCCTGTGTTGTTTTATTCATTTAGTTTGAAGTTTTTCTAGGTAAACACCAGTGTCTTTCTGTTAGGGTGCTCTGTTGGTAAGGCGTTAGCCAGTCTTTACCACTATAGGCCTTTGTTTTCTATATGAATTTGTTTTGCTTAGTATCTCCAAGTATATATACTCTGTAATTTATGCCCTCTAAAACACTGTTTCTCAAAATAAGGTTCATGGGCCACCCACACTCAGCTCACATTGGTGTTAATACGGTTATTTGAGCCTCTTCTGTTTTCCCAGGCTTCAGTCAGGCTCTTTAGAGGTAGAGGCTCATGACCTGCATGCAGAGGGGGTAACAGGAAATACCTTCTGTCCCATGATTCTTCCTGGGACTGTGTTTATGGAGACATGAAAAACCCTTGGCTCCCGGGTCCAGCCTCATCATCACTGGGCACATCTGCCCTTCAGAAGGCGTGCCTCATCCAGCACTTATGCTGTCCTTGAACTCCCCTGGAGCTGAACTTGCATCTCTTCTCAATTTCTTGGCATCGTGAGCCCTTTACAACTTCTGAGATAGAGCCACATGGATTTATGTATGCCCTTCTGCTCCATTCCAGGGAGCACCCACCTCTCTTCTCAGGCTCAGAAGTACACCAATCAAATGTGGCATGCCACCAGCTTCTCAACATATGAGCTAAAATAAACAGAAACCACCCTATCTGAACTCACAACACCGTAAGTGACTCTTGGAGCCAGTAAAATAAACATAACACCTTCTCATATGACTAGAAAACAAAAATAAATATATTAACATTTCACTTGGCTTAAAATTTAAATCTACTGCTACAAAAAAATCTGCTCCAACTCTGAGCAAAAGGATTGCTACAGATAAAAATCCAGTACAAATTGCTACAGTAAAATCCAGGAGAAAGAGCATGTGCTCTGCACCTGCTAGATCGGGCCAGTCCCCAGACCAGGAGACTCACAAGCAGCTCTTTTCTGAAGTTACAAAAGAAGGAAAAAGAACACTCAGTGTTGGTAATAATTACAAAGGAATGCTGCTGTAGTGGCAGATTAAAGCATTCCCTAAAAAGATAAATTTATATTTAATTCTTCTTTAACATCATTCAAACAAGAGAGCATTTACTGATTAGATCCTACATGTACAACCCTATGCTTTTTTTTAACTGTATAAATCAAAGTAAACAATACAGTTCAAAGGGCAATGGCAAAGAGTGCGTAAGAGTAAGTTCATGAGTCTAGTGAGTTGGTTATGTCACACCTGACAAGATGCAAGGGCTTCAGTCTGAAGAGTACACAGGTGTCAAGGATTTTGCTTACCTATTGTTTCTTAAGGTCACATATACCAAAACACTGTAAAGAGGGCTTTCGGCCCCTCCTCAGGTTTGTTTTCTAAAGAGAAACCTTACTGTATGTAGTCGATGCTCTTGCTCCAACATTTACCAGCTGAAAACCTCATGGTGGGCTCTCAGAACAGCAGCAAAGCAGGGTTTGGGAAGCTGTAAAAGTACAGAAAAGCACACACTGCATGTTGTTACCCATGCTTTTCTCTGTTTTGTTTAAGCAGCAACAATGTTTTTCTCCCCCGTTGTATAAATTATTTAAAATAAGTGTCAGAAAAAATGATTTACATAGTTACTGTAATTAGCTGCTAAAAAGAAACCAGACTGCTCCTACCAGTGGATGACAAAGCAGATGCCATGAGAACAGAAAGAGGACTATTTTGGGGGAGGAAGGGAACCAGCAGGGGAAAGGGCAAGTCGAAAGTGCAATATACAATGTGTATGAAAATGCCATCATTGGGAGAGGTGGTTCCGAGGTTAAGAGGACTGGCTCCTCTTCCAAAGGTCCTGAGTTCAATTCCCAGCATCCACATGGTGGTTCATAACCATCCATAATCTGGTGCCCTCTTCTGGCATGCAGGTGTACATGCAGACAGTACATTGTATACATAACGAATAAATAAATCTAAAATAAAATCACTTTTAAAATAAAGGAAATGCCATTATTGAGTAGTAGTAAAGAAATAGTAAATGGTGCAGAATAAAGATAAATATAGAAATTATTGAAAGTGTAAATATTAAAAGAAGTTTTAAGTGGCTTTTATCACTTTGTGATAAAGTAAGAAAACCTTCTTAGTGGAAAAAACTGAACAAAAAACTAGACTCCATAAAAAAAGAATAATAAATTTTAATCAGTAAAACTTAAAAATCAACGTGTGGCAAAGGGTACATAGTAGTCAACAACAGGAAAACTACAGGGAGGGAATATTTACAACATATAATGTATGCAGATCAGTTCAGAGCTCTTCAGACTGACGAGACCTTTTAAAGTCCAGTGAAACATGAGCAAAAGATGTAAAAGACATTTTGTGACTATCACTCAGCTTCACTGAGAGAGAGATGACAGTGGGCTGTTGTCCTCTTTGCTTAGATTAGGACAGTTGGAAGGACTAGAAAGCTGAATGTGATAGCTAGCGTTTGAGGAAGTGGAGGAAGCTATGGCTGATGTGGAGTGTGAGCTTGCAGGGTTTCGTTTTAAAATATTAACCATGCATTCAAATTTAAATCATACAAATTCTTTCTATTTAAGTTGTAGTTTTAGAAATGCAAGTTCACAGACTCTTTTCAAACACTTTTAACACCATTTATGTTTTGGAATGCAGGATTTTTCAGATCATACAAAAGTACAGGTTGCATATGCAACCCCCTCAGCAAGGCTTGGAGGCAGACAGACTAGCACATTTTTGTTTCAAGGAACAAACATCTTTGTCAGTAGGTCATCTTGGTACCAGTTAAATCAATGCCACAGCTTTCAAGATTTTTTTTTTTCTTCAGGATCTTTTGGATTTCAGAATTGTGGCTTAAACAGCCCCAGCAATAAAATTGAAATCATCAATACAGCAGATGTGGCTGTGAACCAAAATGTCAGGGAAGGATGGAATTGGAAAGAAGTAGGAGAAGCTCACAACTTGTTCTTTCCATGCTTCTAGAATTTACCATACTAAAACGAGCATGTGTTATTCTGGTTATCAAATAAAAAATAAAGTGCTTGTTAGGGAAGCACGTTCAGTGAGTGTTCCCAGTTCCAGCAGCCTCACAACTCTCCACTGAGGCCACTGAGCTCTTGAGGATGGGTGCCTCTTAGAACTGATACAGAGTGAGGACCAAGCCCAAGCTAGGTCTTCACTCAGTTCCTTCATGACGTAATGTTGAAACTGAACTTCCCATTTCTATGTTCTGCAGTTGGGAAACTACAACTTAAACAAGAGCAGATGCTCTGAAATGAAAATCCTTTTACTATAGAATCATTTTTAACTAACTAACTGATGTTGGATGATGATTAAGGAAAATAGACAAGGAATGTAGCTCATTAGTATAGCCCTTGCTTACCATGTGAATTCTGCCCTAATAGTTACAGTCAGAGTAATGATGATAGACATATGGCTCAAGAAATTCACTGAGTAAGGCAGGGATGGTTTCCTCTTCTTAGGTATTTTTGTGATGCTCACTTAGCTCACTTATAGATATGATTAAAAGTAAAGCTATTAGGGAAAACGGCACAGCTCACTCAAGAGCTTGTACCAGACATTAGTGAGTCCTTGGGTTCAATACCCAGTAGTAAAACCTGACCAAAGCAAAATGCAGCTACTTCTTATCATAAATGTACTTAGTTCTTGGATGAAAAATAATAAAATTACATATAACAAAGACTACTTAATATCATGTCTGAAATAATCATTTTATTTGGTTTTATTTCCTAAACATGTACAAATTCATCTGCTTATTCTGTGCAATTCAGTAAAAACAGAACTTTGAATAAATTCTAAGAACTAGAAAAATCAAGTATGTTTTATAACCATAACAAATAAGCCCAGAAGGACACAATCTATGAAGAATGCCAGGGGTTTCATTTGTCTTACCTTTGTATTTATAGCCTCTCACTTTTGATGCTGTAGAACACTAGTGTCTGTTCTTTCCAGTCCTTGAATAAAAATGGCTCTATGTTGTAGTAATTAATAAAATGGGTGTTGGACTATATAATGTTTATTAGCCCTATGATTATCACGGCAATATTGGCTAACTTGTTATCACAAATAATAAGACACAGGCACCTGTTAGATTTTATAATTGCCTTATTTACCTTGGACTGGGCATGTATTCCTACCTACACTTTCAAAATCACCTCTCTCTCCCAGCTCCCATCCAATGCCATCTACCGTAAATCTCCTCAATTGGACTACCTTTCATCCATAATCCCATGGTACTTGCTTGTATTTTTCTTCTGGGCCTTTTCATGCAATTATTGGAATCCTTCCTTGGCCCACATTGTGTTTTCTCCAGGCTAGTCCATCCTGGCATTTTCCTCCTTCCTCTCTTCCTGCCCATCTGTCCTTCCAGTGATTCCTTGTGGGATTCTCCAAAGCCCAGGAACCTTAGCCACACCTACCCCATTCTGCCCTGCCCAGGTATAAGCTGTTTAATTAGTCAATCAGGTATAATGACTTAGGCAAGTTTACACAGAGGGCCAGTAATGAGCATCAGTGCAAACTCCAACAGCTCTCATTAACAGTGGTGTATTTGTCCTAAGTAGTTCTTAGGAAGCCAGAATGAAGCAAGCTTGTAGACCTGTGGTTGCTCTGTTTTCCAAACGCTTCCTTCTGGTAGATAACAGTGGATACACTATGTACATAAATCAATGTGTTTTAACATTTCTAATCAGTTTAAGAAGCTAGCCACTCTGTAAATCTATAAAAGACAACTTTTATAGATTTAAATACCTTTAGCTTAAGGGAAGAGTTAGAGTATATCTCAACTTAGTTTAAAAATTTATTTAAAACTAAGTATGGGCATTGCCTCAGTTAGGGTTACTAGTGCTATGGAGAAACACTATGACCAAAAGCACGGTGGAGAGAAAATAGTTTGGGTTTTATTTCCATCCGTACTTCATCATCTAGGGAAGGCAAGACAGGAGCTCCAGCAGGACAAGAACCTGGAGGCAGGTGCAGAGGCTGTGGGGAAGTGCGACTTATTGGCTTGCTCTCCATGAAGCAGAACCCAGGACCACTCCCTCTGGTTGGTTGGTCTCTCCCCCACCAACCACTAATTAAATAACTGCCTTACCAGCTTACCTATACCCTAATCTTGTAGAAGCATTTTATCAGTTGAAGCTCCCTCCTACCTGATGACGCTAGCTTAAGTTGACATAAAACTAACCAGCACAGACAGTAATACATTTGCACAGTGTGGTGTTGTCCTATATACCACACTGTGGGAAGGGGAAGGGACAAAAGCAATGATTTCCCTGCTCCCCCAATAGCAGTTTTAAGCATAGCTTTTCCTTTCTGCAACTTGTTAGTTATCTCTCTGAAGCTGCAGAAAGGAATAGGTAAGGACTTAATAACACGGACTAATACATGACAGCCCTAAAAATATCTTCTGTCTGGTTTCAGTGCTTTTATGATGTAAATAGAGTAAGGGTGCAAATAAGGAACTGCATCAACCTGACTAGTATGCTATTGATATTTTCATTCCACTGTGTTGTCTCTGAGTTCACTTTGCACCTGTCACTTGAGGCCCCATTCCTAACAAGTAATCATGTACTTCATTATACATGGAGCTTTTAATGTCCCTAGTTTGAAAGGGACTTCAAACTTGTAGCCAACCATAGTCACTGACCTTGTCTGAAAATCCCGGAGTCTGTTCAGGGCCTGGACTTGGCTGTGCTAGGACTGCTGAGAAGCAACAGTGTCCCTCGGAGCTTTGGAGTCAGTCATCTCAGCTCCTGAAGTGCTGCTGTCTGCTTGGTCTCCTGCTGTGCACTGCATCATGCAACATCATTTTCATGATTAAAATTATTCTCTATTAGGCTCTGTGTGCACGTTAGTTTGATTTTTTTTTTTCCTTTTCTGAGCTCTGTTGTGGGCCTAATGGAAACGGCTACTTTTCTTTTTCTGAAATAGACCGCTTACTTTGGAAAGTGAAGTCAGTCTTTATATTCTTTGGTAGTTTGGGAACACTATTCTGAAATTGTTTTCTGTATAAATAGGTAAGGTATTTGAAATACTATTCCTATTGCTGATGTTGCCACTCTTGGTAGGAGAAAATGAGTGAAAAAATAGCATTTTTTTCTACAATGCATTTTTGATTCATGGCTAAGAATGGTGACTGATAGTTTTTATATTATATACTGATATGATAGTTTTTATGTTATATGGTGATAGAATTATATTGAATTCTTAACTGTGATATGTTGAAAGATGGCTAGAGTCAAGGCTTTATCTATGTCATCACATAACTTTCTTGTTGCCATTTTATCTGTGAGCTTGGGAAATAAAATAACTTCAAAGTGTTGTTGGCTGCTGCTGTATAGTATTGGGCATCTGATCTGAATCTGTACTTACCGGGCATTGTATATTTGACACGAGAAAAAGAACTTATTGCACATTTTTCTAGCTTGAGTATAATTTAAACATTGAAATATATGGGATGTGGGCCTCTACTTACATTCTTGCGGATTGTAGGATCTAACTCTGATAGACAAGTACTCTCACAAATCCCTTTGGCCATATTTCCCATACCCTGGATCATCCATCCCTGAACAGCCAATCCCCAAAACTCTTCCAAGAGGGGAAAAAAAGCACAGTGAGAGTAAAGATTATTTCCAAAAACCCAGCTTTCCTAGTAATAATTCACCGGCAGTAAAATTCGTCTGTCTCAGCAACTCTAAACCTTAGACTTTGGAGTTAGTTTTCTGTATCTGCAGAAAACAGATTACAGCACTGCAGAATCAAAACTCTGGTTAGAAAAAGAGAGGAGTGTCCACATTGAATGTGGCTCTGTAGTGATACTTGGAATTTTGGGGATTTTTTTTAATACAGAAATATTTTAAGAGTGTGTTTTTATTTTAATGTGGAGATATGGGGCTGGTTCAGATTGTCCACAGCAGCTTACTATGGTTTGCCTCATGCTCCAACAGGGACATGATTTTGCCAGCTGTGGATAGTTTCTGTGATTGTGTGACGTTTGGAATTCTGGGGACTTTTCAGAGGGCATATAATAAATGCTAGTCCCCAAGAGGCAGGGTGGGTTGTTGGTTGGTTGTTGTTGGTTGCAGTTTATTAAGTGGTTATGTGCAAAGAAAAAACAAGAAGAAATGAGATATTCTGAGGGCAAAGATCAAACTTTCCTCAAGGAACTTGATGCCCCTAATCAGTAGGAAGTTGTCTAACAATAATATTACCCCCTTTCTGACCCCTGGCTTTTTGTTCAGAGCATTTCTTGTTTCTCCTTTTTTCTCTCATATCTAGGGTTAGGGGTTGAAATCTATTCCCTAATTAAAAGTCTGAAATCTGGAATACTCAGAAATCTGAAACTTTTTAAGTATTGTTATGATACTCTATAAATATTTTGGAACGTGTGACCATGAATGTTCAACCAGTGGTCCATACTGACAAAATCTCCCAAATACTATTTTATACACACACACATACATACATACACATATATATATATATATATGTATATATGTATATGTGTGTGTGTACTATGCTATGCTATGCTATACTATACTACTCCCAAATCTATAGTACTTATGATTCCAATTATTTTGGGTAAGAGACTCCCCCACCAGTATGTATCTTATATGTAGGTACCTCACTTTGGACACCCTCCTTTTTAACTGCTTTTGTATCTGCCTACAGCTAGTATCATATTGGGCAGCCTAGATATATGGCAAGAAAGTCCTGTTCTGTTCTTTAGACAATGCTTTTGGCCCTAAGATTAAGGACCGCTTCCATGACCTAAGCCAGTGGTTCTCCACCTTCCCAAAGCTGTGGTCCTTTCATACAGTTCCTCATATTGTGGTGACTTCCAACCATAAATTTATTTTGTTGCTACTTCATAACTGTAATTTACTACTGAGTGATGACTCAGTTCCTAAGACCATCAGAAATATGTGTTTTCCAATGGTCTCAACCCACAGATTAAGAACTTCTGACCTCAGTTCTTTAGTTCTTTGTCATTGAGTTGATTTAGAAAATAATTGTACTTCCTTTTCTTTGTATTTATAGAAAGCAGTCATTTTAATACAAATGAATGAGGGATAGTTACTAAGAGCCTCCCCTTCCATTAAGCATGTCGGCTGTTTGTTTATTCTCAGCAGTGATAGAATTCTGGTAGATTAGTTTGCATGAGTGAGTTTTACCTTGTCTAGGACCATTACTGACTTCTCCAAAAGCCATGTTTTCTGTTTCCCCCTTGAATAGTTACTGACTTTGAAATCCTGTTCTCTTTGTGGATAATGTCTAGTGGATCAGTTTCCTTTCTAGAAGATCTTTTTAAACTTTCAATTTGGTAGTGTGCAAAATTTCAAGCTGCATCAGGTGTTGCTGAATATGTGTACATTTTAGGTAAAACCCTGGCCTTGGACCTGGAATTGTTCTCTGGCTTTGCTGCCCCTGGTCAAGTTCTGCCTCAGATCAAGGAGCTGAGCAGGGTTATCCTCGAGGCTGTGCTATGCATTTGTGACATTGTTTCTTCTTTCTGTTTTATATAGATTCACCAAATTGAAGAGCCTCAACCTTTCCAATAACCACCTAGGAGCCTTTCCATCCGCGGTCTGCAGCATTCCAACCCTAGCAGAGCTGAATGTATCTTGCAATGCCCTGCAGGAAGTCCCAGCAGCTGTTGGAGCTATGCAGAAGTGAGTACTGTAGACCGCCGGGGCTGTTTGTGGAAAGCTTGTTGGAAGTGGCGCATCATATTGATTAATTTGTTATGTTTGCCAAGAAGTGTCGGCCTCAGACCTAGCAGTAAGGCACTGTTTGGTCTGTATAGAGTCCACTTGTTAAAAGAGTGTAGAGAAGTTGTGTGAAAATTTAAATACAGTTGTTTTCAACTGAGGTTCCTTATGAATGAGTGTATCTAAATAAAGGGACTTATTTTTTCATTTTCTGAGTCATTGAATTTTAAGTCCTAAGAAATTAATTTTAGGGAAAAAGGAACGATACATATTGGGGCTGGTTTATTAGAGTTAGCACATTTCCATGTATGCCTTTGCAGTTGAGATTGGTAACAATTCCTGTTTTAATAGAAGGTGTAGGTCCTTATATTTCTGATCTTTCCCCTCCTTGTCCACTGTCAGCTGCTGCCTTGTCCTTATGCATTTTGTGGCACTGTAGTAACATCATCGTCATGAGCTTGTTGGTTGCTGATAAAGTTTAAGAATATACACTCTTCTGTGTAACCCTTTTCCTTTTTGGTAGCTTGCAGACGTTCCTGCTGGATGGGAATCTTCTCCACTCTCTTCCGGCCGAGTTGGAGAAGATGCACCAGCTCAGCTATCTGGGTCTTTCCTTTAATGAGTTCACTGACATTCCAGAGGTGTTGGAGAAGCTGACTGCTGTGGATAAACTCTGCATGGCTGGGAACTGTATGGAGACCCTCAGGCTACAGGCTTTAAGAAGAATGCCTCACATTAAACACGTGGACCTAAGGTAACCTCTTTTGAGAAATACATCCCACTTGAGTGACTTGCTTGTATTGTGGGGTAAGTTAGCCGAACAGTCTGGTTAGTGGACTATAACTGGGAGGGAGGAAATGTCAAACTGTGTGGTTTGCACCTCCCTGAAGTTTGCCTTAAAAAAAATCCCACTGATGAATGACTTTGTCTTACTTTGGTTTGTAAACTTGAACACAGTTTGAATTTGCATCAATCTGTAGGCACACTGGGGTAGAGAACTGTTGATATGAACTGAAAATCATGGAGCAGACAGTGGAGAGTGTTCTTAGTCTTTCTTATGTGTGTTTTACCTGAGCCATTTGGTACTGTGCAGCATCTCTTGATTTTTTTTTCCTTTCTTTGATTTTCTTTTTTTATTTTATTTTAATTTATTTATTTTTATCTCAATCACAGGTTAGGTACTTTGAATCCCAGGCGTAGCCCCCTCCCCCATTCCCTCCTACCCTCCCACTCCCTCCCTCATCTCCTTCTTCCCCGCCCCCTCCAAGTCCACCAACAGGGGAGGACCTCCTTCCCTTCCATCCAACCCCAGCTTATCCTGTCTCCTCAGGGCTG
>CM053748.1:44159315-44181330 GCA_028658305.1 Pachyuromys duprasi | reverse complement strand
CCACATCCACACATGGTCCTTGATTGTAGAAACCGTCTCTTACAAGACCCCTGTGCCCGGCTCAGTTTGGTCTTTGTGGAGCTCTTGTTCTCCCCAAGTCTCAACAACCTCCCCCAGATCTATCATTACTCTCGCCCTTTGTCAGAGGCTTGATGATTTTCTTAATTTGAAGTGCCCATTAAGCTAAATTGGTTTGATTTCTTCTATACTTATTCAAGTAGCTCTGAGCTTTGCTTACCATTCTTCACAATACAAGAAGAGGGAAATAATCCCTTGTATCATCTCAGACCACTATGGCCTAACACTAGACCTCAACAACAGAAATAATAAAAAGCCTACATACACATGGAAACTAAACTCTCTACTCAATGACAGCTTGGTCAGGGAAGAAAAGAAAAAGGAAATTAGAGACTTCCTAAAATTCAATGAAAATTAAGGCACAACATACCCAAACTTATGGGACCTAATGAAAGAAGTGCTAAGAGGAAAATTCATAGTGCCTCCAGAAAATTGGAGACATCTCATACAAGCAACTTAATGGCTCACCTAAAAGCCCTAGGAAAAAAAGCAGACACACCCAAGAGGAATAGGTGATTGGAAATAGTCAAACTCAGAGCTGAAATCAATGAATTAGAAACGAAGAAGACAATTGAAAGAATCAATTAGACCGAGAGCTGGTTCTTTGAGAAAATCAACAAGATAGACAAACCCTTGGACAAACTAACTGAAAGGCAGAGAGAAACTATCCAAATCAGCAAAATCAGAAACGAAAAGGGGGGCATAACAACAGACCCTGAGGAAATCCAAACATTCTTCACAAAAATATAAATTTTATAATCTTTCAGCTCCAAATTTAGCTAATCCCTCAACTTGATCCCTTGTAAAAGCAGAGATCACACTTAAACCCAATGTGAACCTTCTGGCCCTGTTTTTGCTGCCCATGGATGCTTAGTCATCATCTTTGGGTAGGCAAGGCTCTATTAGTTTTTAATCACAGAGAAGCCTTACCCAAGGAGGATCTGTTTTTGCATTCCCTTAAAAGATTTATTTTTTTTATTTTTATGTTTATGAGAGTTTTGCCTGAATGCATGTATGCACCAAGTGCATGCTGTGTACCATGGTATCAGAAGATGGTATCAAATTCCCTAGAACTGGACTTATGGACAATTGTGAGCTGTCATGTAGCTTCTAGGAATCAAATTCAAGTCCTTAACAAAGGAAGCAAGTGCTTTTAACAACTGAGCCATCGCTATGTGCCCAAGGAGAATGCTTGTTAAATGTTATCTTTTTAAAAGAAAGACAAGTGCCTGCCATAGACTTAACTTCTTAGAAGCAGTATATGACTGAGTCTTTAATGCTAGCTTGCTTAGTTTAGTACTTTTTCAACTAATTCTCCATTAACCAGAAGTTGATGTCTGCTTACTAGGCATTGTAAATCTTGAGGGTTTTAATTTCTCTGCATCTCTTTTTTTCATCCAAAAATTTCAGTTAGTAATAGTACCTACTTTATGGAATTGTGGAGAGAAATAGGTTGAATCGCTTAGCACGCCCAGCGGGGATTATGTTCAGCTGTTGCCTGACTGAGGGCTGCCCTGACTTATGAAGCTCAGCCGTCTCTCTCGGCATCTTTGCTGCTTATGGAAGGTGGACCTGTCTTTGTTTCACTGCCCGCTTTCCTCGCTTGCTCACCCAGGTGCTTTCTGAGGATCATTCAGTGAAGTGGCTGCATTTTCTCCCTTTCTTCTCCCTTACGTGGTGTGGCCTGTGGACCATACATCCTGTAGCAGAACTGCTTGGCTTTATCTTCTCCCCACACTAAAGCAGGCAGGCTTTCCTAACTAGGGGAGTATTAAGGGGGTGCAGGGCTAGAATTCCTATTTTGGCACATATAAATACTTATAATTTATCTGAGTTTGAGAACTTTTTAGAATGAGACAGGGACTAACACTTTGCCTGGTTAAGTTTATTTAAAAAGGTAATGTTATTCAACTCTGGGTTGTTTGAATATATAATTTCTTATTTCAGAATTTAGGTCCTCTTTTTTTTTTTTTCAGTGACTCAGCTTTGTTATAGCCAGCAATGATAGATACTGACCTCAGGTAGTAAGCTTGAGATGGTTTCAGACTTTTGTGGTAAATGTGACAAAGCAGTCGTTTTCTTGAAGGAACATACAGATAAGATTGAGGTAACAGTTCTTAGAAAGAGCTTTG
The DNA here is from genome assembly GCA_028658305.1 of Pachyuromys duprasi. NCBI lineage: Eukaryota > Metazoa > Chordata > Mammalia > Rodentia > Muridae > Pachyuromys > Pachyuromys duprasi. Next base: position 44,179,120 of record CM053748.1, on the reverse strand, counting down.
TGAAGTCTTGGGATTGCTAATTCTAATTTGAGACTTTTTTGATGACATTGGGTAGAGACTGCTTACCAGAGGAGACACTGGACATTTGGTAAATACTGAGTGCGTAGGTAGATACCTGCTTCCTCTGGGTTTCTGTGCTAAAGCAGAGGGCAAACTGCAGATTTGCTTGCATTTCTGCCCTGTGCTTTCAACTAAAGCTAGTAGAGTAACTTGGTATAGTTTCCTCTAAGCAAACAGTTGATATTTGTTTATTGTTTTTGTTTTGTTTTGTTTTTTGAGACAGGGTTTCTCTGTGTAATCTTCTGACTGTCCTGGAACTTGCTGTGTAGACCAGGCTGGCCTTGAACTCACAATGATCCACCTGCCTCAGTGCTGGCATTAAAGTCGTGTGCCACCATGCCCAGCTGCAAACAGCTAATTTTATTGCATGTCCTTCCAAAAGGAATGTTATTTCAGACTTAAAACCACCATTTTTTTCGTCCTTTCTCCCATGTTGACAATCTTCGATCAAAACCCCTCTCCTGTAGCACTAAGAATCCCCACCCCTGTGGTAACTAGTCCCAATTCTTTTTCCTAGCTGGCTTCTCTTTCTGCATTTTTAACCTTATGCGTGGGCTGTACTCACAGCTTCATTTTTCTTCTTGACCATCTTGATTTTAATCATTCTTAGATGTTTCCTTAGCTCTTTTTGTCTTCTTGGGACTAATTTCCCTTCAGTTGCCAGCTGGAAAATTTATCCTTGTTTCCCTTTTGATATACTCTCCTGTACCTATGAAGCATGAGCTAAGTGTTCCTAGCTCTTTTATCTGCTTTCAGCCCACTAACATGCAAGTCCTGAATAAGTGAGGTTCTGTCTTAGAGCCACTCACATGTGTCCTCCAACATGGGCTGGGGAACCATTTCTTTTCTTTTTTCCCCACAATGACCTAGAAACTCATTTTAGAATTGTGTAGTGATTTGACATAGCTATTGTATTCAAGCACTTTATGACAGATTGATTGTCCAGAAAAAAGCTGACGTATTAGATTTGTATAGCAAATCACATTTGATGGAAGCTGTGTGCTGTGAACAGTGGTGTCTTAGAGATTCCTAAGATAGGCCCCTTGTCGTTGCCCCTTAGGCAGTGCTCTTGCTCATCCTTGATCCCCCAGTGTTAGCATCTGTAGGTGAAGCCCTTGATAAACACTGTTAACAGCAACACAAGAGCATGGCCAGCCACATTACTACTCCTTCCGCTTAATCTATAGCATGCTTGAAGGTCGCACTTCGGTCCAGAGGTCACCGCGCAGCTCCCCGGGGCCTGCTTCTCCCTGCCATCCGCCCCCCAGGGTTCAGATGAGTGTTCTCTTTTCAGTGGCGTCTGCTTTGTGGGTTCTCTGTGTTTTGTGCATTCTTACAGCACCCGTCACATACTTACAGTTCTCCTGAGGAACAGTGCGAAGCACTCTGTCTCGCCGCCCTCCTATCCTCGTCATCATCACAACCATGGCCCTTCACAGTGGACATAGATCTTTCTTTCAGTTTCTTAACTATTTTGCAGAATAAGAAAGATGTTTTTTCTCATTTCACAGATAAGAGATAAGCGGTTTTTGGTCAAGGTTTGTTACCTGGAGCTAGAAGATAATTCTCCAGGCTTCTCTTCCACACATAGGAAATCACTTCTCCTTTCCTTCTAGACTTTCCTTCTAGACTTTCTCATTAAAATAAAGATTTTTATCATGTTAGTACCAAAGCAGTAACTTGTGAGCCGGTTGCTCTTGGAAATGAAGATGATAATGTCAGTGTGGTTATTCAAAGTATAATTTGGTGGAGAACATGAAAGATTCTTTAAATTCCTTCAGTTTTGTTGTGTCCAAGATGAGGCTTGTATTTTAGTCATTGTGCACATTCTGATAGTCTATTGAACATTTGGAAATAGGCAAATTTCTGGCTTAAGGCCAAACGCTGACTCTTACAACCCAGAACAAGAACAGAAGGAAACAAAGCGTCACTTGAGGGACATTTGAAGACATCGTGTGCTGCACTGGTTGTTGACAAGTCCTGGCCCAGTGCTGCTGCCCATCCCTCACCCTCAGTGGCATTCGGGTGTCTCTCCTAATAGTTCATATACATATTCTACTTTGTTTTTAAAAGGGCAGAAACTGCAAATGTGCGTAGTACCAGCACCTCGAATCAAGTGCACACACTCAGTGCTTTCTCACCCAGGAGAGATGTTATTTCTTTCCAACCTTGGTACCAAGGAGTGACATTTTTATCTATTTTCTCGAAGTGGAAACTAATTTATATTTGTTAAATTGGTCTCATATCTTTGTCATATTGATCCATTAATGCTTGTCTTTGGCATCTCATCTGCAGTAGTTCCAGTTAACCAACTAGTTGTCATGGTAAAAGAATCCACCATTTTTCCTATGTCAATCCATTCTAAAATTGTTGATCCCCATCGATGTCCTTTATTTTATGACTTCTCAATGACTCCTCTTAGATGCCAGTGTTCAGTGTCTTCTGTGCTTTGCTCTTCAAGTAGTATTTCATGTATGGAAATGGATTTGGCTGTCAGTCTTGATCTTGAGAATCAAGAATCGTTGTACCTACGTACCCATCTCTGGTGCTCCCATTCAGTATGTGACTTGAAGTCATTATCCTTGAGTTTGGTCTCTGTGACTGCCCATCTTCTTTTCAGTGCATCCCATCTCCTCCTTTAGGGAGCCGTTGTAGCTGTAGTGTGTCTCCGGTGGTTCTGGGTTTGTTTCCGAAGTTCTTTACAGTATGGTGTCTAGACTTTCTCAACTTCTTTCTTTGGAAGTAAGTGTGTAAGCGGATATTTTTTCTTCTCTTGAAGACATGCTCCTCTTCCAGCCTTTATGTCCTAAATTGTGTTTCAAAATATATCATAAAGGCCCAGATGTCTTATAATTGTAGCTAAAAATTAACTAGAGAACCTTGCCAGTTAAACAAGGCCAGATGCTAAGATTAAAGAAGGAGTGGACAACTCTACTATGGTGAGACATGGGTCCTTTCTCATTCCTGCATAGTGTTTGGACTCAGCAGTACTGTAGTTAAGTCACTTGTGTTTGTATCTTTCCTCCTTAAGACTGAACATCCTCAGAAAGCTGGCAGCAGATGGAGTGGACTTTGTGCAGCATGTCACTCAGCTTGACCTGCGAGACAATAAACTTGGTGATCTGGATGCCATGGTTTTCAACAACATAGAAGTTCTGCACTGTGAACGGAATCAGCTGGTGACATTGAACATTTGTGGCTATTTCCTAAAAGCACTCTATGCTTCTTCTAACGGTAAGTGGCAGACTGCATCCAAGCTGGTCTGTGGACCTGGCACCATCACCTGTGCCTTACTGACATTATTCTTTCCTCATTTACTAAGATAAGTGTCAAATCCTTCCAAGATAAAAGGCATAAAAGAAGAATGTTCATTCGGTATTTACCAGAATCAGAAGGGACAATTTAATTGTTCCTAGCTTGTTTTCTGTATCATAACAAAATTGTTTCCACTGGCCATTTGTTTGTTCTGCTTCAAGTAGGGGCAAAGTAAACTGTTACTTTGGCTACTTGATTAAATACTGGAGGGTGGAAGGAAAATCTATTGTAGGCCCCCTTCAAGACCTGCAATTTTGTATTCTACTGACAATGGGATTACTTGAAGATAAACCTGAACTATGTACCCACTGGAATGTCATAAGAGTAAGATTCTTGGTTGTTAATTTTAGCGCTTGTTTATTAATTACGGAATGTATGATGTTGAGTCAGATAGTGAGACTTTGACTACGGTACAATTCATAGGATCTAGGAGAGCTCCTCAGGAAGAGAAGGTGTGTGATAGAAGTGATACTTTCAGACCTAACCTGAGCGAGTGCAGTAGGTGAGTCACACCGATGAGAGAGGCGCAAGGGAACCCGCACACCACTTCTGCAGGCTACTCAGATGCACTTCACCTGCAGTCAGTGTAACTGGGATGTATGCCTCATCCTCTGTAAGGTGGGTGTCTGAAACATGGAAGGAAGAGATCTGGTGCCAAAGCTAATCTATAAGTCTCTCACAGCTGGAACCAGAGTGGGCAACTAGATAAGGATGAACTTATGAATTAAGAGAGTAGACCTTTCAGAAACTGCTCTGCCCAAGGAACAGAGCCTGACCTAGACAATTGTGTCCCCTTTCATAAAGTTCGAAAAACTTGCTGACTCGATTAGCAGACCCCATTTATAATTCTTCAGAATGCGCTGTTCAGTTATGAGGGATCAAAAGCAGGAAGCCTTTGCTTTTATGAATACTATGTGAGTATTAAAAATGTGGTGTTCATTTGAGTGATGTTTTAGGTACAGGTTAGCACACCTAACAGTGAGAAACCACGTAAACAAATAAGAGCAGAGAATAAATGTCTTATATGGCATTAGAAAATGTCTCTGCCCACCTGCAGTTTTAAAGTTACACAAAACAGTAAACAGAGGACAGCAAAACTGCAGTGCTATTCTACCTCAAAGAGTCATGTGCATAGTAATGTATTTGTGGTTTTTCCCCTCATAGAGCTTGTTCAGCTTGATGTTTACCCAGTTCCGAATTACCTGTCGTACATGGATGTCTCAAGGTAAGAAGACAGCATCTCATATAACTGCTGGCCTATTTGAGAGTTCTTTAGATGATTCTGAGTCTACCCCAAGATTTTTTTTATAGATTTTGAAGGAAAGTAATAAAATCGAAATTATTTTAAAATAATAAAAATTAAACTTAATCTAAAGTTTCACTTATAAAACAAAAAGCCCAAATGCTTGCCTTTTGGATGCCACCTTCCCCGCCGCCCCTGAAGAGTTCAGACTCAGGGCCTCATCCAAGCTAAGCAAGCCCCTACCACTGAGGTAGAGCCCCCACCATGGGAACAATTTGGACCTTAGGTTGGAGCTGAGATATTGGAGGCATCAAGGTGACTTGGACGTCCAACAGCCCTTTCCATACATTGACTGATCTTGTGTGCTTTCTCTAAGTTCTTGTTTGTCACTTTGTATGTACATGTGCCTGCCAAAAGCTCCAGCATGTTGGGCTCTTAGCTTTTTTAGGTAGGCAGAGCCTCTGACGTCTGTGCAGCTTTGCTTTTGCAATGAGTCTCACTTATTCCAGTGCCTAAAATACAAAAATACAGTTTCTCCCTGATGACGTAAGGGCCTAGCTCTGTCTGTAGCATGCATTTACACAAGTGAAACCAGTAATTTTAATCCCCTAAAATTCAAACTCAGTAAGGAAGTAACCAGAGTTTCAGAACACATGGCTTCCGGCTCTCTGAAGATGCCAGCCCTTCAGCCACTTGAGAGTATGGGTTGTGTTCTGCTTTTGAGTGATCACCCTTTGTAATCCCAAGGGCAGTGTGTGCTGGAAGTATAGAACTTCACCTTTCATCATGAAAGTACACAAATTTAGCTATGTTAATAATAAGCTTGGTTTTCAGCTATTGGGGAAATTATTCCAATTGTAACTTTACTATAACTTATATATAAAGTTCTTTGAATTATTTCATGAATTTCCAGGAAAAGTTTCTACAGTTTTATTTATTAACTTAAAGTCAGACATTACATAAGTTCTTTGGTTTTTAATCCCACCGTTCTTAGCAACTCTGAATTTAATTTTTCAGCTTTTAAATGAAAACATGTTTGTATACATAGGTACATATAAATACCTTGTGCAGATATATTTCAGAGAGCTGATTACAGAGTGAACCTGTTTTCATCTTACATTTAGAATGTAATGGTAAATGGTATCCATTGAAATTCCTAGGTCAGATTCCTGAATTTGTCGCTTAAATATTGTTCATTTTCATTGTAAATCTCATGGGTCTTTTCTGGCACATGGTGTGCCTCATCTGTGCTGCCTCCTGGAGTGTTGAGAAAGGACCTTAGAATTCTACCCTGTGTTATCATTTGTAGTTTTCATTTCCATTTTTTGTGATTGCTTTTTTAAAGGAGTTTTTCTGCTTCCCCGTCTTGCTAATCTGTTTTTAGGAGTTAACTATTATAAAATTAAACACTTTTTGGAGCATAGCAGTGTGAACCCGTATAAATAATAGGAAAATAATGCCTTCTATTTCCCTATTTTAATCAAAACTTTTATAATTTACTTTTTTAACTTCATGTATCCGTCTGCCATTTTGCTAAAATGTTTTTCTGCCCTTTTCCCAAGCATCATACTTTCTCAGACTTGTTCATCTGTTCGTAATGAATTCATCTTGATGAGCATGCGTGAGGCCTTGCATGAAGGGGGCAGAGCGGAGAAATTCTTATATGTTTTTGTGTGTATCTGGTTACTTCACCTGTTTTTGTTTAAAAGTAAAAGGAAGAAACTTAAGTATAGTATATTTTTCTAATGGTCAGGTAATTTAATAAAGTTGTTATTGGTTCAGTTTCTAGTAACTGTTACTAGTAATTGTAACTATTGCCAAATGCCCAAGTAAGCATTTCCAAATAATTTTAAGTTTTAACTGTTAATGAATCATTTCACTTTCCATTTTTTCTAATAACTGTATTTGCATGATGCCAAGTAGAATTGGAAATTATTTTACTGTGAATGATAAATTATAAATTTGAAAATAAAGATGTGTCAGTTGATCTTTTGACTTAACTGGATCACTGTGTATTTTCCCAACAGTAGCCCTCTTTCTGAGTGTGCAGTGGTCTCCAAAGACTTATAGAAAATCTTTTAGGTGTTGGAGGTAATAGAGATACTGTGTCCATGTTGATTTTTAAAGTCTTACTTCTCTGAAGTTGTATTTGAGGGGCTAGAGTGCTGGCCCAGTAGTAACAGTATGCACTGCTCTTGCAGAGAGCTGGAGTTCGCTCCCAGCACACCAGTGGCTCACTGCTACCCTTAGCTCCAACTTAGATCCTATGCTCTCCTGACCTCAGTGTTCACCTGTAAGAATGTACAAACACACAGAGACACATAGAAATTTTAAAAAATAAACTACATATTTCAGATCAGATTTAAATTTTAAAATAATAATTTTTATGTTATTTTCTTTAGAAACTGCCTAGAAAATGTGCCTGAGTGGGTATGTGAAAGCCGGAAGTTAGAAGTTTTGGATATTGGCCATAATCAAATATGTGAACTTCCTGCCCGGTAGGTATTTCAGATCAAATGAGAAGATAAAAAATAAAAAGTAACCATAATAGTATGCTGATTTCATGTTTATATTAGCATAATATGACTCTCCCAAGTGACTCTGTATTAAAATGCATTCATTGTTTTTTATTAATTTGTTTTTATTGTCGTGGGTGGAGAATAAAGTGAGCCTTTGACTGTCAGGTTGACATTGTAAATCCATACCAATTGGTGGTATTTGTTTGAAATTTATAAATAAACCAGAAGAAATGTTAGAGGACTTAGCAAACATAAGTCATTTACCTCTGGGACCTTAATTCCTTGAGAATCTCTACCTCTGTCTGTCTCCCTTGCCCTAGATAATGTTTGTTTTCCCTAGTATATACTTCTGGTGGCCGTAGGCTACAAGGCAGCTGGATATTGTTAGCTAAACCTCCAAAGAGTAGATTGTCTTTTTCTCTTTGAAATCGAATTTGAAGTAGGAAGTCTACAATCACCTTTTCTCCTTTGACACTTACCTTTTCACAATTTGCGTTTTAAGTAATGTTGAAAGAGGTGGATGTACTCACGTGGGGGCCGGAGTCAGTCCTCACTGTCACCTGGGAAGTCAGGTTGCTATGCAGTAATGCTACATCAGGCTAGTAGCCCTGGGGTATCTGGAGGTCCGCATTTCACCTGTGCACGCACAAGGACTTCCTACAGGAGTGCCACCTCTTCCTGCTTTTACAGGTTCTGGGGATCTGAATGCCCACTGTCAGCCTCACGGCGAGGGCTCCACCCACTATGCCACCCCCCTAGTCCATCATATGTTCCTTAATAATAAGATTTGTACGGTAGCCATGTGATGATTTCTTGAATCCATAGATGTACATAAATCTTTTCCAGTTAAGTAAGTGTGGCTACCCAGGTAGTTGGTAAACAAGAAGTCTTTCTCAGGCTGTTGTGGAGAATGTTCTGTGATGAACGTAGTGTTCACCTCATAAGTGTGACACCATCTGAAGTACACCACTTCTTACCACAGCACTGACTGTTGACTTTAATTTAAACTTAATTGATGGCCAGTTGCTACCAAAATTTAAATTCAATGTTTTTCAACACTTTTAGTCTGTCATAGGACAGAGAAAAGTTGTTTCTATTAATATATAATCAAAAATGTCAATGCATATATGATAAGTAACATTCAGCTTAGCCTTTATTGGTTCTTTACTTCAGGCTTCTTTTAGTTGACTCTTAAAAGTATGACCAGGGCCTGGGGAGATGGCTTACTCAATAAAGTGCCTGTCCCATAAGAAGAAAGGCCTGGGTTTGGATCCTCAGTATCCACATTATAAATGCCAGGCGTGGTTTCATGTGGCTGTTACCCTAGCACTGAGCAACAGACACAGGTGGGTCCCTATAGCCCAGAGGCCAGCCAGTTTACCTAATGGGTGGGCCATGGGTTCAGTGGGAGGCTCTGCCTCAAAAAGATAGAGAATGATTGAGGACGATATCCAGTGCTCACCTCTGTTGTCTCTGTGAATGCACACACACGTACATAGTGCCCAAGGAGTAACCAGCTCTAACATAGAAGCACTGTAGGTGTTGATATTCATTCTGCAGTTAATTGAACCTACTTGTTCTATTCTCTGTAGAGAGTGTATACTTGGTATAGGATAAAGCTATGCCTTCCTAAAACATAAAGGCACTGGGGAGAGAAAAGGGAAAGACTGAATTATAAAATATAAATTAAGTGAAATGTAACTTTTTTCTGGCTGTATTTATAAAAGCTTCATGCACTGCAGACTTTGTTTCCTGTTGCTCATCTCTAAAGATTGCTCAGCCATGTTTATTCAGACTCTAGACATGAAATTAACCCTATGGGTAGGAGAAGCATACAGCTATGTAATGCTCACCTTGTCAATCAAGATTAAACCAAGCTCTTCAGTGTCTTTTTCTATGAAACAAATATAGACAGTACTGAAATACAAATAGCTCCAAGTTTATGTTAAAATAAACCTGCTAAAGTTGGAGAGATCTCTCAGCAGTTTGGAGAACTGGCAGCTCTTGCATAAAACTGAGTTCAAATCCCAGCACCCACATGGTGGCTCACAACCATCTGTAACTCCAGTTCTAGGAGATTGGATGCCCTCTTCTGACCTTCACAGGCATCAAGCACCTGTGTGCTATACATACATATAGGGAAGATACTTGTATACATTAACTAAATAAATAAATCTAATAAATTAAAATGACCTGTTAGCTTCCACTGAATTAATGTATAATTTGTGGAATGATAGTTATTTAAATCTTAGTCTTTTTTTTAACGCATCCCAAATTAGCCTTGTATAAATAGTTGCTTTCTGCTTTTTTTGTCCCTTTTCATACAGCTTATTTTGTAATAGTAGTCTCCGGAAATTGCTGGCAGGACACAACCAGTTGTCAAGGCTTCCTGAAAGGCTAGAGAGAACATCAGTGGAAGTCTTGGACGTGCAGCATAACCAGCTTGTTGAACTCCCGCCTAACCTCCTCATGAAGGCTGACAGGTAAAGCATTTTGACTGTCTTCATTATTTACCTGAGTCTGACCACGGTGCCTGTCACCAATGATTTAATCATCGTGGGAACTTCATTATCTCTCCTAGTATGTGAATAAATGGTTTAGCTAGCCACCTTTCTACCATGTGTATAGAATGGAAAAAGTTGCATCCTGCAGATCTTTACTGATTTCACTGTTCTGTGTAGAGAAAGGATTTTTGCACCAAGAATAAGTACATGTCATAGGAATGAGATGTGAAGTCTCATACTGTTCCTTGGACAGGAGTTCTGTGGGCCTTTTTAGGCTTAGCTTAATTATCTGATTGTCTTCATTTCATTTCCTAATGCCAGGTAAAGTACCCTGACAAAAGCAACTTAAGAGAGAAAGGGTTTATTTGGTTCATAATTCCAGGTTAGAATCCCTTTATTATAGGGAAGTTAAGGCAGCAGGGATTTGAAGCAGCTGGTCGTATGACATGCACAGTCAAGTGCTGAGAACAGTGCACTAATGTGTTCATGGTAGTGTTCAACTCATTTCCACTACTCTTATATAATCCGGGAATCTCTGCCCTGGGAATGGTGGTACCCACAATGAGTGGTTGTTCCCCATAATCAAAAATTTAATTTTAGTTTTTTGAGGTACTAGAAATTGAACCCAGGGCCTGATGTATGCTGGATTATAGACAAATATTTTACCACTGAGCTATTTCCTCAGCTTCTCATATTTAATCAAATTACTTTTGAACAATAACTTGTACTGAAGCATTTGAAGAAATTGTTTTTATGGGGGATTAGTTTAAATGTGAAGTGAAATTCTATTTTCTTTGTAAAATTCAGTGAACATTTAAATGATTGGAGGTTGAGAGAAAAACCATAGAATAGGCAAGCTGTAAATCATGGGAGCTGCTGGGAGGAGGAAAATGGAGAAGAGAAGGAGAGAAAGGTAGGCCCTTTGAGTTATGGTTAGCATTGGAGGTCTGCAAGCACCGTAGAAGGTGAAGCAGTGGCTATCAGAGAAGCCTCCAGAGTAATTGGGGCTTTTCAGGAATTAGACTTGTCACAGACTTCTTGTATGTGGTTTCAGTTGTGATTCGTCGTAATTAATGGTTCAGCTACTGTGCTGGATGCTATGGGGCATTGAAAATGATTGACTTTAGCTGTTACCACCAACTTGTTCAAACTCTAATGCATAGTTCGAAAACAAAACTGTACAGAGAACATAATAGAAGTTAGATTTAAAAGAATAGGAAAGACAGAAAAGAGGGACAGCCTGGGTTATTGGTATGAGAGAGAACACTTTGTTGCTATATGAGAAAATGAATTTACTATTTGTTTTTAACAGGAAGCTCCAAGCATTACTGAAACCATCTGAATTCCTCTTTCAGTTTGCTCCATAATTCAAATCTTAACAATAGATAGATTTTTAAAAGTATTTTTGTGATAAGAAATAGTTTCTAGCTTTAGGTTACATTTTGTAACTGAGAAATAGCATGTGTTAATCGGCTTACCCTATTAACAGAGTTATTTGATAACCAAAGAAAGAAATTACTTTCAATTAGGTGATTTTTAGTAAAGTTTTCATTTCTTTCCTTGAGTTGGGGCCCATCTTATTAGCATTCTTATGATTTGATCACCAGTTTATAAATTTAATTTTTATATACACCTTTGAGATTTGAGTCGCTTTTCAAAAATGGTAGTTTATACTCTACACTTGAATTAAAATATCACACTGTAAATATAAATACATGTACACTTATAAAAATTAAATGTAAGCTGGTAGCTCACATTGTAGAGGGGTGTGAAATTTGATGGACCACATATTTAGAAATTGTGATTTTGTATCTTGAGAGAGAACAGCATTTGGCTGTATTGGGTAACCTGGTAAATATTCAAACCCTCATCTTGCGAAATATCCTTTTGCTCTGTGTTGAGAGGTCTCATAATGGAAACACTGAAAGAGTTTCAGATACTTGGCTGTCACTGGCAGATGGCTAGAGGAAGGCTAGGTAATTCCCCATGGGTTGCTAGAGTGGATGAGTCACAGCCAGGGGTACTGCCATCCTTCTGTTCTTTCTTGGAATCTTGGCAGTAACTGATTCCCTGTCCACCTAGTGTCTTCATGCACATTTGATGGCCAGACAGCTTTTCCCAGTGGAATTAGTCCAACTAATAAAACTGGAACAAATGCTTTTAAAGAAAAGTTGCCTACATCCCAGTAGTGGTGGGACCCAGGTCTATTTTTATACTTGGTTGCAGTAGACCGAGGGATGCTCAAAGGTAGGAGATGGGGGTGGGGACATCTATGTGCCGGTGAGGTTCATGGTATTTCTCTTGTGCTCATTATCTATTCCTAGAGTATTAGTCACACCATAAACCATAAGTTTGAGTGACTCACACAGAATATGTATAAATATCAAAGGAACTAAAAGAGAACAGAGAATCAGAAGAGAATAATCAATTGACCATGACAACTGGTGCCTTTTGGCAAAGGCAGATATTTCTGACATTTTGAAGAGCTGAGTTGCCCACTCTTTTTTAACTAAGCTATCTTTGAAGTTCTGATGTTTTTAGGGATGTGGTAGATAAAAAATATTTCTAAAAGCATGTCTTCAGAATTCTCTAGAGAACTTGCAGATTCCTGGCTTTTATCTTAGTTCTACTGACTTAGCTGTTAGAGGGAGAGCCAGAATGAACATGTTTAACAAGGCCAGTCTCAAAATTATAGTATGCAAAGTCTCCCAAACACTGAAAGCTCAAGGTAACTGTGGGAGGTTCTACTGACAAATAGATTTCTACAAAAGAAGACTCATCCACAGAAATTGTCTAGTGACACTTAGGACAGGGCATATATTTCATCTCCTGTGTCTCTCAAATATTTGTACATGGTGGCACTTTGAGGGATTTTTAGTGTCAAAATCCAATGGCTAGTTTGTCAAAGCAGAGAATCAGCCAGTGAGATTTCCAGATTTCCAAGATTTTCCTTGAACCTGGGGAAGGAAAGGGTGAACATCAGGATGGCCAAATACATAATTTTGAAAGGGGTCATATTTTGATGACTAATTCATAGAGTTAACTGGAATGGTCCAGACGGTTTTAACCAAAGGGTCTGAATGTTCTTAAGAAGAGCCATGAATACTGCCAAGGAAGGACCATCAAGAGTGCTGTTGCTCTGAAAGAAAGGATGCGTTGCTGACATTCGTTGCACCCGCACTAGTGTAGATGAGTTGGAATCGTTTGCTCTGGTACTGGTCAGAAAAAAAAAAAAAAAAACATCTGTTCTTTAAAAACCACAAAGATGCATTAGGGTGAGAGGTGTATGTACAACTGTGAAGTCCAGATAGAACCCTTGTGGTTAGAGTTTGAGTTTATGCCTGACCCACTTAACCAAGTTGGGGTTGAAGATGAGACGCTGAGCCTCAGAGTTAACAGACAGTTATGAAGCATATGCAGACTCTGAGCTGCTGACCTATAGCAGCTGTGTAAGGAACATTGCTCTTTTATGCCTCTGAGTGACAGGTTCTCTCATCTTAGCTCAAAAAGAGATAGAACACAAAGACAAAGAGAAGGGAGCGTCAGGTTTCAGCAAGCAGTCTCCAGTTCTATTCCACCCAGCTCACTCTCAGACTGCGTATCAAATCAACACAGAACGAGACACTTGGCAGGAGAGCAGAGGGCAACTGGCAATGTGGACCCACAGTTAATATCTAAAACGTAGGCAACGGAAGTGCAGTTTAAAGGGTCAGTCACGTGGATTGGTGAAAGGGAAGGGAAAGGAGCGGGAATGCAACAGTCTGTGAACAGAACATTGAAGGACACACCAGTCATGTGTTTTCAATCCAAACAAAGTTGCTTAGTATAGCACATGGTCCCAGTGACTTAGAATCTCACAGTTAGGATAGAGAGGTTCAGTGCTGAGGAGGGCTTACTGCCCCCGCAGAGGACCCAAGTTCACTTCCCAGCACCTGGATTCTGCTTCTCATAGACTGTAACTCTGTCAGCTCTGACAGGTCTGAGGCCTTCTGGCCTCCACAGGCACTGTGCTCGCACACAACAAACCTGCACACGTGCACACATAATTAAAAACCTTTGAAAGACTCTTGTAAATAACCAGATGTCATGAACATAAACAGAGAAATGATGGACATATCCATAGTAACAGTGCCTAAGAAAAACAAAAGAACACACATCCTCCCTTACGTTACTGTTACGACAACATTCCAAGCAGAATTAAATATACTTGTGAACATTGGGGGATGCAAAAGATAAAAATTTAGGTTAACACAAAAACAGACAAACTCAAAGAGAGGTCATTGAACTCATTATAAATGAGCAGCGTATTACCAGGTGGATATAGGGTAATACTAATAAATAAAAATTCAGAAAGAGACTTAAAGAAAGCAGAGAAGTGAAAGTGAAATGGAGAAATAAAAGGGTTAGAGATGAAGTAGGAGACACGAAAAACTGGCCCCAAAGGAACAGAATTTACATATTGAGAGCTTGAAGAAAAGTAATGGGGCAGAAAAAAAATTACAAATATTTAAAGTCCAAGACATTTTTCTCATAAAAAGTGTACTTGAAAAGAACTGCTGTTTATGTACCTGGAACAGCGCAGTGATGAACTCTGAGATCTACTAGTTAGACTATATTCGGAAAAATAAAACCTGTCAGGGCTGTATTAAAAAGATACGGGGACTTTAAAGAGCACATATTTCAATATTATCAGACTCCCCCAAAGTATTAATGCAAAGTAATAATGGAGCAACATGATGAAATTATGACCTAAGCTTTTTATATCAGGCAGGTTTCTTTTAAGAATAAACTCAGATGTGAAAAGTGAAAATGCAATAGAGAACTTAGAAGTTAGAGGTAAATTAATGTGAACGGAAGAGAACAGAAGGATTGGCATTACATTTAAGTCCTTGAAGAGGATGATACAAACATTGAGCAGAACTGGCGTTTACAGTTGCAATCCCAAGAATTGTTTTTGGCAGGCAACTGAAGATCTTACAGTAGAAAATCGATAAGTCAGACAATAAATGATTATATAAAAATTCAAAGGGACAGCCTGGGGAATGGCTCAGTGGGAAAAGTGCTTCCACACAAGCATGAAGGTCTGCCGAGTGCTGGCCCACGGGCAGAAAGCCAGGAGTGGTGGCTCATGCCTGTTCCCCGACTTCTGGGAGGCAAACAGGAAGATTTCTGTGGCTTGCCAGACAAGTCATTCAGCTGGATTAGTGAGGTGAGAGACCCTCTCAAAAAAGCTGAGGAGGAAAACAGCCAGTTCAGCATTGACCTCTTGTTTTCATATGGATACACACACACACACACACACACACACACACACACCATTGCCAGGGTTGGGGAATAATTTAGTAACCGTGTATAAGTATTAGGTAACTGTTGGGACAAAACCTCTTTCCTTTAAAAAAAATTATCCTGTACAAGAAAAATATGTGTCTGTGTGTAATATTATAATGGCTAAGACCAAATATCGCACACAAGTACACACATGCACGCAGATGCATATATGTATGCACACATCAGTGCATTTGATTGAGTTAAACTCACCTCAACAGTGAAAATTACCCATGTTCATTAGATAATAGATTAATGAACAAAATGTTGTGTATGTTTTCATGAATTATGATGCAAAAAAGGTTTTAATTAAAAAATAGGCATTGAGGGTTACTTCATTGCCCTTACATGCACACGCCGTCATTCACTTCTTAATAGGAAGCCATAGGGTTGCTTCGTTACTCTGTATACACACACCATAATTCTAGAAGCCACTTTCTAATAGGAACTCCTGGGGTGTTTGTGCTAGCGCTGGTAACAAGACTAGGGTGCCTTCTATTTCCATTGCTGTCCAATATCATATAGGATATACTAGCCATGAAATTATGCAGAAATTAAATGCAGGCATGAGAATTAGCAATAAAGAGGTAAGTCCTCTTTTTCACAAAATGTAATAGTATACCTGAAAACTCTCAAGTTGGTAATAGTAACTCATTCTTAACCATTTCAGTTGGGTAGAGTAGCAGGATATAAAATTCATATCAGGGGTCTTCATATGTACAGGCAATAGCCAGTGAGAGATAGTATGTTGATTGCAGAGCCCCATTTAAATGACAGCAAGAGAGATTGGATGCTTAGGAATAAACTTAAGAAATGTTCAAAAGTTATGTGAAGAAAATATCAAAGCACTCTGAAAAACACAGATTAAACAGGATTGATTCTAGCACTAGAGCTGACCAAACGCAAGATGAACTCAAAAGTATGTTAGAAAACATGCTGTCTCTGAGATGGTTTCAGTGATAAATACAAAATAAGAATAATGAACTATTTCTCATAGAATAAAACAAATGCCTGCAAGTCTTTATTTGCCCAAAGTTTTAAAAAAAATTGAGTACATAAATAGGAATTTTCAATTTAATTTCAAATTGCTCACTATAAGTAAAGAGAGGGTTAACATTATTGAAAAAAATTGTTGAAAGCAAAAGATAATAAACAAGAATCAACAAGATGGCTTGTCTGGTAAAGACACTTCGCCATGAAGGACGATGACCTGAGTTGGGTCCTGGGTCCCACACAGTGAAAGGAGAGAGGCGGTGCCTGCCAGTTGTTCTCTGATTTCACACACATAGGAGAACATGAACAGAAAACACCAATGTTCATAAGAGTGGGTAAACAAATTAAATTTAAAGAGAAAGTATCATAAGGGAATATTAACAGTCTTAACTGATCTCCCTACAAATTTATTAGCTACAAGGCGGGAATGGGAGGTGGAAGTTTAAGTGGTTATAATTGGTAATACCAAGTAATCTGAGTTAATGTTGACGGTAGTGTGACATTGGCCTTGCGTTTTTCCTAATATGTTGCACTCAGAATGGTACAGCATTTGGTCTCTCTTCAGGCAGAGAGAAAGAGATCAGGAGAGAGCTACCTGGTAATGGTGTGGGCT
Source organism: Pachyuromys duprasi (assembly GCA_028658305.1). Taxonomy (NCBI): domain Eukaryota; kingdom Metazoa; phylum Chordata; class Mammalia; order Rodentia; family Muridae; genus Pachyuromys; species Pachyuromys duprasi. The sequence continues at coordinate 44,162,548 of CM053748.1, read as the reverse complement.
TTGAAACCCTAAAGTCTGCACTTAGTGACATACCTCCCCCAACACCGCCACATGGCCACGTCCTTCCCAAACAGTTCTATGAACTGAGGACCAAATATTCAAATATATGAGCCTGTGAGGGCCACCACAACTTTATGTGGCCTTATTCTGTTGTTAATAAACTATGGAGCAGCCCATATGGAGTAACATTCTACAAAATAATGATCTAGAACTCTTCAAAGGTGTTAAAGTCATTTAAGACACAGACTAGTGAGAAGAAAATAGGAATACAGTATCGGAGAACAGATGCTGGGCTTTGTGAAGAACAAGTAGGATGCTCGGTACAAGTTGGATTTGGTCTGAAGGTTTATCTGCAGTTCTGTATCAGTGTTCACTAACTTAAGCCATTAAAATTAATTTTTGAGTTTAGCAGCTTGTTAAATATGTATTGTTTTTCTGTGGGTTTATTTAAAGTTATATTGTCCAAGTCCTTTGGCCTTCCAGATAACATTGGTGTGAATTTGTAAGGTTGAATGTCCTTCACCCTCATCCCATACTCTTTCATAGTAGAGTATCAACAAATAATTAACAACAAGTACTTGTGATCATGTTTTCAAAATGCTTAGTGGGATATGACATGAGCATAGTGAGTTTTAACTAACTCTTACGAATTAGAACTCCCAGGCCTAGTGGCACATATGTATCGTCTCAGCATTCAGAAGGCTGATGCAGGAGAATATTTAGTTGGAAGTCAGACTGGTCTATCCAGTGAAACTCTGTCTCAGAAAGTCCACAATGGCATACATCATTGTATGTCACAGAATAAGGCTAAGCGCTATTGTATGAACTTTGAGTCACACGTCTGTATTACATGTGTGTAGGCTGCCCATGTAAAACATGTGTTCTAAGTAACCATCATAAAGTGTTGCAAAGGCCCTGAGAATATTTGCCTTGTCAAAGGAGATGTTGAAAGAAAAACAATAACAAAAAATGTAGCTTGTATTCTATTAACACCTTAAAACATGGGCCACAGAAATAACATTCTACCTAAAGTAGAATATTTTGTATTCTTGGCCATTGGATTAAAATAGAGAACAAGGCCTACAACCTATCCCAAATTTAGTCCAAATATGCACGGTGCCTGACATCCTGCCACAGCTAAGTCTGTTGTGGCACCAAACTCTGCACTCCTCTACAGAGATAGGATGTCTGTAAATTTTTACCATATATGAGAACTTCTAGAAATCAAATAAAACAAGACAACCGAGAGCCAAGCAGATAATGTGCCAAGGCAGAACGGTAGCTCCAGAGGCAGAAAGTGGCTGTCAGTCTTGCTGTGGCTTCCCAGGTGCTCTTGGGCAGGAACCATATCTGTGCATTTAGATTCCTGCTAAGAAGAGGTGTTGCACTCAGAACTATTTATTGATTATGTGGATTGAGTTTGATGTGCTGTGCACATAGTCTCTTCACATTGCTCCAGCAGATCCTGCTAGACCCAGCAGCTTTGGAGAAAGGGGCCTGTGAAAATGTTCTTTGCAGAAGGTTTTAGTACTCAGTTTCTAACATCTGGATTTTGTAGAGATGTGTTAGAAACAATGGTCTGTTGAGACTGACGGAAGCCTGTCCGTGCCACTCATCTGTGTGTGACCACTGCCAAGTGATCTGACTTTCTCGGCTTTGGTTTCTGTTTCTGTGAAATATGAGAGCTCTTTAGGATAATGAGAACATCCAGGGAGATGGAAAATAGGGGCATATTCTGCTTCCTATAAAACAGCTTATAAATGAAAATACGGATGGCGTTTTATTGCCATTTCTTTAATTAGACAATTACGTCGTGAGAAGAGCTACAGGGCTGAAAGATTTCTTAGCACATTAAACAGTCTTTCATGCTGATATTATAGAAATTGGTAAGGGGAACTTTACGAATAGTTAACAGCATAGTGACTTGAGGAATGTAGCCTATGGTTCAGGTTAAAGACAGGGTTAATGCAACTTGTCTTTCAGTCAGCTGCTCTCTACACTGGACAGATTCGCACATTAAGAGTAGTTAGTTGTTCCTTCTGGAGGAGGAATGGCATCTAGAACATTAAATTTATTCAATTTGGCTCCTGGTACAATATTTAAATTGAAGAAAGACTATTTAAAGAAAATGTCTATTGCATTTAATTTTCCTGAAATCGTGATAAAATAAAATTTGTGTTAGTCCACATGTTTAGCATTACCAGAATTGTGCTTTATGTGGGTCAAAACCATCCTTTGGCACTAACGCCTATAATTCCAGCTATCTTAGCTTCATTTCTTTGTTTTTTAACGTTTTTATTTTATATTAATCACAGGTTATGTACTTTGTATCCCAGCTGTAACCCCCTCCCGCATTCCCTCCCTACTCCCCCATCCCTCCCTCATCTCCTCCCTGCCCTTTTCCAAGTCCACTGATAAGGGAGGACCTCCTCCCCTTCTATCTAACTCTAGCTTATCAGGTCTCTTCAGGACTGGCTGCAATGTCCTCTTCTGTGGCCTAGCAAGGCTGCTCCTCCCTCGGGGGGCAGAGGGGGTTGAAGAGCCACCCATTGAGTTCATGTCTGAAATAGTCCCTGTTCCCCTTACTAGGGTGCCCACTTGGATATTGAGCTACCATTTGCTACATTCAAGCAGGGGTTCTAGGTTATATCCATAGATGGTCCTTGGTTGGAGAGACAGTCTCATAAAAGACCCCTGTGGCCTGATAAATTTGGTCCTTGCGGAGCTCCTGTCCTCTCCAGGTCATACTAACTCCCTCTTCTTTCTTATGATTCCCTGCACTCTGCCAAAGGGTTGGTTATGTGTCTTAATATTTGCTTTGATACACTGCTAGGTAGAGTCTTTCCGAGGCCCTCTGTGGTAGGCTCTTGTCCTGCTACTTGTTTTCCCCTACATCCAATGTCCATCCCATTTGTCTTTCTAAGTGAGGATTAATCCTCTTACCCCAGATCCTCTTTCGTGTTTATCTTCTTTAGGTGTATAGATTTCAGTATGTTTATCCTACCTTATAGGTCTATATAAGTGAGTATATACCATGTGTGTCTTTCTGCTTTTGGGATACCTCACTCAGGATGATCGTTTTCAGGTCCCACCATTTGCCTGCAAATTTCATGATTTCCTCATTTTTAATTGCTGAGTAGTATTCCAACAACACAGGCCCTAAGAGCAACAACGAATAAATGGGACCTCATGAAGCTGAAAAGCTTCTGTAAAGCAAAAGACACTGTCATCAA
>CM053748.1:44104677-44158815 GCA_028658305.1 Pachyuromys duprasi | reverse complement strand
TTAGAGGAGTGTGGTATGAGGTTTTTTTGACTTGTAATTTTCTGTGGAGAGTAGAAAGTTCTATAAAAGCTGGCAATTTCAAGCCACCAATGAGAAGTCCCTCGAAATAATTTTCTTTCTCTTGTTCAGATGCAAGGGCTTTTAAAATCCCCTTTGCAGCTTTATAGATGAACATTGATGTGTCAGTGTTTTTAAAACAACATTTTCTCTTTTCTGACCTAAAATATGCAAATATTCATGAATTCATTCTCTCTTCAGTCTTTTATGTGTCTTTAACTGCACATTTCGTAGAGAATTGTATTTTAATAGTTGTTAGATGGTTTCCCAGTTGACACTACTCCATGGTATTTTAAGGGCAATAAAAATGCAATCCTTACATTTTAATTTATTCTAATTTTGTACAAAGGAAATTCGTAACTGGAATATTTAAGTCAGCTTGTAGAAATGGAACCTAAAAAATAAAGAATTCTAGCAAAACCTTTTTTCCCCCGAGTTAAGACCAATTTGAAAACTGAGTGAATGACCTTTTATTTTCTAGTCAGTAACACACAGCTATAATTTCTGTGATTATTTATGGTTTCTACAGCCCATTTCAACCCTCACCTACCCCCCTCTCTTCTTTAAATGTCAAAAGAATACATGTTTTTTTTTGATGGAAAATATTCTATTTGGGGGAAGTTGATTTCCCTCAGATAAGTAGTGGAGTTGGGGGTGTGTTTAAGTATGGGGTGTGTGTGCAGAATTGGAGTGCTAAATTAGTGTATGAGCGCTGAGAGTAGCAATACTAGGAAGGGCTCCTAATATAAAACCTTTCAAAGATTCCACGGTAAAAATAACTGTATCCAACATTCTGTATTCTTCCTTAAATGTTTTCCTCAGTATATGCTGAGGAATCAATATTGAATGCTTAAACCAAGATGAATTTTAAAATATTTTAATAATTCTTTGATAATCTGATACAATGAGATCAATGTGATCAACTTTTACCAGATCAACTGTTACTCACCTATTCATCCACCTTTGTGTTCTCATTCTCATACTCTTCCTTCCTCCCTTTAATCTAAGGAGTCCAATTTGTGTTTCCCAAATAGTCTTGAAGGGAGCTGTCCTGGAGTGTGGGGACATATGTTTAAAGAGAACTGTCTCCGAACAACTGTCAGATACCAGGATCCTCTCAGCAAGTGGTGGGACCTTATGCCCACTGGTCCCCTTCATGCTTGGATTGGTGTTTTGTTTTGCTTTTCTGGCTTGAGTTGCACAGGCCTGGTGGGTGCTATCATTGCTGTTGTGAGATCTTATGTTCACCTGCCTTGTTTCGGCTGGAAAACAGTTTTCTTATAGACATCCACCACCTCTGTTTCTTAGTCTTTCTGTCTCCTCATTCATGATGCTCCCTGAGCCTGGAGGATTGGGTGTTATTTGATGTCCTCTGTAGGGCTGGGTCCTTTGCAGTCGCTTATTCTCTGCATACTGACTAGTTGTTAAACCAGAATGTTTTTGCACTATGGGAAAGATGTATGTCCTTACACAGGTCTCTGTGGTGGGCAGGTGGAGTTGTTCACACACTTTGGCTGGTGACTCTGTGTGCTGAGCACTCCATGCCTTGCTGTTGCACATGCACAGCTTGGCATCTGAGTCCAGAGCTATCACATATTCTGCTCACCTTGTCATTGCTGCCCTTTGGATAATATGGAACCTTACTGAGGCAGGGATTCTCTCGCTGTCCTCACCCTGCACTGATCTTGAACCTGTGTTTCACAGTAAGTGGAAGGAAGTGATTTCAGTTGTCATAGGTAAACCTGTTGTTTGTATTTTAGCATTGTTCATACCATCATCTGGTAACCATGGCAGCATATATTGTCTTGCCTGCTTGTTTGAGTATAAATCTTCCTGAAGTATACTGTAAGTATGGGAAAGTACACAGGAAAATCCTAAGGACAGGACCTGGTGACACACTTGTGTAACCACACTCAGTCCAAGGAGATAGAAATGTCGACAGTTTCTCCGTGTGTTGACTCCCTTCCCACCTGTTGCCGTAGCCACCTTGACAACTGTTCCCACACAATGGTTTTGTCTGTCTTTGGACTCTAGTGATGAAACCAAGGAGTACCCACCTGTGTCTGGCTGCTCTCACCCCGTTTTTGTGAGATTCAGCCATTGATTCAATGTTTGAATTCTTTACTCCTTTTGCTAGCAGTAGTCCATTGTTTTGCTACAGAGTAGATTCCCTCATATTGCTGTGAATATTTGACAGTAAAACATCATAGTGAAAAGGAACACATCACCTCAAGGTTTAGTTTTGTTGTGATCTAACTGATTGTTTTGAGTATAAGTACCTCCTTATTTTAAAAATAAGTGATTACTGCTTTCTTCCTTAAGTCAGCTTATTAACCTTGCCTCTTCCATTCTCTAACAGCTAGAAAAAGAAGCATTTTGTGTGATCTTTGAATTTCAGTAAAAGGTGATTTGTTTTGTGTTTAATTCCAGATTGCTGTTATGTTCACCATAAATTGTAGGCTGGGGATCCATACACCTGCTGAATTGAATTCTCTGAAGCCAGGACCTGTCTTTTTGTTCCTGTTTCTAAACCTAGCTTCTACCTTTGCCTGTTCATGTAGCTTCTAGATTTGCTGAGGGGTCTGAGCTGCTCCAGCTTATTAATGGAGATCCCTGCATTTTGTCTCTGCAGCCTAAGGTTCCTGAATGCGTCTGCAAACAAACTGGAAACTCTGCCTCCAGCTACACTGTCTGAGGAAACAAGCAGCATATTACAGGAGTTGTACTTGACAAACAACAGCCTCACGGATAAGTGTGTGCCCTTGTTAACAGGGCACCCGCGGCTGAAGATTCTACACATGGCCTACAACCGGCTTCAGAGCTTTCCAGCAAGGTAACAGAGGGTTGTAATGTGATGTTTTTTCATATATGTTCACGGAAGGGGAGACATCACAGTGGAAACTCCAGTCCAAAGTGACATCAAGTGTGTTTGTTCCTCCTCCTTCATTTATAGTTATCTTTTATGCAAGCTGAAATCCACAAGTATTGCCTTAGAACAACTTTTTGTTTTTTTGGCTTTTGGAGATAAGGGTTTTTTTGTTTGTTTGTTTATTTTTTTGTTTTGTTGTTGTTGTTATATAGTCTTGCCTGTCTTAGAACATGCACTATAGACCAGGCTGGCCTCTAACTCACAGAGGTCCACTTGCCTTTGCCTCTCGAGTGATGGGATTAAAGGTGTCTGTCACCACCATGTAGAAATTTTCACTTTTTAAACAGGCTTTTGTTCTTAAAAATACTTGCACACACAGAGGGAGAAAGAGAGAGATAGAGACAGAGAGACAAGAGAGAGCTTTCTAGAAATATGACTCAGTAGTTGGAGTGTTTGCTTCTCTTTCAGAAGGCCCAAGTTTTGTTCCCAACACCCCAAATCTGGATCAACCACCTATACCTCCAATTCTAGGAGATCTGACACCCTCTTCTGGACTTGCTAAATGCCTACATGCATGTACACACACAGACAAATACATGTAAACAAGCAATAAATTTTTAAAATATATGTTATAGGATTTGATTCATATTTAGTACTTAATGCAGACTCTCCTGTTGAAGAAATTTAGTAATAGCAACTTTTGAGATCATTTTGAACTGTACCTATTGATTTCTTTTAATGTGGTATTTAGTAAAACTGCATTGGTAGTTTTTAATTTAATTTATGGTATTTTTTGAGCACTTAGTGAATATTACCTACAATCAAATCATTTGTTCACTTTTTTGTGTATGTGAAAGAACAAGTTGGCATGTAAACCAGAAACCCATTTTTATTCATACCTGGCTTGGGATGGCCCATGGAGTCCATTGCTCACACCACAAACATGAGGACCCCACTTCCAATCCCTGGGGTTCACATAAAAGCAAGCATGCGAACCTATGACTGTAACCCCAGCTCTGGGAAGGCAGAGAGGTGGATGCTGCTTAGTGGTTGGTCAGCTTTGCCAACAGATGGGCTCCATGTTCAAGTGAGAAGGCCTCCAGACTTTTTGTTTCCTTCACAGTAGACCACTAAACAGATGACTATCTTGAAAGTCAAAGTGGGGAGGAGTAGAAGAAGACATTCAGTGGCCTCCACTCACTACCATGTACATATATACCACACATACACACACACAAGGAAACTTAGATGGTGTAGCACAGGATTAGAAAGCTGACGTAACATGCAGAAGGCATGCCACATTTATACGAATTATGTTCTGCCACATGGCTCCTTACCCTTCCCCACCCCCCAGCACCTCGAAAAGGAAGAGGAAGGAAAGGGGGAAAAAGACAAAAATATAGTGGTGACCTGCACAAACATAGAAACTGCTTGACATTGTAAAGGACTGCTCTAGGATAGTCCAATTGTTTAGTCTCAGAGCAGTGGCATTCTTTCTGACTTTGCAAAGCCCCATACACTGAGCTTGCCAAGAGGATTTACTCTACTTCCATTTCACTGACATTTATCTTACAAGTTAGGACTTGGAACACACACCTACACATCAAAGGAGCCAACTATCCTTCTGGTATTCTGCTGGTCATTGCAGCTCAGTATAGGCACCAAATCAAAATAATATTCTTTGCGTTGCCAGGGCTACCTCCCAGTCTGTTGAAGAAAGAGGAGGATGTGTTAACTTAAGACATTGCTTTGGTTTTGCTAATAGAGTTTTCATTCCCATCTCCCCCTCATTTGATGTTGATGGTTAAACTGCTGCTTCTATGCATTTGTACTTTACAGTGGAATGCAAAAATAATGTTTTGAGAATGGGCACAGTCACTCTCATGTTTATTAATTGACTAAAAAGTCTTCTCTTTGGATGGTATCTGTTATCAACATTGGACACCAATTATCACCAGACTGTCCTGACCCACCAGCCACCCAAGTAATGACACAGAGACCTTTTATTAATATGAAAGCTTGGCCTTAACTTAGGTTTGTTCCCAACTAACTCGTATAACATAAATTAACCCGTTTATACCAATTACGTTCTGTCATGTGGCTTGTTACCTCTCCTTAGTACCAGCACCTATTTTTTTCTCCATGTCTGGCTGATGACTCCAGGCACCTGAATCTTTCCCAGCATTTGTATCTCTGCCAGAAGCCTATCCTCTTCTGCTTTTCTATAAGCCATTCAGCTCTTTATTAAACCAGTCTGAAGGTGATGGAGAAGATGTTTACTAACAATACCAAAGTTCTCAGCTCTGGTCTGGTACAGAAATCAACATTTGAATAATAGAAGACAACCTTTACACAGTGTACAAGAGATTATCCCAACAACTCTGTGAAAAGTGATCATTGGCTCTGAGGCTTTGCCCCCGTTACCCACGCCAAGTGTTACTCACCAAGATGAAGTATACAAAAGATTTTTGTGTGCCCGGAGAAAACATAATCCTGCTATGATTTCTCTCTCATAGGATCATGAGATGTAGCATCTCCCATAGAGACTTGCACTTCTCAAGACTTTCTGTCTCCCTCCAAATAGCCCGCTAACCAGATGGTTGTGAGCATGCTCCAGCATTCAGACATTGCTAAGCTGCCTTCTTTCTGTGTTGAGGAATGAAAACTCTTTCTTCCTCAGGCCTAACTTCCATATCTTCCTTTATTTTTCATGCCTCATTACCCATGATTTCTTCATATCTCTTTTAATATGTGAGGGACAACATATTAAAATATATGTGATTTCCAAGTGTCATTAAATTAACTACCTCATGCTTCTATATTGTTATTTGTAGTGTAACCACATAGCCTGGCAGATGTGTTTTATGATGTGAAAAGACATGATTTCATAAGAAAACTTACTATTATATCTGAGGCATATTATCAAGACAAGAAAGAGATAATCTCTAACATTTGAGAGATGGCACAGCAATAGTGTTTGTTGGTACATTTTTTAAATGTGTTAGATCAGGGAGAAACATGAGTAGAAATAATGCCAGGGACTGTAAGCTCATGAGGGTTCCCACAGTCCTTGGGTACTCATCAACAGGGTGAGAAATGGATCTGAGGGGTGAATGCTGTCTTGGTGAAGAACTTATGTCCTCCAGATTGACAGAAAAGACATGTAATTCTGGTTCCTAAAGTGTTCCCTAGTTACTTACTTTAATGATTAAAAATACATGTTTGGAAAAAATATTCTTAAATAAAATGCTAAATTACATTAAAATGTTATTAAAGTAAGTTTGAGACAATCCGTCCACATAGATGATGAATAAGACATGAAAGTAGTTTCTTTTGGAACTATTTTGAATGAAGGCTCTTCTAGAATGTGAAGAGACGAATTACATGTGTTTCGACCTACCCTGCTCCTCAATACCACTTTGTAATCATCTATGGTCTGGGTGCCAGATCTGAGGACAAAAGCTTACCTAATAAGAGCTGTTGTACTGTTCTCTGCATCCTCTTGAGTATTCATCCCAACACAAAGAGTTATGCTCTTAGCCTAAGCCGAAGCAGGCACGGTGATTAATGTTGGCTGTTGACTGGTTTAAGTAGGATTCCCACTGGAATTCAGATTAAGCTGCATAGTACAAGAAATTCTGAGAGGAAAAGGGCATCCATTTTCCTTCTTGTCATCAGCTTAAAAGTTGCGCTTAAGTGTGTGTTCAGTAAGAGGAAAGGAAATGATAAAACATTTCGCTTCTCAAAAGCAATGGTGAAAAACGTCTGTAAAAATGACTATTATAAGTGATCCTTTAAAGTCATAAGTTCCACTTTTTTCTCATTGCATCTGTGCAGTTAATTGATGGTTCTCCCATCCATTTCTTTCAGTAAAATGGCAAAACTAGAGGAACTTGAAGAAATTGACATCAGTGGGAATAAATTGAAAGCCATCCCAACAACAATCATGAATTGCAGACGCATGCATACAGTGATTGCTCACTCCAATTGCATCGAAGTGTTTCCTGAAGTGATGCAGCTTCCAGAAGTCAAGGTTTGTGGCTTCTCAGACACTGTGGGGGCTGTGTTATGGTGGCATTCACTCAGGCTGACATGCTAGCAGGAGACTCCACATTAACCTTGTCCCTGTTTAGTTTTTGTGCCTGTCTTAATTTCATGCAAGTCTTAGGTGCAGAGAATTTCCTTCTGGTGTGGGCTTTCTTATTTGTTTGCTTTCTTTTTAAATATCCTGTTAAAAATACAAATCAATACAGTGTGTGAAGTCCTAAGTTTCGGTATTTACATCTTAATTAGCATTAGCTGCTGTGGTAAAAGACCCTGACAAAAGTAGCTCACAGGAGAAAGATTGACTTTAGCTCTCAGTCAGGGCAGCAGAGCTTGGAGCAGCTAGCTAGCCACGTTGCACTCACAGTCAGCAGAGAGAGGGATGAGTGCATGCTTGGGCATAGCTTAGTCTCTATGTATGCAGTTCAGGAGCCCCCCACCCAGGAGGTGGGTCTGCCTACAAGTAAGATGGGCCTTTCCATATCAGTTCTTTTTAATCAAGGTAATCCCCACAAGTTTGCCTAGAGCCCAGCTCACTGGTCATTCTAGATTCTGTCAAGTTAACAATTAACACTGACTATCATGACTTAGCACCCATAGGGTAAGAAGTGGAGGAAATGAATAGACATTTAATTCTCAGATTTTTACTATATCCTACAAAATATGGTCTTTTATGATTTATTTTCCCTTTTTAATTTATTTATTATTGATTTTAGTTTATTTTGTATCCCAGCTATGGACCCCTCCCTCATCCCCTCCAAATCCCTTCCTCCCTCATATCCTCCCATGCTTCTCCCCAAGTCCACTGCTAAAGGAGATCCTCCTCCCCTTCCCTCTGACTCTAGCACATCAGATCTCATCAGGACTGGCTGTATTGTCTTCCTCTGTGGCCTGGTAAGGTTGTTCCCCCATCAGGGGAAGGTGATCCAAGAGCCAGCCACTGAGTTCATGTCAGAGACAGTCCCTGTTCCCATTACTAGGGAACCGACTTGGAGACTGAACTGCCATGGCCTACATCCGTGCAGGGGTTCTAGGTTATCTCCATGCCAAAACATGGTCTTACTGAGTGAAAGCTAATCCTGTCTTAGCTTTTTTCCTTAAATTTCTGGATTCTAATATCAGTACTTACTGTATCTGTTGAGTTCCCTTTTTTCTGCTATTTTCTATATAGCACACTTTGTAACCCCCTTTTAAAGTTTCATTTATTTTTATTTTGTGTGTGTATGTGTGTGTGCTGCTTCTTAAAAAGAAAGTATATTCTATGTGTACACGGTACCTGTGAAAGCTAGAAGAGGGCACTGGATCCCCTTGAAGTGGAGATTGTGAGCTGCCATGTGGATGCTGAGCACCAGACCCTGGTCCTCTGCAAGAGCACTCAGTGCCCTCAGCTGCTGAGCCATTTCTGTAGCCCTGAAACTCCTTTTGCTTGTTTCTGGTGCTGCTTTTAAACTAGTTTCCTTTAATTCCATTTTTGTATGTTGTATCATTTCCCATATCTAACTCCTCCATTACAAATAGATTCAGTAATTATTAATTTTTTAGGAAGCAGGTGGCTGGAATTTGAGTAAAAGCAAGTATTTTTTTATGTGCTCAAATTGCTGTTGAAAAAAAAAAAAGCTTGTTTTATAAGTCTAAATGGTATGTTTTACACATTTTAACTTTCTAAAAATAAATTCCTGGTTTCAAGTGATTAATAAATGTATGAAAGTCTTCACTGCAAAATAAACCCCGTAGCCTCTTTTAAAATTGTTTTATTGTTATTATTGTGTATGTATGATACATGTATTGGCATGTTTATACTATGGCATGCTGGAGGCCAGAAGACAACTTGTGTGGAGTTGGTCTCTTGTTCTGCCTTCACATGGGTCCTAGAGACAAAATCAGGTCACCAAGCTTGCAGAGAAAGTAATTTCACCGAATAAGACACCTCTTCAGCTTGTAGACTATAGAGTCTATTTTTAGTGCAGAAAGAAAAGTTGTATTGTTGAGCCTAATACTCTACATTTTATTCACATTGTTCCTTAAAAATAAAAAGTGCAGTGGTAGTTGCAGTGGATCTCATAAAGTTGTTATAATTATTGCAGCTATAAAACATAACAGAACAATTTGAAAGGGTAAGATGATGGTTTATTTAGCTAGTTTTCTCCAAGTGCCCTTAAGTACCGCACTGCAAAGGAAAATGTCTATTCACAGCTTCCTTCATACTATTAGTTGTTTTGTTTTGTTTTCCTGTTTGTTTGTTTTTTAAGACATGACCTTGCACAGATGTAGCCCATGGAAGCTCAATCTCTAAGTCAGTGCCCTAGTAATGGGAACAGGGACAGTCTCTGACATGAACTGATTGGCCTTCTCTTTGATCACCTCCCCCTCAGGGAGGTGCAGTGTTACCAGGCCACAGAGGAAGACAATGCAGCCGCTCCTGATGAGACCTAATAGACTAGGTCAGAAGGAAGGGGAGGAGGCCACGTTACTAATGTAGTAGTTCTGCTTCAAAACCCAAATTTTCAGTTGAATAATTTTTAAATTAGTAACTTACTATAATTTTTGTGGAATTTCTTTTAAGTGAGTGAAATAGATGTTCAGCAATGGAAATTTGGTCATTGTGTCTTATACTGTGGGATTTCAACCATGTCAGCAGGTGCTATCTGTTGGGTTCTCGTGTGTGTTATACACTCTGTGGACATGCTGTGTAAGCTCATCCCTGAGGAATGGACTCAAGTTATTTTAATCAGTGGCTCTAAGAAGCTGAAAATAGATAACAAGGGAGGGGAGTTCAAGCTCAAAGCCAGTTCAGAGTTCAGCCTGGCTTAGCTGAACCAAGCAGCCTTGCTCACTGTTCTTATCACTAGTGTGCAGTAAAGAGAGAGTGTGCTTACTTGTAAAGATTCCTCACATTCTGGGGAGGCGGAAAGAAGGAAAGGATGCAGTCATCAGAAAATGGGAAGATGGAAAGCAGCTAGTCAGGATGCAGGTGGGTAGAGTAGTTGGGCTCCAGCGTTTGAAGTCAGGGTGGCAGCTGTGGTGCACACACGGCAGCGGGAACCAGGAACCAGCGTCCAAGGCCTGGAATCAGATGCAGGAACAGCCATCTAGGAAATGTTCTGATAGCCATGGAGTCTGGTGTCAGTTCTTGTTTGGGGCAGAGCATCATCAAAGGGCACCATCAAAGAAGGTGGCCATTAAAGCCACTTTGTTCTGGCCCAGGAACTGACCAACAGGAAGCTTGGGCTACATTTCATCATGCCTATGAAATTGGGGCGCTCTGGCTGGTTGTGTTTTCATCTGTTTTTAAACTATAGTTTGCCCAGATACTTCTGAATTCAAGGCTGTGCCTCACCTTATAGTAGGTAGGAACGGGGCCAGCGCTTACAGACGCCCTTGTGCAAAGGTGCACTGGGAATGGACTTTAGAAATAGCCGTGGAGTGCTCTCCTTTCATGCTCCCATTGCCTGTGCATGAAGGGCAGTGTGCTCTTGCTCTAAGGACTGTGGAAGACAGCTTGGGATGACTTCACAATTTCTTTCAGGTCTTTTTCAGTTAAAAATCTCATGCATATTTTATGCTTTACCATTTTTAAAAATAATGTTTTCCTTTACCATGAAAATACTGGTTCTTCTCTACTATCTTTGAATAAAACCAAAGATCTTTGAATAAAACCAAAGCATGCAGAAGCATGTGCCAGTCGCCTGTAACATTGCCGCAGACCACCCACAGCCAATATTAAAACTGTAAAAAGACAAAAATTGATCTGTAATACAGGATGCTTTTTCTTCAATTCAAATTTTGCAGTTTATTTCTTATTTTAGGATATACAGTATTTGGGGGGGATTGAATGCTGTTTGGGAGAGTATAGACTTTTAGAAAACAAAATATGTACACTCTTTGTGATTTTTATCTGTTTAAATATTCATAACTAAATCCAAACTCCATTCAAGAAAAATCAATGAAGTACATAGCAATTGAAAAGAAAATATACCTTCAGATTGGGTTTAAATGTTAATTGCATTTGAATAATTATATCCAAGTACAACTTTTTGGAAAAGCAATGATATACTTTGGCTTCTTGCTTACAGTGATGTGTTTGCTCAAATGGGTTCAATCAGTTGGTAGGCCTACTTCTGGTCGTTTACCTTTCTCTTCTTAGGCATATTTTTTTCTCCAGCTTTTTAAAAAATAAAATATCTATAATTTAGACCTTGATTCTGCCTCAAACTGACAAACATTCCTGTGGTGATTTCAGAATTTAAGGTTTTTGTAGTCACATATAAGTCAGGAGGTACTACTGGATGACAGAAAGGGTTGCCTGCCCAACTGACCTAGCCAATTCTTTGTCCTGTTGACTGGCTGTTATCACTCCTAAGATCAACTGTGCAGCCTTCCAGGGTTGTTTTTTCTCTTCTGTCTTCCTGCATCATGAATCATTTCCTACATGTCTGGTGGAAGTTCAATGAATGAATTTTTTAATTAATTTTTCTCCATATATTTTGATTATGCCCTCCCCCAACTCCTCCCAGCTCCTCCCCACCTTCCTACCTAGCTAACTTTGTTCTTCTTTCTCACTGTGTTTCAAAAATAAAAATAAATAACAGGAAATAAATGTGAAAAAGCAGGAAACATCAAAACAAACAGGCAAAAGACCAGTAAGACAAAAAGTGCCATAACAAAGCAAAATGAAGCAAAAGTCCACAAAATTACCATTGACTTTGTTCCTTTGAAATTGACCTCTGGACACATGGCCTGCCTGGAGTGTGGTTAATATACCCAGTGACACTCTATTATAGAAAACTTATTTTTCCTTTGATATCACTTGTGAACAATTTCTTGGTTAGCGGTGGGACTAATGTCCACAACCCCCTGTCGGTCCACAACTTCCCATCTGGCTTGAACCTATGAGTCTGTGAGTGATACCACACCCTCTGTGAGTTCATTTTGTATCAGTCCTGTTGTGTCTGAAAATGGTTTTCTTGGGGTCGTCCGTCCGCTCTGGCTCTTGTAATCTTCCCACCTACTGCTCTGTAGAGCTCCCTGAGTTTTGAGGTGAGGGATTTGATGAAGGCATCTCCTTAAGGACCGAGTCCTCCAAAGTGTCTCACTCTCTGCCTTTGTCCAGTTGTGGGTCTCTGGTTAATTCCCATCTGCTGCATTCTCTAATGTGGGTTAAGTGACACGTGATCTATAGATAGAGCAGTATGTCATTTTATTGCTGTGTTCCGGTTTTTCCGTAGTCTAGTTACCTGTCCAGTTTCAGGTTCTTGCCAACTTTGGCAGTGTTAGGTATGGGTTCCATCTCCTGCAGTAGGCCTTCAATCCAATCAACAAGTTGTTGGTTCCTGTCATTTGTTGCACCAGTATATATGCAGGCATGTTGCTATTGTAGATCCCAGAGGTGGTAGCTGGGTGGTACTGATGATTTCGTTTCTCCTCAGAAGCATGTAGAGTATCATCTAGTACCATGAAACAAGTCGTAGCTTGTAGTTGGGCACCAGCTCAGCCTCTCCATGGTTTGATAACATAAATGTTTTCTTCAACAATACAGACTGACCATCAAGTTGTGGAAAGTACCCAATAGTCTACCAACAGCGTTGAGCCAAAAAATGTAGCAAATTCCTGGCACTGGAAGTTTTGCTTGGTGGCATAAGATGTCTAGTTTGGGATATTGTCTCCCCTATTATTTGGTGACTCCATTTTAAGTTTCTTTTAATATTTGTATATATTTTAGAATGCCTCTACAAATAGTGAATTTCTGTATGGTTCTTCAAATGGCCTTTGGTGTTAGTCATCCTGCACCATGTTCCCTCATTTCCCCTTCTTGCCATCCCCCTCCCCTAAGTAATCCTCCTATTCTAGTTTCCCTTTTATATTTTTATAACACTAAGCTCTCTTTGCCCTACCTTGGAAGATCCCCTCCTTCCCACTGGTCCTTACTAGGTACATAAGCTCTGTGGTTATTTGCACTGGAACACACATATCTAAAGCTTAAAAGCTAACATCCACATAGAAGAGAAACCATGCATTTCCCTTTTTTGATCTGGGTTACTTCCCTCAAGGTGACCTTTTTCTAGTGACATTCATTTACATAAAGTTCCATAATTCCCTTCTTCTTAACAGCTGAGTAATTTTCCATTGTATAAATGTACCACATTTTCATTATCCATTCATCAGTTAATGGCTATCTAGATGTTTTCCAGTTTCCAGCTTCTATGAATAGAGCACCAATGAATATGGATGAGCAAGTGTCTCTGTAGTAGTATGTAGAGACTTTTGGGTATGTGCCAAAGAGTGTGGTATATTTGGATCTTGAGGTAGATCTATTCCTAGCTTCCGGAGGAACTGCCACACTGATTTCCATAGTGGCTTTACAAGTTTGCACTCCCACCAGCAATGACTAAGTGTTCTTGTTCATATTCTTGCCTTCATGAGCTGTCATTTTTTTGGTTTGTTTATCTTGGCCATTTTGATATAAAGATGTCAACTTTCATCTTCTGGTGTAGGATGTCAGTAGTTTTGGTTTGCATTTCCCTGATGGCTAAGGATATCAAACAGTTTCAGTGGTTTTTTTTGGTTTGGTTTGGTTTGTTTTTTATTTTTTTTTTCAAAACAGAGTTTCTCTGTGTAACCTTGGCTGTCCTGGACTTACTTTGTAGACCAGGCTAGCCTCAAACTCACAGAGATCCACCTGCCCCGGCCTCCCTGGGTGCTGGGATTATAGACATGCACCATCGCGCCTGGCTTGTCAAACATTTTTTTAAGTCTTTCGATTTTTGAAAACTAATTAGTTTTCTACCCCACTTTTTGTAATTGGGTTATTTATTTTTCTTGTCCAGGTTTTTTTTGTTTTGTTTTATTTGTTTGCTTGTTTTTAGATATTAACTGTAGTCTTTATTTTTTTTTTACTTTACTTTAAAGTAAATAAAATTAATTTATTTACTTTACATCCCAGTTGGAACTTTCTCTCCCTTCTCTCCTTTTAGTCCCTCCCTCTACCCTTCCCTCTACTCTCCCTATGACCTACTTCCTTTCTTCTCAGAGATATCCTATGGATATCAGCCTGCCTTGGCATGTCAAGTAGGACTGGGCACATCTTCTTCTATTGAAGCTAAGCAAGGTAGTCCAATTAGGGAGAAGGGATCCAAAGGCAGGCAACAGAGTCAGAGACAGTCCCTCTTCCTGCTGTTAGAAGTCTCACATGAGGATCAAGCTATACATCTGTTATATATGTGTGGGAGCCCTAGGCCCATCCCATGGAAGCTCTCTGGTTGGTGGTTCAGTGTCTGTGAGCCCCTATGGGCCCAAGTTAGTTGATTTTGTAGGTTGTCTTGTGATGTCCTTGACCTCTCTGGCTATTTTAATCCTTCCTCTCCCTTTTCCATTAGATTTCCTGAGCGTCATGTAATGTTTGGCTGTGGGTCTCTGCATCTGTTTTTATCAGCTGCTGGGTGAAGCCACTCAGATGACTGTTATGCTAGCCTCCTGTCTGCAAGTATAGCCGAATATTATTAATAGTGTCAGGGTGGGTTCTCTCTCATGGCATGCCAATAATTGGTTGGCTGGGTCAAAGGTTTTGTGTGTGGGTTGATGCCCCCCCCCTCTACTGGAAGTCCCACCTGGCTACAGGAGATGGCCCCTTCAGGCTCCGTATCCCCTGCTGCTGGGTCACCAGCGTAGACTCCAGGGAATATCCCCCATCCCAGAGATGTCCCCCCAACTTTCTTTTTCCTAGCCCTCTTTCCCCACATCTGATCCTCTCCCACATAGTTCCCTTCCTCCATCTACTTCAGATGTCTTATTTCTCCCAATGAGTAAGATTCAAACATTCTTCTTTGGGCCCTCCTTTTCACTTAGATTCTTTGGGTCTGTGAACTGTATAGCATGGCTATCTTGTACTTTATGGCTAATATCCACTTATAAGTGAGTATATACCATGTGTGCCTTTCTGGCTCTGGGTTACCTCACTCAGGATAATATTTTCTATTTAATCATGTCCTTGTTTTTGATAGCTGAGTAGTATTCCATTGTGTAAATGTACCACATTTTCTTTATGGTCTCTGATTAAGGGACATCTAGGCTGTTTTGAGTTTCCGGCTATTATAGATAAAGCTGCTATGAACATAGTTGAGCAAGTGTCCTTGTTGTATGGTGGAACATCTTTTAGTTATATGGCCAGGAGTGCTATAACTGGGTCTTGAAATAGATCTATTCCCAGTTTTCTGAGAAATCTCCAGATTGATTTCCACAGTGGTTGTATAAGTTTGCACTCCCAGCAGCAATGGAGGAGGGCTCCTCTTTCTCCACACTCTCTCCAGCATGTGCTGTTGCTTGAATGGCTTTGGTCTTAGCCATTCTGACAGGTTTAAGATGGAATCTCAGAGTCGTTTTGATTTGCTAAGGACCAAGGACATTGAACATTTCTTTAAGTGCTTCTTGGCCATTCGAGATTCTTCTTTTGAGAATTCTCTGTTTAGCTCTGTACCCATTTGTTTAATTGGGTTATTTTGGTTTGATGGTATTTAATTTCTTGAGTTCTTTATATATTTTTGAATATTAGCCCTCTGTCAGATGTAGGGTTGGTCAAGAACTTTTCCCAATCGGTAGGCCGCCAGGTTTTGTTTGTTTGTTTGTTTGTTTGTTTAAGTTCTGTGTCTTCCTTGTCTTTTGTTTTGCATTGAGATGCCCTTTGTGTTCATTTAATGTAGACAGAACCTTCAAGGTCCAAGCAGGCACAGGTATAAGCCATGAGAAAAGAGCTAGTTTTGAAGGTTTTTCCAGTTAATGCTTTATCTTAAATGCAGAGATAGAATCAAGGGAAAAGATGAACGGTGCAGTGTAAGCAAGTGAAAAGAGTCTATGTAGCCACATCTTTAAATGTGTGGCCGAGTGGCAGGCAGCTGCCTTTTTTTCTGACTGGTGCTCGTCTGCAGAACACAACCATGGAACCCACAGCCTCTCCAGATCATCTCTCTCGTTCCCATTGTTCCATCAGTGTGTGGACCTGAGCTGTAATGAGCTAAGTGAAATCACGTTGCCAGAAAACCTGCCACCTAAACTGCAAGAGCTAGACCTGACTGGAAACCCTCGCCTTGCCCTGGACCACAAAAGCCTGGAGCTGCTGAAGTAAGTATTTGTGAAGCATTGTGTCCCCTACCCCCCAGTGTTCACTAGCAGTGGGATTTACAGTGTCATGAACACTTGAAACAGGAAGATTCTTTCGACTTAGTAGCCACCTACACAGCAGAAGAGAACACAGAAGGAAGGTGTCGTCCAAGGTAGGAACATAAATCCCAGTGGCTCCTGCTAACATGATGGTGGTGCTTAATGCAAATGTCCCTGAAGGATTCTGAAGGAGGTAGATGATGTGAAAGAAGGTATTAGAAACTAAAATCTGCATTCTTCTAAAAAATAATAATAGGGAATGCATACTAGTTGCAGTTAGATCCTTCTTGATACAGCTCAATGTGAATGTAGATAAAGTGTGACTGCTTGACGTTTCATGTAGCATCAGTAGAAAAGATGTCACTGTGTGAATATTCATCACAGAACTCCAAATATAGTTAATATAATTAAATAACTTGTGTTTCGCAAATACTTTATACATTAACACCCTAATGTCAAGCTATCGGGCTCTTTCGAGTATAGTATTAGACAAAGAAACTTACAAAGATATTTGTGCACATATTATCCCATTTTTTCAAATTGAATGTGTGCGTTGTGCATGTGAGTATGTGCACATGTAAAATATACCCCAAAGGATGGGTAGCAAATACTAAGAGTATTTATTCTCCTATAAGTTGTAGGATTATGTGAGTGCTTTCTGCTTTCTCCTATGTACTTGTCGGCTCTTGCCTTTATAAATAGCATTCTTGAACAGCGTAGTCTTTGTTTCTGCCATATGTTCTTATATGCTGCTGAATTCTTTTGCTGGAAGTCATCCATGATATGTTATGAAAAACTGACTATATTAGAATTTTGGTGAATGGACCATTAGGAACCTTTTGGGTAGTCCAAATCAAAGCTTAAAGACCAGCTTCCTGGTTAGAACCCACCTGATCTAATTAAAGCTCACTCACTGGCTTTTTAAATACTTAATAAAAAATTAATTTGTATATAACTACAGAATGCTCCCTAAACAAAGGGCACTGGGAAGACCTGATGTTTTCTTCCCTGTTTGTGGAGTATGGCCTAACTCCCTCAGCCCTCAGACCTTGGTTTCCTCATGCCCTGTAAGCTGACAGGAATTGCTGGCATCATCTCTAAGATGCTCTAGAGCTAAGAGTACCTTGAAATATTGACATATTTCATCTTCATGAATATTTATGATATGAAAGCTTTATTGTAAATAATTTGATCAGTGCCAGGCATGATAGCTCACACCTGTAAACCAGCACTGAGGAGACTGAGGCAGAAGGACTGCCATGAGTTATAGGTCAGCTGAGGGTGTGCTGTGATTTACAGGACTGCCTGAACTACAGAGTGAGAGAACCTATTTCCAAGAGATATAAAAGGACTCTATCAAGATTTCTCCTTATATGGACTAGCTGTAGAGAGAAACTGTACCAAATAAATTGTAGGTGGATTAAAGACATATATGTAGAATCAAATAATCTGTGTTCATAAACTAGAAATTATTTTTATGTCAGAAAGGGTTGAGGGCTAATGAGATCTGGTGCCCTCTTCTGGTGTGTTAATGCAGACAGAACATTGTATATACAATAAATAAATAAATTTAAAAAAAAAAAAAAGAAAGGGTTGAGGAACTTTCAGTAAGAGAAATCAGTATGTGTAGTAATGAACATATATATTAGTCTACATATTAATCTAATAAGCATACATAAGAGAAATACTATAAAACTAAAAGTCTTGATATTGTTAGTGGACAGCACTCTTATAAGCCAGTAAAAATCTTTCCATTTGGGCTGGAGAGATAGCTCAGTGGTTAAGAGCATATGCTGTTCTCTCAGAGGAGCAGAGCATCTGGTGACCTCTTATGGCCTAAGCGGACACCTGCACACACATGTGCACATACACAGAATTAAAAATAAAATAACTCTTTCTTTTTTCAAAAAAAGAAAAAGGTTTTATTCAAATAGAAAATGAGCCAAGGTCGTTAATATTTAACAAAAGAAGTGCAAACAAAAGGTGTTCATGCTTATTAGCATATCAAGAAAAAAACAAATAGTTGAACATTTCAGATTGGTTCTGCGAGAGAAGCCAGCTTAGTTCAGCTTTATTTAAAAGTGGCTTACCCAACCTGTTAAGACCTTTAAAAACACTCTTACTTAGCTTAGGGGGTCTGTGTACTAAATTTTTTTTTTATTCATTTTCTCTCTTTTTGGCTTCTTTACTCCCAACCTATGCCCCCTAGCTCCTTCTAGATAAACTTCTACCTCCCAATCTCTGAAACTTCGTGGGTTTAAATAAGCCGTCCACTCATATGCTCCTGGGTGTGGGGCCATCCACTGGAATGTGGTCAGCCTGCCTCACCCTCAAAGAAAACTGACTTTGTCCCCCGGAAGTCATCAACTGTTCTTAAACCCTCAGTTCAGGCTTTCATATTAAAAAGTTAATGTGTATTTTAAGCACAGAGATAATTATCATGATATTTATAGTTGTATTTGGAATTAACATAAAATAACTTGAAAATATTTGTGACATAATTAGAAAAATATGCTTAACTGCCATAGATGCTAGATGCATGGTGATAGATAGGTAGAAAGGTAGATGGTAGGTAGGCAGATAGACAGACAGATAGGTGGTAGATATATAGACAGGTAGACAGATGATAGGTAAGTATCCCACAGTTAGATTTGCAAAAATCTGTTAAAGTCTTTGCATGAGCATATGTTACTGGAGTGACCTACCTCTTGTGGTGAAGGCGTTGTGTGCTCAAAGTTAAAAAAATAATTAGTAAGGATGAATCATAATACCAAAAATGTTACCTTCTGGTTAGTCCCAGAGACTGTGTTTTCTTAGTAACTCTGGAAGTTTCCACACAGTACTGTGATTGGGGATTGTCAGACTTGTACAGGCGCTAGAGTGAGTGCATAGAGGAAGTCTTCTCTGGCCAGAGCTTTGTGGGCTCAGTCCCATCCCAGATGCCAGGATGTTGGAGAGTCCACATAGCCACCTTCCCAAGAGCCTGCTCAGTTACATAGTTAAACTAGAGAGCTGAGTTCTTCCTTACAAAAGATTGTTGAATGAGTCAGAGACATTCATGTTTTTCCTATAATGACTGGAAAATGGAATTATTCCTGTTAAAACTTTTTGGTCTGTAAAGATTACCAGTGTCTTTGGAAGTGGAACATCAGTTGTCCTTAGATTCAGGAGGGTGGCACAGGTGTGTGACAGATGGAGATAGAAACGTGACAGCATTTACAGAGCTTAGTGCTAGCTCCTGTGGAGAGCATATAGCAGCACATTCACTTTTTATTGCCTGTCTTTTATTGATAAGATTGAAACTGTTGAAAAGAGGACTTACAGCCCACTGTGAAATGAAGAATTAACTTTATATTAATAGCATGTCTTTTAAGTGGGCTAGTAATTGAGAGTATACTCTTGTGCGTAGAGGTGGGGGTACACACACCTGAACATGCATAAGAGTATGCTCAGAGGCCAGAGGAGGGGTTGGGCGACTGCTCTGCCACTAGGAGACAGGGTCTCCCACCAAACCTATGGCTAGGCTGACAGCCAGCAAACCCCAGTGATCCCCATCTCTACCTAACCCCCACATCCCACAACCAGCACAGAGTTACAGTTGCTCAAGCCATGCCCAGCTCTTTGTGAGTGTGGGGTCCTCCGGTCCTAACCCCCGTTTACCCAATGAGCCACCTCTCCAGCCCTTAGAACCTTTTCTTTAGCCAAGTTTATTAATTTCAGAGAGATTCCAATGATGTATTTCTACAACTAGAGTGAAAACTAGATACATTTTAACTGGTTCTTAAGTAGAGTATTCTGGTATTTAAAATTCTTGGGGTCCTGCCCCCCAAAAAAAGTTAGGTTGTCAAGAAATGATACATATATTTACTTTTTCTTTTGTTTAAGCTATGCAAAGAAAGCCCAATAGTAATATGCAGCAAGTAGGCTCTGTTGTGCATACACTCATTCACAGGGCTCCTTCCATGCGTTAGCATGTCCTGCCCAGTAGCAGTAGGTGTTGTCTAATAGGCTGCTTTAAAAGCAGTGAGCAGTTCTTCCTTTTTACTGCATGTTTCTGCTTTGGTTCTATTGAACCCTTTAATAGCTGAGAGAGGATCTGAAGCTCACATCTTAGACGATGTAGTGAACTAATAATTTGTTAATGTAATTTTTGCGTGCCTGTTGTATGTTTTTTTTTAGCCTAAATATAGATGGTAAGGAAGAAACTGGAAGATCTAGGGTGTACTGAGTCCTCAGTAGTGTTTGTTGGCTATTTGAATGGATGGTACAGACAGAGTTGGGTTTGAGGATGAATACTACAGGATTCTCTAACCATTGCCCAACTGTGGTATTTGTTCTTTTCAAGTGTGGGTGTTCATGGTGTAAGAATTATAACTTATCGTGATACTTAAGTTTTGTTTCCCTTTAAGTTTAGTTTTATTTAAGTATGTATGTGCAGGTATGCATGGAAGCCAGAGATCAACCTCAGGCCTCAGGAGCCACCTCCTTTGTTTTTTGAGACAAAGTCTCATGGGGATCTGGAGCTCACCATTAGGCTAGGATGACTGACCAAGGGTCCTATCTGCCTCCTCAGTGCTGGGATTATAACTTTTTGTGTAGATTCAAGGGGTCAAACTCTCAGGCTGGCACAAGTACTTTATCAACTGAGCATCTCCTGATTGTCCTAAGTTGTGCTTACTCATGTCAAGACTGAGAGAAAAACAGACAGGTAGTGCACAATCTGTCGATCTCTAATCACTGCTCTATAGTCAGCAAGAAAAGTGCTATTCATGCTGCATCTGCGCCCTTGCTCTCATTACCAGCTGAAGCACCTGAGGAGCAGGCTCCTATGCTGATAAATGTTTCATTCCCAGTAGACACAGGTGGAGAGTGCTTAGCAGTTTCGGTTCTCAGGTAAGGGTGGCAGCTCTCACTCATCTACTCCTAATGATTCCTGCCATCTTTTCTGTCCTTAGTAACATCCGCTGCTTCAAGATTGACCAGCCTTCAGCAGGGGATGCGTCTGGAGCCCCAGCAGTATGGAGCCATGGTTACACTGAAGCATCAGGAGTAAAAAACAAGTACGTGTGCAAAACCTTGGACCAAGACTGCCTGTCGTCTGCCTCCTTTCTCGGCCGGCAGACAACACATCCTTTCCTCCTGTGGAGTTTCTCAGAGCGAGTCTCACCCACAGTGTTTAAACACCAGGCAAAGGACCTGCTTGGCATCACATACTCTCCTTTTGTGAGAGATGTTGCTAGGATACCGTGTTGCCGACACATTATATCTGTGTACGACTCCAGTGTTTGGAAAAGGCTAGGGATTGAAATGTATCTCTGCTCCTTTGAAAAGCCCCTTTATCTTTCTGGGAAGCCTGCTTACCAAGAAAGGAGTGC
Organism: Pachyuromys duprasi; assembly: GCA_028658305.1. Taxonomy (NCBI): domain Eukaryota; kingdom Metazoa; phylum Chordata; class Mammalia; order Rodentia; family Muridae; genus Pachyuromys; species Pachyuromys duprasi. The sequence continues at coordinate 44,137,320 of CM053748.1, read as the reverse complement.
CTGATTGTCTGTGTTTACGATCACTTTTCCTTGCTGACTGGAATATGCCTACAGTCTAAGTAGATTGAGCCTTTGATCTCGGTTCCCTCATCTGCTCTCTTGTCACTAGTAGGAGTTTATGAGAATTTCTTTTTATAACCTGTTTTCACCAATCACCCCTCTCTTAGCTACAAATGTAGATTTTCCTAAGAATGCAATCAAGCTGATCACAGACTTGCTTACATTGTCTGAGGAGCTATGATGATTAGAAAAGCAAAGAATCCTATAAATTAGAGTAGTCATTATTTCTTTGGCTAAGGTATAAGAAAACAAAGTATTGAGAATCCTGAGTGAATAGAAAGTGAAAAATGATCCAATAAAAGCTCATTAAATCCTGGGTGTAGTTAGAACTAGTCAGATAAAACAACAACATTCCCATATGGGCAGGTAATCCCCAAACTCAGAAGATGGAGGCAGGGGAATTAAAAAAGACCAACACAGAGAGAGAGACACAGAGAGAGGCCCTCACAGCCCCCTCGCCGCTCATTTAACTAGAAAGTTTTAAAGTAACCGAGGTGATTCTAGTGTCCAGGGCTGTGAATCACAGACTTTCTGAATGCCCTCTGTGGGGAGTAAACAGTAGGGTTGTGCTTTTCTGGGCATAGGAAAGGCATGGATGCCTTCCTGTTCCCTGTAGGGCAACTTGGCTTTGTGCCACCTGTTCCACAAAGGCAGAACACCTGAGCTGCCCCCACTCTGCCCGGGCTCTGGCTGCACCTCACGCTGTGCTCACGTGTTGTGAGATTGGCACATCCTTCAGGACGCTAAGGGTGTCTGTGGAGGCAGTTGTACGCTTGACTAAAGGAACTGTCTCATGAGGTCCAGGCTGTTGTTGCTTTCTACTTCTAGAACATTTATTGTCTACTTATCTATGAGTTAAGCAAACAACAATTAGATCTGGTTTTCCTGCATTTTTTTTTTTTTACCTTAAGGTTGAGGAAAGTGTGGAAGTGGCGAATGCACTGGCCTGTGAGCTATCTTGGAGTAAACACACTTCCAGGCCACCAGCTAGATCAAGAAACAGAAGGCCAACCAGACCTCCCAACTCCACTGCACCTGCCCTCACTTTATTTGATTGGTTGGGTGCTTGGTTTTCTCTGGACAGGGTTTTTCTGTGTAGCCCTTGCTGTCGTGGAGCTTGGTATGTAGACCAGGATGGCCTCGAACTCACAGAGATCTGCCTGCCTCTGCTCCCTGAGTGGTGGGATTAAAGGTGTGCGCCACTGCCTGGCCCCAGCCCTCCCTTTCTTTTCAGGCTTTGACTCTGATGATGCCAGGGCTGATCACATGTGTTTGGGGCATTGTTTTGTTATTGGGGGAGGAGGGGAGGGTATGGGTTGTTCTGTCTTTTTTCTCTCTAGATGTGTTGTGTGTATTATTTCTTTTTAAATGAACTGGTCATCTGAGCAAGGAGCTAGCTGTTTGCCCCCTCAGAGACAGGGAGAACTATGGTGCCTTTGCCTCCAGATCTCAGTGTGTATCTGTTCTTGCCCTCCTCCTCCCTGTGTGGAGAGTTTTCTTCTCAGGCGGGTTCACATCCTCTTCGGGAACCCAAGCAAATTTGGGCCTGTCTCACACTAAAACACATGGGAAGCTTCTGCGGAAAATGAATCTGAGAGTTGACCACCTGTATTATTTTAAAAAACAAAACAAAACAAAACAAAGAAAACTACATCACTCTGCCCATGCAAAGAAAATAATAAAATTTTAAGATGATTGTAGAATTGAGTTTTAGAGTTTCAAGCCTTATAGTAAAGTCTTTGATCAGTTTGTGATTTGTTCTACAGGGGAAGATGAGGGTTTAGTTTCCTCCCTCAGTCTGTGGATGGGTGTGTTCCCAGCATTTTGGTGAGAAATCCTGTGGCCACAGAGACTGGCAGTGCAGCCAGGCCTGCACAGGTTCAAGCCTGATGGGTCCCAGCATTGAGAGGGGAAGTGGACACAAACTCCCACTCTTTTTTTTTTAAATTAAATTCTTTATTAATTATACTTTATTCACCTTATATACCCCTGTAGTTCCCTCCCTCTTCCCATTCCAGTCCCCCCCGTCCTCCCCCCTCTGCACCATGTTCCTCTCCAAGACTCCCACCCTTAACCACGAAGCCACCTGCAATTAGTTTTCTCCAATGGGGTCACTAGGTATATTAACCACACTTCAGGGTAAATCTCATGCCCAGGAGTAGGTGGTCAACACAAAATGGAGTCAGTGATATTTTTGTTTTAAAAAAAGTAGGGGAGGAGGAAGAGGAAGCAGCAGCAACAGCAGCAGCGTGTTGTGGCTGTAGCTGCATGGGTTTATTTCTGGGTCCTCTATTCTGCTTCCTGGATGTGCATGTCTGTGTTTGTTGAAGACCTTGCAGTTTATTCTACAATAGTTAGTTAGTTGGGTGCTATGATTTGAAATCTAGCATTGTTCATTTGTTCAGAGTTGCATTAACTATTCAGGGCCTTTTTGTTGGTGTATGAATTTCAGGATTGTTTATGCCAATATTGTAAAGAATGTTTGGAATGTTGATGGGGATTACATGAAACTATAAATTGTTTTTTGTACTGTAGCCATTTCAGAAAACTAATTTTGCCAGTACATGAGTATGAAAAGTCTTTCCATCTTCTAGTATTTATGATTCTCTTTAATATCTTAAAATTTTGATTGTAGAAGAGTTTTACTTTTTTGGTAGGTTTATTACTATGAATTTTATTGTTATTATCTGTGTTTGTTTAATATTTTGCTTTTAAAGCTATTATGAACTTTAAAGAGCTATTATAAACATTTTTTTTTCCTCAGCATCTCAGAAATCTTGGTATACAGAAGCTGCTGATTTTGTTTCTTGCTCTGCAAATCATTGGCAGTTCTGGGATTTTCTTGTGGGGTGCATAGGGTTTATTGTCTACAAGTGGAGGGGTGTTTTGATGCTTCCTTCCTGTTGTATCCCTTCTGCTTCTTTGTCTTGTCTTATTGTTGTAGCTAAGCTTGAAGCCCTATATTGGATTTCAGTGGAGAGAATAGACAACCTTATCTCACTCCTGATTTTATAGGAACTACTTTGAGTTTTTAACATATTTTTTATACATAGTCGTTAGTTTGCTTTCCGTTGCTGTGATAAAGTACTGTGGATGAAAACAACTTGGGGAAGAGAGGGTTTGGTACAGTTTACAGTCTATCATGGAGGTAGGGCAGGGCAGGAACTTAAGGCAGGAACCTGAAGGTAGGAACTGAAGCAGAGACCATGAACTCTCCTTACTGGCTTGCTTTCTGTGGTTTGCTCAATCTGCTTTTTTATATAACCTAGGACCTCCTGTCTGGGGGTAGCATCATCCATGGTGGGCAGGGCCCTTCCCACACTTACCATTAACCAAGAAAAGGTCCCACAGACTAACCTACAGACCAGACTGATGGAAACATTTTCTCAGTTGAAGTCCTCTTTTTTAGATGACCCAAGCTTGTGTCAAACTGAGGGTGGGTGGGTGGGTGGGTGGGTGGGTGGGTGGGTGGGTAGGTAGATAGATAGATAGATAGAACTTTATTTTTTATTTTTTAGATCTATTTTTTGTATGTATGAATGTTTTGCCTTCATTTATGTTTGTGAGCCACATCTATGCCTGATGCCTATGAAGGTCAAAAGAGGGTGTCAGGTCCCTGTGGAATTACAGTTACAAATGACTGTGAGTTACCATGTGAGTGCTGGGAATTGAGCTCAGGTTCTATGCAAGAGCAGCAAGTGCTCCCAACTGCTGAACTACCTTTCCAGCACTTTTTCTTTATTTGTGAGAATGTCATGCATGTCTAAAATGAAGTGTAATTGTGACTACCCTCCATTTTCCTCTCCAACTCTCCACCTTGTGCTCACAATACCTCCCCCAACTTTATTTTCTGTTTTTATAAGCTACTAAAATCCAATTAGTGCCACCTGTGTGCTTTGGGGAGTGGGGGTGGGGCATGCACTGGGGTGTGGGAACTGTCAGCGCCACACTCTCAAGACAGAGTGACTTTCCCTCCCAGCAGTTGTCCATTGCCAGTAGCTCCTCAGTAGAGGACAGGCTTTGAGACTCTTCACCCTGTTTGTGCCAGCATTCTACCTGGCACAAGATTAAATCACTTGGGGGCAGGAGAGTAGATGCTTTTTTTGTTTTTGAATAGGTGGATATCATGTTTTGTCAAATTCTTTAGCTATATATGAGAAATTATCACATTTTTCCATTTTAAGTCTGATATGGTAGACTACTTTGACTGTTTTTATTATTTATTATTGTACTGTCTTAAATAACAACAATCTTACTATATAGTCCTGGTGGGCCTGGAACTCTGTGTAAACCAGGCTGGTCTTGAACTCCAAAGATCTGTTTGCTTTGCCTCAAAAGTACGAGATTAAAGGTGTGTGCCACCCCACCCTGCTCAAAGGTTGGTGTCTGTATGTTTGTTTTAATTTTGTGTAACTGTGTTAACGTGAGTGTAGGTGCCAAGTCCAGAGTCATCAGATCCCCTGGAGCTGAAGTTAGTAGGGTCACTCCAGGCCCTTCTTGTTTGAAAACTGAATTTCAGTTTGCACCCTCTGTTCATTTTAAATTTACCAAATTCTCTAATTACAAAGTACTATGGTTAAAAAAAGAAAACATATCTGCAGGCAAAACTCTCAAACAACTAGATCTTTTGACACAGACTAGCTCTGTGTCTACAAAAGCAGCTCTTAACTGCTGAGCCATCTTTCTGGCTTTGATTACCTTTAAAATGTTAGGTTGGCCTTGTATTTCAAAGATAAATTCCATGTGTTTATGTTATATTGACACTTTTTTACATGTTGAGGAACTCATGTTGCTGGTAAGTTCTTGAACATGATAATGAATATTGATCTGCATTTTTTCATGTCATTTCTTATCTTTGATACCACAGTAACATTGGCTTTATAAAATGAACTGGGGAGTTAGGAAGTTTGTACAGAGTGAATTTTAGACCTTTCTTCAATGTTTGAAGGAGAATTCCAGCCATTCAGTTTGGAATTTTCTTGAGTTTTTAATCAAACATCTCATTTCTTTTTTTTATTATTTATTTTTATATTAATCACAGGTTATATATTTTGTATCCCAGCCATAGCCCCTCCCTCATTCCTTCCCACTCTCCCCATCCCTCCCTCATCTTCTCCCTGCCCCCCTCCAAGTCCACTGATAGGGGAGGACCTCCTCTCCTTCCATCTGACCCTAGCTTATCATGTCTCTTCAGGGCTGGCTGTAATGTCCTCTTCTGGGATCTAGTTAGGCTGCTCCTCCCTGGGAGGAGGCAGGGAGGGTCAAAGAGCCAGCCATTGAGTTCATGACCGAAATAGTCCCTGTTCCCCTTACTAGGGTACCCAGTTGGGTACTGAGCTACCATGGGTCACATCCGAGCAGGGGTTATAGTTTGTATCCATACATGGTCCTTGGTTGGAGAAACAGTCTCATTGAAGACCCCTGTGCCCTAATCTGTTTGGTCTTTGTGGAGCTCTTGTCCTGGCCAAATCTTACTAACTCCCCCTTCTTTCATATGATTCCCTGCACCCTGGTGATGGCTTGGTTGTGAGTCTTAATATCAGCTTTGATTCAGTGTTAGAGTCTCTCAGAGGCCCTCTGTGGTAAGCTCCTGTCCTGTTGCTTGTTTTCTCCTATATTCAATGTCCATCCCATTTGTCCATCTAAGCGAGGATTGATCATCCCACTCTCGGTCCTCCTTCTTGCTTATCTTCCCTAGGTGTATAGGTTTCAGCATGTCCATCCTATCCTATAGGTTTATATAAGTGAGTATATGCCAAGTGTTTCTTTCTGCTTTTGGGATACCTCACTCAGGATGATCGTTTCCAGGTCCCACCATTTGCCTGCGAATTTCACGATTTCCTCCTTTTTAATTGCTGAGTAGTATTCCATTGTGTAAAAGTACCACAATTTCTGTATCCATTCCTCAACTGAGGGACATCTGGGTTGTTTCCAGGTTCTGGCTATTACAAATAAAGCTGCTATGAACATGGCTGAGCAAATGTCCTTGTTGTGTACTTGAGCATCTTTTGGATATATGCCTAAGAGTGGTATAGCTGGGTCTTGAGGAATCACTATTCCTAATTGTCTAAGAAAGCGCCAGATTGCTTTCCAGAGTGGTTGTACCAGTCATTTCTTTAGTTATATGAGCTGTTTTCTGCTTAAAATGAACTTACTAATTTATTCATTTCAAAGAATTTGTCCATTTCATCTCATTTTTCCAAGTTATTGCAAGGTATTGAGGTAAATAGATTCCAAGCTTTCTTGAGGACTCACCTCACTGATTCTGATAATGACTGAACGTGGTTACATTCCCAGCATCAGTGAGTTGGTGTTCCCCTTTCCCTGCATCCTTCCCAACGTGTGCTGCAAGAAGAAATCTCAAGGTAGTTTTAATTTGCATTTCCCCAGTGACTAAGGATGTTGAACATTTCTTTAATTTCTCCGTCATTTGTGTTTCCTTTTTTGACAACTCTCTGCTCAGTTCTGTACCCCATTTTAATTGCTTTTTTTCTTGATGTCCAGTTATTTTAGTTCTTTATATATTTTTATATTAACCCTCTGTTGAATGTGTAGTTGGTAAAGATCTACTTTCTACTTTCATGTCTTGAAATGTTTTCATTATTTCATTCTACTGTGTTTTTTTACTGTCTTCATTGGGTGATTTATTCATATTCTCTTTAAGGTCCTTGAACATATTCGTGATAGCTATTTTGAAGTCCTTCTCTTGTGCTTCCTTTCCCAGGGCTACTGTAGCAGGTTTACTAGGCTCTGGTGGAACCATAGTGTCTTGGCTGTTCCTGTTTGTAGTTTTGCTTTGGTGTCTGGGCATCTGGACTTAGGACGATTGCAGGGATTCTAACTGCTGCTGTCAGGTCCTGTTTTTGTTGGATGGGTATTTCGTTCCTTGGCTTCTACTGCCCTCTCTGGATCTTAGGAAAGTGCTGTGGCTTTGGATTTCCTGGTCTGTGGCTGGCAGAAAAGAATAGAGATGAGCTTGAAGAAATGGATGAGAAAGATTGTGAGAAAGAGGTAGGGAATCCTTTCTACACCAAAAGGTGGGATCCCCAGAGAGTTGGAGATGGGGAGGTGGCTGCGATAGGACAAAGGATATGTCTGGAGAGACAGAGGTGATAGGTTAGGAGGACCCTAGGTGTGGAACAAGAGTTGGAGTGTCCAGTGAGTGGGGTTGAGGTGCAAGGAAGGGTACCTGCAAGCAGACTGCAACAAGAGCTAAGCGAGGTCCATGGAATGGAGGTAAGGTTGTGGGAGCAGGGAGGGGGGTGTGTCGCCTGCAAGCAGGCTGCTGCAGGGCTGCAATGAAGGGTAGTGGAGACACCTACGCCCACCTGGGTCTCAGACAGGTGTGGCCTCTGGGGGTCCCAGGCAGCAAGTGCGCTCAGGTATTGGTGGCTAGAAGGTGATATGCTTGTGTTTAACTTTAATTCTTTTCTACCTCTGTGTGTCTTTGTATTTAAAGTGTTCTTTGTACTAGGCAGTGTATAGTCACATCTTATTTTTATCCAGTTTGATTTTTCTGGGTTTGGGGGGGGGGTAGTTTTTTAGATATTTTATTTACACGCAATGAAAATAGGTTAAAGTTTAGATTCAGGTTTTTTTTTTAACAGGCTTTCTCTGTAGAACAGCCCTAGCTATCCAGGAACTTCCTTTTCTGGCCTTGGACTTACAAAGATCTGCCTGCCAGGCACAGAAATAAAAGGTGTGTACCACCATGTCTGGCTTATTTTTTCTTTTTCCTTTTTTTAAACTTTGTTTTATTTATTACAATTTATTCACTTTAAGGGGATTCTCTGCACTCTGCCCAAAGTTTGGCTATGAGTCTCAGGATCTGCTTTAATACCCTGCTGGGTAGAGTCTTTCAGAGGCCCTCTGTGGGTAGGCTCCTGTCCTGTTCCCTATTTTCACCCTCTTCCAATGTCCATCCCATTTGCCTTTCTGAGTGAGGATTGATCATCTTACTCAGGGTCCTGCTTCTTGTTTAGCTTCTTTAGGTGTACAGGTTTTAGTATGATTGTCCTATATGAAATGTCTAATATCCACTTATAGTGAGTATATACCATGTGTGTATTTCTGCTTCTGGGATACCTCACTCAGGATGATCTTTTCTAGTTCCCACCATTTGCCTATAAATTGGTTGTTTTCTTAAAAAAAAAAAATCTTAGCTATTCTTTTTTTTTCTTAATTCTTTTGGGTTAAATGCTTCATCCCCATTTTCCATGATATCTTCCTTGTTTTATTCGTGTTCCTTAGGATGTGTGTGTGCGTGCATCATTATAGTATAATCTTTTACTTATTACAGCTTCTCTCCAATTCTATAGAGAATGTTAGAAACATCTCAACTTCTCCTGCATCTACCTTTGTTCTACTGTTGGCTTGCGTTTTACTTCCCCATTTGTTATAACATTCCAAAATATACTGTTAGTATTTTTAGCTTAGTGTTCTACTTTCTAAAGTAATGTTTCTCAGCATCAGTACCACGGACATTTTAAGCCAGATATAAGGTAGCAGGGGAGGAACACATCGTATTTATTGTTGGGTGTGAACAGCATCTCTTGCCTTCATGTGGCAGGTGCCACATCCCATTTGGCAAGAACACTTGTCTTTCCCACTTGTCATTTACGTTGTGCTTCGTTGTTCGGCAGAGAGCAGATCTCCTTTCTGTGTTTCTTATTGTGAAGTCTTCAGGTGCATCTGAAATGTCATCAGCCATAACTTTTCCAAGCTGTTTTCACTGGTTGGGAATCTAGACTGTTTTCTGCTTTGTACTTGAAAGATGCTCTTCTGCAGTCATCTTGTCTGTAATTTTGCCACAAGAAATCTGCTGCTGTTCGTGGCTTTGCCCTATACCCCAACCTCCCACCTTTTCCCTATTTTTAGCAATTTGGTTTTGTTCTTTCTCAGTTAAGCTTTTTTTTCCCCCTATTTCTCTTGCTGGTAGTTTGTTGACCTACTTGTATCCATACGTTTATATTGAACTTCTTGTATCCATACATTTATAGTTTTCATCAAAATTGTAGCTGTAAATGTATAACGTTCTCATGTCTCTCTTCTTTTCAAGGCTCTCGTTCTCATATACTAAACTGTTTGACATTATCTCGCCGCTCTCTAGTACCCTGATTCTCCTTCCAAATCCTTTTTCTTCTCTCTGTACTGATCGGCTGTTGTTTTTGTAGGGTTTGTTGGCAGAGTCTCACCATGTAGCTTAGGCTGGCCTTCCACTTTTGATTCTCTCACTTCAGCCTTTCAAATGCTATGATTGTAGGCCTGTGTTGTTGTGCCTGGCTTCTTGGTTTTATTCTGGAGACAAGTACAGCCTTCCCCTGTTCAGTGTCCTGGGCCTCCCCATCCAACACTGTGTCTTCTTCCTCCTGCAGCTTCAGTCTTTCCCAAGGAATAAGCAGGGCCAGCACCATGGACTGACTGCTGATCTTTTCTTTTTCAGGCACTTAACACTCTTCATTACCTCTCCATGTTTTATTTGTCACTCTATTTTGACATGGATGTTCTCCTTAATAACTATTTCTTATATATGTGTGTGTAAGTTGGAGGTCGTATCCTAATATTATTTCTCATCTCTTACTCTCCTTTTCCTCCACTAGAAATAGAATTGTAACTGGAGAGATGGTCCAGCAGTTGGGAGTACTCATATTCCCTTGCACATGAGTCAAGCCCAGTTCCCAGGGTGGCCTTCAGGCCGCTCACGGCTGCCTGTGAGTGCAGTGTGAGGGGCTCTGATGCCTCCAGTCACAGACATCTTCACTCAGTGTCCAAGCGTCACTCACAGCCCACACACAGATAATTCAAAATGAGTCTTCAGAGGCTACAGAGATGGTTCCAGTTAAGAGCATATGCTGCTTTTGCAGAGAACCTGGGTTCACATGGCACATGGCAGCTCACAACCACCTACAACTCCTCTAGACTCCACAGGTAACAGATATTACACATACATACACGCAGGCAAAACATGTACACATGTAAAAATTAAAAATAAATAATTTTTAAATCTTTAAATAAATTTTTAAAAATACTAATATTGGAAGAGAGGGTAAGGGAAACCATGCAGAAATCAGTTCATGCAAACCATCTGAGCTCTGTTTACTCAAATATTTTGGAGACAGGAAGGAAGAGACCAGCCAGGGCATTCTTAGAGACAGAGAATTGTGTTGGGCATAAGAAAGAGAAAGTAGGTGGGCTCATCACAAATGTTGTCTTACTCCGCAGGCTGTGTGTGGCAGCGCTGTCTGTGAACAACTTCCGGGACAACCGGGAGGCCCTCTATGGTGTGTTCGACGGAGACCGGAATGTGGAGGTGCCCTACCTCCTCCAGTGCACCATGAGTGACATCTTGGCTGAAGAGCTTCAGAAAACCAAAAATGAGGAAGAATACATGGTCAATACATTCATTGTCATGCAAAGGTAAATGATTTCTTCTTTTATTTATCTATTATCTGTTTATTTTGAGGCATAGTCTCACTGTGTGACCCAGGGTAGCCTTGAACGTAGAATCCTCCTGCCCCAGCTTCTTGAGTGCTGAAATTACAGCTTCTTGCTCTTGTTTGATGCTTCTGTGTTATTAGAAATTGGTACTCGATGATCTCAGTGTACTTTTGGCTGCTGCAGCCACACGCAGGCCATCGGTGTGGCTTGATTATCAGGGACAGGCTGAGGTTCAGTCTGAGATGCACGGATACTCCTTAAGTGAGGGGCAGCAATCTCATTTCTCGGAGAACTGGGCCTTAATGGCCTCTATTGATAACATATCTTCTTTATTTACAACACCCAGCCTCCCCCAAACCACAGGGATAGCTTAGATCTTTCTGAATGGTGCGTGGATGTCTCCCTAAAATGGATCATTTCGTTCTCAGTTTGTTGACCAATAGGAAATGCTTTCACTGGCTTGAAACTAAGTAGGTTAAATTTTAGGCTAGTTTTACAACATTCTTTATTTGCTATCTTCTCTCTTATTCAGTGTTGATGCACAAGTTCCAGACTCCTAGGCAGCTGCCTGTCACTTATACCTGCACCTAAAGGTCACTGCAAGAACTAGGGCATGCGACTTGAACCCTTAGGGACAAATGTTGTGAGGACTCCTTTATTCTAAGAGTTTTCATTCTTTTGTTACCCTGAGGGCTTTTTGGATCGCAAAGGAATTGCCTCACTGGGAATATGTCCTGCAGACCCTGCTCTTCTAGGATCCGTGCTGACAAGGATCCTATGTGTGGAAACCTGCAGCATTGATGAGGTCGTTCCCTTCCCCACCTCTCCCCCTGGGTAGCCTGATGCAGACGATGGCTTTGTAGCCAGGATAGGTAATGTCTGCTGTGGAATGCTGCCCCAGAAGCCTCCACAGTTGTGTCTGCCTCATGCAGAGCCAAGGCAGGCAGGTTTCTGGCCCTGCTTCCCGCACACCCCCTGTCTGCCAGATTCCTAGTGGGTACAGACAGCAATTGAGCACAGTGATGAAAGCTAACAAATAGTCGCTGTTCTAACTACCTTACATGCCCTGACTTTTTTTTTCCCTAGTGAAATATGCATTGCTACTCTTGTTTGTAAAACCAAAGTATATAGAGGTAAAGCAAAGTACCCCAAAGCCCAATAGGCTGTAAAGGCAGGATCCTGAGCCCCCCATGGATGCTCCAGCCACACAATAACATTTTCCATTTCAGCCACCACCTTGTTCCAGATGACACAAAACATGTCATACACAGATGTACACAGACATACATGAACACATGTGCATGCACACACACATTCAACATAGCCCCCTAGCGGACTCTGGTTACAAACTTCTCTTTGAGCCTTTGTGCATTTGAAGGTAATGCTACCTTAGAAACATGCAGTATTCAGATCTGGTCATGAAATCTGTATGGGAGACCCACCTGCAGGGTCTTCTTTGTGACTATTGTCTATAACAGGTAGCAGAGTATAGGACCAGGGAGCACATCAGTCCTCAGAGTAACTAACTGCATGTTCTCTGTGCCTAAGTTGTCAAGTGTGTGTGGCTAGGTGGCTCTGGTTTCCATGGCTTCTGTTCCCAGTCATTTAACTTAGATTCTGACATTGCTTCAGGGTCTCTCCTGCCCTCTTTAGGCAAGAGACACAGTGTTTTGTTTTGTGTCTGTTTTCATAACTGTCAAAGGTTCATTGCAGGAGGCTTGGAGGAATGAGCATTGGTGGGACCTGTGATCAAAGAGAGTGCTTTGCTCTTTAGGATGCTTCAGATTTGTAGGTGCCTCAAATACTCAATGAGTACATGAGTTAGGGGACAATGGAGGGTAGAGGAAAACACTTGGTGTCTGATACCAGAATCCTGTCCAGTATATTTTATAGAATAAACAGTGCTGATCAAGAAAGCCTTGGCTGCTCAGGGCAAGAACACTGCAAGCATCCTTCAGAAGGAAGGTGATTAGGGTCGGTGTGTAGTGCCTGCATTACACCTGTGTTCCTGCCTATTGTGATTTAGGTGGGGCAGAGCGGACTTGGGGAGGTGGGCGGGGAGAGGAGCAGCCCTTTCTTCATGTTTGCAGTGTGGTGCTGAGCCATATAGCTGGCTCAGGGCAGCAGGCCTGATACCACAGGCCAGCCGGAGCGTGGCTTTTCACCGCCCCCACCTTGTGAGCACACGCCTCTACTGGGAATGTGTGTGCTGTCAGGTTCTAGAGACATTTCTCTGGGAAGCCAAGTGGCTTTGGTGGGCAGGGATGCGTCTACTCCCTGTGCCCTGGTTCTTCTGAATGAAGAGTGCGGTGCCACAGTTGAGTATTCACTCTCCTGTCTGGGTTCAGGAAGCTGGGCACTGCTGGGCAGAAGCTCGGTGGTGCTGCCGTCCTGTGCCACATCAAGCATGACCCTGTGGACCCAGGAGGACCGTTCACCCTGACCTCTGCGAACGTTGGCAAGTGCCAAACGGTTCTCTGTCGAAATGGGAAGCCACTGCCTCTGTCCAGGTCATACATCATGAGCTGTGAAGAAGAGCGGAAGAGGATTAAGCAGCACAAAGCCATCATCACTGAGGTGAGAGGGTTTTCCTCAGACAACAGCGGGAGCTGCGCCCCCTGCTGGAGACTCAAGGAAATGTTTGATGTTAGTGTAGATTTAGAATTCCAAATTCATAGTATTCCAAAGTGAATTCCTTGGTGCTGTCTCTAGATTACTGTGGACTGTCACTGAAGTTTACTGTGTAGTAATAAGGCATTGGCCAGGTGCCATGAAGGCGGGACTGCTTCATGGGTGCTGCGCCCATGGATCTGCCTCCTAAAATCACACTGCTGCTTTTGTGTCTGAGCTCAACCACCTGAAGGATATACGCTTTAAACCCTTGTAAGCCTTTGTTTTCTTATGTGTAAAGTAGGAGACACAGATACCAGCCTCTCCTTAGAGGGGTAGTCTGACTCATAAGCTATGTTGTCTATATCAGTATGCACTATTTTCTGTTTTGCCAGGTGAATAATACTGTTCTCGAAGGGCACAAGGGAAAATTCAAGGCCTAGAGATACATTTGATCGTCAAAACTGGTGTACTGTTGCCATATAGAGAGTAGAAGCTAGGTATATGGCTAAGCAGCTTATAGCGTGGGCACAGTCCCACACAAAGATTGGCCAGGTCCCAAGTGGTAATAGTATTGTTCTTCAAACAAAGCAAACACAAACCTAGACTAACAGTACAGCATGAGTGCTGGCAGTGAAGCTTCCAAAGTAGCTTTGGAGTTCTCTGTTTACTGACTCACCATTACCTTGCCCACTGCCGTTAGCCTGGAAACACCCACATCTGCTCACAAGAACCTAACCTCCTCTTAGCGAGAAAACTCACAGAAAAATGCATAATGTGAGGTTGAGGGGTGAAGGCTAGTATCCAGAAGAGAAAAGGGTTGTGCTGAGCACCCCACAAAGTTTAGTTCCCTGACTGTTCCAGCCACTGAGGGTTAACAAGGCTGACGCACACAGGTTAGGTAGCAGACCATCCAGAGTGGTCCAGAGTATGGTGAACTGAGTGGGCACACCAAAAAAGGGAGATGTCTTCTGCACAAGGCAGTTTGTAGGTCAGCCGTGATCTCCCCTTTTTTCTGTGCATCTCTTCCTCGCTTGTCTGCCCTGCTGAGCCTTCACAAAGAAGGGTTTTCACTTCATTCCTTCTGCACCCCGAAGATGCCCTCACAGCACAAACTGAAAGGTGGTAGAGTAGCAGGGTGCTTCTTGCCAGATCCCACCCCAAGCAGGAGCAGGTTTTATTGCTAGAATCGGGGGCGTTTAAAGCTCCTCAGAGCCTGTTTTACCCGTCTCAGCTCCTAGACTGCCACCTGCTTTTAAGCATGGCTGGTGGGGTCACGTTAGTGGGAGAGGCATCCAGGGACAAGGAGACACTCGCAAAGCCCAGGCAAAGGCAGTTGGTGTCGCTGCAGCATGGGCCCACTCACTCACAGAGGTGCTTGCTCATCCGGAGACTCACGGAAGTTGCATTCGTCATTGTAGAGCTTTCTGTGGGGAGAACTGTTAAAAGTAGGAGCATGAGGTGGACATGGCTGTAAAGCAGAGAGACCCGCAGTCCTGGAAGGCAGAGAACACAGCAGCCAAATGCAGCTAAGGTTTGAAAGTATTCATCTTTTACCTGGAAAATGGCCTGGATTTGGCTGCTGGTCTGAACAGCATTAGCCGTCTTAGAGAGGGCTCCTTGCTTTCTACATTTGACCTCGGAAGCTGGGTTCAAGAAAATGCTAAGAATGGGTACTTCTACTAATATTGCCTCCGCAAACATATGAGCATTGTGACCCAGCTGCAAACACCTAGGGGATCACACAAGACTCCCTAACCTTTCTACATGCTGGCTGTGCTGGTGGGCAGAGTCATGAGGTTGAACCGTCCCTGTCATAGGTGCTTTGGGTGGATGGCTTACCTCCTTAGAATCAAGCGAGCATGCATGTCATGTGGGGCCAGACATCAGCTTGTCATGAAGAGAAAGGATCAGTCTGACCGCCTAGTATAAATGTGGTCGCTCTTAAAGGAATGGCTGGAATATTTCCTGTTGTCCCTGCTGCTCCTTACAATCCCAGGTCTATGCTTTAGCCATTCCATACATAGGGCACATAAGCCTCCTCCCTGGGATGCCCATCACTTCCCCATGGCGCAGTCAGTGGCCCTGAGGCAAGGGGGACGGGAGGTGGGCAGCTCGGTAGCCACATGTGCACTGTGCTCAGTATCTCTTTGGAAATTCTCCATTCTAGGATGGCAAGGTCAATGGAGTGACAGAATCCACGCGCATCCTGGGCTACACCTTCCTCCACCCCAGTGTGGTGCCTCGCCCCCACGTTCAGTCAGTGCTTCTCACTCCACAGGATGAGTTTTTCATCCTGGGCAGCAAAGGGCTCTGGGACAGCCTATCCATTGAAGAGGCTGTGGAGGCTGTGCGCAACGTGCCAGATGCTCTGGCTGCTGCCAAGAAGCTGTGCACTCTGGCCCAGAGCTACGGCTGCCATGACAGCATCAGTGCTGTTGTGGTGCAGCTCAGTGTCACTGAAGACAGCTTCTGCTGCTGTGAGCTCAGTGCTGGAGGGGGCATGCCACCACCCAGCCCCGGAATCTTCCCATCCTCTGTCAACATGGTGATCAAGGACCGGCCCCCAGATGGGCTGGGTGTGCCATCCTCCAGCAGCGGCATGGCGTCTGAGATCAGCAGTGAACTGTCCACCTCTGAGATGAGCAGCGAGGTGGGCTCCACTGCCTCCGATGAGCCCCCATCTGGAGTCCTGAATGAGAACAGCCCCGCCTACCCCAACGAGCAGCGCTGCATGCTCCACCCAGTCTGCCTGTCGAACTCCTTCCAGCGGCAGCTGTCCAGTGCCACTTTCTCCAGCGCGTTCTCCGACAACGGCCTTGACAGTGATGATGAAGAACCCATTGAGGGTGTCTTCAGCAATGGCAGCCGGGTAGAGGTGGAAGTGGACATCCACTGCAGCCGGGCCAAGGAGAAGGAGAGACAACAGCACCTGCTTCAGGTGCCAGCTGAGGCCAGTGATGAGGGAATCGTCATCAGTGCCAACGAGGATGAGTCTGGTCTGTCCAAGAAGGCGGACTTCTCTGCTGTGGGGACCATGGGGCGCCGGCGGGCTAACGGCTCTGTCGCTCCCCAGGAAAGGAGCCACAATGTGATAGAGGTTGCCGCAGATGCACCTCTCCGAAAGCCAGGGGGCTATTTTGCAGCCCCTGCTCAGCCAGATCCGGATGATCAGTTTATCATACCGCCGGAGCTGGAAGAGGAAGTCAAAGAAATCATGAAACATCACCAGGAGCAGCAGCAGCCGCCGCCGCCCCAGCCGCCACAGCCACCGCCACCGCGGCAGTTCCAGGCGGATCAGCTGCCAGACTGTTACGACACACCACTATGACCCAGTCTGGGTACTGTTTCAAACAATAAACTAACCAGAAAGACTGAGAGTCTCCCGGGCTCACATTAAACCAGGGGTGTTACTTCCTGCCCTTCTCCCCGACACTGCCCCGCCCGTCTCTGCAGCTCCTCTGTAGGTTCTCTTTGTATTGGTTACTTTTAATATTCACACTTTTCTCTAGTGACACTTTACCAATATGACTTCAATTTGTTAACTTCTTTCCCTAACATATCAAATGTGTAAAGACAAAGAACAAAAGGTTTAATATATTACAGAGAAACAGTTAATGATAATGTAATATTTTTAAAAATGGCTTTTTGTTGTTTTGTTTGTTTGGAAGGCAGGGCAAGTTGTCATTGCTGAATGATTTAATAATATTGTAATTGTGTATTTCTTTGTGGGGAAAGGCTTTTTTTTTTTTTGTCTTGAAAATGATAGACATTTGTAGAATATGGAGACTAACTCCTAGGAGTTGCTTTACTCTGTCAGGTGACGTAAGTCACTGGGATTCACTAATTTTCTCTGAGAGAACAGTTGATTGAGAAATTTCTATTGTAAATAGCTCAGTGTTACATAGTGAAGCTTAAAGTGTTTGTAGTCTCGGTGTAAGGACGCAGCCTAAATAACTGACTCCGCAGCCCCTCTGAAAAGCCCTCCCCGCCCCATCCCTACCTAGCTCCTCCTCAGTGTGGGCCATTTGCTCAGCGCGTTTCTGTGCAGAGAATATGGTCCTGCCCTTGGGATCCCGGAACCTTTTACAGACACTTTTTAATTGTGTTCCTTACTGCTGCCACAATCAGCATGACTGTATAGAGTCCTTTAGACCATCCACACATGCAGAGTTATATTGAAACAGAATGCACAAATGGACATGTCATAATTTTTGTTATAATAAATATGAAATTTACAAGTACTGGATCTATCTACTTTTGTCTCCACTTTCAGGTGTGTCCTATAGATAATGATACCAGCTCCAGACTGGAAGGAATAGGTGGAAGGTTGAGGTTAACCTGCACTACGGTTTAGGGTTTGTTTGTTTCCTTTATATTCAGGTTCAGCTGCAGTGAATGAGGTAGTGAGACTGACCTGCTCAACTGTATGCACAGCTGGCGCTGTTCTTTGTGTTATTATGCAGGGTAGACACCAAAGCGGGCTAGATGGAGACTGCATAGAGCAGAGCCCTGCATAGGGCCTGCAGACCTCCTGCAGGGCCAAGTTGACTTTCAGTTCCTCCAGGAGATCATGGGAACAGGTTAATGCACCTTCTGTCGTAAGTACACAAAGTGAGAGCTGTGTGTGGAAGACAGGTGGCCTCCGTGTCTGCCGGTCTTTCTTCAGGTCTGCCCTGAGTAGTACTTGGCTGGCCCAGACCACTGCTTGAGGCCACAGAAGAAGAGCCAGCTCACTCCAGCGCGGTGTTGGACCTAGTCGCTGACAGAGCTGAATTTGTGACAGAGGCCCTCTGCCTTGGCCTGGACGTAGAGTCATCCCAGGGGCCCTGATCCTGTTCTACCCTATAGGCCTTCCCTCCTTACTGTGTGTCACCATGTGGGTCATAAGTCAGAGAAGCCAAACACATGTTGCTAGTTTTCCTCAGTGCCTTATTTCCTGTCAAGCTGGGCTGACTTTCTAATTCGGCAGTGCTTAAGTCCGCGCTCTGGGCAGAGTTCACCTTGGCGGAAGAGGACCACCGTGTGGGTCTTCCAGAGAGGTCAGAACCTGTGGACAGTGGTCAGCGGAGTCAATACTTGTGGACTCCATGCCGGCACCAGAGCAGCCACCCTCCAGGACCAGCAGTCATGTGGGAGAAAGCAACAAGATAGCGCTGGTGTGCTTGTGCCTGCTGTCTGTTCTGTCACTGAGACATTGCATACACACTGCACATAAGGAACTGCGGAGCTAGAAGTTCCCCTTGGGGACTTGGAGTACTTAGTACATGCAGAGGGGAAGTTTCTTATGTTGCACCCATGTGAAGGGACTAAAGAGGTACAGACGTACTAGTAAGTCCGTGCTCTCATGTAGGAGCCTCCCCAGTTATTTCCTAAGGAGAATGTACTCCCTTCTTTTAGCCACAATACCTTCTAATAGTGTGTATAAAGCTGCTTATAAAACTAGACTGGGTTTTCAGCATAAAGCACTTAATATGTGAAGACCCCCAAAGCCATGACATCTGCACAGTGAGTATGACGGAGAAGGGGTTTCCCTGAGGGGTGTTCTCTCTGCCTCCTGTGAGGAAATCTAGACCACTGGGAAAGGGTATGAAGGGGAAGAGGAGGCGGGTTAGGCCCACAGGCACTAGGAGACTGATAATCTTGCTGAGGCCTGGACACCAGTTCTTTTCTTTCAGCCTCATGCTGCCTGCCAGATACAGGGCCTCCAGGCTTTCTGTCCTTGTCCATCAGGCTACTCTGGGGCCAGAGACCTAACTAGTGTGGCCTGCTTTCTTTTGATTGATTTTGTTGGAGCGCCACCTACTGGCGAGTGTAGCTTTGGATGAGGGGCATGGACTCCATCCTGCTAGGAAACAAACAAAAAACCCTATATTTAATAGTTTTCTTCAACGTGGAATAGGAAGTAATCCTCATCACTGAGTATGGCAGAGATGCTGCATTAACTCCTAGTGTCTACTGTACCTTGTGTCAGTTTCTGCTTTGTGAGGTGGGTTCATTGGTGGCCACTTGGTTCCTATGATGGGCAACTTCCCGTGGAAAATTAAAATACAGAAAAAAAAAAAACATGTAACCAGAATCATAACTCTACCAGCATTTGTCTAACCCTGCCTTTCCTAGGGTTAGGGGAAAAGAAAAGCAGAAAGCTGCTGTGGTGTGCTTGCAATCTTGCAGGGTGAATCTGTGATGTCACTGCTGGCCCTAACCAAGGGAGAAAAGGAATGTGCCCTGTTGGAATCGGCTGACTCTCCGTGAACACTCAGCAAAGGGGCTTTTGAGTTCTCCCCTGATGCAAAGCAGAAGACTCTCTGTAAAGTGGGGGCTGTGTTGTCTGTAACTGCCTCCCCACTGCCAGGTCAGAAACTCAGCGAAGCCTTACATGTAACAGACGTCATTATTCCAGTGGGAAACTGGGCTGCTCAGAAAATGGGGGGCACAGCAGCAAATGGAAGAAAAGATGAACTGTTGGTGGAAAAAGGTCCTTGTAGTTCTTGTCCTTGAATACTAGTTGTCCCCCACCCCGCCTTCTTTCAGTTCCTCTCCATAATTCCCATGTTGTGCAAAGGACTCTAGGCAAACTGCTTTCATCATTATCATTGATCTGGCCTCTGATGATGATGATCAGTATGTTTGATATGTGTTTTAAAGTGCAAACAGCTCTGACGTATTTGTGATAGTTTTTGTTTTTTCTTTTCTTTTCTTTTTTTTTTTTTTTTACCTCCTTACCCTACCCGCTGTATCAATTAGAGCAAAGTTCACACTGAGCCCTGCTCAGTTAGGGAAGAACCCTGCTTCCCTGGCGTTCCTTGATAGAGAGCTGCCCCTTCCACCACGCCCCATCTGACTTGTGTGTTCACTCAGCCTTGATCAAGAATCCATAGAAGGCTCAAAACCTGCACAGGACTTGGGCTACCTGGCTGAGGTGTAATTATGACTGCTGATCTTGAGAGGCATTAAGGGTCTAGGTCAGTACCAGGTTGACTGTAGCCCCACATAAATGTCAGAAGCCAGAATGGTGGGATGGCCCCCTTCCCTTCTAGAAGACAGTGAACACATCAGGAAGAAGTGGAAATATGACCCTCCAGCCACTTTCCCTGTTTTGGACTGTTTTCCTTCCCTTAACGTACCGTGAATAAGGGCTGCATGTATTGGCTTTCAGTTCATTTTGTTCTGGGAACACAGTGTTCTACCTGTGTAAAAGAAGGCTTGCAGAGTGTCTTCGCTCCTGCTCACAACCGGATTACTCTTGTCATTTGTATTTTTCTAAGGACAGGGAAGTGCTGCTTCACACTGAAATCTTTCACTTTCTGGTCTTCTCTCTTGTTCTGGTGAACCTGGATTTTCCTCTAATGACTGGTCTTGTCTGTTGAAAGGACAATAAAATGGCAGTTGGGATTTTTTTCTTTTCAGTGTTGTATATCTAGTGCTTGAACTCACCCATACTCACTTCCAAGTCTGTAATAAAAAGGCCTCTCAGATAGTGCCCGAAAGTGCCAAAACCAGCTCTGCGTTAAGAGTTGCCTGTAAGCCAGGACTAAGGCAGCAATGCCCTTGATTTGCCTCCTGACCTACCGTACTTTTGATGGCTACCTGTGGAGTGCCTCAGCAGGCTCTAAGTACCTCATTTTATGATGACCCAGGCTTCGAAGGAGCAGCGGCGTGCACAGGACAGCCATGTATCACAGGTGAATACATGGATTACTTTTCTGTTAGAATGTCACCTGCGTGTAATTTTCACCTTGGAGCCCTCCAGTTATCAATGAAATTCTGTGGGAGTCTCTGTGAGTGCCAGGCCCAGCAGATGTTGATCGCTAGAGGCAAGAAGGAAGTCCTGTTCAGTATGACTTTTGTTGCAGGTTCCAACTTCTAGAGTCTGATTCTGAGCAATTTGTTGCCAACATAGTTAGGCACACTATAACTCAGAAAAAGTCTCCTGGTGTCATACAACCAAGGAGACAAGCACATTGAAATTCAACTCGAAGTATCACTTCTTCCAGGAAGATAGGTTCTACAGTGAGGCTACGTCCTGTGGGTCTAGGGAAGGATCTCTGTCATACCAGTAGTGTAGAGGTCATTTTGGCTGTTAGCCACCTCTGGTCCTGGCTGTGGGGACAGGTAAGGCGTGGCCTTCAAATAACTCACATCACCAATCTATTGAGCACCCACTGACCTCCAGTCCCAGCCTTCTGGGAGGAAAACAGGTCAGACACATTTTTTCCTTGAAGAGACAACTGTGTGTTTAATTTAACATTCCTGGTTTCCCTAGAGCTGTTCGTGAGTGCAGGGACCTTTGTGCTCACGACGAAATTCTGTCTTTGTGTTCTTTAGATTACAATATGTAGGGTGTGTCGTGTTCTTTCTGGCTTCCTTCCAGAACTAGGGACAAGAGGGAACGTTGGGAAGGAAAAGAAGAAATGTGAGTGGCTAGTCCACTGTCTTCTGACTCTCTAGTCTAAGCGTGCCAGGACGTGGCTTCAGGACTTCACCTGGTTCTTGTTTGTAGGCAGAATCCAACCTGTATGTTCTAAGGGGGTGGTGTTTAGTAAACACTTTCTTAGCTTCTCTAGCCAAACCCATGCAGATATGACCTTACATATTTAATAGTGTGTTACCCCTAACAAATGGGAAACAGTTAAGTTTGACTTTTCTAGACCAATATGGCTGTTTATTTCTGTACAGTGCCAACTCAACGTGGTAAACTGGGATACTTTTTTGCAAAACTTGACAGTACAGCTAAAAGTACAAAAAATTCAAAGTATGTGTTTGTGTGTCTATCCGTGTGAGTATCTATGTGTGTCTGTGTGTTTCAACCTGCTGCTGTTGGTGGTGTGTGTGGATGTGTGTGTGTGCATGCATGTGCATGTGTGCCCATCCTATGTGTGTGTCTATTTCATCCTGTTGCTGCTGCTGGTGTCTGTGTGTGTGTGTTTCATCCTACTAGGAGTATGTTTCATCCTGCTGTGTGTTTATATGTCTGTACATATACATGTACATCTTTTTTGCTTTGTTCTGCTGGGGTGTATGGCATGGTGTTGCATCCTGATAGGGTGTGGGGGTTGTTTTGTCTTCCGGAAGTCTAAGGATAGAGGTATCTTACCTCTCTCATAGACTTAGCACCTCCCTACACCCATAGGACACCCACTCTGTGAAAGCGGTGGGTAAGTGAAGTGCCTAAGATGGACCCCAAAGGTAAGTACTGTAACACAATTAATGATGGTAATATGGAGAGGCATGCATATACAAAGGACATGTGGAGTGAGAACACACGGACAGGGAAGAACTTGGACTTGGCCCAGAGCTCAGCCCACAGCAGGCCCATTGCAAACGCTTCCGAGTTACGTTCCTGCTCTGATAACCACACTGCTCTGTGAGGGTTAAGACTGACTTCTGCCTCTTGGGAAGGAAAAGGGACTGATGTCCATACTTTGCTGCCCAGATGGCCTCCCTTCTGCAGAGGAGCGTTCAACTCCACTGTGCTCACTTCCAGTTCTGCCCACTGCACCAAGCAGAAAGGACAAAGAGCAGTCAGAACCACTGTGCTCAGAGCCCACACAGATCCAGTTCTTCGAATGCAGAAGGCTGGGAGGGCCAGTGTCGCTCTGCACGCAAACACCTCATGAGGTGTCTCCCAGCTCTTCCTGACTAGTGGGTTCTGGATCTGCTTACCTGCCGGTGCCAGGCCTTGGGAGAATGTGGGTACAGCAGTCTCCATTGTTACCCTCTAGCATGCCTGCTCCCCTGCCCCTCTGCTTGCTTGACCTCGACAGTCTCCACCTAGCCAAAATGTCCTCAGCCTTGATGCCCCTAAGGCTGTACACTAAGGCAGGCCCTGTCCCTCCCTGGCCTTCTGTGTAGCTGGGACAAGCCCTGTGGTGACAGCAACACTGCAGCCCTGAAATCCCCTCCACCCCAGTGACAGTGGCTCGCTTGTGGCGGTACCCATGGTTATATGCAGTCTCAAGGGCTCCAGAGGCTTGTCCTGCAGATCTGTGTGGTCCTGTGCCGCCACTGGAGGGGCCTGGTGCACAGATCCAGCCGAGTCTCCAGTGTGTGGGAGCTGCTTGACCACCTTTATACATGGCCTAGACACCTCCCATTCTGCTCACGTTCTAAGCCTCTGTGGGCCTCCACCCCTTGCTCATTCAAGGTCAGCACTTCCCTAAAGAAACTTAAAGGAGACTCCTAAGTTGACCTCCCTCCTTTCTTTCTTCCTGGACCTTCTTTGCCCTCCTGCCTCAGCTGTAAAAATTCCTCCCTTGTGGAGACCTAAAGAACTTCTACATCCCCATAAGGTTCTAACAACAGAGGCACATGTAATTCTACCAACAGTCAACCGATGAGTTTATTGGGCTTATCTACAGGAGCATGGGAGACCCCAAAGCAGCTGTACTGCAAAGTCTTCACCCAGCATGAATGGTGTCTTCCCCATAGCCACATAGATGCAACCCACTTTACTTAACTGTCCCCAGCCTACATACGTGCCAGGCCATGTGCAATTAGGGCAGAATTGCAAACAAATGGCTGGAACTTCAGGTAAGGGTTCAACGTCCCTCCATGTTCCCTCCTCTTAGAGAATTCGGTCAGTCCACAGACCAGCTAGTAGGCACAGGTACAGCCTAGCTGGTGAAATTGGTAGCTGTTTTGCTTGGAGAACCAAAATCTTCAACATACTGCAGCTGCTCAGCATCTTGGGACCTCCTGCTCTGCTTTGCCTCCTTCCTGAGACTTCCATTTGAGCCGGGCTTGTTCTGGTCCTTCCTTCCTCCAGCTCCTCCCAGGCAGGTTCCATCTATGTCCTTTGACCTCACTTTCAGGTCCTCACTAGACCATGGTCATCCTACAGTCCCCAGCACCTTCAGCTGACCCAGAGATGGTTTCAGCACTTGATGGCTTGGTCACCATCATTGTCCTCTTGTAGACATTTGGGTGCCTGCCTTCCTACTTTCTTTGATCTGCCTTCTGTCCGCAGGTTCTCTGTGCACTTAGCTTATTCACTCCTTCCCTGCTGAGCTGAAGGATGGTAGCTGTAGAGCCCTTCCCTTGGCCTCTCCTCTCAACTCTCCCTTAAAGCTTATGGTCCCAAGAGGTGGGGAGACTCCTGTCCTTCCTGTCAGCCTTTAGCATCACAAACCTGTCCGGTTCTCTTCCCTCACCACAGATTGACCACTGGGAAACAACCGACTCATCCTACCCCCTTTTTATCACCAAGTCCTGTCAACCAGATTACTGAACACCCTCGTGAGTCCCTGTGGTGGAACTCAGTCCTCTGAGACTGACAACGCCTTTGCCATCATGGAATCAGACAGGCTGTGATTGCCTGCCAATGACTCACAAGAGAGGTTGTTACGGTCCTGAGAGGAAGGTGAGGCAATAAAAGCTTCACCTGAGGTTCTAGCCACTCCATCTCTCACCCCCCAGTGTAATCCTGCCTAAAGGAGCTGCAAGGTTGACTACACTTGAGAACTCCAGGAACAATATAGTTCATGCTATGATGGGGGATTTTCTGTGATAAAGTTCACCAAGTGCTCCATACTCTGGCAGGGAATCCCAACAAACTCATTGCTTCACCAGGCTGGACTTGAGCAGCACTGTTTCTTTGGTCTGTCATTGGTGCTCCACTTGGGGTCAACGGGGATTTGTTTATGTCTCCCCAGGAAAAGAATACCCAGGCCTGCTTTTTCCATCACTCCCTTGGCTGTAGGTTTGAATGCCTTTCGTGTCACCCCTTTTACTCCAATTGTCTTCTCTGTCTGTCTGTCTGTCTGTCTGTCTGTCTCTCTCTCTCTCTCTCTCTCTCTCTCTGTGTCTCTCTCTGTCTCTGTCTGTCTGTCTGTCTGTCTCTCTGTCTCTCTCTGTCTCTGTCTGTCTGTCTGTCTCTGTCTCTGTCTCTCTATCTCTCTCTGTGTCTCTGTCTCTCTGTCTGTCTGTCTGTCTGTCTGTCTCTCTCTCTCTCTGTCTCTCTATCTCTCTCTGTCTCTGTCTCTCTGTCTGTCTGTCTGTCTCTCTCTCTCTCTCTCTCTGTCTCTCTCTCTGTCTCTGTCTGTCTGTCTGTCTGTCTCTGTCTCTCTGTCTGTCTGTCTGTCTGTCTGTCTCTCTCTCTCTCTCTCTTGCTCCCCTCTTCTTTCTCTGTCTGGAACATTAGGTAAGTGCTCTACCACTGACTTACAATCCTCAGCCTTCTTATTGTGTTTGTTTTCAGATTGTAAGCCAGGATCTCACCAACATACCAGAGGTCCTAAAATTTACAATACTTCTACCTCACCCTCCCAAGTGCCACCAGGCCCTGAGCTTCTTCCCATGTGCAAGCAGAACTGCCCATCTTCAGCATAGCACACAAGACTCCGTTCATTTGACTCTGACTGCTTTCCTGGCGATCAGCACCCATAGCCTAGGGAGACGGACACCTCTCAGTATGGCAAGGACTTCCTCAAGCTTGTTCCCCGTGCTCTTACTCCAGCTGGTCCCAGCTCTAAGCAGATCCCATGTGGATCTACTTTCGTTCTCACTTTCCATTTTGTGGTGTCAGGATTATGGCTTGCCCCAGCACACCTGGCATTATCTTTAAACACTATTGCATAGTGAGCTGCTCTGTCCACTGGCGCTCTGTGGAGGGAGAGCTCACTGGGCGTTGCAAGCTCACCCTGACCAAAGCAGAACTGGTTTTCTCTCCCAAATTGTTGTCCTCAAGTGATAAATGTTACCAGTAGTCACAGTGAGAGGCTCTCCTCACATCTGAGACAAACCCTCAATTACCCATTTCTCATCCCTCCACGTAGCAACTCACCATTAAGGCATATCCCAAGTCTTATCCATCCACACTGCTTGCTGATCTGAGCTGCCATGATGTCCCATGTGGGCTTCTGTCAAAAGTCCCTTTGTGGAAGACACCGACTAATTTTCCATCAGACCCATCATTTTAAATTATAAAAGACCATACCAGCTCTTGAGGAGTCTCCAGTAGGTTTTTAGAACAAAACTTATAAACTGTTCTTTAGGGCTTGCTTCCCTGTTCCCATGTGGTCCAGCAAGCTCTGCTCAGGTAGGCTCTTCTGCTCTCTCTTACACCCTCTGGCCCAGGGTTTCCTGTCCCCCACACTGCCTGCACTTTAGTCCAGGTTAGTTTGCCGAGAGCCTTCACTTTGCAGGGAGGGGGATGCTACTTCACACCCTTCCTCACCAGTCACCAATAATATCCTCTCACTGTGACATAAAGGTCTTTAGATATTGCCAAATATATCCCCTGGGGGTTAGTCACCCCTGGTTAGCAGCCACTGGTCTGCTCATACAGGCTTCCTTCCTGTTGAACAAGCCGCTCTCCATCCCCTGCTGGCGCTCCCCTCACCAATGCTCTTAGTGCAGCTCCTGTCTGACTCCCTCCCAGTTTGGACTGTGTCTCCTCCAAAGGATGCACCATGACTTCCACATCATCACCTCGTGGGCATGCCTGCACTTTAGCTTTGTGCTTTCACCACCATCCAAGATGGCCTCCTTTAATTTGTCCACTGTCTTTCCCGTGAGGTTGTTCATAGCCTGTGGATCTTGGCTACCTGAAGCATTTCCAAGACAAAAACCATGGTGATAAATGTCAAAGGGATATACTAGTAACTTCCTGTCGGGAGAGGATAACTCAGTTGATAAAATCCCAGCACTAGGGAGACAGAGACTGGTGGATAAAATAAAACAAGGTGAATGGCCCAGAGGGATGACACCTCAGGTTGATCACTGGTCTCCACATGAACACATCACATCTGTGTACATGCACACATCCATTCTCATATTGCGTGCACATCCATAGCTCCCATGTGCACTTGCACACATATCATACTCAAGCACATATGTGCATACACATATCCTCCTCCCTTCTGCTAAAGTTGTTGGAAGGTCAGATAGTGGGATACAGGAGTATCTCAAAAGGGCTTGAATCTTCCTAGGTCCTGAGTCCATGACCATCGCCTTAAGAGGTTTCTGTGATGTAGTGTCTGTAAAAGGCATCTTCATAAGACTGTATCACTGAGTAGCATGGTAGCCATCTAAATGTGTGTCCATACAGTCCGTGATATTCACCTGAGAGTAACATCATCTAATGGTGCATTTCTCAGAGTGAAGAACATCCCTCAGCCATATTTGAGAAAGCTCTGGGAGGATGCGGTGTTTGGCTTGGGAAGGCTTAGCCCTCTCAGACTCCTGAACTAAGTGCAGTGACTCCAGGTGAGTGACCACATAGGCCTGGTGAGCAGATCCCACAGGCTGGGCAGAGGGGACAGTCCTAAGACGTCCCACCTGAAAGTTAGTGATCCGAGAGTAAGTAACCTAATCTTAGGGAGTTGATTGACTCTAGGGGGTGGAAATGTCCCACGGGGCAGAAAGCTGTCCCAGGAAGGGGAAGGTGCCCTGGACCCATTGTATGGAGGCTGGGAATCCACTGTTGTAGCCATGGCCTTGCGCTGTCACCTGACTGGAGACCTTCTCTGCTTCTAGGTCTCACGTGACAGCTCTTCCTGGCCTCCAGAGCAAGCCCTTGATTGTTCTCCTGGTCTGTGCCTCTGACCTCCTGTGGCTGCGGCTACAGTGAGTCATTCCAATCCCTGACTCTTCCGAGCTTGCTCTTGGCAGACTCCCCGGAAATAAAATGCCTTACAAGATTAGTATTCACCACAAAGAATGTGCTTTTTCACTTTTTTCAACTCATTTTAAAATCTCAATGGATTCAGCTTTTGTAACCACAACGTGTTACAATTAAAATATTAGAAGCGGAAGCTGAGGGGGAAAGGTGGTGCTGACAGAATGTATGTCAAATATTGATGCTTAGAGCAGAAACAAATGAATTGCTGTATCTATAGACATGCAGCTGCTCACAGCACAAAGAGCTTGCAAAAGTCCCTTCACATAGTGGACTTGAGCTAAGCAACCAGGATATTCATGGCTTTTGTTCCCAAGGGTTTGGAGTGGATTCAAACACAAGTCTGTAGTCCTCACTGCAACATCATCCGTATATGGATAGGGAGGGATAGCCAGTGTCTGTCCTCATGAGAATCTGCCAGTTTTATGACTCTGTGGTGATCTAATGTTGAGTCACCAACCCTTCTACCTGGATACGTCTTCAGGACAGGACAGGAAATAATTTGGGAAAGTCATTGGAAAATGACTGCCTGACGTCAGGATTCCAAAAGGCTTATTAAATCAATTTCCTTCTTCCTCCTTTCCCTTTTCCCTCTCCCTCCCCTCCATCTTTTCCTCCTTCCTCCTGTCCCTTCCTCCCTTCCACCTGCTTGGATAAAACTCATCAATAAGAGCTTTGAAATCCCAGTGGCATAGGCTACATGCTAAAAACTGCAGGGATGAGGCAGTGGCCCAGCCAGGTCTGTGCCTGCCTTCCAAGCATGAGAAGCTGATTTGGGTCACCAGAAACCATGTAAAGAGGCCAAGCACGCCGCTTCACAGAAGCTTCTGGGAAGCTGTTTGTTCTAAAAGGTGAAACTTTACATGTCCGTTTAGCAATTGATCTCAGCACAAGATTGATCCACTTCCAGCACAAGAACATAAAGAGCTGTGTTGCTGAAGGAAGCCTGGAGCAAGCTGATGTTATACACACAGAGATGGAAGACAGCGGCTTCCATCTGGTCATACACTGTTCTCCCTTCCTGGAAGCACTGGAAGTGGTTTCAAATGTACCCCGATGCTCATGTGCCTCCCAATAATAATTACCTGTAACTGTGTGTATGTTTATCAAGTACCCTGCAGTACAGGAAACTTTCTGTTTTGAGGCAGCCCATCAACAGGTTCAGCAGTGTGTGGAGCTAATCTCCAGGCTCTCTGGGGTGCAAAGCTGTGGAAGGATCAGCACAGCCACATCCCTCCTTGGTCTCCTAGAGCCACTGTAACAGCAATACAAGTGTGTGGTTTCTGATGCAGTCCTGGAGTCTAGAACTCCAAAGCAATGCCAGCAGCTACACCCGCTGTGGCTCTGGGATCACTCCCTTACCTCTCCTAGATTCTGGTTGTCATGGCTACCCCTGGGTTCACCTGCCTGTCTTGCTTATCACCTCCTTCCAGGTGAGTCTGTGATTCCATCCCCAGATTTTGTTCTTCATCCAGGGATAGTACGTGTGCCAGCCTTACAACCCATTCTAATCCACTAGGACAGTATCTTGGCTTGTGAAATTCAGGGATCCCTAAACAGTGCTAGGGGCTAATGAGCGGCCTGTTTCGGGAGGGGGGGTTGCCTTAATGAGGGCTATCTGCATTTGCTCTCAACTGCTAGTCAGTTGGTGAGCTGAGCTCTGTGGCCACATCTCCCTCAGAGAGATAGCCAGTCATCAGACTTAAGCACCCCCCCTTTCCCCTAAAGCTCCCTGGGCAGCAGCCCTAAGCACAGACTGACCCCCTTTTCCCTAAAGCTCCCTGAACTGTTCTTTTGCAGCCTAGGTGGAAAATCACAGCTGTTGAAGGCAGAGGGGAGAGAAATCGGTGCTTCTTTTTCAACTCTTGTTGCATAAAGAGCTCAAGGACCTTACTGAATACATGAAAAACCAGGGCACTAATTATTCACAGCAGAATAACAGGTTCTGACAGAATCACTCGACTCAGGAGCTGGGAACTGAGGTAGGTAACAGCTATGTGGCTGAGTGACACTGGACCCTCGCTGGCCCTGGGTGAGACCTAGCCACAGGTGAGTCTCAGAATCTCAGGCTGCAAATGAGGAAGAGACATTGGCAGGGCACAGCCAGAGAGGACCGCAGTGCCAGAGGTGACTGAAAGAAGTCACCAGGAAGACAAGCCGTTGTCTCTTGTGGTACCCAGAAGATACCACTGCCAGGACCTGTAGAGATGGCTTTGTGTGTTGGGGGGGGGGGGGGTGGCTCCAGGGGTGACTGGAAAATGAAGGCATGCCATGGTGAGGTTCACAGGAAGGGCTTCTCCACCCAAATGTAATTCTGTTTGAAAATGGAGCATGAGGTGAGCAGCCATACCTGTGTCGAGACCTCTTCCACTGGGGACAACTGATGAATCTTCTGGTGATAGTGTGAGAGGATGTGCGGTTCCCTCGGGCTTTCCAGAAGGTGGTGGCCTCGCATGCTAGTGCCTCTGGACGCAGCGAGCATCCTCCTCAAGGGCTCCTCCCTTCCTTCTTTTGCTCCTTCAGGTGTGATTCTCCTAGGCACACAAATCAGATTCCACAGCAGCAATGACTCCAAATGACACAATTGGCAGGGAGTTAGAGACTGGCACATTGGAGAGCACCACCACATCCAAAGTTAAAGGTGTCAAACGTGGAGGTATGGTTAAAGTTTGAGAGCATTACCTGTGTGTTGTCTCGGCAAACTGTTAGATTCTGAAAAGAGATGTGGATGGGTCTGAAATCTGAACCACTTCTGCATAAGGCTTCCAGAGCCTCTGGACCACGTGACAATGAGACACTGTGAGCACTGAGGATAAATATGGCAAGAATTCACCAGAGCTCACAATTTGCCAGGCACTTAGACGATACCCAGGAGGCCTGAAGAGGTTTGTAGTTGACCTGGCGTCTAACGACTCAGTTGGCACCCCATCCCATTTCCTGTCATCTGGTTTCCTGTGGGGTTCAACTTCTGGGAGTTCCTCCTCCGCAGGACTGTGTTGCTTCTGGTGAACAAAGCAGCGTCACAGATCCTTGCAGAAACCTCCCTGTGCTGTGTGAATTACCCGTCCTGCCCTTCAGCACCCTGTATGTACAGCCTTGGCTGTGGCAAGACCCCTGTGGCAGAGAAGCTTCTGAGGAGTGATACAGTCTGAACAAAGAGCACCCACAGTGTGTGGTGGCCCTTCTTCATGCACACACTGTGCATGTGGTCTTCTATGGTGGATGGTACCTTCTGACCTCTCCCCTCAAGATAACTAATTCACTTTAAGGTGGAGTTGCTCTTTCCAGTGTTCATGTATTCTCATGGGCCTACATGTGTATAGAAGTGTAGCCAAAATGTTCAACCCCTTAGGGCTTGCTGATACTGTGTTAGTCACTGTTCAGTTGCTGTAAATAGATGTCATGACCAAGGCATCTCTTATTTAGAAGAAGAAGAAGAAGAAGAAGAAGAAGAAGAAGAAGAAGAAGAAGAAGAAGAAGAAGAAGAAGAAGAAGAAGAAGAGGAGGAGGAGGAGGAGGAGGAGGAGGAGGAGGAGGAGGAGGAAGAGGAGGAGGAAGAGGAGGAGGAGAAAAACCAAAACACTTAATGGAGGGCTTGCTTACGTTTCAGAGCTTTAGTCCACTGTTGGTCCATGAGCATCAAGGCAGGGAGTGTAGTGCTGTACCAACAAGCATTGTGCCAGAGCAGAAGCTGAGAGCTTCGTATCCTGATCCCCAGGCAGCGGTCAGAGAGGGGGAGGGGGCAGGGAGGACTGGGCCTGCTGTGGACTTTTGAAATCTTAAAGCCCACATTCAGTGACAATCCTCCTTCAACAAGGCCACACTTCCTAATCTTTCCAAGCACTTCCAATATCTGGGGACCAAGCACACAAACACACAACATTCTCATTTAAACTACCACACTGACCCAAGGATTGAGAGGGCACCGCTGCTGGTAGAAAAGCAAACTCCCTGCCACCCTCTGCCTGCACAGCCTGAGCATCTACTGAGATGCAGCCTAGATCTACTTTTCCCTTTAATGTTAACCAAGTGACCTTCTGGTAGATCCTGGGAAATGTTTGGCTTCTTTGATAAAAACGAAGCTTCCCCTGTTGCCCTGAATTACAGTTTGTGCAGAAAGGCATAACTTCTGATTTTTTTTTTCTTCAGAATAGCAAAAGAGTTAGTGCCCTAAGTTCCACTCCTAGAGACTGTTGATTTGTTGATCTTGTGTGCATGTGTGTTCATGGGTTTTATATATATTATGTGTTTTTAAGTCATGGCATTCACTGTTCTTTTAAAGGCTCAAATTGGGCTGACTTGGATTGGTGGGAACTTTTTAAAGTATTGGCTCCTGTGGTTAATTTTGAATTATGTTGCAGTTCTTCCTTGCCCAGAGGGCACACCCCCCTCCCGAGGAATGTGCAGAAATACTGCTTGTACAAGACACCAACGTCGTTCTCACTGTGAGAGCTTCTACCACCTTCTTCACAGACATTAGGCTCGTGGTCCTATTCTATTTCCATATACTTGACAATTTCATAATACACAGTGTAAAAATGCATGACCTCCTCTAAAATTCCATTTAAGATCTCATTCTGTAGAAAAAATATATATAGTAGGCAAGGGCTTATGGGCAAGAGTGCTTTTCTGCAGTGACCTTGGACCAGGAAAATGGGGTACTTGTTAATGATTCTAGGGTTTACTTTATATATACAAGTATATGCTCCAGTGTTAAGAATATTGGAATGATGTGTCCAGAGGTCCATTCTGGTTACCGTCACTCAGCCACCCCTTGCTCTATATTGTATATATATACACACACACATATATGCCTGTGTATAGGTATATGCATGCATGTATATGTATATATGATATAATCTACATCCCTTCTGCATATATGTATATATACATATATGTATATAAAATATACATAT